>CM055128.1:172445416-173645416 GCA_029206835.1 Rana muscosa | reverse complement strand
AACCATATATAGGTGAAGGGAAGACCTGATGTACGAAGAGGCCATTCTGTGTATATTAGCCGGGACAACTAGTCTCTGAAATCAAAGTCTCTGAAACCCAATAGAAGGACTGTCACCCTCCTGGACATCAACTGTTATTATAACAGTTGATGTCCCATTCTATGTTAAAGCCCAACGGGCTATAAAACAGGCCATGTCATATATCCACCGCGTTTCCCTACGGGATATACAACGTTTCAGGTTGTCTCCTCTCCAGTGGCGGATATGTTTCTCTATCCCTATAACCCCAAGTAGGGATGGGTTGCGGTCATGGAATTGACGAAAATCTAAGGAAACACTGTGTCCAATAAAGCCCCTACGGATATTTGAAAGGTGTTCGCCTATCCTGACCTTCAGGGCGCGAGTGGTCCTCCCAATATACCGGAGCCCACAGGGACAACTTAGGAGGTAAATCACCCCCACAGTACCACATGTGATCAGTTCTGATATAGAATATTCCCTGGAGGTAGTGTTAGAAGTAAAAGTGGAGGTCCGAATGGTTCTAGAAGAAGAGCATACTTTGCATCGTCTACACGGAAAAAAGCCTTTCAAGTTTCCAAATAAGCAAATTTTCGAAGGGGAGTTAACCACACTGGAAGCTACCAAGTCCTTCAAATTCTGATTCCTTCGGTATAGGACTTTTGGATGTTCTGGGAGCTCAGGTCCCAAGACTTTATCACACCTGAGTACCTGCCAGTGTTTTCGTATAATTTTGTTGACCCACCAAAAATGGGAAGAGAATGTAGTCAGGAAGGACCACTGTAGGTCTGTGTTCATCTCTTTTCTTTCCCTATTTTTGGGGACCAGGAGACCTTCTCTATCCATAATTGCAACATCTCGTATGTCTCTATCCAGGGTAGCTGGTTTGTATCCTTTTTCCACAAAATCGATTTTTCAGGACTGTGACTTGATCTTCAAAATCTTCAGGACGTGAACAATTACGTCTCACCCTCTGAAATTGGCCCTTGGGAATGGCCTTGAGCCAATTAGGGTGGTGTCCGCTATCCATTGGGATGTCCCCATTTCTATCCGTACCCTTAAAATAGGTTTTGGTAAGAAGGGTACCTTGATCCCTAAATATCACCAGGTCTAAAAAATTGACAGAAAGTGCACTGTATTCATATGTAAAACTAATCCCCCAATCATTGGTGTTAAGTTTGATCATAAACTCATTTAGAGACTCCACGTCTCCCTTCCATAGAAAAAAAGCGTCATCTATGTATCTTCGCCAAAAAAGGAGGCGGGGCTCTTCCAGGGAGAAAATTTTGTAATTTTCCCATAGGGCCATGAATAGGCCCGCAAGACTGGGGGCAAACTTTGCCCCCATTGGTACACCGGTACTTTGTAGGTAAAACTGGCCACCATAGTAAAAATAATTATGCTCCATGGCAAAACATAGGAGCTTCATTACAAATTCCAGTGTCGAATCCCCGATAGGGATACTTATACTATTCTCAAGAATAATCCCATGGAGAAATATAAGAAAAATCTTAAATGTATCGTATCTAATGGACACAGGAAAGGGATCATTAATGACAAAGAATTGGACTTTCTTGTTCCCTTGGCTCCACGTACGCCAATAATATATTACATCCCAAAGGTACACAAAAACCCTATCCAACCTCCCGGCCGCCCTATAGTAAGTGGTTTGGATTCCCTTACATCTAGGGTAGGTAAGTTTGTGGACATTTTTTTACAACCAGTAGTGTCCAAAACACCAGCGTTCCTAAAAGATTCGATGCAAATTATTAGAGAAATATCCCAACTTACAGTTGAGGAGGATGTTTTATTAGTAACAGCGGATGTCTCCTCCCTGTATACTATTATTCCCCACGACCTGGGATACAAGGCAGTGGAATTTTTTCTAAAAAAGGATTTGTCTATAAAGTCTTCGACACTGGAATTTGTAATGAAGCTCCTATGTTTTGCCATGGAGCATAATCATTTTTACTATGGTGGCCAGTTTTACCTACAAAGTACCGGCGTAGCAATGGGGGCAAAGTTTGCCCCCAGTCTTGCGGGCCTATTCATGGCCCTATGGGAAAATTACAAACTTTTCTCCCTGGAAGAGCCCCGCCTCCTTTTTTGGCGAAGATACATAGATGACACTTTTTTTCTATGGAAGGGAGATGTGGAGTCTCTAAATGAGTTTATGATCAAACTTAACACCAATGATTGGGGGATTAGTTTTACATATGAATACAGTGCACTTTGTAAATTTTTTAGACCTGGTGATATTTAAGGATCAAGGTACCCTTCTTACCAAAACCTATTTTAAGGGTACGGATAGAAATGGGTAAATCCCAATGGATAGCGGACACCACCCTAATTGGCTCAAGGCCATTCCCAAGGGCCAATTTCAGAGGGTGAGACGTAATTGTTCACGTCCTGAAGATTTTGAAGATCAAGTCACAGTCCTGAAAAATTGATTTGTGGAAAAAGGATACAAACCAGCTACCCTGGATAGAGACATACGAGTTGTTGCAATTATGGATAGAGAAGGTCTCCTGGTCCCCAAAAATAGGGAAAGAAAAGAGATGAACACAGACCTACAGTGGTCCTTCCTGACTACATTCTCTTCCCATTTTTGGTGGGTCAACAAAATTATACGAAAACACTGGCAGGTACTCAGGTGTGATAAAGTCTTGGGACCTGAGCTCCCAGAACATCCAAAAGTCCTATACCGAAGGAATCAGAATTTGAAGGACTTGGTAGCTCCCAGTGTGGTTGACCCCCCTTCGAAAATTCGCTTATTTGGAAACTTGAAAGGCTTTTTTCCGTGTAGACGATGCAAAGTATGCTCTTCTTCTAGAAGAATTCGGACCTCCACTTTTACTTCTAACACTACCTCCAGGGAATATTCTATATCAGAACTGATCACATGTGGTACTGTGGGGGTGATTTACCTCCTAAGTTGTCCCTGTGGGCTCCAGTATATTGGGAGGACCACCCGCGCCCTGAAGGTCAGGATAGGCGAACACCTTTCAAATATCCCTAGGGGCTTTATTGGACACAGTGTTTCCTTACATTTTTGTCAATTCCATGACCGCAACCCATCCCTACTTGGGGTTATAGGGATAGAGAAACATATCCCCCACTGGAGAGGAGACAACCTGAAACGTTGTATATCCCGTAGGGAAAAGCGGTGGATATATGACATGGCCTGTTATAGCCCGTTGGGCTTTAACATAGAATGGGACATCAACTGTTATATTAATAACAGTTGATGTCCAGGAGGGTGACAGTCCTATTGGGTTTCAGAGACTATTTGATTTCAGAGACTAGTTGTCCCGGCTAATATACACAGAATGGCCTCTTAGTACATCAGGTCTTCCCTTCACCTATATATGGTTCTTCATTCTTCTCTTTTGTTCTAAATAATTTTTTTAAATTAAAAAAATATATATATATTTTTATAAGATAAATAATTTTTAATTCACTGGATACATTTTAGCTGGCCCTAATATGCCTATTTTTGAAGAAAGTGCAGAGACGCATTTTTTGTGGCAGTTTATGAGTACATATATCTGTATGCCTTTGTTTTGTGTATATATATATGCAGGCATTGTTATTTATGGCTGTGTTAGAGATTTATTTTTATATATTTATATTTTTATTTTTATGTTTATATATATATTTGTTAATGTTGTGATCTAACACAGTTTTTTTATATACCAAGGATATATGTGTAAAGTATATAAACCGTTGAATGGATTTTACAGCCAATGTCCAATTTATGTATGCCTCAATCATGCCTTTATTAAAGGACATGTTTGTATCATGTGCTGAACGAATCCAATCGGTGGCATGATTATATGCAGCGATATGTGGCTCCTTTATACTATTCTGTCTCATCTTGCTGGAAAAGTTTGGAGGACGATATCAACTTTCCCCTTCAATCATTACTTCTCCAATTCGGTTCATTGGTCTGAACGCAGCGAGTCACTTCACAGCCTTTTTTGTCTATTAGGACACTATCTGACAGCCATTTACCTGGAACTTTTTTTGCATATAATTGCATCCAATATTGTTTATTTTGCACTTTGTTTTTTGCACACTGTTTGGGTAGCGCATTTTTTATTATTTTTGACCATTATTGTATAGCTGTATATTCCAGCAATTTTTTTAAATGCAGCACCTATCATTTATGTTTGAGGATTTTTTTTTCCATTTTATCCTTTCATATAAGGAAAAATTCTTTCACATTTTAAAACGCTTTCACATTGTGTTTTCTATATGTTTTTGTATTCATTGCACTAGTGGTGTTTTTGTGAACAATTGCCTGTTTGCACTATAGGGGATGCGCGGAATATCCACGCTTTACAAAACCATAGCACATTAGAAGAAGTTGCCCAAAGGGCGGCGCTAAAGAGCTGAAAAACCACATCATTTGGTATTTGTTGGTTGACGTTTTGCCGTCTGTATGCAGAACAAGTTCACGGCCAACGCCCTTAGGACAAATGTCCTACGCTTTGTCCGACGGAAATGCAATCGTGTGTAAGAGGCTTAAGTAATTACCACAGCCGTTTCATCTGAGGGCAATCCTGAAAAAATTACCTGTTGGGGGCACTTGTGGACTGGAGTTAAGAAAAACTGCTATAGAGCACTTAGGGCCAAAGCTCGTCTCAGGAGTGAAACCGCCTCTGTGAAACTAAGGTATGAATAAAGAAAAAAGAAAAGAGCCTCCCAGTGCAATATTTGATTAAAACGTGGGATCAGGAACAGACAAGTGAACATTCACATGGAGGAGAAATAATATAGGCTCAGCTGTCAGGTTTAACCACTTGAGATCCGCGCTCTAGCCAAATGACAGCCACAGCGCGGACCTGAATTGCCGGGAGGCCGTCAATAGACATCCTCCCCTTCACGTGCACTGTGACCACGAGTCACTGAGACTCGGGTGATCACATATCCGAGTAAAGGGCCGATCCCGGCCCCTTACTACGTGATTAGCTGTCAGCCAATGACAGCTGATCACGTGATGTAAACAAAAGCTTGGTAATCGTTTTTTTTTTGCACTGACAGCGTAAAATCCTTTGCTCTGTAGTTCACTGACTGACACAGCTCCTCTACTTTAGACCATCGGGTTGTTACGCCACCTTCAGGAGAGGACTAGGCAGAACATGTTAACATGTACAAAAAAACAGAACTTTCTAGTTCCGCCCAAGGGGCGGTCCCTTCAGTAACAAACCCCCAGCCTGCATCCTGCAGCCTCAGTACGTCAACAAGCAGTACAACTTAAAAAATAGGAGGGAAGGGTGCTGTGTCAGTCAGTGAACTACAGAGAAAAGGATTTTACGGTGAGTACAAAAATCCTATTTTCTCTTACGTTCACTGACTGACACAGCTCCTTTACTTTAGACCATCGGGACATCCCCAAGCAGTGTCAAAACAAGGGGTGGGAAACAGCATAAAAACTTCACCCACAAAAACAGAAGTGCTCCCTAACAGGGGAGTCACCACCTTATCTAACCGCCTCAGAAATTGCGGTAACAATGCAACAGTGCATTTACTTAAAAGTGACTGTGTTTCTTGTCAAAAAAACAGAAAAAAATTAAGTGCAATTGCAAATTACACGGCCGCCTGCAAAACTTTGCGGCCAAAACAGGCATCAGCCGATGCACTGACATCAACTTTGTAGAATTTTGTAAAGGTGTGAACAGACGACTAAGTCGCCGCTTTACACACTTGAACGACAGACGCTTGATGTCGGAAGGCTCAAGAGGTTCCAAATGCCCTGGCGGAATGGGCCATGACCGGAAAGGGGGGCACCTGCCCCTTCAAGGCGTAGGCCTGAACCACAATCTGCCTGATCCACCTGGAAATGGTGGCCGACGAGACCGCCATGCCTTTTTTCGGACCAGCTACCGAAACAAACAGAGTCTGACTTCCGAAAGGGAGCCGTGGCAGACAAAATAACCCTTAAAGCTCGGACCACGTCCAGGGAATGGAGGGCCACCTCCTTAGGATGTGTCGGTTTAGAGCTCAGAGATGGTAATACGTCTTCATTGATGTGGAACGCCGAAACCACCTTCGGCAGAAAAGAAGGTTGCGGACGCAACACCACCTTATCCTTATGGATAACCAGATAAGGCGACTTGCAAGATAAGGCCGCCAGTTCCGAAACCCTCCTGGCCGATGTAATGGCCACTAGAAAGACGACTTTCTGGGAAAGAGTCAAGGGAATCTCTCTGATATTCTCAAACGGCGGCTTTTGAAGCACCAACACCACCAGGTTCAGATCCCACGGGGGTACCGGTGGACGCACCGGAGGAACTACATGGCGAAGCCCCTGAACAAAGGTGCTCACTAGAGAGTGAGACGCCAGGGGTCGCTGAAAAAAGACAGCCAAGGCTGATATTTGTCCTTTAATGGTGCTTAAAGCCAATTTCTGGTCTACTCCTCACTGCTGAAACAGCAGGAGCCTAGATATGGAATAGAAGCGCGGACGCCATCCTTTCTCCTCACACACACACAGAGACGTAGGCATTCCAGGTACGATGATATATCTTCCAAGAAGAAGATTTCCGTGCTCTCAACATAGTTTAAATCACCGAGTCCGATAGGCCCCGGTTCCTTAGCACCTGGCTCTCAACAGCCATGCCGTTAAACCCAGTGATGGTAAAACAGAATTGGACCTTGAGACAAAAGGTCCTCTCGTAACGGCAGACGCCAGGGGGCATCCGCCACTAGGCGCACTAGGTCTGCGTACCAGGGACGCTAAGGCCAATCTGGGGCAATCAGAATTACTGGAATCCCCTCGGGCCTCCACTCTGCAGAGCAGACTTGGTAGTAGCTTGAGCGGAGGAAAGGCATAGATCAGTTGGTACTGACCCCACGGAGCCACCAGCGCGTTGGACGCGTCTGCCCATGATCTCTTGTCCTGGACACGAACCTCGGCACCTTCCGATTGAGATGGGAAGCCAGGAGATCCACGTCTGGTGTACCCCATCGCAGGCACAGTAGCCTGTACACATCCGGATGCAGCGCCCATTCTCCTGGGTCCAGCATCTGGCGACTTAGGTAGTCCGCCTGCCAGTTCTCCACCCCCGGGATGTAAATGGCCGATAGGGCTGGTACATGTCGCTCTGCCCACTGAAGGATGTGAGCGGCCTCCCGTGCGGCGGCCGAGCTTCTTGTTCCTCCTTGATGATTGACATATGCTACTGCCGTGGCGTTGTCGGACTGGATCCTGATCGGACATCCTCGAAGTCTCATTGACCATGTGGAGAGGCATAGCCTGATCGCACGTAGCTCGAGCACATTGATCGGCAACTTCGATTCCTCCTCCGACCAGAGGCCCTGGGACGACTGTACTCCCAGAACTCCACCCCAGCCGGTCAGGTTGGCGTCCGTTGTGATCACTGTCCAATGTAGAGGTAGGAACGACTTTCCAGACCGAAGTGCCGGGGATCTCAGGCACCAGAGCAGGGAGTCCCTGACTGACTGGCTCACCTGAATCTGCCAATCCAGGGATAACGGATTTGTCCCATTCCGTCAAGATCTCCTTCTGCAAGACTCTGGTGTAAAACTGGGCATACGGCACTGCCTCGAAGGCGGACACCATGAGCCCCAGGACTCGCATGCAGAAGCGTAGCCATGACCACCTGCGGTTCATCAACAGTTTTACCACGGCTCTGAGAGTCTGCAGCTTGTCTGGAGGGAGAAACACTCTCGCTTCCACGGAGTCCAGCTGTAAGCCTAGGTACTCCAAACTCTGAGTCGGTAAGAGCACCGACTCTGAGGTTCAACAGCCACCCAAAATCCTGCAGTGTCTGCATGGTGATCGCCACAACCTCCTTTAATTCTAAGGCGGAAGATGCTCTCAGGAGGATATCATCTAGGTAGCCTACGATCGCGATCCCGTGTTGTTGCAGCAACGCCAGAACTGGAGCCAATACCTTGGTAAAGACTCGGGGGGCTGATGCCAAGCCAAAGGGGAGAGCCACAAACTGGTAGTGGGCGTCCCCAACTGCAAATCGCAGAAACTTCTGATGCCGAAGGCATATGGGTATGTGCAGGTACGCATCCTGGAGGTCCAAGATTGTAGTTCCCAAAAAGGAAGGGGTACATCCAAACAGATGAGTAGAACCCCTGGCATTTTTCCAGCTCCAGAACAGGTACTATCACCCCGTGACTCAGCAGGTCCCTTACCGCCCCCATGAGGGCCTCCCAGCGAGCCGGGAGTACGGGTATGCTGGATGGGAAGAATCTGTTCGGTGGCCAAGAGAGGAACTCTATCCTGTAGCCAGAGGAAATCAGTTTGCAGACCCATTGGTCAGACAGCCGAGAGGCCCACCGGGCTGCAAACTCCCGAAGGCGACCCCCCACCCGTGAGGCGGGCGGGGGAAAACCTTCATACGGTAGCGCTTTTGCTCGCAGGCTTGCGGTTCCAAGGACGCTTTTGTCCTTCAGGTCGTCCTGTTGGGCTGGGGACATTTAGCCGAAGCCGAGGGACGAAAAAAACATTTGTGAGCGGAAAAAGAGGGCCCTTGCCTACGCCGTGGCTCCTTAGCCTTCCTGGCCTGCGGAAGTAAGGTACTCTTCCCACCGGTGGCATTCTTAACCACTTCCCTACCCAGCCATAGACAAATGACCTCCACAGATGGGATCTCCCATCCTGGGTGGACGTCATATGACGTCCTCGGCTTTGTAGGGGGATATCTGAATGATGCCTGCAGCTAGAGGCATCATTCAGATATCCTTTTGAAGTGCCGGCGATTCTGTGCACCATAAGAACGATCATAGCGGCGGTTCCGCCGCTTGATCGTTCTTATAGGCGGCGGGAGGGGACACCCCCCCTCCCGCCGCCATCCGGTGCTTCTCCGGGCTCCCCCGTGCGATCGGGGACCCGGAGCGAATCTTCCGGCATCGTTGGTGAGTCACGTGATGAGCATAGAGATGACTGGTGACCAGATGGTCACCAGTCATCTCTATGATCGTCGGAGGCCCGGGCGCGATGTGATGACATCACGCCCGGGTCTCAAATGTAAACAAAGCCGCCATTGCGGCTGTAAGTATGAAATCAGTGAAAAAAAATTCACTGATCTCATGCTTTCCAGCCTGGAGGAGAGATGTGGGGTCTTATTGACCCCGCATCTCTCAATAAAGAGAACCTGTCACACACATTCCTATTACAAGGGATGTTTACATTCCTTGTAATAGGAATAAAAGTGATAAAAAAAAAAAAAAAGTAAAATCATTGTAAAAAAATAAATAAATAAGTAAAATAAATGAATAAATAAAAAAACATTAAAACGCCCCTGTCCCCGGTAGCTCGCGATCAGAAGCGAATGCACACGTAAGTCGCCCACATATGTAAACGCCGTTCAAACCACGCATGTGAGGTATCGCTCGTTAGAGCGTGTGCAACAATTCTAGCACTAGACCTCCTCTGTAATTCTAACCTGTAAAAAAAATTAAAGCGTCGCCTATGGAGATTTTTAAGTACCAAAGTTTGGCGCCATTCCATGAGTGTGCGCAATTTTAAAGCGTGACATGTTAGGTATCTATTTACTCGGCGTAACATTATCTTTCATATGTTCCCAAAAAATTGGGCTAACTTTACTGTTTTGTTATTTTTTAATTCATGAAACCATTTTTTTTTTTTAAAAAGGCGCTTGAAAAATTATTGCGCAAATATTGTGCAAGAAAAAATGTTGCAATGACCGTCATTTTATTCCCTAGGGTGTCTGCTAAAAAACATATATAATGTTTGGGGGTTCTGAGTAATTTTCTAGCAAAAGAATGATGATTTGTACATGTAGGAGAGAAGTGCCAAAATAGGCCCGGTATTGAATAGGTACAAAAAGCCCTGTATTGAAGTGGTTAATGATATCATCCAACGAGGCTCCAAAGAGCCGTTCGCCAAGGGTGGGTAGATCCGTCAAGGCTTTTTTTTAGATGCCTGGTCCGCAGACCAGCATTTTAGCCAAATCAGGCGCCTCAGCACCACTGCTGACACAGAAGCCCTGGATAACAGAGGGAGGGTATCCAGGGCCGCGTCACAAACGTACTTAAGGCCTTGCACTAACTGGTCGGCTAGGTCCACGCAGACAGGAGAAGCCTGTTGTTCCCCCAATTAATGGTGCAAACGTTTTGCCCACTCGGTCAGTGTCTGTGACACAAGCGCGGAGGCCAGTACTGGTCGCATTGCTGACCCCACAACCGTAAATAAGGAACGGGCCACTGCCTCGGCCTTCCTGTCCGTGGGGTCCTTAAAGGCAGGAGTCCCCTCTACCGGGATCGTGGTTACTTTATTTAACCTGGATACAGGGGGGTCTACGACCGGAGGAGCCGACCATTTTTTAAGAAGGCTCTCCACAAAGGGGTAACGCACCACCATATATTTTGGGACCAAAAGGTCCGTTGCGGTCGCCCTCATTCCTTGTATATGAACTTATCAAAATAAGTCAGATACGGAAACACCTTAGGTGTACGGGCTGGCTTACGGGACCGAAAAGGGACCACTACTTCAGCAGAGGAATCTGCTGTATCATGAATCTTCAGGGTATCACGCACAGCTGTGATAAGTGCTCCAACTAGCGCTTTGTCGCACGCGGACCCGTACGGGGACTGTCTGATCGGCCCTGGTCAGCATCATCTGAAACGTCAGAGCAGGGGTCACCAGCCTCAGAGCGAGGCCCGAGTCCGCGTCAGAGCTCTCCCCAGAGGACGGGGGGGCGGAGGCTGCTTTTTTTTTTTCCATAAATGATTTTATTGAAAGAAAAGTAAGGTTACATGTACATACAAGACATACAGGCTCATGGACATTTCAAGACTAACCAACGTTAACACAGAGCAATAACCAGTAACTGAAAGAGAGCAAGTAAACCCGTGTAAGAGTGCAAGGACCCGCCATAGGCCAATATCAGCAAGCCTATCCGGGGTCATGGTAAAACTTCTGAAATCGGAAACTGCACTGGTCGTATAGGTATTGGGAGCCCCTAGCAAGGCTCCAGGCTATCTTTTGGTCGGTTAATTCATTATTGGGAAAGACAAATAGAGAAAAATAACAATCATATCGGGGGGGGGGGGGGAGCAGACAGAGAAGAGGTTTACATTGACATAGGCGTGGGAAAGGGGTAAAAGGAGAAGAAGAAAGGTAGGTAGAGGGTAGCAGTCATGAATAGAAAATAGAGAGAAGTGGGGAGAAAAGAGAAGCGTGAGGTGGGGGGTGGTGGGGGCCGCTCTCCGTCCCAGGCCCCTGCACCAGATCAAAACGCAGGAAAGATTACTGTGTGAACTGTTTTTACTTCAAATACTTCAGGACAGCATTCTAGAAGAAGGACTTATAGTAATCCGTAGTCCTAAAATGCGTCCAACAGGACCAGGTCAAACTAAACTTCTGTAAGCGGTCATGGGCTGTGTGTATCAATTCCTCCATCTCCTCTATCTTAGCGATTCTGAACAACCATTCTCGAATGGTCGGGATATCCTTTGAACGCCAATGTGTAGGGACGCATAGCCTGGCTGCATTAACCATATGCATAGCCAATGATTTTTGGTAATTTCGTTTGGGTAGAGTAGTATGGTGTAGAAGGTATTGAGCAGGAGTGTAGTCTAGAGTGAAAGTGGTGACCCGTTTAATGATGGAGTGGACCTCCCTCCAAAAAGGTTGGAGCAAGGTACACTCCCACCAAATGTGGATCATAGATCCTACCTCTTCTGTACACCTCCAACATGTATCCGGAATAGAGGGTGAGAATTTATGTAGACGATATGGGGTCCTATACCATTTCGTGATAATTTTATAACCGTTTTCTTGAATCGCAACGTTCATTGAGCCTTTATGCGCAAGAGTGAATATGGATTCCCAGTCATCGTCCTCAAGTGTGATTGGAGGCTGCTTTTTACCACCTTTGCGCCCACGCACCGCCTCCATTTCGGCAAGGAACAAGTTAAGGACCGCCGACAAAGCATCCAGAGGCACTGCACTGTCTGCAGGCGAACCGGTTGCAATTGCCTGGATTTCAGGGGAAGAAACACCAGTTTCTGAAGCCATGCTGACCCACCCTGTCTGCCGCCTGTTGGGGACTTAGGACAGTAAATGGTCCCACCCTTTTAACTGCTGCAGGCTGAGGGGCCCCCACCGCAGGACTCACCACCCTGACCGAGTTCTGCGCCATCCAGCTAGGTGTGCCTGTGTCCGGTGTCGGCTCTCAGGTGTTTGTGAGAGGAAACCACGCCGTTCTGAGCCTCATGGATCAGCGCTGGGCATAAAAAAACATGCTAGGCTGCCGAGCGTCCAGTATAAAGGACATAATCACAGAGAAAAGGGCCGCCGAACTACAGGACAATGGTTCCCGACCATGCTTCTCCCTGGTCACACCAAAAATGGCCGCTAAACTACTGTATGCAAAGAGAGTGAAAAAAGGCAGAGGAAATGGCGGCAGACAGCGCTACAGTGATCAGCATATTAGACCTCCAGACACCCAAGGGAGAAACAACAGCCACCCAGGGCACAGCCACCCAGCGCAGCCCCCCACCCAAGGTGAGAGCCCCCCCAGGGGGCCCCTGTCCATGTGGCATACACACCGCTCAGCAGCCCATGCAGCATCCCCCACAGGGGGGGGATAGGGACAGGGAGAGAAGAGAGGGAGGAGAGGGACCCCCGAATCGACCTCCCAGGGAATGCCCAGCTGCTCAGCCCCACCGAGACAGGGAGAGCTGTACTTACCATTCCGGACGAGCTGGGGACATTCCATCACAGACCCACTCTCCGATCAGTACGGGGTGGCTGCTGGCCCGGCACACTGTGACGCAGACATCAGTAGCCCGGTCATGTGTGCCCCAGAGCATTGCGCTCACCGGCCACCCATGGAGCCTGAGGGGCATGTCGTGGCCTACCCAGCGCGGAGCTCTGGTCTGCACACGCTCGCTGGCCAGGCTAGGGAGACTACAAGCATAAGTTACCCAGCCTGTCACCCAGCCAGCTGTTGATAGCAGATCCCAGGATCTTAATCTTGCGCAAAAAGCAAACTTCTGCAGGAAAAATCCACGGACCGATGGGCTCGCAGGGTTCCTAGGTCCTTCTCCTTCACTAAGCAGAAAACAACTGAGGCTGCAGGATGCAGGCTGGGGGGTTGTTACTGAAGGGACCGCCCCTTGGGCGGAACTAGAAAGTTCTGTTTTTTTGTACATGTTAACATGTTCTGCCTAGTCCTCTCCTGAAGGTGGAGACAACCCAATGGTCTAAAGTAAAGGAGCTGTATCAGTCAGTGAACGTAAG
The DNA here is from genome assembly GCA_029206835.1 of Rana muscosa. NCBI lineage: Eukaryota > Metazoa > Chordata > Amphibia > Anura > Ranidae > Rana > Rana muscosa. The sequence continues at coordinate 173,632,146 of CM055128.1, read as the reverse complement.
AGAAAAAAGCCCATCAACGGCTTATGTGCAAGGGACATCGGTCCCGAAGAGGAAGAGGCAATTCTGTGCCAATAAGTACCCCCTGCCAGTGCCACCTGCCATTGCCACCCACCAGTGCCACCTATCAATGCCCACGAGTGCCACCTATCAATGCCCACAAATGGTGCCAATCAGTGCCACCTAGCAGTGCTGCCTATCAGTTTAACCTACCAGTGTTGATTATTGCCACCCATCAGTGCCCATCACAGCCACCCATCAGTGCCCATCACTGCCACCTATCAGGTCCCATCACTGCCAGCTATCAGTGCCACCTATCAATGCCCATCAGTGCCACCTCTCACTGTCACCTATCAGTGCCCACCAGTGACACCTTATTGGTGTCCATCAATGCAGCCCATCAGTGCAGCCTATCGGTGCCCATAAGTGCAGCCTCATCAGCGTACATCAATGAAGGAGAAAAATTACCTGTTTGCAAAATTGTATAACAAAATATAAAAAAAAAATGAGAAAAAAAATGTGGTCTTTTAAAAAAAAAATTAACAAAAAATAAAAACCGCAGAGGTGATCAAATACCACCAAATAATGGCTCGATTTGTGGGAATAAAAAAAAAAAATTCATTTGGGTACAGTGTTGTATGATTGCGCAATTGTCATTCAAAGTGCATCAGCGCTGAAAATTGGTCTGGGCAGGAGGGGGGTTTAAGTGCCCAGTAAGCAAGTGGTTAAGCTCTCGGTGAAGATGGTCCTCAGCAACTCACGTCCGGGTGTGTGGAGACCGTGGTGTGACAGGGAAATCCCAGCAAGGATCCGTTTTGTTCCGGGTATACCCCGATGGACAGGCAGCAGAGTTAGCATGTGACGTCACCGGGAGGAAGTGAAACAACATGTCTCAGAGCATGCGCAAAGCCCTACCGAGCATGTGCGCTCCTTTCTCAAGTGATACAGGGACAGAGGGGAGCCAGATTTAAATAGTCAGATGCAGTACAATGAGAGCAAATCAAAAAAGCGTATGGGCATATAGTGATATAGACACTATTAAACACCAAGATAAACAGGATAATAGTTTGATCACAGTAAATACCATTTCAATAATTGATCAATGTTAAAACAAGGTAGTAGGACTGTATATGAATATTAAAAAAAGTAAATTAAATTAAGTAAAATATTTAGCTAGCAGATTAAAAGCAGAAAATACATCCATAGCTGAAAATACATCAAAACAGTTACGGTATATCACACAACAATTCAGAACGAGCCAAGGGATATTTAGCATGGTGAAAACATAAATAACGAATGTAGGGTTCCAATGTGTTTATAGAGGGATAGATGTACAAGATATATAACATTTAACGGCTACGTAAGATAAGTCAACCATGATATAGTAATAGATCAGGAGAATGCTGACACTCTATCATCATTTCATATAGTAGTGGCAAGGAGAATGGGGGCAACATTTTTGCCCGTAATTATACTAAACCCACTGCGGGTAATTCGTATTTACATTTTAATAGCTTTCACCACCTGCAGTGGGTTAAAGTGATTGTAAAGTCTCGTAGTTTTCCTATAAAAATAACAAACATGTTGTACATACCCACTCTGTTGTAGTCAATTTGCTCAGAGCAGCCTGGATCCTACTCTTCTCGGGTCACTCGTCTTTGCTCCTGGCCCCTCCCTCCTGTTCAGTGCCCCCACAGCAAGCGGCTTGCTATAGGGGCACCCGAGCCAAATCACAGCTCCCTGTCTCTCTATTCAGAGAGAGCCCCGACCCTGCCCCCCCAGTTGCAGCCAATGGCCTCGCTGCTATGTCTCAACCAATCAGGAGGGAGAATCTCGGATGGCTAAGACATTCATGGACATCGCTGGACAGAGAGGGGGCTCAGGTAGGTATTAGGGGGGCTGGGGGCTGCTTCACACAGGAGTTTTTTTCATCTTAATGCATATAATGCATTAAGAAAAAAAAACTAGTGACTTTACAATCACTTTAAGGCCCCTTTCACACTTGAACAACTTGTCCCACGATTTGTGACTGCAACGTAGCATGACAAGTTGTTCCCCATGATTTCCAATGACAACAATTCTTATCAGTACGACTTCAAGTCGTTTCGACTTCAAAGTAGTCCCGGCACTACTTTGGTCCAACTTTGATGCCAGTTACACAGGCATTCCCTGAAATCGTGGCAAAATCGCGCGACTTCTTGCAGTAGTGTGAAAGGGGCCTAAGACTTGTTCACACTTGTGTCATTACGTCTGTTTATGTGGCATTGATTCACATTTTCGCGGGGCTTCTGAACACAGAGGGCTTTTTATCTTAATGCATAAAATGGGGGCAGTTATTTTGAGGGGACAGCAAATTTACACTGTCATACAAGCTGTACACTCACTACTTTACATTGTAGCAAAGTGTAATTTCTTCAGTGTTGTCACATGAAAAGATATAAAATATTTACAAAAATGTGAGGGGTGTACTCACTTTTGTGAGATACTGTACATATATTCTCTAGTCGTATCAAGACCATCCACTGTAAGAACTGGCATGTTTACATTCCCTTGTATATAGGGTTAGACTCAGATTGATATACAGTATATATTTTTTACAGTATCTATTTTTACAGTATATCTGTTTTTTTCAGAGCATAAGTCCTTTGCATACACCATATACCCAGGGTGGCACATATGTTACACAAGGAACAACCCCCCCCCCCCCCCCATTATCCTTGTCTCTACAATATAAAATTAAATTATGGTAGAGTGTCAGCATTCTCCAGATCCATTACTATATCATGGTTGAATTATCTTGCGTAACCGTTGAATGTTATATATCGTGTACATCTATTCCACTATAAACACAGTGGAACCCTACATTCATTATTTCTGTCGTCACTATACTAAATATCCTTTGGCTTGTCCTGAATTGTTGTATGATAATTGTTTTGATGTATTTTTGGTCATGTATGTATTTTCTGCTTTTATATATTATATACGTTTTATTTTTAATATTCATACACAATCCTACTACCTCCGTTTAACATCAATTATTGAAATGGTATTTACTGTGATCAAACTATTATCCTGTTTATCTTGGTGTTTAATAGTGTCTAAATCAGTGTGAGTGTTCACTTGTCTTTGACAGGTATCCTGTCTAGAGGTCGACCGATATATCGGCTGGCTGATATATCGGCCAATATTTCGTCATTTTTAATAAATCGGCATCGGCCGATTATTATCAAAATTAGGCTGATATTTTACACTGGCTGTTCCTCCTGTCCTTCCTTCTTCACACTCAGCAGCTCTGGCAGCATCAACCGCCGTGCTGAGTGTGTGAACAGAGAGGGGGGAGAGAGAGAGAGAGATAAGCTGTCAGCTTGATGTCGGGGGTGGGCGGGACCCGGTGTAGCAGATCACTTCACCTTCTTCCTTGTTACTTTTACTATGGTCAGTCCAGGCAGCTTATCTCCTCCCCTCCCCGTCTACACTTATCTCTCTGTGCCTTTACTGCATGATCACACAGTAAGTCAGCACCTATCCTCCTCGCTCCCCTGCCTAGTTCATTTTTTTCCCTTAATCTCTTATCTGCTGTCCTCTCCATAAATCTTCACTACACATATATATCGTATATATACATATGACTATATCATGCTGCCTCCTGTCCTGTCTCAGCTCAGCATTTCACACACAGATCTTACACTCTTTACATCCCAGTTTGCTTTTAGCTCTCGTAATTGTCCTGTCCCCACCATGCACATTCTCTGCATTCTGTCACTAATGAAGACATTAGCACATACTTTACCACCCCAACCTCCTCACAGATTCTCTTTTCTAATATCTTAAACCCCCCCCCCCCTTTACTTTGTAGCAATTTGACAAGTCACATCCTATTGTCGGCAAGGCACTGTTCAAATCAATGCGACACTTCAGGAGAGGACTTGCTGCATCAATTTGAAAAAGTAGTACATGCACTACTTTTGCGATTTAGGGTGTGACTTCAATAGACATCTGTGCATGAAGCCACACAGATGTCTTCAAAGTCGCAACCCAAAGTCGCACTGAGATGCAGCTCTGAAATTGTGCGATTTCAGGTTAAGTCGCACAATTTCAAAGCCACAGTCAATGTGAACGGGGGCCAATAGTAGGTTCACACTGGTGTGCTGCGGTCTGGCCACAGTGCGACTGTATATGCAGTTTACCCACAGTTTTAGGTGCACTCCCATTCAATTCTATTAGACTGTTTTCATAAAAGCAAATTAGTCTTGGATGCTGCATCTTTAATGCACAATCAGAAAACACACAGTCCACTATAATTCATCAGGAGCACACCTAAAACTGCAAGTAAATCACACATACAATCGCACTGTAGTCAAACCAAAGCGCACCAGTGTGAAACCGCTATACGGCTAGGTTCACGCGCAGTCAGGATCATGCACAAAATTGTGGTTTTCTTGACAAACACAGAAGCGCACTGTCCTTTAGTACAGTGGTCCCCAACCTTTTTGGCACCGAGGACCGGCGTTGTGTAATAGAATCGTGCCAAGGCCCGGGGGGTGTTGGGATGATTGCAGCGCATTATTTCTGTCATTGCATTGTAATATAAAATGAAATAGTTCAAACTCACCATAATGCAGAATCTGCCACCAGATGCGGTTTGTCACTTGCCACGTCGCCTTCCACCAGGTGTGGATTGTTGCTTGCGACGTCACCTGCCACCAGGTGTGGATTGTTGCTTGCCACATCACCTGCCACCAGGTGTGGATTGTTGCTTGCCACATCACCTGCCACCAGGTGTGGATTGTTGCTTGCCATGTCACCTGCCACCAGGTGTGGATTGCCACGTCGCCTGCCACCAGATGTGGATTGCCACGTCGCCTGCCACCAGATGTGGATTGTCGCTTGCCACCTCACCTGCCACCAGATGTGGATTGTCGCTTGCCACAACACCTGCCACCAGGTGCGGATTGCCACGTCGCCTGCCACCAGGTGCGGATTGCCACGTCGCCTGCCACCAGGTGCGGATTGCCACGTCGCCTGCCACCAGGTGTGGATTGCCACGTCGCCTGCCACCAGGTGTGGATTGCCACGTCACCTGCCACCAGGTGTGGATTGCCACGTCACCTGCCACCAGGTGTGGATTGCTACTTGCCATGTCACCTGCCACCAGGTGTGGATTGCCACCTGCCAGTAGATTTTTTTGTCACCTGCCGTGGTGGCAGCACAGGCAGGTGAGGGAGAACAGCGGTAATGCGGAGCGGGCGGTGAGAGATGATCTCTCTGCTCCCACGCCTCGCTGCAGTATAGCAGCCCCGCTGTGTGGGCGGAAGTGCCGCGTTATGGGCGGGCGCCGAGAGATGATCTCATCTCTCTGCTCCCGCGCCTCACCGCAGTATAGGAGCCCCGCTGTGTGGGCGGAAGTGCCGCTTTCCAGGCGGGCGGCGAGAGATGTTCTCATCTCTCTGCTCCCGCGCCTCACCGCAGTAGGAGCCCCGCTGTGTGGGCGGAAGTGCCGTGATCCGGGCGGTGAGAGATGTCATCTCTCTGCTTGCCCGCTGCCGCACCTCACACAGTGCAGCCTTCGCGGCCCATCTGCAAATAGGCCACGGCCCGGCAGTGGGCCGCGGACCGGGGGTTGGGGAACCCTGCTTTAGTAGATACACAGCAATGCAATTGATAGTTTAAGGCACCCCCACACATGTGGTTTGGTGCAAGACATTTTGGGCGTTGGATGACCTTGTCCCAGCACTGGTTACAGTTACACTCGGCTTAGTGTGAAACCTGCCAGTGTCACCGCCAATCAGTGCCATCAGTGCCACCAACCAGTGCCATCTGTCAGTGCCACCGCCAATCAGTGCCATCTGTCAGTGCCACCAGCCAGTGCTAATCGGTGCCAGCCACCACTGCCACCCGCAACCCAAGCAGTGCCACCTGCCAGTGCCAACCAGTTCCAATGCCAATCAGTGCCATCTGTCCCAAACTAGTGCCATCTGTCAGTTCCAAACCAGTGCCACCTGCTAGTGCCAGTCAGTGCCACCTGCTAGTGCCAATAGTGCCATCTGTCAGTTCCAAACCAGTGCCACCTGCCAGTGCCAATGCCATCTGTCAGTTCCAAACCAGTGCCATCTGTCAGTTCCAAACCAATGCCACCTGCTAGTGCCAATAAGTGCCACTTGCCAGTGCCAATAGTGCCATCTGTCAGTTCCAAACCAGTGCCACCTGCCAGCGCCAACCAGTGTCATCTGTACTGAGGACATCAAGTGTGTGCTAGAGTGACAGGAGTAAGCAGGAAGTGGAGTGGGTTAATTTTTTTTTTTTTTAAATCGGCCTAAAATAATCGGCCACAAAAATCGGCATCATATATCGCCCATCGGCCACCCCAATTTCTAAATATCGGCATCCGCCAGGGAAAAACCCATATCGGTCGACCTCTAATCCTGTCCCTATTTGCGGAAGCCCGGGCCACGGCGCATTACGTCCCTCCTCCTTTCCCCGCCACCGGGCCAGTAGGAGAGAGCAGCGGTGCCCCACACATGCGCAGTAGGTACCCGGCCTGAAGTCGTAATGCTACACTGCCAGGTTCCATTAACCGCAATGGCAGCACCTAACAGCGGTGCCAACATCGCTAGACTCCAGGACAGGGAAGTTTTCTATTATTAAAAGTCTGCAGTATGTAGCTGCTGGCTTTTCATTATTGCAGGGGTGGGCGGACCTTCGCTTTCATGGAGTGGCCTAACCTGTCCCTAGACCTTAATCCTATAGGAAATTTATGGGGGGAGCTGAAACTTTGAGTTGCCAAGAGACAGCCAAGAAAAAAGTGTGGACCAAAATCCCTCCTGAGATGTGTGCAAACCTGGTAACCAACTAAATGAACATCTTACCTCTGTGCTTGCCAACAAGGGTTTCTCCACCAAGTACTAAGTCATGTTTTGCTTGGGGATGAAATACTTATTTTACTCACTGAACTGCAACTCAATTTATAACATTTGTAGCATGTGTTTTTTCTGGATTTTTGGTTGATATTCTGTCTCTGTCATTAAAAAAAACACCTATGATAAAAATTATAGACCCCTAATTTCTTTGTAAGTGGGCAAACTGTATATTCCCATATTGGAATCTATCTCTATATGTGTTCAATGCCATTAAGGCTAGGTTCACAATAGCGCAGCTGTGATTTGAACTGATTTTCAGTGCAATTATGTAGTGCGAGTTAGGCCCCTTTCACACTACTGCGACTTCAAAGTCGCGCGATTATGCCGCGACCGTATAGTCCGTTTTCATCCGATCCGCCAGATGGATGGAAAATGGGGTTTCTACCGGTCACAGTTTAGCGGATCGGAGCATGTCGGATGTCAGCGGACATGTCACCGCTGACATCCGTCGTTCAATAGACCTGTATGGAACGTCCGTTCAGGTCCGCCTAAAAAACGGACAGGTGGACCTCATGTGAAAGGGCCCCAAGTTTCCCTTATTTAGCATTTTACATTTCCTTTGTTCAAGGAAATCTTAGCTCTTAACCCTATCAACACCTATGATAAAAATTATAGACCCTTCATTTCTTTGTAAGTGGGCAAACTTACAGAATCGGCACTGGATCAAATAATTATATTCCCCACTGTAGCAAAAGAACAAGACTGCAGACAGAAATCAAACTCAATGATTTGGATTGAGGCAAGTACACACTATAGATAAACATGCTTTGTTCATTTTTAATTTCAGAGGTTTACAATCACTTTAAGGCAAACGGAAGAGTTTTGACTTGTTATCTGTTTCAGTTTTATTTTCATCTTCTATTTTATTTTCATTTTAACATTTTTTTTTTTAACAGGTCCGTTGTGCTTGCATGCTGCCAGACTCAATGGGTTAAATCATGTTTTTATTTTCATGTTTTTCCTCTCAAAGTAAGGGAGGAACCTGACAACTGACACCTCTGTATTGACAGTATTTCCTGGAGTGAAGTGGAAAGGTGTTCATAGAAGTGAGTGAAGAGTTTATCCAAGAGCTGGTGCGGGCATAAGTTTATGTAAGATATATTGCTTTCAGGTATGTTCAATACAAAAAAATAAAATAAAACTACTTTACACTATAGAAGTACTTTGTCTATTCCCTATGTACATATGTGAAGGGGGAAGAAACGACCCTTGGAAGCAAATTAGAAACTGCCAGCCACCTCAGGGGATTAGGAACTCTGGAGAGGAGTGCATATAGGATACATGCGCTTTTGGAACCACTTGGTAAATAAGGGGTTTCAGAATTTGGTGAATGCATTCACTTCAAGGGAACATAAGAGAGTCATTGCACCTGAGATTTTGAAGCATGACACAGACCGGAGAGTGGAATTTTGCACGCGGTGATTTCTTGTGGACTGATGTTATTTATGAGCTTTCTTAAAGGATTATCACTAAGTACTTTATCACAATTAGGGCTTGTGCATATTGGGCTTAAAAAAATTGCACTTTTACCGGTGTTTGGAGTTTTTTTCAGCCTTTAAAAACACCTTTATGTTAGCATATGTGTCCATGACACGTCTTGCATTTGAGTGTCAATGTATTTCAATGGCCAGAATAAATTAACATTCTGGCCAGTGGAATGCAATAATGCTCAAAAAACAAACTTAAACGCGTGTACAATACGTGGCCGTAAGGTCGGGCTCACACCTAAGCGTTCCTGTGCGAACCGCAGCCGCTTCCAGTGTGAACCGAGCCTTAGGCACATTTTTAAGATGCTTTTTCCTGCTAGGTGAAGCTAAAACAGATGCCCAGTGTACATGAGGTCTTACCAGTTTTTAATAATATAAAGCACAATGAGCCGAGAATCTTATGTAACTATTATATTTTAGCACAGTGCTCTTTGGGATCATATATATTTAAAACACTGCATATTACCTTATACATGGTTTATTAATAATTATTCATATTGATGTATTTATTTATGCACGTGCACTTTAGCATGGCACTTAGTTTTGTCAGAGGAAATGCACAGCGATGAGTATTTTAGGAAGTTTTGAAATAAGTTGTTTTGGATATATATATATATATATATATATATATATATATATATATATATATATATATATATATATATGGTGAGGGGAGTGAATGGTTTTAGCGTTGCATTTAATTTCGAAGTCAGAGTGAGCTCACCACACAGAGTCACTAGTAGCATCCATTGCAATGAACCTGGAAGCAAAGGCGCGCAAAGTCTGGAATTTCCCATCAGCGACAGAGATGGTAAAAACAACCAGGCAATGGCGACTAAGGAAGTTCACTTAACATTTTTTCATGCCTGGAATGTGCGTGACAAACAGGGCTGGAAAAGTAAAGTTCTGCCCATGACAGAATCAGTTGCTGAGTAGTGAAATTTCTGTCTCCTCCCTGGTGGTTGACATAAGCCATTAACACCTTCCCGCCTTGCCTATAACAGATTGACAGCCGGGCGGGCCTTTTGTCCTTCGGAGTGGACGTTATATGACATCCTCTCAGAAGTCCTCTGCAGCGTCACGATCTGTCACCGGCTGTGTCCACCAATGACTGATCACTATATCGACCCCCTGCCAGTATCATGTGATCGCTGTGACCAATCACAGCAGATCACATGACAATTGTAAACAACGGATACCATATACACTGTTAGAAATTCATATATTTGAGAAAAAATTTCACATCACGGAGGTAAAAAAAATAGGATTTTTTACTCACCGTAAAATCCTTTTCTCTGAGTCCATGGACCGACACAGCTTCTCTATTGACAAAGTGGGTATTATCCGTTAATTAGGAGTGACTAGGCAGAAAAACTTGTAAAAAGTGTTGCATCACACCTTCTACAGTACCGCCCAGGGGGCGGACCCTCTGGGTATACCCTCTCAGTCTGCACATCGCAGATCAGTTCGTCAAAAAGCAGTACAAACTTAAAAGGAGGGGTGGGTGCTGTGTCGGTCCATGGACTCAGAGAAAAGGATTTTACGGTGAGTAAAAAATCCTATTTACTCTTTCGTCCATGGACCGACACAGCTTCTCTATTGACAAAGTGGGACGTCCCAAAGCAGTGTCAGAGAAAAAACGAGGGGTGGTAACAGCATAAAAACAAACTTCACCCCAAAACACAAAACAGCACTCCTCCAACGGAGGAGTTGCAACTCTAAACAGCCGCCTGCAAAACCTTGCGGCCGAAAGAGGCATCCGAAGATGCATCTACATCAACTTTGTAGAATTTTGTGAAAGTGTGAGCAGACGACCAAGTCGCCGCTTTACATAGTTGGGAAACAGACGCTTGATGTCGGAAAGCCCAAGAGGCACCTATTGCCCTGGTCGAATGCGCCGTGAAAGGAAAGGGGGGCGCCTGACCCTTTAAGGCGTAAGCCTGGATTACTATCTGTCGGATCCACCTAGAGATGGTGGCCGATGAGACTGCTTGGCCCTTCTTGGGACCAGCCACCGAAACAAACAGTGAGTCTGACTTCCGGAACAGGGAAGTAGCAGATATGTATACTCTCAAAGCTCGGACAACGTCCAAGGAATGCAACGCCGACTCCTTAGGATTCGACGGCTGAGGACACAAGGATGGAAGTACAATGTCTTCGTTGAGATGAAAAGCCGAAACAACTTTCGGAAGAAAGGAAGGCTGCGGCCGCAGCACCACCTTATCCTTGTGGAAAATCAAATAGGGAGCCTTGCAGGACAGGGCTGCCAGCTCAGAGACTCGTCTAACTGACGTAACAGCCACCAAAAAGACCACCTTCTGAGAAAGTGTCAACAGGGGAATATCTCTAATATTCTCAAACGGTGCCTTCTGAAGCACCGAGAGGACCAGGTTCAAGTCCCACGGAGGTAACGGGGGGCGGACCGGAGGGGCCACATGTCGAACCCCCTGCACAAATGTACTCACGAGAGAGTGAGTCGCCAGGGGTCGCTGAAAAAAGACAGCCAGGGCAGATATCTGTCCCTTAATCCTACTTAGGGCAAGCCTTTGGTCTACCCCATGCTGTAAAAACAGCAGGATTCTGGAAACCAAATAGGTACGCGGATGCCATTTCATTTCCTCACACATGGAGATGTAGGCCCTCCAAGTGCGGTGATAGACCTTCCTAGAGGACGGTTTCCGAGCACTTCTCATAGTAGAGATTACTGAGTCTGACAGGCCCCGATCTCTCAGTACCTGGTTCTCAACAGCCATGCCGTTAAAGCCAATGACTGTAAAGCAGGATGGAATATGGGACCTTGCGATAGCAGGTCCTTCCGTAGTGGTAGGCGCCAGGGGACGTCTGCTACCAGACGTACTAGATCGGCGTACCAAGGACGCTGAGGCCAATCTGGAGCGATTAGGATCATTGGAATTCCCTCTGCCTCCACTCTGCGGAGCAGAAGAGGAAGAAGCCTTAAGGGAGGGAAGGCATAGATTAGCCGATACTGACCCCACGATGCTACCAACGTGTCCGTTGCGTCTGCCCATGGGTCTCTTGACCGGGCCACAAACCTCAATACCTTCCGATTGAGTCGGGAAGCCAGAAGATCTACGTCTGGTGTGCCCCATCTTTGGCAGAGGAGTTGGAACACCTCCGGGTGTAAGGACCATTCTCCCTGGTCCAGCATCTGGCGGCTCAGGTAGTCCGCCTGCCAGTTTTCCACACCCGGAATGTACACGGCCGACAGTGCCGGTACGCTCCTCTCTGCCCACTTCAGGATGCGAGCGATCTCCGATGCTGCAGCTGAGCTTCTTGTTCCTCCTTGATGATTGACATATGCCACTGCTGTGGCGTTGTCTGACTGGATCCTGACTGGACGCCCTTGCAGTCTCTGAGACCATTTGAAGAGGCACAGCTTGATCGCCCGGATCTCCAGGACATTGTTCGGCAGGAGGGCTTCCTCTGGGGTCCAGCGACCTTGCACCGACTGGACACCCCAGACTCCCCCCCCCAACCTGTAAGGCTGGCGTCCGTCGTGATCACTATTCAGTAAACCAGAAGAAATGACTTCCCAGCCATTAGAGCCGGTGCTGTCAGCCACCATACCAGGGATCTCCTGACTAGGTGGCTCACTCGGATTTGATAATCCAGAGATGAAGGGCATCTGTTCCATCTGGACAGAACTTCCTTCTGTAACACTCGAGTGTGGTATTGAGCATATGGGACCGCCTCGAAGGAGGCTACCATGAGGCCCAACACTCGCATGCAAAAACGGAGTGACGACCAATTCCTGGAAGTCAGCTGCCGTACTGCAGCCCGGAGGGTCTGCAACTTCTCCACAGGGAGGGATACCTTTGCCTCTGAGGAATCCAGAATCAACCCCAGGTACACTAGGCGTTGAGTGGGCACCAATACTGACATTTTTCGTGTTCAGTATCCAACCACAGTCTCGAAGAGTCTGACAGGTAATGGACACGCTTACCTCTAATTCTGAGCTTGAAGGGGCCTTCAGCAGAAGGTCGTCCAAGTAACCTGTGATAGCGATACCCCGCTGTCTTAGAAGTGCCAGAATCGGAGCGAGCACCTTGGTGAACGTCCTGGGTGCTGAGGCAAGGCCAAACGGGAGGGCCACAAACTGGTAGTGGTTCTTCCCGATAGCAAATCGCAGAAACCTCTGGTGTCTGGAGTATATGGGGACATGCAGGTATGCGTCCTTGATGTCCAAGGAGGCCAGAAAGTCCCCCGGGTGGAGAGCCGTGACTACGGATCGAACCGACTCCATCCGAAATCTTTGTACCTTCACAAAGCAATTGAGGGCTCTGAGATCCAAGATTGGACGAACCCCTTCCTTCTTTGGCACAATGAACAGATTTGAGTAAAAACCCTGACCCCGTTCCTGTTCTGGAACTGGAATAACTACCCCGCGTTCCAGTAGACCCTGGACCGCCCCATACAGGGCCTCCCGACGGGTCGGTAGTAGCTGGAGATTGGAGGTGATGAATCTGTCTGGTGGACAAGAGAGAAATTCTATCTTGTAGCCTGAGGAGATTACTTCGCAAACCCACCTGTCGGAGACTAGAGCAGTCCACTGAGTCGCAAATTTGCGAAGACGTCCCCCCACCCGAGAGCTGGGTGAGGGCGGACCTTCATGTGGACGCAGATTTGTCCGCAGGCTTGTTGGGTCTGCGGGACCAAGGACGCTTTTGTCCTTGGGCAGGTGCTTTATCGGCCTGGGGTCTTTTCCCTGTCGCCTTAAGGGGGCGAAAAAACCGCTTACGTGCAGTAAAGGAGGGCCCTTGCCCTTGGCGTGGTCCCTTACCCTTGCTAGTTTGGGGAAGCAAAGTGCTTTTACCTCCTGTGGCATCCTTGATGATGTCATCCAGAGAAGCCCCAAAAAGTCTGTCGCCCTTAAAAGGCAGATCCAATAGGGCTTTCTTGGAAGTCTGGTCCGCAGACCAGCCCTTTAGCCAGATCAGGCGGCGTATTGCTACTGCATAAACCGAAGCTCTTGACAGCAGGGGAATAGTATCCATGTCTGACTCGCAGACAAACTTAAGGCCCTGGACCAACTGGTCGGCCAAAGTTATCTCATTAGGAGGAGCATCTCGCTCCTTTAACCCCTGGAGTAGCAATTTTGCCCATTCAGTAAGTGTCTGAGACACTAGGGCCCCCGCCAATGCCGGGCGTACTGCCGAGCCTACCACTGAGTATAGGTAGCGAGCGAGTGCTTCAGCCTTCTTATCCACAGGGTCCTTGAAAACAGGAGCCCCTTCTACTGGAATAGTGGTGGCTCTATTAAGTCTGGACACCGAAGGGTCCACTATAGGGGGAGAGGTCCATATCTTCAGAAAACTCTCCTCAGAGGGGTACCGTACTGCAAACCTCTTTGGGGCTGTAAAGACCCTCAGTGGGTTCTCCCATTCCTTGTATAAGAGTTTGTCAAAATAAGACACACAAGGGAACACCTTAGCAGTGCGGGCAGGTTTACGAAACCCAAAGGGGACTGGAGTATCTGCTACTTCTTCAGTCCTTTCCAACTTTAGCGTATCCCGCACTGCAGTAATAAGGTCAGATACCAAAGCCGTCTCGCGTACTGACCTGGACTTGGAGTCCTCCTCACTGTCCGATCGGTCACAGTCTGCAGTCTCTGATGCATCAGAATCTGGGCCATGAGCCGTAGCTGGACCTGGTTCTGCATCAGAAATCTCCCCAGAAGATTGCAGGGGACGGGGCGTTTATTACCCCCTGTATTCCCGTGTGCTGCTTCCACCCTGGCAGCAAACGCCTCTAGGATTGCCGACATAGCGTCCATAGACACCTCAGGGACACCAGCTGCTAAATCTGGTGTTTCAGGGGAGAAGACATCTGGCTCAGATGCCATGCTGACACTCACAGGGCTCCAGGCAAGATATCAATAGGCCCACCCTCCTGCGCTGCAGAGATGCTGGGTTACCCAGAGGACTCACCACCCTGGATAGGTACTGTTATGCTGCGCCTGTGATGCTGTCCCCTTGCTGCTGTGTCAGTCTGCTTCTTTTATCAGCACTTCCTGTGTGAATTTTCGCACCAGTGTAATGCACCCTAGAGGCCGGAGGCTCTCGCAAAATGGTTGGCAAAAACATCTGTATGGAAGATAATGTGGGCTCTAAGAAAATGGCCGCCGACAGAAGATAGAGGTCAGGCAGCCATAGCCCACAAAAAGATGGCCGCCGAACGGCAATATCTGCATACATGGGTGGACAAACATGGCCGCCGATCACCTGAAAGGGGCCAGTGGGTGTGGCCGAACCACAGGAAGATGGCCGCCAGGCAGTTACAAGAGGCCAAACTTGGCATGGACCACCTCAAAATGGCCGCCGACAGCATGGAGACACAGAAACACAGGTAAGCAAAAATGACATTTCTTTTAAATGTTAGTTACAGCCAGCCCCGCTCCAGTGGGACCCCCTAGGTGACCCCCAGCACCCAGCAACCTTTAGCTAGAAGCCCAGGGAGGAGGGAAAGGCAGGGAGAGAGGGAAGAAAGGGGCCACAACCACTTACTTGATCTCTCCAGGAATGTCCAGCTAAATCACCCAGCCGAGGCAGGGGAGTTTTACTTACCTATCCTGCATGTATTCTGCTGGAAGACATTCCAAACAGATCATCGTCCGCGCACGGAAGGTGACTGTTGGCCAGGCATGCTGTGATTGGACCCAGAAGGGACGATCATATGTATGCCCTGGAGCATGACGCTCACCAGACAGGCTGCTGCGACTCGGCCGTAAGGTCAGCGAAGCTGAGCGGTCCGATGCAAGCCTTGGAGCGTAAGCTCACCGGCCAGGCTGCTGCGACTCGGCCGTAAGGTCAGCCGAAGCTGAGCGGTCCGATGCAGGCCCTGGAGCGTAGGCTCACCGGCCACCCGTGGAGCGACGGGCATGTCGTGGAAAACCCAGCGCGTAGCTAGGGTCGGCACACGCTCGATGGCCGAAACTGGGGAGACTACAAGGATCGAGGATCCAGCCTGTCACCCAGTCGGCAGTTGATCGAAGATCGCAGGAAACAACAAATGTAGCAAAAAAAAAATATATATATATATATATATATCTATCTTTTTTCCCCGGACCAATGGGCCCGAAGGGAGCCATGTCCTACTCCTTGCTAGACAGAAAAAAACTGATCTGCGATGTGCAGACTGAGAGGGTATACCCAGAGGGTCCGCCCCCTGGGCGGTACTGTAGAAGGTGTGATGCAACACTTTTTACAAGTTTTTCTGCCTAGTCACTCCTAATTAACGGATAATACCCACTTTGTCAATAGAGAAGCTGTGTCGGTCCATGGACGAAAGAGTAACATAAATTTAACCCCACTAATGATTAGACAAATGACAAACAAAATATGTTAAAGGAAGTTCTATGAGTCCACTTAAGTCTTACTATTTTTATTTAATGGCAATTGGGATTGTTCTCTATGATGTGGAAAGAAGTCAACTGAAATTGTGATTTTGACCAAAAGTGAGCCCTGCATATTCACCAAAGTTGTTAAAGCGGAGTTCCACCCAAAAGTGGAACTTCTGCTTTAAGTACTCCTTGCCGCCTGACATGCCACATTAGGCGGATCCACACTTCAGAAGTGAGGATGACGCGCTGCCTCGACTGATTGCAGTGACATCAGCAGAGGAGCGGACTTCAGACCGCTCTCCGCTGAAAACGGGTCACAGGAGTGCAAAACGAATTGCACTCCTGTGACCCTTAGGAAGCCTAAAAAGCTCAAGCTGGACTTCTCCTTTAGATTGTAACTAACAATCTGTCGTAGCTTGCACGGTTTGTGGCAGTGATGAATCAAAGGCTCAACTGTAATCAGGTGAAGAATGCTACAATGTCAGAAGAGCTGTCAGCTAACGTCAGTAACAAAGGCATAATAAGCGGAAGAGGTAGGAATACTTTGGCAACTATTAAATAGCGGAGACCTGCTTTTCTCCAATGAAGTATAACACACAGCAATCACTGCACTGTGTGTAGTCTTATTTAACCACTTGCTTACTGGGCACTTAAACACCCCTCCTGCCCAGACTCATTTTCAGCTTTCAGTGCCCTCACTCTTTGAGCGACAATTGGGCGGTCATACAACAGTGTATCCAAATGTCATTTTTATATTTTTTTTCCACAAATAGAGCTTTCTTTTGGTGGTATTTGATCACCTCTGCGGTATTTATTTTTTGTTATACAAAAAAAATACAAAACCGTTTCATATATTGTGACATACAATTTTGCAAACAGGTAATTTTTCTCCTTCATTGATGTACACTGATGAGGCTGCACTGATGGGCACTGATAGGCTGCACTGATGGGCATCGATAAGGTGGCACTGATGGTCACTGATAGGTGGCACTGGTGGGCACAGAGGTGTCACTGATGGGTGATGGTAGGTGGCACTGATGGGCAATGAGAAGTGGCACCAATAGGTGACACTGATAGCTGGCACTGGTAGGTGACACTGGTAGGCAGCACTGCTATGTGGCACTGATTGGCACCACTGGTGGGCATTGACGGGTGGCACTGTTATACACTGGTGGGCACTGATTTGTGGCACTTGCAGGCAGTACTGGTTGGCACAGATGAGGCGGCTGTGCCTCTTCCTCTTCGGGACCGATGTCCCTTGCACAGAAGCCGACAATCAGCTTTTTTTTCTCCTCACGCTATTAGATAGGATTTTTGTACTCACCGTAAAATCAATTTCTCTGACGTCCATAGACTGACACAGCTGGGTACTGTAAACATGTGGGTATATGTCCCTGCTCGAAGATCTAGGCAGAATGTTAGATGTTAGAAACATACATAGAAACATACATTCTAGAACAAACCAGAGCTGTTCACAGCCCCACCCAGGTGGGCGGTCCCTCAGGACATTACCCTCCCACCTGCAGCTAGCAGCCTCAGTTCGTAACAAAGCAGTACAAACCTTAAAAGGAAAGGTGGGTGCTGTGTCAGTCCATGGACATCAGAGAAACTGATTTTACGGCGAGTACAAAAATCCTATTTTCTCTTATCGTCCATGGACTGACACAGCTGGATACTGTAAACGTGTGGGACGTCCCAAAGCAGTATCAGAAGGGTGGGAGCATTAGTAAAGGAACAACCAAAACTTCACTCCAAACAAGCAGAGTTCCTCAACGAGGGAGTTGCAACATTAAACAGCGGCCTGCAATGCTTTGCGGCCAAAGGAAGCATCCGAAGATGCAGCCACATCAACCTTATAAAATTTTTGAAAAGGTATGAATGGACGACCAGGTCGCCGCCTTGCACACTTATGCAACCGACGCTTGATGTCGGAAAGCCCAGGAAGCACCAATTGCCTTGGTGGAATGCGCCGCAACCGGAAAGGGAGGCGCCCGCCCCTTAAGGGCATAGGCCTGTATGACGGTCTGCCTGATCCACCTAGAGACGGTGGCAGACGACACCGCTCGGCCCTGTTTTGGACCAGAGACAGACACAAACAGTGAGTCAGACTTCCGAATGGAAACAGTAGCAGACAGGTACACCCGTAAGGCTTGTACCCATCTTAATGTATGAAGCGCAAACTCTCAGGGAATGCGATGGGTGAGGACACAAGGATGGAAGAACAATGTCCTCCTTAAGGTGAAAGGCCGAGACCATCTTTTGAAAAGAAGGACGGTCGTGGGCGCAACACTGCTATATCCTTATGGAGGACCAAGTAAGGCAACTTGCAGGACAAGGCCGCCAACTCAGACACCCGTCTAACCGAAGTAATGGCCACTAAGAAAGCCACCTTCTGGGACAAGGGAAAGAGAGGAATCTCTCTGATATTCTCAAAGGAATGTTCTTGGAGAATTCAGATCCCAAGTAGGGAGAAGAGGCTTGACAGGGGGAATCACATGGCGAACCCCCTGCATAAAAAGGTGCTAATCAAGGAATGGCCCAGTAGTGGTCGTTGAAAAAGACAGCCCGGGCCGAAATCCGACCCTCAAAAGGTATGCAAGGCCAGCTTGCTGGAAACGGAATACGTCCGAAGACGCTACTCAAGTACCTCGCACATAGCGATGTAAGCCTTCCAGGTACGGTGATATATCTTTCTGGAGGAAGATTCCCATGCCAACAACATAGAAGAGATGACCGAATCCGAGAGAACTCGGTCCTTCAGCACCTGGCTTTAACAGCCGTGCCATTAAAGCCAAGGACTGTAAAGCAGGATGAAGTATGGGATCATGAGACAGAAGGTCCACCCCAATAGGCAGTCGCCAAGGAACGTCTGCGACTAGCCGAAGTAGATCGGCATACCAATGTCGCCGTTCCGGAGCAATGAGGATCACAGGAATGGCCTCAGCCCCTACTCTGCGAAGCAGGCGAGGCAACAACAGTAGCGGAGGGTAAGCATATATCAGGCGATACTGCCCCCACGGGCTTCCAACGCGTCTGCCCAGGATCTTGCCACCTTGCGAGTGAGTCGAGAGGCCATAAGGTCCACATCCGGTGCCCCACCTCCGGTAAAGGAGGTGGAACACCTCCGGATGCAAGGACCCTTCCCCTGCAATGCACACGGCCGACAGGACCGTCTTGCAGCGAGATGTATGAAAATCCCAAAGAGACTCTGCAATGTATCGGAGAAGAGAGGCCCCAGTGTACAGGGTGCCTCAACTGTTGGCCAATAAAGGCAACTTGGCAGAGCTTCCCTAGAAACTCGGTCAGAGGACAAGTACCCCAGCCTCCACAGGTGGCGCAAACCCACCCCGGGCACAGAGACCCTGAAGGTTAAAGCAGTTGCAGTGCACCTGCTGGTCGACTGATAGATGAAGCAGAGGCTTTTGCCCAGTCATTGAGCTACAGAAACGCCAGAGACGCAGCCACTAACGGGCGTAACGCTAACCTCAGCCTGGCAAACACAGTCCAAGCCAGCGCTTCTGGTAACCACTGAAAGCAGGTGGAAAGTGGTACCCCTGAAACCAGGGATCCTTATGACAATGCTCCATCCAGCAGATACCCATAGGTAAGTGCTGATTGTACAAAGTTTATACTATGTATTGCGTCAAACGCGCAAATAGAGTGTGGGAGGAAACCCACCCAGCCACAAAGAGCATAATACAACCACATACGGCGTATGTAGTTTAGTATGTGTGGATAAACCTATTAAACACGTTTATACTGTGCCAGCGACAAAGGCGCGCACATCATCGGGGCTTGGACGTAAACCAGCCACGCAGATTGCGTACACAACCGTGTAGGTATGTTAGCCTGCGAATAAACAAATTGCACATGATTATACTGTGCATAGCGCTGAAAATGCGCACGCCATTGGAGAGCGAGGGAGAAACCGGAGCACCCGGATAAAACCCACGCAGACTGCATACGCAAACCGTGTAGGTATTATAGTATGTGTGCTAAACATATTGCACAAGCCTATGTGTGCAGAACACCGAAGGCGCGCACACCGTTGGCGCGTGGGAGGAACCGAAGTACTCCACGTATACCCAGAGAATGCAATACCTACAGCTACTGTGAATGTATTTAGTGTTGTGTATAAACATAATGTGTATGTTTACACCGTGTATTGCACCAAAGGCACGCATGTCATGTAGCGTGGGTGGAAACCCGGAGGAAACCCACGCAGACTGCACAGACATACCGGGTAGGTATTTTAATATGTGGATATCAAATCGCACAAATTTAGGCTGTGCATAGCGCCAAAGCGCCCATACCAATGGAGTGTGGGAGGGAACCGGAATACCCGGAGGAAACCCACACAGACTGCATACACATACCGTGTAGGTATTATAGCATGCGTGATAAACATTGAACATGTTTAACTGTGCAGAGGGCCAAAGGCGCACATACCGTCAGTGCGTGGGAGGAAACCGGGACACCCGGAAGAACCCCACGCAGACAGCACACAGATACCGTGTAGGAATGATAGCATGTGAATAAACATATTGCACATGTTTATGCTGTGCATTTCCATTGGAGCGTGGGGGGAAACCAGAGTACCCGGAGGAACCCCACGCAAACAGTATACCCATACTGTAAATATGTATAGTATGTGCAATAAACATATTGAACATGTCTATACTGTGCAGAGAGCCGAAGCGCACATACCACGAGAGCGCGGGAGGACACCGGAACCCCCGGGCGGGAACCCGTGCCGACCCAGAGAGTATAATACATACATATACTGTGAATGTATCTAGAGTCGTGCATAAACATATTTTGTACGTTTATATCATGTATGGCACTGAAACACAGCATTGGAACGTGGGGGGACACCCACGCAGACACAGAGACCAATAACACATACATACACTGTGAATGTATGCAGTGTAGAGGTATGGGATGAGTTTAAATTATGGCGCAGAGGCGCATAATCTTCTCTGTAACATTCCAACCTGCTTGACTGTGCTGCCGAAGCAGCATGCAGGTAACAGGTAAACTCTGATCCTCAGACCGTGTGTCTGTCAGAGCTCAGAGCGTTCCCCAGGAAATGGCGGGAAACCACAGGTGCAGAGACCCTGTTGTTGCCTCAGGACATCACACAGAAGGCTCACAGGGACTAGAGACAAATTAATAAAGTCCCCCCCCCCCACCATGCTGCACCGACCAGGGGGAGGGAAACACTGTGTACCACTGTATCATCCATGCTGCTCTTGACGCAGCGTGTGAGGAAAACAGTGAGGAAGCTGTGTAAAAGAAAGTAAATGAGGCTGCTAGCTGCAGGTGGGAGGGTAATGTCCGGAGGGACCGCCCCCCTGGGCAGGGCTGTTCAGCCCTGGTTTGTTCTAGAATGTATGTTTCTAACATCTAACATTCTGCCTAGATCTTCTCCTGCGAGCAGGGACATATACCCACACATTTACAGTATCCAGCTGTGTCAGTCCATGGACGATAAGAGAAAAAATGATTACCGAGCTTCTGTTTACATCACGTGATCAGCTGTCATTGGCTGACACCAGAGTCTCAGTGATCACAGCCTCCCCCCTGCAGGGGGCGCACGGGGAGCGTTCAAAGGGGAGGACGTCTAAAGTAGGTCCACGCTGTAGCTGTCATTTGGCTATAGCGCGGATCTGAAGGAGTCAATAGTAGTCCAGGATCAATGTATGTAAAAAACATGAAAGATTATCCTTTAATTCATGGGTGCTCAACCTTTGGCCCTCCATCTGTTGCAGAACTACAAGTCCCATGAGGCATTGCAAGGCTAACAGGTAAAAGCATGATTCCCAAAGGTAAAGGCATGATGGGACTCGTAATTCTGCAACAGCTGGAGATTCACACCCATGCGATCCAATTCCTGTACCATTTGACAGTTTACACTGCAATCTGCAAACCGATCTGGGGGTGTCATTAACTTTCTATTGACACCCGCAGCGGTTCGCAGAGGGCAGTAGGAACTGCCTGCAGATGACATGCGATGCGGGAACCCGCACTGGAATTGCGCTGGTTCCTGCATCGCATATGTGTGAACCCAGCCTGTGGACTTACCCATTATCTTCAAAAACACCCAAAAAGCAATTTTTTGAGTTACAACCGTGGAGAAACGTAAAGCTATCCACAATAGAATATGTAACTTTTGATCAAAAAGGCCTAACCTTTACACACTCCCAAACCATAAAGAGGAATGGCCCTTCAGTTTTTTTTGGCACTTAGGACAAATTGGATTATTGATCTCCCCCAACTTACTGTCTCTAAAAGCCAAATTAAAAAAAGGTTGGGAGATTGTGTAATATCTACATAAAAACAGAATGCAATGATTAAAAAGACTCAAAGCCATATATTTTATTCACAAAAAAACATATCAAATGATTAAACTAAATCACTCAACACCATTTTAAGAAAAAATTAAAAACCACCCCAATTCCAAAAATGTTGGGATGCGGTTATAAGATCAATATAAAAACAGAATGCAAGGATTTGGAAATCTCATAAATACAAATTTAATTTACAATAGAAAACACATTAAATGTTTAACCACTTCAATACAGGGCACTTTTACCCCCTTCCTGCGCAGACCAATTTTTTTGCTCTCACAATTAAAATGACAATTACTCAGTTATGCTACACTGTACCCAAGCCAAATTTTTATCATTTTTTTCACACAAATAGAGCTTTCTTTTGGTGGTATTTAAAAACAACAGGTTTTTTTTTGTTTTTTGCGATACAAGTGGAAAAAATTCCGAAATTTTTGAAAAACACACTTTTTTTTAGTTTTGATAACATTTTGCAAATAATTAATTTTCTTCTTAAAATTTGGGCCAAAATTTATGCTGCTACATATCTTTGCAAAAATAATAAAACGAATTCTGCGCTTAACCTTATAACACTCTGGTGTTTTGTTTTAACAACATGCAGCAACTCCAAAAAAAAAGGCCTAAATACTTAAGACCAACCAACTTATGTGCAATAAAAAAGAGAAAAGAGTGCGCAACCACCAAAAAATATATGTTTGCAACAAAAATGATCCTCTTGCAAATACCACAGGTGCAAAAAACAAGAGAATAAATCAATGGCAGGCTGATGCACACGCTTCTGTGATCTCTATAACTTGAGATCCCAACTATCCGGTAAGCGGCAGTAATAACATTTATCTTGGCTGCACAGTAATCAAGGCTTCTGAAGATTTCCATCGATTGTCCTATATTTGAGTTGAACTCCAGAGATCATCTATTTTTGAACAAAAATTTCTATCCATTTGGGACACGTTTATTTTGGTTGCACCGCACTGTTTTTCCATTATTCAGTTATCTGGACTATATTCGTGCTTGCACTTCACAAACATTCACTATTTTTATATTCAGTTATTTGGATTATTAGTGGTTGCACTTCACAATAATTTGGATTGAGTTATATATACATTTTTTGTGTGGTAATTTACATAGTGATTATTGATTTATTCTCTTGTTGCTACATATCTTTGGTAAAAATTACTCAAATTAGTGTATATTATTTAGTCTGCGTAAAAGTTAGAGTCTACAAGCTATGCTACATATTAGAGCTGCACGATTCTGGGAATGGATTCATGCTTACCCCCCGCTACCGTTGTTGCCTCGCCTGCTTCGCAGAGTAGGGGCTGAGGCCATTCCTGTGATCCTCATTGCTCCGGAACGGCAACATTGGTACGCCGATCTACTTCGGCTAGTCGCAGACGTTCCTTGGCGACTGCCTATTGGGGTGAACCTTCTGTCTCATGATCCCATACTTTATCCTGCTTTACAGTCCTTGGCTTTAATGGCACGGCTGTTAAAGCCAGGTGCTGAAGGACCGAGTCTGCATGCCTTAGCCGGAGGTGGGGCACGCCGGACATGAATCGCAAGGTGTCGACATTTGTGGTCAGGTCCAGAGATCCCTGGGCAGACGCATCAGCCGCGTTGGTGGCCCCGTGGGGTCAGTATTGGCTAATTTATGCCTATCCCCCCCCTAAAGTTGCTTCCTCGTCTGCTCCGCAGAGTGGAGACTGAGGGGATCCCGGTGATTCTAATCGCTCCAGATTGGCCCCGGCATCCTTGGTACGCTGACCTCATGCGCCTGGTGGCAGATGTACCCTTGCAGCTGCCATTGCAGGAGGACCTTCTGTCTCAAGGTCCCATACTTCATCCTGCTTTACAGTTGCTGGCTTTAACGGCATGGCTATTGAAAGCCAGGTACTAAGGGACCGAGGTCTTTCGGATTCGGTCATTTCAACCATGCTGAGGGCACGGAAATCTTCTTCCAGGAAGATCTACCATCGTACTTGGAAGGCCTACATCTCTATGTGTGAAGAGATGGAGTGGCGTCCACGGACATATTCGGTTTCCAGGGTCCTGCTGTTTTTACAGTGTGGAGTGGATCAGAAACTTGCCTTAAGCACCATTAAGGGTCAGATTTCAGCCTTAGCTGTTTTCTTTCAACGGCCTTTGGCGACCCATTCCCTGGTAGCTACTTTTCTGCAGGGAGTTCGACATGTGTCTCCCCCAATTAGACCACCTCTTCCTCCATGGGATTTAAATCTGGTGCTCTCGTTCTCAAAAGGAGGAGGTTCCTGAAGAACCAGAGAGATTCCTCTCTTGACTGTCTCAGAAGGTGGCCTTTCTAGTGGCCATTACATCGATCAGAAGGGTTTCTGAATTGGCGGCCTTGTCTTGCAAGTCACCATACTTGGTCCTCCATAAGGATAAAGCAGTGCTACGCCCGCAGCCTTCCTTCTTTCCGAAGGTGGTTTTGGCTTTTCACCTGAATGAGGACATTGTGCTGCCGTCTTTGTGTCTTCGACCGTCACATCCCAGGGAGACTGTGCTCCATAACTTGGACGTGGTACGTGCCTTGCGTGTGTACCTATCTGCTACGGCTCAGTTTCGGAGGTCTGACTCACTGTTTGTGTTGGTGTCTGGTCCACAAAAGGGCCTGGCGGTCTCGTCGGCCACCATTTCTCGGTGGGTCAGGCAGACCGTCATCCAGGCCTATGCCCTTAAGGGGCGGGCGCCTCCCTTTCCGGTCACGGCACATTCAACCAGGGCAATTGGTGCTTCCTGGGCTTTCCGACATCAAGCGTCTGTCTCGCAGGTGTGCAAGGAGGCGACTTGGTCGTCCATGCACACGTTTTCCAAACTTTACAAGGTTGATGTGAGCACATCTTCTGATGCTTCCTTCGGCCGCAAGGTTTTGCAGGCGGCTGTTTGAGGTTGCAACTTCTCCGTTGAGGAGCTCTGCTGGTTTGGGGTGAAGTTAGTTGTTTTTTTTTTTACACTGTTCCCACCCTTCGTTTTTTTGACACTGCTTGGGGACGTCCCACACGTCAAGAATTGAGAAGGCTGTGTCCGTCCATGGTCGAAAAGAGAAAATAGGATTTTTTGTACTCACTGTAAAATCCATTTCTCGTTCGTCCATGGACGGACACAGCACCCACCCCTCCTTTTTAAGTTTGTACTGCTTGTTACGAACTGAGCTGCTGACTGCAGGGCGGAGGGTTATGTTCGGAGGGAGTTAATGTAACATGTGTTTTTAATTATATAACATGTTCTGCCTAGTCCTCTCCTATGAACAGGAACATAACCCACACGTCAAGAATTGAGAAGGCTGTGTCCGTCCATGGACGAAAAGAGAAATTATATATATATATACTCACCTTACTTGATCCGATGCTGTATCTGGCTCGTCGTCTCTGCACTGAGAACTGTTCGATCAAACACTGCTGATCACTCAGTTTTCCCCTTTGCTCTGAGGTGAGAGAGCCATGACTGTCAGTCACCGGCTCCCTGCTCTACCCCTCCAGCACGCAATAGAGCACTGGGCTGTGAAAGAGGTGGGATCAGTTGCCCGAGTCTCCCAGCGGCTCACTAAAAGGCTAAGCCACCTGCTGGTCCAGGACTCTGAGTGGATCCTGACTGTAAAGTCATGATCGAGCTAGACCCTGGTCGGGCTAAATGGCTAGAACAAACTGCACTCCATCGGAGAAGTAGTGCCAAAAAATCTTTGGCCATACTTCTTTAATGACATTGGCTGTATGTTTGAGGTCGTCCACCCACTGCAGAATAAATTTGGAGTCAAATACACATCTCTTTGCTGGTATGGCATGATGGCTACATGTCTATTTCTCAGCATTGAGGACATGATTGATCCTGACCAAATCTCCAACTGCATTATTATTATAGGTACTTCTATAGCGCTGTCAATTTACGCAGTGCTTTAAAAATATATATTGTTCATTCCCTGCCCTCAAGGAGCTTACAATCTAAGGTCTTTAACTCACATTCATACACATAAGGCCCAATTTTGACAGGATCCAATTAACCTGCTAGCATGTTTTTGGAGTGTGGGAGTTGCAGAAATACAGCCCCAAACTTGCAAGGAACCTCCACCATGCTTCACTGTTGCCTGAAGACACTCATACCACTCTCCAGTCCTTCGGCAAACAAACTGACTTCTGCTACAGCCAAATATTTCAAATTTTGACTCACTAGTCCAGAGCACCTGCTGTCATTATTCTGCACCCCAGTTCCAATGTATTTGTGCATAGTTGAGTCACTTCCACGTTGGAGGTATGGCTTTTTGGCCACAATTCTTCCAGGAAGACTACTTCTGGCAGGTCTTCTCCAGACAGTAGATGGATGTACCTGGGTCCCACTGGTTTCCGCCAGTTCTGTACTGATGGCACTGCTGGACATCTTCCAGTGTCAAAGGGAAGTAAGCATGATGTGTTTTTCATCTGCTGAACGTTTCCTTGGCAGTCCACTGCGTCTACAGTAGGCCTGGCTACTGAATCGAATCAGTGAATCAACTCACTA
The DNA here is from genome assembly GCA_029206835.1 of Rana muscosa. NCBI lineage: Eukaryota > Metazoa > Chordata > Amphibia > Anura > Ranidae > Rana > Rana muscosa. The sequence goes on along the minus strand of CM055128.1, from coordinate 173,605,526 downwards.
CAGAGTTTGAATGAATCGAATCATGAAAGTGAATCTGATTCAATTCATTGTCAAAGATCCTCCCCTTTCAGGATGTGTAGGGACTCTGAAAAAACAGCAGCCTCAGCTCATGATTTGTAAAATAAGCTAACATATGATTATGTGACCCATCAAGACTTCAAGTTTCTGAATAAATCACAGAGTACAAGGTTCTCTTTTGTATGATGTCTGCGTGAAGCAGGCAACAGCTAGTTAAGTCCAGTCTGTGAATGTCTCACTCAGAAAGAGGGCACACAAGTATCAATATTATGTTTTGTAACATGAGCTGCCTGTGTGAGCCAGCAGTATAAGTACTGTATGAGTGACTCGTGAGCACATTATGAGTTGTGTGAGTTAGTAGAGCAATATAACACCTGAATGTATGAATGACTCATGTGAGCACATTATGAGTTGTGCGAGTTAGTGAGTTAGTAGAGCAATATAACGCCTGAATCTATGAGTGACTCATCTGAGCACATTAGGTTCATGAGTTGTGTGTGAGCCAGTGACTCACCAGGTCACATTAGATTCATGAGCTGCTGTGAAGTCTTTGAATGAGGCTCAGTTCACATTGGTGCGATCATGCGGGAAACCCTCCAGTTTGCGCACTGCACCTGACACGCAGGCAGTTCACACTGCCCTATGCGATTGCGAACTGCTGGAAGTGCCAATACAAAGTTAATGACACCCCCAGATCAGTTTGCATATCGCAGTGCAAACTGTCAATTCGGACAGGAATCCAATTGTATGCATGCGATTCGATTCTGGTGTGGACCAAAAATAGGGTTCTGCATGACTTTGATTCAAATGTGAGGCAAATTCAGCCATACAAAGCTGTATGGCTGAATTTGCATCGCACAGACATCACATGCTATTTGCACAGATTTCTCACAGCGCACTGAACGCTGCACTGTGTGAACACAACCTAAATCACAGAGAGCACACAATCATATTTTAAAATGTGCTGTGCATATATGAGCCAGCAGCATGACTCTTGAATCTATGAATGACTCACAGTCTAGAGAGCTCACTGCTCACAATGAGTCTCTATTGAATCATGAGCTGTGTGTGATAATCTTAGTTTTGAAGAAATGAGTCGTGAGTCGATTCTGTGATTCAAATCATTTCACTGAACTGATTCAAATGATTTGACTCACTAAAATGAATCACTCTGCCCAAGTCTAGTCTACAGTCCTCAACTTTTTCCATTTCTTTGTGCTTCTTCAAAAGAACAACACATCTTGAAACCCCAGTGTTCTTTTAAATCGTTGTATGGGAGAGACCTTGTTGATGCTGTACAACTACCTTGTGTGTTGTTGCTGTGCTTAGTCTTGCCATGGTGTATGACCTGTTCCTTAGACCCCTTTCACACTGTGCCGCCCTGAGCGTCGGTGGTAAAACGTCGCTATTTTTAGCGGCGCTTTACGGTCGGATTTGAGGCGCATTTCGGCCGCTAGCGGGGTGCTTTTTTCAATAAGCAGTAGCGCATTAGGAGCGAGTGAGTTCACCGCTTCTAATGCGCTCCAAAGAAGGACTTGTTCTGATGCCCTGCCAGCGCACCGCTCCAGGGAGAAAGCCCTCGGGCTTTCACACTGGAGTGAATAGAGCAGCCGTTTTAGGGTGGCTTGCAGGCGCTATTTTTAACGCTATAGCGCCTGCAAAACACCTTCAGTGTGAAAGGGGTCTTAACCAGTTTTAATCCTCCTACACAGTTGTTTCAATCAATTATAGTTTCAAACTACATATGAAATTAATGATCATTAGCACCTGCTTGGTATAACTGGTTAAATACCTGACTTCAGTCCTACAAAATCCCAGACTTATTGCAAGTTTGCAAGTGTAAGAATTGATTCTGGATTGAAGCCAAGTGATAGTCACACCAAAAATATATTCGATTTAGATTTTTCTTCTATTCACTCACTCTGCATTTTGTAAATGGATAAAAATAAACAATTAAAATACATATTTTTGAAAGCATTCTTACTTTACAGCATTTCTTCACAACTACCTAAAACTTTTGCACAGTAATGCATGTAGTTTGTTGTATATTTATATCTAAATATTTGAATTTAGCAGATGTTGTGAAGGGACATGTAGAGGGAACAGATTTCATTCTCTGGTCATCAGTTTAAAAAATATCAGACCAAGTTCAGCTAATTCTAACGCCTGAATGGTCTATAAATTCTTTAATAATTGAGAGGGCGGTGGTTAGGGAGGAGGAAGGATCATTTAAAATATTAACATGTCATTAGCATAATATACAGTGGGGCAAAAAAGTATTTAGTCAGTCACCAATTGTGCAAGTGCTCCCACTTAAAAAGATGAGAGAGGCCTGTAATTGTCATCATAGGTATACCTCAACTATGAGAGACAAAATGTGGAAACAAATCCAGACAATCACATTGTCTGATTTGGAAAGATTTTTTTTTGCAAATAATGGTGGAAAATAAGTATTTGGTCACCTACACACAAGCACGATTTCTGGCTCTCACAGACCTGTATCTTCTTCTTTGAGAGGCTCCTCTGTCCCCCACTAATTACCTGTATTAATGGCACCTGTTTGAACTTGTTATCAGTATAAAAGACACCTGTCCACAACCTCAAACAGTCACACTCCAAACTCCACTATGGTGAAGACCAAAGAGCTGTCGAAGGACACCAGAAACAAAATTGTAGACCTGCACCAGGCTGGGAAGACTGAATCTGCAATAGGCAAGCAGCTTGGTGTGAAGAATTCAACTTTGGGAGCAATAATTAGAAAATGGAAGACATACAAGACCACTGATAATCTCCCTCGATCTGGGGCTCCACGCAAGATCTCACCCTGTGGGGTCAAATTGATCACAAGAACGGTGAGTAAAAATCCCAGAACCACACGGGGGGACCTAGTGAATGACCTGCAGAGAGCTGGGACCAACGTAACAAAGGCTACCATCAGTAACACACTACGTCGCCAGGGACTCAGATCCTGCAGTGCCAGACGTGTCCCCCTGCTTAAGCCACTACATGTTCGGGCCCGTCTGAGGTTTGCTAGAGAGCATTTGGATGATCCAGAAGAGGATTGGGAGAATGTCATATGGTCAGATGAAACCAAAGTAGAACTGTTTTGGTAGAAACACAACTCGTCGTGTTTGGAGGAGAGAGAATGCTGAGTTGCAACCAAAGAACACCATACCTACTGTGAAGCATGGGGGTGGCAACATCATGCTTTGGGGCTGTTTCTCTGCAAAGGGAACAGGACGACTGATTTGTGTACATGAAAGAATGAATGGGGCCATGTATCGTGAGATTTTGAGTGCAAACCTCCTCCCAACAGCAAGGGCATTGAAGATGAAACGTGGCTGGGTCTTTCAGCATGACAATGATCCCAAATACACCGCCCGGGCAATGAAGGAGTGGCATTTCAAGGTCCTGGAGTGGCCTAGCCAGTCTCCAGATCTCAACCCCATAGAAAACCTTTGGAGGGAGTTGAAGGTCTGTGTTGCCCATCGACAGCCCCAAAACATCACTGCTCTAGAGGAGATCTGCATGGAGGAATGGGCCAACATACCAGCAACAGTGTGTGACAACCTTGTGAAGACTTACAGAAAACGTTTGACCTCTGTCATTGCCAACAAAGGATATATAACAAAGTATTGAGATGAACTTTTGATTTTGACCAAATACTTATTTTCCACCATAATTTGCAAAAAAAAAATTTCTAAATCAGACAATGTGATTGTCTGGATTTGTTTCCACATTTTGTCTCTCATAGTTGAGGTAAACCAAATACAAAAAAATTCCGCGCCGCCTAGTGAGATAGCAGCTCACACAACCAGTTGAAAATGGTGAAGAACAAACAAAACAAAAATGTGTAGCGCTAAACTAAATGAGGACTGCACTCTGATCAAGTGCAGTATAAAACAGTGAAATTTGATTAAACAATCAACATAACATCTAACACAGATATGTGAAAACATTCAAATAATCCACCGTGATAAAAATTTAATCACACAATCCACAGTGATGTGAATTGTGTAACATTGAAAGTCATCAGAAAAAATTCATTAAATAAAAATAAAATAAATAAATGCTGATGAAAAAATTGTGAATGACAGTCAAATTAATAGTGCTCCCAAAAAACTTGACGTGAAGTGACCACCACCAATCGATTGTAGAAAAGGCTTACCGGAGAGAGTGGACCCCAAAAACATACGTTCAAAGGGTCAACCAGGCAAGGGTAAGCCACTGTGGACAGCAAATCTTCAACGGCAATTCAAACGGGAACCGCAAGCTTCAATCCAGGATAGAAAAAATAATAATCACTCCTGTCCGAATATGCGATGAAACTTACGGACAGTGTCCGGTTAGGGCCAGGTGGTGTTGCCAGATGAATGGCGAAAAAGGAAAGGAAAGAAAAGGCACATAGCGTAATACTGTATAAAAGGGTAATTTAATGTAGGTAGGAACACTCACATTTAGAAGAGTATAACAGCGCTTGTCAAATGATCAAAATGGCAACAGTAAGGTCTCCCGACGCGTTTCGCATCCTAATGCATCATCTGGGGTTGAGGTATACCTATGATGACAATTACAGGCCTCTCTCATCTTTTTAAGTGGGAGAACTTGCACAATTGGTGGCTGACTAAATACTTTTTTGCCCCACTGTATGTGTATATATATATATATATATATAAAAATAATAGACAAATTCCTTCAGCTCCCTCATAATCTTAAAGCCAATGGCTCAATGGCCAATGCAAACAGGAGGTGGTGACGAAAGGCAACCTTGTCTGGTACCCCTTAAAATCTAAAACAGTTTGGAGATAGTCCCATTAATCGAAATCCTGGCAGAGGGATCCCTGTACAATAATATCGCCCACGATATAAATTTGCCCCGTCAGTGCGGCCCATCAGTGCCATCCGTCAGTGCGGCCCATCAGTGCCATCCGTCAGTGCGGCCCATCAGTGCCATCCATCAGTGCGGCCCATCAGTGCCATCCGTCAGTGCGGCCCATCAGCGTCGCCTCATCAGCACACATCAGGTATGAAGAAAAATTTCTTATTTGCAAAATTTTATAACAGAAACAAAGAAAAACATTTGCGCTTTTTTCAAAATGGTCTTTTTTCGATTGTTTAGAAAAAAAACTGTGGTGAATAAATGCCACCAAAAGAAAGCACTAGCTGTCTAAAAAAAATATATACATTTCATATGGGTACTGTGTTGAATGACCGTGCAATTGTTATTCAAGGTTTGATGGCACTTAAAGCAGATTTGACCTGTTTGGAAGTGGCCAGGTGTGGTCTCCTGGAAGACCAAGTATGTTTGTGTAGCAAGTTGTTCTGAGCCGGTTGGGTGCAATGATAATCACTGGTTTGTTTCTTCTCTATCTCTATCTTGAGTAGCAGTCAAAGGAGAGTTCACACTTGGAAGGAATAAATTAACCTGATCTGAGTAAAGGAATTATTAGAACATCTGTTGTCAGTGTTAGAAGATCCTTGGTCCTGGCCACAAACAGTGGTAAAGTTTTCAACCTTGAGGCCAGGATTGCCACATCTGGGAGTCCCCCATCCCTGACACATCAAGTTAAAGATGTCGGCGTAAAAGGGCCCATTTCTCTCAGTCCAGACGGTGACTGAGATAATCCACCTTCCAATTATCCTCTCCTGGAATGTGAACTGCAGAGATCACTGGACAGCGTTTCTCCATCCATGAAATGATCAGGCTTGTTTCTTTCAAAGCAGCATGAGTCCTGGTACTCCCTTGTTGATTGATGTAGTGCACAGCTGTGTCAGTGTATAACTGCACCCTTATTGGGTGTTCCTGTAGAAGGGGGGGTCCAATGGTACAAAGCCATCCTTATCGCTCTGAGCACCAAAATGCTGATAGGGAACTTGGCTTCCTTGGGTGACCATGTTTGCTGAACTGTGAGGGATTGCTAAACTGTGCATTATCCACAATGGATCTGTTATAACCTACCACTGGTATGGTAGAAACAACTTGCCCATTTATCAAGGCTGGGTTGGAAAGTCACCAAGCTAGGGAGTTTCTTGCTTGGCAGGACAAAAGCAAGCATAGAGAGGTCAAGAGAGGCAGCATATTTGTTCCATGCCAAAAAGATGTCTTGTTGAAGAGGCCTAAAATGAAACTGGGTGAATAGAACAGCTTCAAAAGGGGCTGTCATGAGACCCAGAATTCTCAGAGAATATGGGGGATATTTCTTGACTTAGGGCACAAGCGTGAGATCTCAGAGAGAAGTAGATTACATAAACAAGTATCTGAATAGTTCTGTGGATGTTTACCGATAGCTGGATAAGTCCTTCAGAAAAAGACAAAACTAGGTGGTCGGGTTCGGGTACCCACAAAGCCAAATCCCAAAACAGTAGAGCCCAAAGAGTTATTGCCACGACAAGAGTGACTACACAACCCTCACATTTTTGTAAATATCTTATTATATCTCTTCATATGACAACACTGAAGAAATTACACTTTGCTACAATGTAAAATATTGAGTGTACAGTTTGTATAACAGTGTAAATTTGCTGTCCCCTCAAAATAACTCAACACAGCCATTTATGTCTAAACCGCTGGGAACAAAAGTGAGTACCACCTTAAGTGAAAATGTCCAAATTGGGCCCAAAGTGTCAATATTTTGTGTGGCCACCATTATTTTCCAGCACTGCCCTTAACCCTCTTGGGCATGGAGTTCACCAGAGCTTCACAGGTTGCCACTGGAGTCCTCTTTAACACCTCCATGACGACATCACGGAGTTGGTGGATATTAGAGACCTTGCGCTCCTCCACCTTACATTTGAGGATGCCCCACAGATGCGCAACAGGGTTTAGATCTGGAGACATGCTTGTCCCGTCCATCACCTTTACCCTTTAGCTTCTTTAGCAAGGCAGTGGTCATCTTCAAGGTGTGTTTGGGGTCATTAAGTTGGAATCCTGCCCTGCGGCCCAATCTCCAAAGGGAGGGGATCATGCTCTGCTTCAGTAGGATATAGTACATGTTGGCATTCATGGTTCCCTCAAACTGTAGCTTCCCAGTGCCGGAAGCACTCATGCAGCCCCAGACCATGACACTCCCACCACCATGCTTGACTGTAAGCAAGACACACTTGTCTTTGTACTCCCCACCTGGTTGCCGCCACACACGCTTGACACCATCTGAAAAATAAGTTGATCTTGGTCTCATCAGACCACAGGACATGGTTCCAGTAATCCATATCCTTAGTATGCTTGTCTTCAGCAAACTGCGGGCTTTCTTGTGCATCATCTTTAGAAGAGTCCTTCTTCTGGAAAGACAGCCATGCAGACCAGTTTGATGCAGTGTGTGGCGTATGGTCTGAGCACTGACAGGCTGACCCCCCACCTCTTCAATCTCTGCAGCAATGCTGGCAGCGCTCACACATCTATTTCCCAAAGACAACCTCTGGATATGACGCTAAGTACGTGCACTCAGGGGGGCGTGGCCGGATGGTGAAGAGAGCAGTCGCATAGACACACTGCTCCAGCTCTCAACCACAATCCTTACCTTCAAACAGGAACAAAAAAGTCTTCTGGATAGCAGCACACCAAAAATAAAAGCCTTTATTTTAAAATTCAGGGATCCAAATACACACTGCACATCACGTCACACTGGTCAAAAAACTGGCTAACGACAATCCTTACCTTATCCCTGGTCCTATCTCCTTGCTAAAGGTACCGTTTTGTTCCCCACGGCGGTGGCCACAGAGCAGGCTGGCTGGGATGGTGAAATACGGGCCCACCTCTGCCCCCATCCACGGCAGAGCAGTTGTCGCGGTTCAGGAGGCAAGATGGCGCCGGGACACATGCGGGGAATGCTGACACGCAGCATGCTTCTTCCTCTGCTGGCCAGTGCTTTGCTTCAGGGGTGAGTGCATCTATTCCTGCTATCTTTCAGACCCACACAGACCCCCAGCTATCCCAGGACTCCCTGCTATCGGATGACAGTGGTCAGGCCGCAGATTCTCCCCTCCCCCTGCTAAGCCTACTCTATCCTCCTTTATGCTGGCTATACAGGATTGTAAGTCCTCCCTCTCCTCTCAGATTGCCTCTATCCGTATGGACTTTTCTTTATTGAAACAAGATGCCCAGAACCTCCGTGACAGAACCAGAGAAACAGAGGAACGCATTAGTACACTAGCGGACACTGTGAATCCCCTGTCTGTTGCCATGCGTGATGCCACGAGCGAAATGGCGGCACTCCGCGGCAAGATCGACGATTTAGAAAATCGTTCTCGAAGGAACAACCTCAGGTTTGTGGTGTTCCCAATACATGCAGAAGGCCCTCACCCTGAAAAGTTCCTTTATTCCTGGTTAAGAGACATTTTTGGTAAAGATGCGCCCTCTTTTTCTCATGTCATTGAACGTGCTCACCGCACCCCTCCTCGCCCCCCTCCTGAAGGTGGCCCACCACGCTCCATTATTGCCCGCATCCTCAACTTTCAAGATAAAGTCGCTATCCTGCGCCTTGCAAGGGAAAAAGGCCTACTCAAATTTAATGGCAACACCATCTCTGTCTACCCAGACTTTTCTGCCAAGGTTCAACGCCAATGTGTATCCTTCTCAGCAGTGAAGTCATGCCTGTGCACGGAAGGGCTATCATATGCCATGCTTTTTCCTGCTAAACTGCGCATTATCCACGATGGTAAGGCTTACTTTTACACCAGCCCTAAAGAGGCCATGGCTTGGCTGAATGACAGTTACGGTATAGCTCCCAGACGCAGAGGTAATTGATGCTGTTATTGGCCCTCAGACATTGTGTACCAGTCTCATTGATCCTACCCCCTCATATCTCACTTTGTGGATGAAAGAGAGAAAAAAAATCACCCTTTTCATACCCTTACTTTGCAATATACTGATTTCTCCATCTTCTTGGCCAGCTTATTTATTTATATATATATATATATATAGTTTTATTATTTTTTATTACTTGCTGGGTGATGCCCAATACTTCTGAAGTTGAACACTGATTTGATTACTCTATCCCATGGGCCCTCATACCCGAACATTATCCTTCACCTAAGATGTACTGTACTTTATCCTTTCTGGAGACAAGACTTACAGATCCTTCCATCCCCTCCGGCCGAGGAGACTATTCACAGTTCATCAGGACATGTTTATTGTGGGGCTCTTTTTGCTACCACCGGTTGAGAGCCCCGCCAGCTGCTATACCACCCTCCCACCAGTTAGTGGCGTGGCCACGGAACAGTTTTTGACCTACACAACATTTTTGCTGGGACGTTTTTTTTTTGGTTAGGGATCCGAGACTCACTATGTTTGGGATGGTAGAGTGGGGTGGGGGGTACGGGAGTTTTTTGGGACTTTCTTGGTGTTTTTTTCCTCTTTTTTTTATTTTTTCTCAACTCAGGTTTATATTTTTCCCCTCTATAGGGGATTCTCAGGTTACTGCCTGTGGCAGAATACTACTGTTTTCACTATTGCACTGCTGGCCCAAACTTCTCTGATAGCAGACCCAGGCATTTTTTATTTTATGTTTGTATGTGCTTCAGGTAGTGCGGCCTACTTAGTTATTTCTGTACTTACTGTTATGTTACTGTGTGCTTCTTTATCACTATATATTTTACCATGGCAAAGCCCCTGAGGATAGTTTCTTGGAACACTAGGGGTTTGAATGCATCCCAAAAGAGGTCATTGGTCTTTTCCGTTCTGAAAAAAAGCTGCCCTCACATTATTTGTCTTCAGGAGACTCACCTTACGGGCTCCATAACGAGGGCCATGAAGCACCCCTGGCTGTCAGCTTCTTATCATGCTACTCATACTAATTATTCCAGAGGGGTGTCTATCCTTCTGGCCAAATGTCTCCCAGCTGAGACGGTTCAAGTTAAAACAGACGCTGATGGGAGGTTTATTGTCCTCACTAAACAAATTTCCACTGTAACCTTTACTTTAGTGAATATTTACATAACCCAACCCCCCGCCCAATTTTCAGCGGACCTGCTTTCCAAGCTGTCTCTTCATTTGTTGACCAGACCCCCCTGGTCCCCTACTTTATGTGGGGGACTTTAATGCTGTAATAGACCCGGTAGTAGACCGATTGGGGGGTGGGGGCAGATCTTTTCCCTCCTTCCTGGACTGGATCCAGGTTCATGGCCTTACAGAACTCTGGAGGTGGAAACATCCTGATGTGCACCAATTCTCCTGCCATTCGGACTCTTTCCACACCATGTCCAGGTTGGATATGGCATTTGCTTCAGCCGAGACCCTTCCCGTTGTCTCGGCTGTCTCCTATCTGCCTAGAGGGGTCTCGGACCATGCTCCTCTCTCTGTGGACCTCCTCCTCGTCCCAGGTTCGGAGCCAACTATCTGGCGCCTGAATTACTACTGGTTAGAGGATGAGATAGTGCAGGGTGAGTGTCGGACAGGTATTGCTGGTTACTGGAGGGATAACCTGGGCAAAGTGGACCCTTCCACCGAATGGGAGGCATTTAAGACAACTTTGAAGGGCACCTTTATGTCCATCACTGGGGTCTTGCGGAAAAGCAATATAATGCTTACTGAGGAGCTTGAGACTGCTATAGTGCGTGCAGAGTCTGCTTATGCCTCTAATCTAATCTAATCTGCCTCTGATACGAAGGAGACATGGTTGCAGAGCCGTAGGGAATATGAACTCCGGTTGTTAGACCTCACGCAGAAACGCATGCTGCACGCTACTCAGAAATCATTTGAACATGGTAATAAAGCCGGACGTCTCTTGGCATATTTAACTAGACCTGACCATACTCCCATTTCCATCCCACGTATTGTTACGGTCCAAGGCCTTATTCAGTGATAGATCAGGGGATATATTAGACTCTTTTTTTGTTTTTATAAAGACTTGTATACATCTAGGGTTGACTATGATGATTCTCAATTGACTGACTATTTAGATGATGTATCGCTCCCCTCATTGTCGTCTGAGGGGCGCAATGCCTTAGATGCACCTATCTCGTCAGAGGAGATTGCTGAGGCCATTTCACAAATGCCCGCATATAAGACTTCTGGTCTGGACGGCTTCCCAACTGAATGGTATAAGGCTTTCTGTGACCCTATCTTTTGCGGACCTATAACGCAGCCCTGAATGCTGGAGTCCTCCCCCATCAATGCGTGAGGCCTTAATTGTACTTTTATTAAAACCCCGTAAGGATCCCCTTAAATGTGAATCTTATCCTTCAAATTTCCCTTATCAATGTGGATGTTATAATCCTGGCCAAAATACTAGCTAACCGTTTGAACTCTATAGTGGAGACCTTGGTCAATAGTGAGTAGGGCGGTTTCATTCCAGGTAGGTCTACCAGAATGAACATCCGCAGGCTGTTCCACAACCTGCAGTATCCCCACGATTGTCCCCCTACCCGTGCTATTGTGTCTCTAGACACTTGCAAGGCATTCGACAGTGTTGAATGGCCTTACCTTTTTCGGGTGCTGCAGATGTATGGCTTTGGCCCCCGTATGATAGCTTGGATTAAGCTACTTTACACTTCCCCAACAGCTAAAGTACGGGTTAATTCTAATATCACTGACTCATTCCCAATTGCCAGGGGCACACAACAGGGGTGCCCGCTGTCCCCTCTCTTGTTTGCACTGGCCATGGAGCCACTTGCTGTTCGCATTCGCTCCTCCCCCTTCATTAAAGGACTCCCGATCGCAAATATAGAGGAACGCATTTCCCTTTACGCTGATGACATCCTGGTATATCTGGAAGACACTAATGAATCACTCCAGGCCCTGTTGAGAGAGATTAATACGTTTGGGGACTTTTTTGGTTTTCGGGTGAATTGGGAGAAGTCTAGCATCTTCCCTTTGGATGTGTCTGTGCCTCCTCTAATTCACCCTGACTCCAAGCTGCAGGTGGTGTCCTCCTTTAGATATCTGGGGGTGCAGGTGCAGGCCCCTTTGTCTTCCTATGTTACTAATAATTTAGAACCTTTGCTGGCCCGCCTTCAAGAACAGACCAAATTGTGGATGGACCTGCCTCTGGACCTCATGGGGAGGGCCAACGTTCTTAAAATTATTTATCTACCTAGATTCCGCTATATCCTTGCTAACTACCCATGCAAAATACCTAAATCTATCTTTAAACGTATAGACTCACTGTGTATTACTTTCCTGTGGAGGGGTGGCTCCCCCATGGTGGCCCTTGAAACGTTGAGGCTGCCAGCACATCTGGCAGGGTTGGCGTTTACTAAATTTTATTTGTATTACTTATCTCAGCTGGTACATATCCATGATTGGTTGTGCCCGGTATCGGCTAACGCTTGTACTTCCACAGAGGGGGCCATTGTATCTTCCATTGGAACCTTACATAATATTGTTTACAGATGACAGGCTCCTGACCGCCCGGGGACCTCGGTCATAACCACTACACTCTGTCTTTCGCTATATTGTCAAAAATGTCTCCACATATACTTGGCAGAAATCTCCCAATAACCCCCTGTGGTTTAAACCTAATTTACAAGAACTGTACTCTATCCCGGATCCCAATCGGTATTCAAAGGGGGTTAAATATTTGTGCCACCTGTATAATGCCCAAGGCTTTAAAACTCTCTCTGAGTTGAGTTTAGACTTTGATCTGCCGAGGTCCTACCTCTTTTACTATTATCAACTTAGGCATGCTATTCGAGCCCAGTTTGGCTCTCTGGATGATCCCACAGACCTGCCCCCTCTGGAAAAGCTGCTCATACAGCCAGACCCCACTAAACTAATCTCTACATACTACGATGCCCTGATGACTGACATTAATCCTAGGTTCCACAAGGCTCAGGTGAAATGGACTTCTCTAGACATTTCACTGGACGATGAGGACTGGTCAGAGTTTAGGGATACGTTTAAGACCTCTGTCATTGCCTCCTGGGAACGAATTATACAGCTTAAAGTATTCCATCCGACTCACCTTACTCCGGCTAGACTATACAAAATGGGACTCCTGCCCTCGGCCAGCTGTTTTCACGGCTGTGGCCAGGAGGCAGACTTCCTACACTGTTTTTGGTTGTGTCCGATAGTTCAAGATTTCTGGAAGGAGGTGAGTGTCTTTGTCTCATCAGCGCTGGGCCTCCCAAATATTATTCATCCCAAGAACGGCCTTCTCTGCATTTTTGGGGACCTACATATTTCCACACATGCCAAGAGACTGCTCCGCATACTTTATTTTTATGTTAAGAAAGCCATTCTATTATCCTGGAAGGGTACACAGTCCTCTCTAAAGTCCCTCTGGTTGAAACTTATTGATGATGCTATCCCGCTTTATAAACTCACTTTTGAGCTCCGGAAACTGAATAAAACGCTCCACAAGATCTGGGGTAAATGGTTGGCTAGCCCGTTGACTCTTTCACAGCACAGATAACTTATCCTTATCAGCCATTACTGGGCGGCCGTGCCCTGGAGATTTCATATATCTGAGATTTTTTTTCTTTTCTGTTGATCGGTTTAAGTGATAGTATGCCTGCACTTTTCCTCCTTCATGCCTTGTGTTCAAATATTACACTACTTGTTTTTTGTGCATGCTCCTTTGTACTTGCGCAATTTGCTGTATGTGATTATACCCGAGTAGGCCCAGATTGTCTGGGGCTAATGTGTTTTTTTTTTTTTCTGTATGTCTGTTGGTTTGTCTTAAAACGTAATAAAAATATCTTTAAAAAAAAAAAAAAAGAGCACGTGCACTCAACTTCTTTGGTCGACCATGGCAAGGTCTGTTCTGAGTGGAACCTCTCCTGTTAAAGGCCACCGTGCTGCAGCTCAGTATCAGGGTCTTGACAATCATCTTATAGCCTAGACCATCTTTATGTAGAGCAACAATTCTTTTTTTCAGATCCTCAGAGAGTTCTTTGCCATGAGGTGCCATATTGAACTTCCAGTGACGAGCATGAGAGCGATAACCCCAAATTTACCACACCTGCCTCCCAATCACACCTGACACCTTGTAACATTAAAGCCTTGTACACATGATCGGATTTCCATCGAACAAATCCATGGAATTTTGTGCGAAGGTCGTTGGCCGTGAACTTGGTATGCATACAGATGGCAGAACTTTTTCAGCCAACATACACAAAACTACATGGTTTTTCAGCTCTTTAGTGCCACCCTTTGGGCAACTTCTGTTAATGTTGCGCTATGTTTAGCATTGGTTCGGAGCATGCGTGTTTGTACGTTGGATTTTTTTCTGACGGACTTGTGTACACACGATCGGATAATCCGACAAGACACATTTGTCGTTGGACAGTTTTAAAGCAAGCTATAAAAAACATTTGTTGTCAGAAAATCCTAAAACAATTGTCCGATGGAGCATACAAATGGTCGGATTTCCCAACAAAACCCTGCCATCACACATTTGTCGGAAAATCCGATCGTGTGTACCAGGCTTAACGAGTCACATGACGCCGGGGAGGGAAAATGGCTAATTGGGCCCAATTTGGACATTTTCACTTAGGGGTGTACTCACTTTTGTTGTCAGCGGTTTACACATCAATGGCTGTGTGTTGGGTTATTTTGAGGGGGCAAATTTACACTGTTATACAAGCTGTATACCTACTACTCTACATTGTAGCAAAGTGTAATTTTTTCAGTGCTGTCGCATGAAAAGATATAATAAAACATTTACAAAAATGTGAGGGGTGTACTCACTTTTGTGAGATACTGTATGTAGGAAAGAGTTTGTTAGACTTGGCAAAAGCTAAAGCCTCCAGACCCATGGCTACACTATGCGTTCCCGTGACATACCGCAGAAGGGCCATAGTTGGATCCTCATTACCCCCCTCATCAATAGACTCCTTGGGCATAGCTCGGGCAATATGCTGCAGCTGAGCTGCCAATTAGTGGTGCCATGGATTGGGTAGGGCTAGCCCCCCCCCCTTTTAGGTTTCTGGAGTTGCGCTAAACTGATCCTAGGGGGTCTATTAAGCCAGATGAAGGAACTTAACATGGAATTAATAATGCAGAATATTTTAATTGGGACCACCATGGGCATATTGTGTAAGATGTACAGAAGTTGTTGTGGCATGAAAATCATTTTGAGTTCATATTTTAGTTTTGTCCTGAATGCGGCCTAGTAGTGGGGAAAGGTTAAGGGGTACATAATCGTGTAGTTGCGGGGTAACAAACTCCTAAATATTTAAACAAAGAGGCTACTGGGACGTCATGAAGTATAGGGCCCCGACTACCAGGTGCAGAGTCCAACAGCATAATCGAGGATTTAATCCAATTAATCACCAGTCATGAAAAAAAAAAAATCTTCTGATAACTGAACATGGCTTCCCGCAGAGATTCTGAAGTGGCTCCTAGCAACAACATGGTGTCATCTGCGTAAAGCATATGTTTTTCATTAATCTGGCCATATTTAAAGCCGGTTATTAAGGGGTTAGAGCGAATCAAAGCAGCCTAGGGCTCTATGGCTATGGCAAATAAGGTGCTCTTTGTCCCCCCTCCTAAGTTTTAGGGCTAACACCTTTGTCAAAATGTATATATCGGTCTGTAAAAGAGAAATAGGCCTATAAAAGCCCGGCTCCAATGGATCCTTCCCTGATTTAAGCAGTAAAACTATATTGGCTTGTGTCAGAGTCAGGGAGACATTGGCATTCTCTAGCTGCATTGAGTGTTTTAAGCAACTGCGGTAATATGGTTTCCCCATAATGTTTATATACCTCAAGCGTAATAACATCATCCCCAGGGGCCTTAGCATTAGGGAGGGAGTTGGCCGCCAAGTGAATCTCCTCTATAGTTATGGCCCCCCATCTAACAGGTGACTCTGAGGCTCGGATAGGCAAGGCAACTCGATCTCTTGTAGAAATTCCTGCAATTCCCCTGGTGAGTATCTGTTTAGAATGGTATAGGTCAGAATAAAATTATACCAGCTCCTTCCCATTCTGGTACGCAAGGCCCCAATGGATGGGGAAGTCTGGTGTGACTGCACTATTTTTGCCAGCAACCTCCCTGTCTGTTCCCCCTCCTCATAAAAGGCCTTGGATGTGTCTTAACGATTAACTGCGTCCTGAGCTGCTATGCAGGCTTCTCTTGTGCCCTCTGCTGAGTTAGCAATATATTCTGCCTCCAGACATCTCACCAGCTGAGCAGCCTGCTCTCTCTGTGCATTAGTACTTCTTTTGATGGCATTAACCTCGGCTATGAATAGGCCTCTCAGGAATGCTTTAAATGTATCCCAAGCACCATTCTGATCCGGGTGATCCGTGTGTCTCCACCAATAATCTGAAATCTCATTTGCGATTTTGTCATGCGAGGCAAAGAGATTTAACCAAAAAGCATTAAGCTTCCATGGGGCTCTTGGCAAGGTTGTGGCAAGTTTAACATTTTAATGGACGATGAGAGGGAAGTGGTCCGAGATACCTCTAATCAAGTACTGTATATCCTCTAACAGTGATAATTAGCGGACCTCCAGCTGTTACAAAACTACAAGTCCCATCATGCCTCTGCCTCTGGGTGTCATGCTTGTGGCTGTCAGAGTCTTGCTATGCCTCATGGAAATTGTAGTTCTGCAACAGATGGAGGTCCGCTAATTGCATATCCATGCTCTATAAGATGGGAAGCCGAAGGTGTACACAGGCAAAAATCAATACTCGGGAGGGATAAGTGGGTTTTGAAGAAACACATAAATTTTTGTGATGTGGGTTTTGGAATTGCCAGGGGATCTAGCCGTCCCACCTCCTCTATAAATTTCAGTAAGGATGACCTAGTACGCTGAAGCCCCATTGTAGAGGAAGGATGTTTATCAAGAGCAGGGTCTAAGCAACTGTTAAGATCACCCACCTAGATTAGGGGAATATCAGGGTTGCTCAGCTGGTACGACAGTAGGATCCTTAATACAGTGGAGTTAAAAGGAGGCGGTATGTATACAACAGCAAGGATACATGTCAATGGAGAAAGTCTACATAACAGAAACACATATCTTCCCTCTGAGTCAATCACTTTGTCAAATAATCGGAAATCTTTCAAATACTTTATTTCTACCATCAAGGGCGAGTCCAGGTTTTCGTGACAATCATATATAAACAAGAACATAGCAGATATAATCACTAAACAACAATCGATCATATGATAGTAATCCCGTCCTTCATAGGCCCCTCCATACCCCCCTGAGGAGGATATCCTGCCGGTATTATGGCGAGCAGGGGGCCACCCCCGCTTGCTGTATCTAGAATCGCCCCATCCATTTTCAATATTGTAAACAAAAAATACTAACCCCCCCCCAAAAAAAGGGGGGACAATGGGGGGGGGGGGACCGAGGGATACGGGTACCCTGAATAAATAATGGATACCTAATTATTAACTGTTTTAGTTATAATACCTATATCGGACTATCCTGAGTTAAGCAAGGTCAAACTTTCTTCAGAAGAAATAAACATATTCCACGGTCTTGATAGCTCAGAATAAATTTCTTGCTGGATTTGTGCTGAAAGTGTAAGATCTTCCATCTTGTTTATCTCTTCCACGTTACGAAGCCAGCATCCGACCGTAGGAGGTAGCGTATTTTTCCACCTAAGTGGAATACACGCTTTGGCCGCGTTTACTAAATGTCGTAAGATAGATTTCTTATCTTTTTTGACAGGGATATTCATAACATGTAATAGAAAGAAGGCTGGGTCGTCCGGTATCCTATAGTCAGTAAATTTTTGAACAATGTTCCGTACTTCCTTCCAGTAAAATGTTATCTTTGGGCATGACCAAAAAATATAACATTGTACCTCCCTCCTCCATACATCTCCAGCACCGGTCGGTGTTTCAGGATAGAATTTATGTAACCTCTGTGGGGTATAGTACCATCTTGTTGAAGGGGTTGTAAAGGTTCGTTTTTTATTTTCTAAATAGGTTCCTTTAAGCTAGTGCATTGTTGGTTCACTTACCTTTTCCTTAGATTTCCCTTCTAAATATTTGTTTTCTTTGTTTTCTTTGTCTGAATTTCTCACTTCCTGTTCCTCCTCAGTAAGCTGTTCAGTAAGCTGTTCTGGCTGACTCCACACCACTCGGATGATGGTGTGAAGTTTAGTGAGGAGAAACAGGAAGTGAGAAATTCAGACAAAGAAAAAAAACATTTAGAAGGTAAATCAAAGGAAAAGGTAAGTGAACCAACAATGTACTAGCTTAAAGGAACCTATTTAGAAAATAAAAAACGAACCTTTACAACCCCTTTAATATTTCATAGTTCATCTCCTGAATCTTAGTGCAAATAGATGATTTCAGCGAGAGTTCAATCATATTTTGTCTTTGGCTAATTGTGAACTTACAGTTCATCTCTCTCTCCCATTTCTCTATCCAAGATAGACTTGGTTGTTCCAGGGGGGAGATCAGTAAGGTGTACATTTTTGAAAGTGTTTGTGACAAAGCTCCCTCTTTCGAGCAATATTCTTCAAATATGGTTAATTGTCATCTAAACCTCTCTGGTGCCTTAAATGTGTGAAGGAAATGGTGAAGCTGTAAAGCATTCCAGATGGGTAAACCGAAAGGGCCCTCGGATGCCATTAGAGCGGTTATGGATTGCTATCCGTCCGATACTAAAAAATGCAAGGCTCGAAAGCAATTAATTTGTCGCAGAGTAGAAAAGTGCTGATCTCTCAGCCCTGGCAGAAATCCCGGGTTAAAATGTAAAAGAAAAAAGAGGGCGCACCGACCTAGTGCATTACCAATGGCTAGGTTTATTAAAAGTAAGTTTAAAAGATCATGAATACTCACAAAGCAAGTATAATAATAGGCACATACACCGTTCCATCAAATGGGATAGATGCCTTCACATGGCCTCCTGCTGGAACCGATTAGCCAGAGAGTCCAAGCGACAGGTATTACAGCTACGGCTGACGTGTTGCGAGGGAGAACCCTCTTCATCAGAGCCAAAAAGTAACAGTCAAAAATCCCGGGTTACCTAGAATGGGCATTAAAGGAGAGTCCATTGTTGAGAGAGAGGTTTTAACGATCACTTGTGCGCAGATTCGTATTGTAGAGCCTATCAAAGGGTGTCTCTTTAGGTCTGACAAGAGTTTATCGTAACACCAAGGTGCCCCTTTCAATGAAACATCAGTTTGCTCTTGTTCAATCCGGACCCAGAGTTTGTCTGTTGAGTGGCGGTTCCAATCTATGAGTCTCCCCATGTGTACAGCCTGGTAATATTTAAGTATATCTGGGAGTGCAATCCCACCACTGTGTTTAGGTTGAGATAATTGGAGTCTGCGAGTGCGTGGTTTCCTATGTGCCCATATAAATTTAATAAACAGGGAATGAACCTGTTTAAAGTATTGAGATGGTATCTTGATCGGCAAAGTTTGAAATAGATATAGATACTTGGGTAGGATACTCATCAAATAATTGGAAATCTATGGATTAGTGTATCAGGACACTCACCCCCCTAGAATAGGAGGTATGTGTGGAATGATACTCACATCCCACCCATGCAAAATTCACACAACAGAGTCTCCGGTATCAGGTGGATTTCTTATAAAGCACACACTGCAGGAAGGAGTTTCCTGAGGGCAGTGGACACCATGGAACGTTTAAGGGGATCATTAATGCCTCTAATATTCCATGAGACAATAGAAGCAGTGGTCATTATGAGTTTTCACGACAATAATGGCACTGTAAATAATCATCCTGGGCCATATATAATAGTAGAGCTGCACAATTAACCACTTAAGCCCCGGACCATTTGGTAGCTAAAGGACCAGAGGTGAATTCAGAATTTTGCACTGCGCTGCTTTAACTGTAAATTGTGCGGACATGCAATGTTGTACCCAAACGAAATTTGCGTCCTTTTCTTCCCACAAATAGAGCTTTCTTTTAATGGTATTTGATTGCCTGTGCGATTTTTATTTTTTGCGATATAAACGGAAAAAGACTGAAAATTTAGAAAAAAAATTATATTTTTTACTTTTTGTTATAAGAAAAATCGAATAAACTCAATTTTAGTCATACATTTAGGCCAAAATGTATTCAGCCACATGTTTTTAGTAAAAAAAAGGTCAATAAGCGTATATTTATTGGTTTGCGCAAAAGTTATAGAGTTTACAAACTAGGGTACATTTTCTGAAATTTACACAGCTTTAAATTTATGACATTTCTTGAGGTGCTAAAATGACAGGGCAGTACAAAACCCCCCCAAATGACCCCATTTTGGAAAGTAGACACCCCAAGGAAATTGCTGAGAGGCATGTTTAGCCCATTGAATTTTTTTTTTTTTTTGTCTTAAGTGATTAAATAATGACTAAAAAAAAAAAAAAAAAAAAAAATTACAAAAAGTTGTCACTAAATGATATATTGCTCACACATGCCATGGTTATATGTGGAATTACACCCCAAAATAAATTTTCTGCTTCTCCTGAGTACGGGGATACCACATGTGTGGGACTTTTTAGGAGCCTAGCCGCGTACGGGACCCCGAAAACCAAGCACCGCCTTCAGGATTTCTAGGCACAAATTTTTGATTTCACTCCTCACTACCTATCACAGTTTCGAAGGCCATAAAATGCCAAAATAGCACAAAACCCCCCCAAATGACCCCATTTTGGAATATAGACACCCCAAGCTATTTGCTGAGAGGCATGGCGAGTATTTTACAGCTCTCATTTGTTTTTGAAAATGAAGAAAGAAAATATATATATATATATATATATTTTTTTTCAATTTTCAAAACTTTGTGACAAAAAGCGAGATCTGCAAAATACTCACAATACCTCTCAGCAAATAGCTTGGGGTGTCTACTTTCCAAAATGGGGTCATTTGGGGGGGTTTTGTGCCATCTGGGCATTCCATGGCCTCCGAAACTGTGATAGGCAGTGAGAAGTGAAATCAAAAATTTACACCCTTAGAAAGCCTGAAGGCGGTGCTTGGTTTTTGGGGTCCCGTACGCGGCTAGGCTCCCAAAAAGTCTCACACATGTGGTATCCCCGTACTCAGGAGAAGCAACAGAATGTATTTTGGGGTGTAATTCCACATATGCCCATGGCATGTTTGAGCAATATATCATTTAGTGACAACTTTGTGCAAAAAAAAAAAAAAAATTGTCGTTTTTCCGCAACTTATGTCAACATATAAAATATTCCATGGACTCGACATGCCTCTCAGTATATAGCTTGGGGTGTCTACTTTCCAAAATGGGGTAATTTGGGGGGTTTTGAACTGTTCTGGCATTTTATACACAACATTAGGAAGCTTACATCCACTCTTCTAACCACTTGAAGACAAAGCCCTTTTTGACACTTTTTGTTTACATGAAAACATTTTTTTTTTGCAAGAAAATTATGTTGAACCCCAAAACATTATATATATTTTTAAAGCAAAGGCCCTACAGATTAAAATGGTGGGTGTTGCATTTTTTTTTCTACACAGTATTTGCGCAGCGATTTTTCAAATGCATTTTTTGGGTTAAAAAATACACTTTTTTTAATTTTAATGCACTAAAACACACTATATTGCCCAAATGTTTGATGAAATAAAAAAGATGATCTTAGGCCAAGTACATAGATACCAAACACGACATGCTTTAAAATTTCGCACAAACGCGCATTGGCGACAAACTACATACATTTTTAAAAGCCTTTAAAAGCCTTTACAGGTTACCCCAGTAGATTTACAGAGAAGGTCTACTGCTAAAATGACTGCCCTCGATCTGACCTTCGCGGTGATACCTCACATGCATGGTGCAATTGCTGTTTACATATGACGCCAGACCGACGCTTGCGTTCACCATTGGGCAAGAGCAGGGCAGGACAGGGGTGCTTTTTTTTTTTTTTTATTATTAATTTTGCTTTTTTATTTTATTTTTAAATAGTTCCTTCCAAGTATTTTTTTTTTTAATCATTTTTATTGTTATCTCAGGGAATGTAAATATCCCCTATGATAGCAATAGGTAGTGACAGGTACTCTGTTTTTGAAAAAACTGGGGTCTTCTAGACCCTAGATTTTTCCTCTGCCCTCAAAGCATCTGACCACACCAAGATCGGTGTGATAAAATGCTTTCCCAATTTCCCAATGGCGCTTTTTATGTCCGGGGGGGGGGGCATTCCCTCCCACTGCTTGTAAAAGCAGTCCAGAGGCTAATTAGCCGCTATGATTGCTTTTACATGAAAGCCGGCCGCAGGCTGAAAAGAATGATACCAAGATGATACCTAAACCCGCAGGCATCATTCTGGTATAAACATTCAAAGTCCAGCAACATACCAGTACGTTGCTGGTCCTTGTTGGACATGTATTGTAATCTTTTTTTTTTCATGCAGCCAGTTGGCTGAACGAAAAAAGAGATTGATCGGTGGGTATGCCCACCATTAGAATACCGCCCTTCATCCACCCACTTCCAATGATGGGCATACACGCACCATTTATATATGCCGAAGCATGGGGGCATCCTCCCGCAAAAAAGTTATGCCGCACACACATGGTCGGACTTTTCCACGGGCAAGCCTCCGTCGGAATTTCGACCGTATGTACGCGGCATTAGGAGCAAAATCGCTCCTCCGCTCCTGCTGCCCCAATGCTTCGGCATATATGCTTTTTTATTTAACTGTGGTGGTGAAATCACCTCCTACAGCACTGGAGTCGCAGGGATCAGGCCTGTCTCTGCGAACGCTGCAGTTATGTGTGTTTTTGTTTTGTAAGTGACAGTGATCGATCGATACTGCACTTGGGTGGCCTGGGCTGGACGGAGGGGCAAAACGCAGGTGCTAGCAGGTATCTAGGCTGATCCCGCTAACACTGCGTTTTTGGGAACCCTAAACTGCTGGGGACACTAGTATAGATCTGATCCCCACTAAGGGATGTGTATGCTTCACGCGTGGGTGTTAGCATTACTGGCACTAACCTGACGCTGCCTGGGGCGACGCAGACCCTCTCTGACGCTAAAACCTAATTGATATCACCCGCCGGGCGATCAGGGGGTTAAACCTTTATTGGGTTATATACGGCGGGTGCCCTGACACTATAAAAAGCAAACTAACTAACCAGCGTCACCCGTAACACTTATATGGTGATCACTGGTGAAAGGGTTAACTAGGGGCAATCAGGGGGTTAAAACCTTTATTAGATAATATATGGGGGTACCTGACGCTATAAAAACCTGCGGCGAACCTAAAAAAAATTACTGGCTACCGATCTGCATCACTGACACTAAGACAGCGATCAGAAAAACGATCGCTTAGCGACAGTGGTGATAGGGGGTGAAAGGGTTACCTGGGGGGCGATCAAGGGGGTTAAACCTTTACTAGATAATATATTGGGGTACCTGACGCTATAAAAACCTGCGGCGAACCTAAAAAAAATTACTGGCTACCGATCTGCATCACCGACACTAAGACAGCGTTTAGAAAAACGATCGCTTAGCGACAGTGGTGATAGGGGGTGAAAGGGTTATCTGGGGGGCGATCAAGGGGGTTAAACCTTTATTAGATAATATATTGGGGTACCTGACGCTATAAAAACATGCGGCGAACCTAAAAAAAATTACTGGCTGCCGATCGGCATCACTGACGCTAAGACAGCGATCAGAAAAGGGGGTGAAAGGGTTATCTGGGGCGTGATCAGGGGGTTAAACCTTTATTAGGGAGGGTTAGGGGGCTACACTGGACCTAAAACTGAATGTACTGCCACTTTTACAGTCACAAATGTCACTGATTGCAGTGATCAGTAAATAAATGGTCACTGCAATCAGTGACACTGTGACTGGGGGCTGGGGGGGTGATCTGGGGGGGCGATTTATGTCCCTATGTGTCCTGGTGTCAGTGTAGTGTTGTGTGCACTGACCTGATGTCTTCTCTTGTACGGCGCTCGGTATATGTGAGCGCCGCACCAGAGATGACATCACTTCCTCCTGCTTCCTCTGCCTGACACAGACAGAGGGGGCATTTCCATTCGCCGGGAGCGATCGCGAGGGGGTGGCCGGAAACGAATGGCTGCCCCCTCATCCCGGAACGCTCCCGGACACTTAGCCACAGCTCACTGTATAGGAGGGGGGTCCGATTGGACCCCCCAACTATACAAAGGCAATCACGTACACTCTACGTGATTGTGCCTGTCGGTGCCATTCTGCCGACGTATATATACAGTGAGCGGTCGTTAAGTGGTTAATCGTTAAAAAATCGTGATGTCGATTCAACCCCCCTGACAATCTCCAATGCAGAGTTTGCCGATTCTTTCATATAAGTGGAGAGACTTCTCAGCTGTCAAAAGAAAATATCTGGGCAGTCTGCCAAGTTTTTAACAGGAAACATTGTAACTAATGCTTCCTTCTTAGATCAAAGGGATACCCTTGTGTGTGTGTGTGTGTGTGTAAAGAAAAAATCTGGCCAGTCTGCCAAGTTTGTGACATGAAACATTGTAACTAACTTCCTTCTTAGATCGAACTTGTGTGCAAATGCAGGAAGTTTAACCACTTAAAGTCTAAATCTTTTATTAAGTTAAAATCAATATTTTTTTGGTAGAAAATTACGTGGAACCTCCAAACATTATATATATTTTAGCAGAGACCCTAGGGAATAAAAAGGCAATTGCTGCAATATTTTATGTCACACTGTATTTGCCCAGCGGTCTTTCAAATGCAATTTTTTGGGAAAAAATACACTTCAATGAATAAAAAAAAAAAAAAAAAAACAACAGTAAATTTTTTTTAATTTTAATGTGAAAGATATTACGCTGCGAGAATCGTGAAAGAATCGTGATCTATCTTCTAAGCAAAAAAATGGTGATTCTCATTTTAGCCAGAATCGTGCAGCTCTACATAATAGTATCCAGGAATGCAACAGTCTGTCCAAGCAAAAGGGTTCAGAGGGCTCTGCATAGTCTAGGATACAAAGCAGTACCGGGGGCACAGGGGCCGACCGCACATCACATCCGTGGTAGCATGAGTTGGCACAAAGTACTGGAACCATAGCAGTTTGAAGGTGGAACAAAAATCTAAAGTTGTAAAGCAATAACATTAGTGAAGCCATCCCCATGGACACAGGGGGAGTAGACCCCAACTTGGTAGAATCGGCTCTAAGGGCTTGCAGGAAGATGTTGCATCATCCCATCCCTGAAAGAGCTCATTATATACAAGAAAAAGAGAAAAAAAGTAATAATAATAACTTGTCGGTATACAAGGGAACCCATCTTGACATCTGCAAAAACAAGCAGATAGAAACCATCAAAGTAGTATATAAACTATAATCCAAAGGTTGTCGAATTGCATAAAGATTACTTGCTCTCATTTCCGACAGGATGTATATCTCCCAGTCGCATATTCAGGCATCCGGAAGAAAGTAAATCTGTTCCTTATATTCCAAATTAATGAATTAGTGGCTGCTTAGGGACCCTATTGTCATTCTGCCTCATCTGCAGGTCTTCTGGCTTGGCAAAGCATATACTCATTAGCATCCAGCCAATCAGAGGCCTCCGCAGCCATATCAAAAAAGTGAGCCTGGCCTCTTGCCATCATCCTGAGTCTAGCGGGGTACAGCATAACATAATTGGCCCCGAGGCGCTGAAGCCTTTTTTTGACTTCCACTTAGATATTGTGATGCTCCTTGGCCAGACGAAGTATAATCTCCTTGCCTTTAAAATTGAGAACTTTGGCCAGGAGGGTGCGGGGTGGGTGTCCCGATGCAAGGGGTCTAGGTGGAACCCTATGTGCTTGTTCCACAGAGTAGAAAGGAGGGGAACGCCTCCTTACCAAAGCCAACCTCTCGACCAACCATCTTTCCACAAACTCCGTGGGGGCCCTTCCCTCTGTCTTTTCTGGGAGCCCCACAATGCAAACGTTGTTCCGCCTAAAGCGGTTCTCAATGTCCTTGTTTTTTAGTTCATTGGCTCTTGTAATTCTTGCAGTAGACTGTGTATCTCTGATGAGCGGGGCCATCTCACTTTCCATTTCACGAACGCTGCCTTCCACTGCTGTGGTGCGTTCCCTGATCTTTTATACGTCATGGCAGATCAGTTCCTTCTCCTCGTTTAAACCTCCAAAGTGTTCCTGAACTGTATTCACTGCTGCTATGCACTTATGGACTAAAGTTCAGCTAAAGTTGGCTGTTCAGCATCATCCTCCCCATTCTCCTCTTCTATCTCTGTAAGGGACTGGTCTTTTGCAGCCAGGGGGCCCTGTGTGGGTGTCTCTCCTGCCTGCTCAGTGTGAAAGATATCAGGGGTAGCTGCTAAGTTCTCATCCGAAGGCCGTTCTTCTACTTCATTCAATTTATGAGTGTAGTATAACATATCTCGGGGTGCGTCTTTCCACGGGGCTTTGAACGTTATTTGAAGAGGCTTACCAGCTTTTTTAGGCTTGTCCCCACGTGAACGCTGGTCCATGCAGCACCATATTGGAAGTCGGGCTGCATCCCGTCCTTCTGAAGTTTGCGGGTCAACATACAGCTTTTAGGAGTTTGCGGAGAGGCTTGGATTGCCAGCCGTGGATGCGAGCGGGTACGGTGCCAAAACAAGCCGTTAAAACGACAGGGAGAAGTTTCTTTGCAGGATATCAGAAGGGAGCTCTGTGAGACACGTCTTCTCACAAGCCACTCTTAGCCACGCTCCCGTAGCTTGTAATTCTTAACGTGAAAAGCGGTCTGACGTCTTCATGATCATGGAGAAGGGTAAATCATAGCATAGGAAGGCCCCATATAAACAGTACAAAATCCAGGATACTGGCATTTTAGCATCCAATATTGTCTGAGTCTCTTGCAGGGCTAAGGATGAGGTAAAGTCTCTGGAAAGTGCTGGAGGTGAAAGGCAGTTGTGAAGGTCTCGATGTCAGGCGATAAGTCCTTTCAACGCAAAAGTGGTCCAGAACAACTCCCTGCCCTATGTGGCACAGGGCAGGTATTCAAGAAGTCTGGTCTGAGCCTTTAACCTATTTCAGGAGAACAATGACAGGGCCCACACCAAGCTGCAACTGGACAATAAAGAAACAGCAGCCCACTGAAATTGTCATTCATTGACTCTCCTTCCTGCATGCATGTTCAACCTCACATTGCAAGACAAGAGAGCTTAAAATAGAGAGATTAAGGTAACAATGCTAGTTCTCTGTATCACTTGCTGTAAACACAACTAGTTATGTCAGCCAATGTTTTTCCCTCACGGCTTGTTTATTAAGGAGAATTGGTTATTTGCCCTTTTAGGGTAGAGTGACAGTGCCCCCTGATAACACACTTCCCGTGCAAGGTATGTGCTCCTACCCTGAATAACCTGGGATGTAGAAACTGATGACACAACCTCCCACATGACAGTGTTTTATTCCTTGGGATTGGCTGCTCAGGCCCAATCAATGTCACATGATGGAGCTCACATGCCTCCCCATACCATTAGAGTAACAGTGCAAAGGGACGGCAAGGCAGATAGATTAGTATACCTTGTTGGAGAGCGAACTCTGAATAAGCAAAGTAACAGTGTATCAATAAGCAGGTTCCCAGCCAAAAACAAGGAAGAAAAAAAAGAAAGAAAGCAAAGGAAACAAAAACACTGTAGGGAGGAATATTCAGAAATACTTACTGCATAGAAGCGCATATTATAATTCAGAGGTGCAGGCTCCTTATCTTTAGCCAGCTCATACTGGGTTACCAGCTCATAATGAGGAGAAAAGGTTGGAGGTGTGTCAAATAAAGGAATACCTGTGTAAAAAAGAACAATAGATCAGACAACAGTTGCGCTTAGCCCTTGTTCACATTAATGCGATGCAGGAAAGGCACAAGATTTGCTGCGTTTCCCCGCATCGTGCTGCTTAGCAATCGCACGGTGTCCATGCAATCTGCTGCAGGTGTCAATGTTAGATGAAGGACATTCCAAAACAGATCACAAAACGCAGTGCGATTGCCGATACCGCAACGGGAAAAAAGGGTCCTGCAACATTTAGGTGTGGATGCGATTTGAACCCAACAAAAATGTATGGTTCAAATGGCACCTCACAGACATTGCATGTGGTGTGCACAGGAATGCGGGGCGATTCCTGTGCGAATCACATGCAGTGTTCCGCACGCACCAATGTGAACCTAGGCTTAGTTTTAAAGTAAAACAGTGAAATTTATTTCTCAGTGACAGCTGCACTCAACATCCACATACGGTAAAAATATATAAGTGACCAGTATAGCCAAAATTGTGTTGTGCTATCCAAATAAAGTGCAAATGCATAAAAATATATAAAGATTACAAAAATTCATCAAATGAAATAACAAAACAGATAAGTGAAATACATGAAGTGTTTAAGAAAATAAATAAATAAATAATTAATTAATATGTGCACACTTATAGGAAACAGTCCGAAAGGAAAACCCTTGGAAGCGGAAAAGTGCTCAGTGCAAAAGTCCATAAACAAATTCATATATGTCGCCAAAACCCAGTGATGCAGTCTAAGTGAACATCTAAGTGAACAACATCTAAGTGAACAACACCCAAGTGCACCCCCCCACTAACAAGCTGCTTAGCAGCAGGTAAGACCTTGTCCATATGAAAGACAAAGAAAGGGTACAGAGTCAAAGAGGACTGGAAAAACCATATGGGAGGCCCAGTGCACAAAAGGTCCGCACCAGAGAGTGAGAAGCCAGTGATCTCTGAAATGGACTAGAAAGTGCGTAGACTTGACCTCAGACGGTGCGTGCGTGTGTATATATATATATATATATATATATATATTTTTTTTTTTTATTTATTAAGTTTACTAATTGTTACTTGCATTATAAGATGCTTTGTGTAGCTCATGTATCTCCAAGCATGCACTTAGTTTATGCTTTTTTTAAGTTTTTAAAAATTGAGACAGATGTTTCCAAGGACAACTGATGTCAAGATTAAAGTGATACTATGGGTTCAGTTTTTATTTATTTTTTAAATAACAAACATGTCATACTTGCCTCCACTGTGCAGTTCGTTTTGCACAGAGTGGCCCCAAACCTCCTCTTCTGGTGTCCCACGGCGGCTCTCGCGGCTCCTCCCAGCAATAGATAACCCTCTCTGGGAAGCTCTAGCCCGAGGGGGTTACCTTGCGGGCGCGCTCCCGTGTCATACACTTAGCGTCTATAGCCGCTGAGTGTAAGAATTGGCCCAGCCCCGGTGGCCGCGTCATTGGATTTGATTGACAGCGGAAGCCAATGGCTGCGCTGCTATCAATCTATCCAATGAAGAGCCGAGAAGCCCTGGGGATAGCGACCTGGGGTCATGCCCACGGAAATTCGGGGCTCAGGTAAGTAAAACGGGGGGGGGGGGGGGGGGCTGGGGCGCCAGGCACAGCAAAGGTGTTTTTTCACTTTAATGCATAGGATGCATTAAGGTGTAAAAACAAGGGTTTACAACCCCTTTAAGGAAGTCCTTTCTGTTGGTCCACAAATCAGACAAGTCATCAATGACAAGTGGTTCGAATTTGTTAGTTGGGTCAGAGAAAATCGCCTGGAAAGTGACTGTCGAGAATTTTCTTGGCAACTTAAAGTGGTTGTAAACCCTTAGAGACCATAATACTAGATGGATAGCATGGCAACGCGGGTGGTCAGTGCAACACGCACTGCAATTACAAAGCATTGCATTTGATGTACAACATGGCATGACCAGGTGACTGTGTGATTATGTGCAACATAATACGAGATGGACAGCAAGGGGCCTAAGGGTCAACTGCGGGAAGGGGGAAAGAGGAGTCTCTTATCGGGCCCGGGGGGTGGCTGGGTGGTAATGCGTCTACCCGTCTATATCACAAGTAGAGGCGTCTCCTAACCATCTATCCCAGATCTTGTGGTATTTATCAGGGCAACCTCTATGCATATACAGCAGTTTCTTGTATGGTAGGGTAATGTTGACCGCTCTGATCCATTGTTGCAGGGTAGGAGGGGGCCCCCTCAACCAGGTCTTGGCTATTTATTTTTTTTAACAGAGAGTTTTTATTAGACAAATCAGCATTACAATACAACCAGTAAATAGCACATCCTCCAGTGCAGAGCAAACAAACAGGATAATGCGTCACATCCGGGGGAACACACCCCTCTCATTCGTTGCTAAATGCAAATAATCAACAAACATTGGCCCAAACCCGGTCGCGCATAAAACGACTCTAGTTCACCCCTCCCCGGCCACACAACAACCCTGAGTAGCAGTAAAGTCCAGGGACCAAGAGGGGCAGGGGGGGGGGGGGAAAGCCATCCCCAACAACAGCCCAGTCAGTCACACCCAGGGGGGAGTTCCAAGTCAGAGCGAGTGGTCTGCCATGAAGACCAAATTTTGTCGAACTTCGCGGGGCACTGTCTACTCTCATAAGTCAATTTATATAGAGAAAGTACTGAGTCGACTGAGCGCTGCCAGGCGGCGCATGTGGGGGGGTCCTCAGATTTCCACTTGAGCAGGATTTCCCTCCTAGCATAAAATAGTGAGAAGGTCAGGCAGAGTTTACAATATCTATCCCCTTCCACGTCCTCCATATGATTCAGCAGTAGGATCTTGGGGTCAGTCGGCACGCTTAAGCCAGTCACGTCCGTCAGCCTGGAAGCCACATCCACCCAATAGGGCTGGAGTTTCGGACACGACCAGACCATGTGCCAAAACGTACCTATCTCCTGCCTGCATCTCTGACAATTAGGATCTCGCTGCGGGTAAATATGTGCCAGCCTCTGCGGGGTGTAGTAGGCTCTGTGGAGAAATTTAAATTGTATAAACCTATCCTTTGCAGCTATCATAACAGGGATATAAGATGCGAGGCAATCCCTCCACTCCTCCTCGTCCAGTGACGGAATATCAGCCCTCCATTCCTCCCACAGCTTAGTAAGCTTGGCATCAAACTGTACAGTGAGGTACAGGTAGAGGGACGAGAGGGGGCGGTCCATGAGGGCGGAGGATAAGAGTCGCTCAATAGAGTCGGACTCCAGGGTTATAGGCTCTGGGAATTGGGCCTCAAAAGCATGTCTCAGCTGCCAGTACCTAAATTGGAAAGAGACCGGCAGGAGATACGCCTGCCTGAGTTCCTGGAAAGGCATAATCGTACCCGCTTTCACTATATGTTTCAGAGTAACGATTCCCTTTTTCGCCCACAGGGATGGATCTGGGATACTATTCATGTGAGGCAGCATAGGGTTAGCCCACAAGGGCATATGCGGGGATACCAAGTTGGGTCGCCGGTACATTAGTCGAGCCTCCTGCCAGACCTTAACTGTGGTCCGCATGAGGGTCGTCATACAGGGGCTGGCCCTGAGGCCACGAAAACGGTAGATTGCTCAAGGCCGCATAAGAGCCCACAATAGCCGCCTCAAGTGTGACCGCCGGATTTTGTCTAGGCTGGGAGAACCACCATCTCACCGTAACCAGGACAGCTGCCCAGTAGTAAAGCAAAAAATTAGGGAGCGCCAGTCCACCTCCGGACAAAGACAAATATAAGGTCTTCCTCGCCACCCGGGGGGGTCTCCCAGCCCAGACAAAAGAGATCAGCAGGCTGTCCAACCTCCGGAAGAAAGACCTAGGGATATACGAGGGGGTATTGCGAAAGAAGTACAGGAATTTCGGGAGAAAGACCATCTTCAAAAGGTTGACTCTACCCACTGGCGTCAGAGGGAGGGACCGCCACACCGCGCACTTGGCCACTAGTTGGGTCATGAGTGGTTGTATGTTTTTGCCAACGTAGTCACCACTCTTACTGCTAACCTTGATGCCCAGGTATGTAAACTCGTCCACCCATCTGAGCCGCGTTCGTGCCGTGGGACGCGGGGCCGAGGGACATAGGGGAAATAAGACCGATTTGTCCCAGTTGATGCGAATACCGGAGTAGCCCCCAAATTGATCAATCAGATCCAAAGCCACCTGCAGGGATGAAGAGGCGTCCGCCAGGTATAGCAGGGCATCATCCGCATACAGAGACAGCTTTTCTTCAATTGGACCTATTTTCAATCCCCGGACCCTCGTCTCAGCTCTCAACAGGATGGCCAGTGGTTCCATAGCAAGGGCAAATAAACCCGGGGAGAGGGGACACCCCTGTCTCGTGCCGCGACCCAAGGGGAAGACGTCTGATAGGCAGCCGTTGGTCCGAATTCTAGCAGATGGGGAGCTATATAACATGCGTACCCATTTCAGGAAGCCTGGCCCAAACCCGAAGCTGTCGAGCACCCCCCAGAGGTAGCCCCACTCTACAGAGTCGAAGGCCTTCTCTGCGTCAAGTGAGGCCACCACTCCCGTCGACCCCTCACCAGCCCCATCAATGTGGGTGAGGAGGCGTCTAATGTTAATATCCGTTCCCCTACCCGGCATAAAGCCTGTTTGATCCGAGTGTACCAGGGCAGTAATGACAGAGTTCAGTCTTGTTGCCAAGATCTTGGCCAGGATCTTCGCATCAACGTTCAGCAACGAGATAGGGCGATACGAGGAACAGAGGGAAGGGTCCTTCCCCGGCTTCGGGATCACCACTATGACCGCCTCACCCATGGAAACAGGGAGCTCTCCCTGCTGCGCGGACACCGCGAATAGGGAATGTAGTCTGGGCACTAGTTCGTCTGCATAGTGTTTGTAGAACTCTACAGGAATTCCATCAGGCCCGGGCGTCTTGCCAGATTGCATAGATTTAAGGGCCCGCCGGATCTCCTGCACCGTGACAGGGGCGTCAAGTCGCTCACGGTAGGTCGCCGTAAGGACCGGAATGTCAATGTCTCCCAAATACTTCACAGGTACTCATCACCATAGTCCACCCTTGACTCATAGAGTGCACGGTAGAAGTCAGCAAAGCACTGATTAATACCCCCCGGAGAGCTTACCAGTTCCCCCGTGGGGCCCGTAATATGGGAGACACTAACCCCCCCCTCCTGCTCCCTGGAAAGCCAAGCCAGCATCCTACCCGA
This sequence comes from Rana muscosa, assembly GCA_029206835.1. Lineage (NCBI taxonomy): Eukaryota > Metazoa > Chordata > Amphibia > Anura > Ranidae > Rana > Rana muscosa. Next base: position 173,572,766 of record CM055128.1, on the reverse strand, counting down.
CCTCTCCCCCTGTTCAAAAATCCTATGGGACTGAGCGAGTAGCTTTTTTTGGGTAAGTGAGGTACGGATACCAAGGACCTCCCCCGTCAGGAGCTGCAGGTGGGCATAGTGTTGGGGGTCATGGGTCCTAATAAAGGTCTCCCCTGCACTGGCAGCCTCCCTTTCCGCCCTCACTAAGTCTGCGCTGCGTTCCCTACGAACTCTGGCAATAATGGTCTGGTAGTGTCCTCTCGTGGAGGCTTTAAAGGCATCCCATACTATCCCGGTCCCCGCCGTGCCCTCATTGTCCGCCCAATAACCGGTCAATTCAGTTTGGAACTGGTCGTCCACAGAGGTGTCTGAGATCCAAATCCTGGACAGTCTCCACAGGCGAACAGGATGGCCCCTAGAGAAATCCAGCGCCAGAAGCAATGGTGCGTGATCCGAGATCCCCCTAGGCAAGATCTTCACATCTGTAACCCTTTGCAGGACCGGTCTGCCCGCATATACCAGGTCTATGCGGGAGAACGTCCTGTGGGAGGCCGAGTGGCAGGTGTAGGCCAAGTCCCGAGGATGTTTCCACCTCCACACGTCCGTCAGTCCATAGACATCAGCCCATTCAGCCAACCCAGAGTAGTGTCGACCTCCAGGCGTCAGGCGATCCATATCTGGATCGGGGACCAAGTTAACATCCCCCAAAAACACAGTATTATCAGAGGTGAACTCGGCCACCCTGCTCGTTATGTGGTTCAGCAGCAACAGGGAGGCTGGCGGGGGAAGATATAGACCCACTATGGTCCAGGTCAGCGAATGAATCACGGCATGAATTATGACTTATCTACCATCAGGATCGAGAATCAGGTCCAGGAGCCGGAACGGGAGGGACTTTAACACAAGTATACTGACCCCTCTAGAGAAGCTAGAATAGGTAGAGTGATAGTGGTGGCCCACCCATGGCTTTTTAAGTGAGAGAATTCTACTCCCCATGAGGTGCGTTTCCTGTAGGACACAGATATGCGGGTTATAAGACTTAATAAATTGGAACACCAGGGAGCGTTTGGTCGGGGAATTCAACCCCCTGGTGTTCCACGATAGGATATTAACTGCTGACATGGACCGTCAGATTAATAGGGGGGACAAGATGACACCGCATGACTCCCGGACCTGACCCCCAGACCCAGGATGTACACATCTGGAAACAGAGCAATGCTGAAGTATCAACGTTTTGAATGTAAAGCAAAAACATAATGAAAACAAAAACAACAAAAAGAAAAAAACAGATCAGAACAAGAAAAATAGCCCCAGAAGGGCAACAATACCCACCCCCCACCCCACCCAACCCCCTAAAACTGAGGAGGGTATCCATCCCAAACAATAACAGCTCGCCGGCTGCAAAGGGGGTTCCGTGCAAGAGGCGAACTCAGCCCCCCAGATAAATTCTGGGGGGGGCCGAGCAACTGTTTGAGCGACTCTCTAAGTGCGAGACCTCCGCTGGTAATGCAACAAGCTGTAAGGGACAGGAGTTCAGGAGGATGGAAGCGGACAGGAACGCGTCCCAGCAGTACAGTCGATCCAGTGACAAGGGAGTAAACGTGGTATGGTCCCCAGTGTCACATGGGGGGATAAAAAGACCCAAAAAAGGGGAAAAAGGAGTGTTCTCCTGATCACGTCAGGGGCGCCAACTTGGGTTCCCACATCGGCGGGGGCCAGCCGTCACCATCGGAGCTGCACACACCAAGGAGATTAGCCGGACACAACAGGTGCAACAACAGGTGTGAGAGCTCCGTCCAGGGGGCTAGTCTGCCGGCCCCACCGATATAGGCAAATTCAAAACAAGGGTGGTATCAAATAGTACATACCATGCGTCCAATCAGCGGGCCCGCGGCAGCGACTCCAACCAGACAGACACCTCCCTGGGATTAGTGAAGAAGCGGGTCGTCTCCCCGTCCTGTACTCTCAGACGGGCCGGGAAAAGGATGCTGTAACGGATGTTGCGCGCCCTCAGAGTCACCTTGACCTGGTCGAACGACTTCCTGAGCTTCTTGAGCTTCTGTGTTTAGGTCTTGGCTATTTGAAGCCTAGCAAGGAATAATGTTTCTTGCAGCAGTGTGTTTAGATACCTTTCGGCCTCGGTGAGCGAAAGGAGTCCCAACAAGCACTGGCGGGGGCAGAGGGTAACTGGGGAGCCCATGCGGTCATGGAGGAACCGGACCACCTGGGCCCAGAATCCCTGAACACAGGGGCATGCCCAGAGGAGATGATAGAAGGATGCATTGGGGTGGCCACAGCCGGGGCAGTCCGGGCTGTGTCCAGGTCTATATTTAGAGATGCGGCGGGGTGTCAGGTAGGAGCGGTGAAGGATGTATAGGTGTGTGAGGCGGTCGGAGAGTTTAGGGGAGGCTAGCTTACAGTTGGCGAGGGCCTCGTCCCAGTTCTCGTTGGAAATAACACCCAAGTCTGGCTCCCAACGGGACTTCAGCTTTCGAGCAATGTTGGCGGACGAGGGCAACAGGAGATAAGCATATAGCTGTGATATCAACTTCTTAGAGTCACTACCTAGGACCATGTCCACCAGCAGCGGGACCTTGAGGTCTGGGACGGAGCCACCGAACTGCGTGGTGAGCGCATGTCGGAGTTGGCGGTAATGGTAAAACATATGGTTAGGGAGGGCAAAGTCTTTTTTAAGAGTGTCGAAGGACTTGACGGCCTTGTGAGCAATTACCTGGGATAAGTATATAATAATAAAACAGCCTTAAAAAACTTGAATTCAAAGTTCAGATTAAAACTGCAGCAGCGCTACGGACAAATGTTCATATGTGCATCTTCTATATATTTGACCATATAGGTGGTATGGATAGTGAACAGTGAGTCTGGTTATAATTGATTCCAATTCTAGTTTCCGTGCTTCTTTCACCAAAGTGTATTTCACCACCTGGGGGGTAAGAAAGCCCCTTCAGGGGATACACTCACCAGATATTAAATCAATATGAGCAGAATTACACAATCCTCCTTCAGTCCGACTCTCTTCTTTGTCACACTCCTTATTTGTATGGTGATGCTCACATATTTGGGGAAAGAAACAACACCACATAGGGTAGTACTGTTTGGAAAATTTATTGTGAAAAAACTCCCCCTTGTGTCCCCTTTACAATTGTGCGTACCATAAACATAAAATAACAGGCGTTAAATATGGAGCGCATTAAAGCGCTGAGACTTTCCCCCGATGAGCGCCAATGCAAGGTTCCTTTTTGGCTTTCTCTCCTTGTTTAGGCAGATCATGCAGCGCCTGCAGCGTCACTTCCTGGTGTGCTTGGTAAGCTGGTCTCGTCCTGACGTTTCGTCAATAGCTGACTTCTTCTGAGGGCGTGACCAGCTACCACAGCCCCAGGATTAAAAAGCGCAGAAGTCCCGCCCACTATTCTGACGCCGGGTTAGCCGTCGCGTGCGTCATCACGCATGCGCACTAGGGGATCCGCATCCTGTGTGGTTGTGGGCGGAAGTGTTCCATCCCATGGACCAGGATTGTACTGCCCTCATTGGCCCGCACATCCGGCCTTCTGTTCATTGGATGGTCTGTGTCACATGGAGTAAACACTAGCAAGTCCTGGATAAGTATATTCACCCATTAGGGAACACCTTTTTCCGCGTACCTCTGCTTGCACCTGGAACCTCATATAGTTTACATATGGTTTTAAAAAATATATATATTAATAATCTAATCATTGATGCACACACTAGCCATACTTTGTTAGGTTAATTCTGATATTACTGTACATTCTGTTGTGTCATTGTCCCCCGCAAACCACAGTGTGGTCAGAGAGTTCTGCTGTGACACATCGCTAGGTGCCTGAAGACCATGAACCACATCAAAGCTCCTCTATGCATCATGACTCTAAACATACAATCCTATACAGAATTCCATATAAAACGTGTAAAAATTCCATGCACAAGCAAACTTGTGAACAGTAGAACATGTATACACGTATAAACACCCCTATAAGACACTCAAAAGAACGGACAAATAAATATGTATAAAGCATAAATACACATATATAAAAAAATATATATACATATATAAAAAATATATACATATAAAATATATATATATATATATATATATATAAAAAATACACATATAAAATAGAGCCAAGTCCTGTGCAGAGAGGTGTGTATAATACAGAGACTAAAAAAGGGTTTCAAAAAGTCGCTATAAAATTGCTATAAAATTCATGAGCAAAAAAGTATATAAACAATCTATACTAAAAAATATCCATATATATCTTAAAATACAATGTGAATATAAAACCTCGAAATTGCACATGATTAAGACCAGAACACTCCCCATATATCTCTGATACCATATTAATCCGTCGAACCCATTGATTTACAGTCCAGGATGTAAATTGAATATGCACCTACTGGGACCTAATAGAGACAGGTTGCTGCCCATTTCTAAACTGCCCCATACTCCTGTCTATGGTAGGGCATATGGATGGTGGTGATGAGTTCTGGTTGTTGGTTGGTCCCCATTCTCGTGACCCCGTACCCCAGTTTTTAGGTGTTTGGGTTGGAGTGTTCTGTAAGCTCATAGTCATGAGAGTGGATGTAAATTTAAAAAGGCTTCAGACATAGAGAGAAATAATAATAATAATAATATAATGATAAAATTAATTTGATAAAATTAATCGGACCAAAAATCAGAATGTATATATAAAACAACTGTTTGCTTAATCTGCAGAATGAGGAAAACTGGCAGCAGTAATGGTCCCCCTCGGTTCATTAGGAGTCACTTATAAAGCAATTAATATCTAGTTCGACGTTAAGCCCCTTTGGTACCAAAACGTCCGTTAAAAAAATCCATTTAGTTTCCTTCTTTGAAAGTTCCCGTACTTTGTGTGATCCTCTCCAGTTTGGCTCTAGGCATTCTATGCCCCAAAATTCGAGCCCTGAGGCATCCTGGTCATGCTTCAGTTTAAAGTGTAGTGACACATTATGATCTTTAAAACCGATCTTTATGTTGTGTATGTGCTCCGCTATTCTGATCCGTAACAGTCTCTTGGTGCACCCTATGTAAAGTAGACGACATGGACATTTTATAGCGTACACTACAAAACTACTGTTGCATGTGATGAACTGTTCGATGTCAAATTGCTGCTGGTTGGAGGGTGACCTAAAATTTTCCAGACCTCTTAGTGGCCGTGCTACTTCCCTGCATGCTTTACACTTCCTACATGCAAAGAAGCCATTCTGATTCCAAAATGTCTGAGGCTTACTTGGAGGATCGAGAATTTTTTTCACAACTCGATCTCCATAATTGGGTGCTTTTCGGTATATAAACTGAGGCTTCACAGGCAATACAGTGCCCAATTTTTTGTCAAGTAATAATATATGCCAGTGTTTGTCAAAAATTGCCTCTACTTCCCTGTATTGTGTATGGAATTGGGATATAAAACCCCATTCCTTTGTGTTGTTTCCACCCGGTATGAGTTTAGGTTTGGACTGTAAGGTTGTTTCCCTGGGTACAAGTGCCACTTCTTCTACGATTTTCTGTAGGATTTCTGGAGCGTACCCTTTTGCCATAAACCTGTCTGTCAGCACTTTTGCTTGTGTAAAGAAATTGTTATTATCAGAGCAATTGCGTTTCACTCGCATGATTTGGCCTTTTGGAATGTTCTTTAGCCATTGTGGGTGATGTCCACTTGTTGGCAGGTAACTGTTTGTCTGTTGGCTTGAAATAGACCTTAGTGCACAATTCCAGGTTTTGGCGATACACGGTGACATCCAGGAAATTTATCGTTTCTTTATCCCATTCGGAGGTTAATCCGATATTGTTTCTATTCATATTTAAAACCTTTAAAAATTCTTGTAGTGACTCAAACGGCCCATCCCAAATTAAAAACAGATCATCTATAAAACATTTATAAAAAATCAGTTCAACTCGTCTGTTATTAAAAATCACTTTGTCCTCCCATTCCGCCATAAAAAGGTTTGCGATGCTGGGGGTAAACTTGGCACCCATCGCAACCCCCCTTTGTTGCAAGTAAAATTTATTGGCGTACCAAAAGTAGTTATGCGAGAGACAAAAGTTCAGAGCATGGCCGATGAATACTTTTTGGTTATGTGGTAGGTCCTCCCTCTTACTCAAGGCCCAGTTCAGAGCCAGTAATGCATCATCATGTTGAATAATTGAGTAGAGGGAGGACACGTCCGACGTTACTAATAGAATTTCTTGGTTTTCAGTTATTTTGACGTTATGTAGACAATTCAGAAAGTCCTTGGTGTCTCTCAGGTATGCTTGTGTAGATCTCACACTCTGCAGTAGGAATGTGTCCAGGTATTGTCCAATTCTTGATGCAACAGAATCTATACTGTTAACAATAGGTCTAGGTGGTGGGTTGGTGGAGTCTTTATGAATTTTAGGTAATGTATATATCGTCTGGATTTTGCTGCTGGTTGGTACGAGATAGTGTCTTTCTTTTTCTGATAATACTCCCAACTTAGTGCCTATACCTACTAGTATTGCTAGCTGTTTACTAAAGGCTTGCGCTGGGTCTTTCTCTAAGACCTTATACGTAATTTCATCCGCCAGCATCTCTGTGATCTGTGTATGATACATTTCTTTCGTTAGTATGATGACATCACCCCCTTTATCAGCTGGCCTGATAATAATGTCCTTCCTTTTTTCCAATGCATCAATTCCCTCCTGAATATGTTTGAGGTTTGTATTATTTTTGGGTGTCAATTGGTGTAGGTCCCGTATGAGTAAACCCTTAAAAACCTCCACCTGATGGTTAGGATTGTTCAGGGTATTGAACAGTGACTTGTTTCTTAATCCACTGTTTACAGCCCCCAGAGGGTTAGTTTTTACAATCATATTTCCTGTGTTTAATCCTACAAAATGTTTCTTTATATTCAGCTTTCTAATATATTTGTGTACATCTATGTATACACTAAATTTATTTATTGGCTGCTTCATTCCACATTTAAGACCCATATTGAGAATATTCACCTCCTTGTGCGTTAGCTCTACTGGACTTAAGTTGTATATACCGTTATTTAGTGGTGCCTCCTCCTTTTTCTGGACCTTCCTTCCTGCCCTACATCCTCTGGTTCTCCAGTCCTTTGGTATGTATGCTGGGTTTGTTCTCTGGTCCACTGGTTCTGAGGTTGGGGATCTCTCCATTCCTGATCTCTCAGATGTGCTGGGGGGTATTGGGGTTTTCCTCTGTGTGGTGGGAAGCCCCGACCTCTCCTCTGTCCCCCCCCTCCTCTGCCTAAAAAAGGACGGGGTGGTGGAAAATTATTATGCTGCTCCAATGGTTGGAATTTGTTTTGAGTAGGGATCTGGTATGGGGTATACGGACGATTATTATGTTGTTGATTATTCCCCCGATTGTTTTTTCCTCCACCTCCTCTTGATTTACCCTTTTTTATTGGAATTGGTGTGGAAAAATTTGCAGGCGAGTTCAATTCAATATCGTCATCACTAATAAACCCTTGCACTCTGTCCATCAGTGTTGTTATTGCCTGATTGATCAAGGGTTCAGTTGACCTTGGTTTTTCTATTGGATTTACATTCTCTGGGAGGGTTTGTTGCCAAGCATAAATGTTATTGGTCTTAAAATCAACCATATCCCTATGATATTTTTTGATTTTCTTTTTCTGGGTGTCCTTGTCTACTTTCTCCAGTCTTCTATTCGTTCCAATATTGAAATCAATAATAGGTTGGGTGTCTTTAATAGGGTCCAGCTGTTGTTGTAATGCATGTGGTGTTGTTTCTTTCCCCTACATATGTGAGCATCACCATACAAATAAGGAGTGTGACAAAGAAGAGAGTCAGACTGAAGGAGGATTGTGTAATTCTGCTCATATTGATTTAATATCTGGTGAGTGTATCCCCTGAAGGGGCTTTCTTAACCCCCACGTGGTGAAATACACTTTGGTGAAAAAAGCACGGAAACTAGAATTGGAATCAATTATAACCAGACTCACTGTTCACTATCCATACCACCTATATGGTCAAATATATAGAAGACGCACATATGAACATTTGTCCGTAGCGCTGCTGCAGTTTTAATCTGAACTTTGAATTCAAGTTTTTTAAGGCTGTTTTATTATTGTTTACGTATGTTTTTTTAGCGGCTGCTTTTATCATATACATCTTATCCTATTACTCATCTCTCGAGAGTTTATATCCACACGCGCAGAGTGATAGTAAGATGGAGGGCCAGGTTATTTTAGTATCTTTTATCAATTTCAGTTTGGGATAAGTATATGACGCCCTTAGTGATCCAAATTCCGTGGTCAGGGATAGTAGCCAGTTCGGGCAGGTGTGGGTTGTCCCATAGGGGTGTATATGCCTGGGGGGGAAGGCGCCTCGCCGTATTGTGTGGCGAGTTGCCAGATCCTGCAATGATGGAAAAGCATACGTTTTCCAGTATCCATCCGAAGCGGTCGGCTAGGTCCGCAAAATAGTATCTGGAAGGGGTGGGAAAGCGGGCCGGGGGTCTGTGAACATACCAAGGCGGAGTAGCGTTCTCTATCGGAGTGGTTATAGTAAAAGAAATGGGACAGTTGGGCTGCTACGTAGTAGAGGGAGAGGTCGGGGACCGCCGTGCCTCCCAGGTCAGTCGGACACTTCAGAACCCTCCACGGCAGTTTATGCCTGGTGGGCCCCCAAATGAACGAGTTAAGTATGGATTCCATGGCTTTGAATATACGAGTCGGAATGTACAGCGGGGCCTGCCAGAGGACAAAGTATCTTGGGGAGGAGTATCATTTTGACTAGACTGATACGACCAATTACTCCGAGGGGGAGGCGGGACCATGTTTGCGTTTTAGCTTTAAGGACATCGAATAGGGGGTCGACGTTAAGGGGGATGAAGTCGGGTAGTGATCTAGAGATGCAGACGCCCAGGTATTTGATAGAGCTCATCCTGACTAGGGGGAGTGCGGCTTGGTCGGCGTCTGGGGCGCCCAGGTCCAATGGGAGTATGTGGGATTTGGTCCAATTTATCTGTAACCCCGAGAATTTCCCTTACGCGTTTATAAGCTGCAGGGCCGTCCGTAGCGAGGGGCCCGCGTCCGCAAAGGTAGAGGAGCATGTCATCAGCATAGAGGCTGACTACCTCATTCAGTCGACCACTACGAAGTCCCCTGACTCCCGGATGCCTTCTAAGGGCTATGGCCAGAGACTCCACCGCCAGGGCGTACAGAAGAGGCCAAATAGGGCAGCCCTGCCGTGTACCGCGAGAGAGTGGGAAGGGGGAGGAAATTCTGCCGTTGACCTGTATGCGGGCTGTGGGGGCCTGGTAGAGGAGCTGGAGCCACCTCACAAATTTCGGGCCAAAGCCGAACCCGCGGAGGCACTCCCAAAAGGTAGCGCCACTCCACGGAATCGAACGCCTTAGCTGCGTCTAGGCTAACCACCACCCTGGAACCCATGTCTGAGTGCTGAGATTGGAGGTTCATGTGAAGCCTGCTCAGATTGAAGGCCGTGTTCCTGCCTGGCATGAAGCCAGTTTGGTCAGGGTGCACCAGGCTAAGGATTACTTTGTTGAGACGCATGGCGAGGATTTTCACGTTGAGTTGAAGGAGGGAGATGGGTCGGTAGGATTCAGGGAGGAGAGGGTCCTTGCCCGGTTTGGGGATAAGGACAATATGTGCCTCGCCCATGGAGGGCGGAAGCGTACCAGTGTCAAAAATGTGCTCATACAGCTTACAGAGTTTGGGAATAAGGGTCTCATCAAAATGTTTATAGAACTCGAGGGGGAGCCCGTCCGAGCCCGGCGCTTTAGATGCAGGGAGTCTTGCTATTGCCTCCTCTATACATTTCGCGGTGATGGGTGCCTCCAGCTGTACCATCTGATCTGGGGTGAGTGTGGGGAAGGGGATGGTTTCTAGGAATTCCAAGAGTTCATCCTGGGACTGAAAGGCGGAGGAGGTGTATAGGGTGGAGTAGTAGGACCGAAACTCCTATGCCACTAGATCAGGGTCCGTAAGCTGGGCCCCGGATGCTGACCGATTGGTCACCACCACCGAGGGCCTATGGTCCATTTGTGCTAGGTAAGCCAAGAGCTTGCCGGCGGGTTCACCGTGTTCGTATATGCGTTGTTTGCTGTAGAATATGCCCTGTTTTGCCTTCTCAGTGTGAAGTTGGTCAGTGAGTCTGGTCTGTAAGCGTAGGAGGGAAGTGTTAGCCTCGGTCGGGTCAGCCTGGAATGCTTGTTCGAGTGCGTGTAGGCGGTCTTCTGCCTGGCTGAGCAGCTGTTTGGAGGTGGCCTTGTGTCTATTGATGCGTGTGCAGAGGATCATGCGGGCGTGGAGTTTGAAGGCCTCCCACACGGCTCCGGCCGAGGCCGTGCCCTCGTTTGTGCGGAAGTAGTGCTCCCACTCGAGGCGGATGTTGTCCACATCAGTGAGGGTGAGCAACCAGAAGGGGGTCAGTCTCCAGGGCCAGGCCGCAGGGGGGGGCGGGGGTTGCAGGGTGATCCAGTACAGGGAGTGGTCAGAAAGCACCCTTGCCTCGAAACCTACAACAATAAGGAGAGGGAGGAGGGAAGGGGCGAGTAAAATCTAGTCTATGCGGGATAGGGCGGAACGGGAGGGGGTGAAGCAAGAGTAGCAGGACAGTTTCGGATGTCTAAACCTCCACGTGTCCGTGAGAGCAAATTCTGCGAGGAATCTGCCAAATCTGGTGGTGCTGGGTGCAGAGGTGGGGGGAGCATTGGGGCTCAGTCTGTCAAGGCTTGGGGTTATGACCATATTGAAGTCACCGGCCCAGATGGCCGGCACCGAGGGGTGTAATGCCATGAAGTCCACTCCCTGCTGCAGCTGGCTGAACTGAAACGGTGGAGGGATGTAGAAGGCTAGGAGAAGAACCTCCATGCCTCCCATCGTGGCGTGCAGGAACAGTGATCTGCCCTGGGGGTCCGATCGCAATGAGTGGAGCTGGAACTGCACAGTCTTGGCCACCAGGATCGCCACGCCGTGGGAGTTGGAGGTGTGAGGAGCCTGGTACAGCCAGCCCACCCAAGGTTTTTTGAGGCTCATCTGTCTCTGGCCAGTCAGGTGGGTCTCAACAAGCACCGACACGTCTGCACGCAAGGACTTGAGGCGGGAGAGGACTGCTTGCCTCTTTGCCCGCTCACCAAGGCCCCGGACGTTCCAGGTGACAAACTTTAAGGAGGCCATGGTGTATAGGGGGGTACAGGACATGCGGATCTGAGATCTGGGAACGGTAAGAATTGTGGTACAACTCAGGGCATAGCAGGCACAACAACATGTAGCGAGTGGAGTCACTAATCACGCTAATCACGCTGGTGTGGTGAAGGTTTATTCAAGAGAACACAGGAAGATTCTTTAAATGTTTTTTCACAACTGGTTTGAAAACAATATTTGAATGCTACGGACACTTATTAATTTATTGTATGTGCACATATATATTTTTAGAGTATATGTTTTGCAGTTTTTCACATATATGTATTTCTTCACGGGACATATATATATTTTCTATAGTATTTAGATTTGTGGTGTGATACACAGAAGCGCTACTATTTTTGTTTATTCAAAATACTTTTATTATTATATGTTTTTTGTAAAGTAGCAGCTAGTAAGGTTTTTTTGGTCTGCATTCAGCAGACCTGCTCCCGAAGCGCAGTGGAGTGTATAAGGGAAGAAGAGGGCAGTTGATTTCTTTTTATACACTATTTTAGTCACATCAAATATGAGCCATGAAGCAAAATCAAAAAAATAAAAACAACATATAAGAAAAAAGATAAGTGCAAAAATCAAAAAACAGTCCTGCAACTGCGCTGGACCAGCATAGCAGGTTTAACACCCCGCCGACCTCTGCGAGCAGGGGGGGCAGGGGCTGGCCAGGGAAACAGTGGTGGGAATGTGGCAGCCTGACCAGGCACAACTGCCGGGGTCCGATGGCGACCACCGGGGTCGGGGGGCGACCAAGCTGAAGAGCGCACAGTTATGCAGGGGAGGTGTCCAATCCAATGGATCGCGGGTGCGGGCGGGTCGCCCGATGCAAAGGGGTAATGCAGGGCAGCTAGGGAGAGTTAGTGCCAGATAGTGGGGGTGAAAGAGGAGCAGGGGTGAGCAGAGGGTAATGGGAATAGGCCAGGAGGAACAGAGCATTAAGGGCAGTCAATCAACTCACGGTTGCAGAAGTATGCGGGCGATACGACTACCCCTCCGACTCCGGACGAACGGCAGCGAATGGAGAGGGGAGTGCTAGGCGTGCGCCGGCCCCGCCGCCTCTCGTTGTTCCAGCCAGGATAGAACGGCTTGCGGATCCTCGAAGAACTGGGCCTTTCCGTCGCACACTATTCGGAGCCGGGCAGGGAAGAGCATCGCGTAGGGTAGATGGAGGATTCGGAGGCGCTTCTTTACTTCCGTGAAGCGCGCTCTCTTCTTCTGGACCTCGGCCGAGAAGTCCGGGAACACCGCCACGGTCGAATTGCCGAATGGGATGTTGCCTCGTTCGCGGGTCAGTCGTAGGATGGCGTCTCTGTCGCGGTAGTTGAGGAACTTGGCGATGAAGGTTCGCGGCGGGGCTCCTGCCGGTGGAAGTCTCGAGGCGAGTCGGTGCGCGCGCTCCACTACGAACGACAAGGAGAAGGCCTCTCTGCCAAATGTCCGAACCAGCAAGTTCTCCAGGTAAGTGGGGGGATCCGCACCCTCCGACTTCTCGGGCAACCCAACGAATCGCAGGTTACACCTGCGAAGACGATTCTCCATGTCGCCCTGCTTGGATAGGACCATGTTGAGCTGGTGTTGTAGTTGTTCGGTGGTGACTTGGAGAGGGTGTAGGCCTTCCTCCACGTGGCTGATTCGGCGTTCCGCCTCGGATGTCCTCTCCCGGAGTTTGTGGATGTCCTGCCGGATAAGTGAGATGTCGACCTTCACCTCCTCTATCCTGGAGGTAAAGGAGGATTGGCACGCCGCGATTGCCTCCAAGACTCTGGCGGTGTCGCCGGAGGGCCGATCCTCCTCCTCCTGGAGCGGAGGGACGCCATCATCTTCCTCCTGAACTCGCTCCTCGTGGCGGTATTTGTCGAGTTTCGCGAGGGCTCCTGACTTCTTTCCCGGAGACATGGTTACTATGGGTGTAGGTAGTAGACCTGGGGTGATTCGGAAGTTGTTTGCGGGGAATTAGGCCCCTAGGATCGGATGAAAGGATGTTTCTCGAGCGGAGCTCTCACCCAGCACGTCCTACTCCATGCAGCTCCAGACCACGCCCCCGGCAATCTCCATTTCTACGCCTAATTGAAGAAAGGCAAGAATCCTGCCAATGGCATACCTTCTAGGATGCCACCTCCTGGATTCACACCAGGAAAAATATGCCTTCCAGATTCTGTAGTAGATGAGTCTGGAGCCCTGCTTCCTAGCGTTAACCAGAGTGGAAAGGACTGGGCCCGAGAGCCCACGACTCTTCAGAATGTGGGTCTCAACAGCCAAATCGTCAAATTCAGACTCTGTAAGGCAGGATGGAATATTGGACCCTGTGAGAGCAGATCTGAGCGGAAGAACCCAAGGGTTCCCCCTCTGCCATCTTCACAATCTCCGCCTACCAGGATCGCCTTGGCCAAGCCGGGGCTACCAGAATCACCGGCTTTCCTTCTCTCTTGACTCTCCGAAGGAATCGTGGGAGAAGGGGAACGCATAAATCAGAGAATACTGATCCTGTGGAATTGTTAAGGCATCCGACCCTTGTGCCAACGGATCTCTTGTCCTTGACACAAAGTTGTCCAGCTTTTTGTTGAACCTGGAGGCCAGCGGGTCTACATCCGGGGTACCCCATTTCCGACATATGGCCTGAAATATGTTGGGGTGTAGAGACCATTCTCCTGGAGGCTTAGAAAATCCACCTGCCAATTTTCTACCCCTGGAATGAAGACTGCAGACAGACAGGGAACATGCGTTTCTGCCCAAGAAAAAATGTGATTCACCTCCCTTTGGGCATCCAGACTTTTGGTGCCTCCTTGGTGATTGATATAAGCCACTGCTGTGGCATTGTTGGACTGTATCCGGACAGGACAACCCTGCAACCTGTAGGTCCAGACCCTGAGGGCCAGATGAATTGCCCGTATCTCCAGAACATTGATGGGCAAGTGCTCTTTGGCTCTGGACCATTTTCCCTGGGCAGAAGCTTCTTCCAGAACTGCCCCCCAGCATAAAAGGCTGGCGTCTGTGGTTACGATCTTCCAAGTAACCGGAATAAAGGATTTTCCCTAACAGATTCTGAGGGAGCAACCACCAATTGAGGCTCTGTTGAACCCGCGGTGACAGGTGCATTGGAAGGTCCAAGGTTTGAACTTTTCGGTTCCAGGCAGACAGGATGCTGCTCTGCAAAGGTCTTGAGTGAAACTGGGCATAAGGAATGGCATAGACGAATGGAAGGATTTTTCCTTGCTTTGATCATACGAACCAAATCTTTTATGGTTTTGGCCTTTGACCAGGGTAAGAATACCCTGCTTTGGATCGTGTCTATGACCATGCCCAAATACTCCAGCCTGCTTTGGGGCCATAAGGAGGATTTTTCTAGATTGAGGACCCAGCCTAGGTACTCTAAATATTCCACTGTGCTGCGCACATTGCGGTCTAGGCGTGCTACGGACTGATCTACGAGCAGCAGATCGTCCAGATCAGCTGTTACTGCTATGCCCCGTGCCCTTAGCTTCGCCAGGGGCGGGGCTAGCACCTTTGTGAACACTCGAGGTGCGGTAGCCAGACCGCAAACCTTACAAATTTTTGGTGAGCGGGGAAAATTGGCAAATGTAGATATGCATCTCTGATGTCTATTGATGCCATGAATTCTCCTCCCTGAAGGGTAGAGACTACTGAACGGACAGACTCCATGCAGAAGGAGCGAATGTTCAGAAACTGATTCAGGCCTTTCAGATCCAGAATAGGCCTGACATCCCTGTTTGGTTTTTGAACCGTAAAGAGGTTTGAGTAGAACCCTGAGCCTTGCTCCTCTGGGGCTACTTCTATGATGACCCCTTGGGCCAACAGGCGCTCCAAGGCCAAAAGTAAAGGCCTTCTCTTTTCTGGATTTTTGGAGATTCTTGATCTCAGAAAACGGGATGGCGGAAGTTGTCGGAACTCTAGCTTGTAGCCTATAGATATCGTGGAGATGACCCAACTGTCCTGAACCTCTTCCTGCCAGGCATCTGCAAACTGCAGCAGCCTTCCCCCCGCTCAGTTGAGCGGGGGCGCCCCTTCATAGGGAAGTTTTGGGGTTCTGCTTAGTAGATCTTGAACCCCAAGATCTTTTCCGGCCTTAGGCTTGGCGCCTTTCCCCTAGTATTGGACTGAGGAGGCCGTCGCCACTGCCTGGAAGTTGAAGTTCCAGGGGCTGGGGAAAGAGAACGTTTAAATGAGGGACGTTTACTCTTCTTCTTAACCGGTGATAACGTGGATTTGTCTCCGGTAATTTTTTGGATATATTTGTCCAAATCATCCCCAAACAGGCGTTTCCCATAAAATGGGAAAGCCGCCAAGTATCTTTTGCAAGAAACCTCGGCTTTCCAATGCTTTAGCAAAAGGGACCTGCGCTTATGTACCAGCAGGAGATTTAGGCAGAATGCTTGCTGAACAGAGTCCATAATCGCATCAACCGCAAAACACAGGGCCTTAGGAAGGTCTGCATAAACTTCAACTTCCTCTGCAGGGAGGAGGTTAACCACCTGTTTCATTGGTTCTTTGAGGAACTGACATATGCCAATCGCTGCAACTGCAGGTTGGACTACAGCACTGGCCATAGAGAAGGAGGCTTTAAGCAAAGATTCCAGCTTTTTATCAGTTGGATCCTTGAAGCCCTGAGCATTGTCCACAGGACTGGTCAGGCTTTTATTCGCACAAGAAATAGCCGCGTCTATAGCTGGCACCCCCCATTTCTTGGTGAATCCTTCCTCCACTGGGTAAAGGAGAGAAAACCTCTTGGGAGGAGAAAAGTGCAAGTTAGACTTACCGGTAACTTGTTTTCCAATAGGCTTTCAGGACAGCACCCGAGAGATCATGGCTCCTCCTCCTACAGGAAACACCTCCTCAATTAAGTCTTTAATTGGAGGCCTCCACGTTGCTTCCATCAGTTGTTTGTAGAGAACCTCCAGCCCCAGCTGCAACACATAAGCGACAGTTATTACATAGTATTACAGCAACAGCATAAAAAAAGGGCGGGATCCTGCTGTCCTGAAAGCCTATTGGAAAACAAGTTACCGGTAAGTCTAACTTGCATTTTTCCAAAACGTCTTTCAGGACAGCACCCGAGAGGATAATCGAGACTTACCCCATTTAGGGTGGGACAACAGCCTGTAAGACTTTCCTTCCGAAAGCCTGGTCCCCAGCCGTCATGAGATCTAATCTATAATGACGAGCAAAGGTCGTCAGACTTGTCCATGTAGCTGCCTTACAGATTTGTTCGGGGGTGGCACCAGCTTTTTCTGCCCAACTCACCGCCGAAGCTCTAGGAGAATGAGCCCTGATACTTACTGGACTCTCCTGGCCTGTAAGGGAATAGGCGTCTGAGATAGCCATTCTCAACCATCTGGCAATGGTTCCTCTAGAAGCTTGTCTTCCTTTTTTATTTCCGGAAAATAAAATGAATAGTGCGTCTGAACGCCTATAGTCTTTAGTAGCTTCCAGGTAACTTAAGACTGCTCTTTTAACATCCAGGGTATGGAATTCTTCTTCCTTCTTACCCAACGGATTAGAACAAAACGTAGGAAGTATTATCTCCTGGGTTCTATTTTGAACTGAGGCAACCTTTGGTAAAAAGTTAGGATCCGTCTTCAGCACAATTCTGTCTGAAAAAATAGAAAAAAACGGCTCCCTGATAGATAAAGCTTGCAGCTCACTGATCCTTCGAGCTGTTGTAATAGCTACTAGAAAAATTGTTTTTAAAGTAATTAGCTTCAGGGAGGTTAAATTGAGAGGTTCGAAAGGTTCCCTGGTCAGGGCCTGTAGAACGACTGATAAGTCCCATGACGGACAGTTTTTGATCACTATCGGTCTAGCCCGAGTGAGGGATTTAAATAATCTGTTTACTAGTGGTTCTGATGAAATAGATTTCTCAAAATATACCCCCAGTGCGGCAACCTGAACTTTTAGGGTACTGATCGCTAGGCCCTTATCTGCTCCTTCTTGCAGAAAATCCAAGATAGAAGAAATCTGCTTTAATGGTCTGCCGGATGCAGTGCACCAAGAGTTAAAGACTTTCCAGACTTTGTGATATATTGCTCTGGTAACATTCTTTCTGCTAGATAGGAGGGTAGCCACCAACCTATCCGAGAATCCTTTTCTCCTTAAGAGCTGCTCCTCAGAAGCCAGGCTGTGAGTTTTAGCTTTTCTACTTCTTGGTGAAACAGCGGACCTTGTAACAGAAGGTCTTGTCTCAAGGGAAGATGCCAGTATGGTTTGATCTGCATCTGTAGAAGAGCTGAAAACCAAGGCCTCTTGGGCCAGAAGGGAGTGATGAGGATTACTGTCATATCCTCCTTCCGGATTTTTGTTATGACCTGTGGAATCAGCTGAAAAGGAGGGAAGGCGTAGCTGAGGTGAAAATTCCAACTGTGCGCCAGAGCATCTACCCCCAGAGATGACTCGTTCCTGTTCAGGGAAAAAAAGAGATATTTGTGTATTTTGCTGAGTCGCAAAGAGATCCACTCTTGGCTGTCCCCATTTCTTCACTATTAGATTGAAGACATCTGGATTCAATTGCCACTCCGCTTCGTACACCTGGTTCCTGCTGAGGAAATCCGCTATCCTGTTTAGGGTCCCTTTTAGATGGACCGCGGACAAGGATTGAGTATGGAGCTCTGCCCAATTTAGAATGCTCTCTGCTAGGCCTTGAAGTATTCTGCTTCTGGTGCCCCCTTGTCGGTTTATGTAAGCCACCGCCGTGGCGTTGTCCGACAGAATTTATGTATGTCGCCCTTGGACTTCTTCTGCAAAGAACAATAAGGCCATTTCTATCGCCTTTAGTTCCCTCCAGTTTGAAGATCTCAGTGCTTCCCTTGTGGGCCAAGATCCCTGAGCCCAACAACCACTCATGTGAGCCCCCCAACCCCAGGAGCTGGCATCGGTTGTTAGCCTTACCTGGGTTGGAAAGGACCATAACAGGCCTGCTGAGAGTCTTGCCTGGTTCTTCCACCACCAGAGACTCCTCTTTACTTTGGTGGGGATCTTCACCAGTGAATCTAGTGAATTCTGCTGGCGATCCCAGATTTTTAACAGAAACTTTTGCAGTGGCCTGAAATGGAGCTTTGCCCATTGTACTGCCGGTATGGAAGAGGTCAGGGTTCCTAATGCTGACATGACCCTCCTGATGGACAGAAGCTGACTGGTTTGTAAGAGTGACACAACCTTTAACAGCTTTTCCCGTTTTTCTTCTGGGAGAAAAATCTTTTGCTCCACAGAGTTGATACGGAAACCCAGGAATAACACCTCCTGAGAGGGAATTAGATTGGACTTTTGGAGGTTTAGTATCCATCCGATGGATTCTAGGTGAGCACGTGCTCTGTCCAAGTTTCTCTGAAGTCCATCTCTGGTTTGGGCAAACAGTAGCAGGTCGTCTAGATAAGGAATCACTGAAATTCCCTCTAGACGCAAGGGTGCTAGAGCTTCGGCCATTACCTTCGTGAACACCCTTGGAGAAGATGACAGGCCGAATGGAAGAGCTCTGAATTGCAGGTGTACCACCTTCTTCCCTTCTCTCAGTGCTAACCTCAGATATCTCTGAGATCTGGCAGCAATAGGAATGTGGAGGTATGCGTCCTGCAAATCTATTGACGCCATGAAGCATCCTTGACTCAGGAGGCTTCTTACTGAGAAAATGGAATCCATCCGAAATCTTTTGTATTCTACTGACAAATTCAGCATTTTTAGATTTAGGATGAGGCGGTACTTTCCTGAAGGTTTCTGTACAAGGAAAACGTGAGAATAGAACCCCTGGAAGAACTCCTTTGTTGGAACCGGAACAATGACTCTCTGGGATATCAGTTCCTGAATTAGGGATTTCATGGCGAGTGCCTTGACCGGATCCCTCGGGACGTTTGTCACTAGGAATCTCTTTGGGGGTTCTTCCGTGAATTCCACCACATATCCTTGGGAGAGCATGTTTACAATATACTGATTTGTAGTGATGTCTCTCCACTGGGGAATGAACTCCTGGAGTCTTCCCCCTACATGGGGTGGATTGTCACTGCGGCTTTCCGGGGGTCGCAGGAGGATGGAAGAGCACTTCACTCCTACCTTTTGGTTTCTGGGAAGACCACTGCTTCCTTTTGGTTTGCGTTTTTCCTTCCTGTTGTCCTTTTTGGGGACGAAAAAAACGCTTACGGGTGGTCTGTACCTGTTGTTTTTTTACCGGAAACGCCTTCTTTTTGTCAGCTGTACGGTCAAGAATGGACTCCAGCTCAGAACCAAATAGAAAATCCCCTGCAAAGGGAATGCTACACAGTCTATTTTTAGATGCAGCATCTCCTGGCCAAGTTTTAAGCCACAAGGCTCTCCTAGCAGAATTGGTCAAAGCCGCTGACCTGGCTGACATACGAATGGATTCTGCTGAAGCATCCGCAATATATGATACTGCTGCAGAAAGCGTTGTAAAGGAGTCCAGAATCTCCTGTTTTGGAGAATCCGCCGTAACATGGGCCTTCATTTGGTTAATCCAGTGTTCTAAATTCCTAGCGACACAGGTTGTTGCCATTGCTGGTTTTAGATTGTTTATTACAGACTGCCAAGCCCTTTTAAGAAGCAAATCCATTATTTTGTCCATGGGCTCCTTTAACATGCCCATGTCCTCAAAGGCAAGGTCAGTTGATTTTGAGACCTGTGAAAAAGCAGAGTCCAGTTTTGGAACCTTGTTCCAGATGGAATCCGGGTTATCCTCAAATGGAAATCTTCTCTTATGAGACCGGGAAAAAAATGGCTTTTTCTCAGGTTCCAACCACTCTTTTTTAATCATGTCCGAGATTATTGAATGGACTGGAAAAACACGGCTTTTTGGATCACCCAAACCTGCATACATGCGGTCATGTAGGGAGAGCTCCTTCTTTTCCTCTTCAATCCCCAAAGTCGCATGGATTACTTTTAAAAGTCCTGCAACTTCTTCAAGCGACATCTTGTACTTAGAAGCGCTCTCTGCTTCATTTTCTTCCTCCTCAGAGTCTGTTCCATCCGGAGCAAGGGAAGCAGATTCTTGGGAAGCGTCTATCGGACCTCCCAATAATATTTGAGAGCCGTCTTGGGGTTCTGAAGAAGGCTGAGGAGCCCTAGGTTCCCTTGAAGGGCCTGGTTCTTCTCTTAGGTTTGACCTAAAAGCTTGAAAGGTGGCACGGAGTTCATCCTTAATTGTAGATACTAGATCGCCACAAAAGGATGGAGACTCTTCCCTGACTACATTTGCAGTGCAATCTGCACAAAGTGACTTGGTCCAAGCCTCGCTTAACTTTTCCTTGCAGACAGGGCACCTTCTCTTCACTGGTTGAGCAGAACTTTTGGCCTGCACAAACAGAAAAGAAAAAAAAACAGGGACCACGCTAAGAAAAAACTGTTACACAGTACAAATCAATACACCCAGGTGCACATAGGAAAAAACACTTTCACTTCCTTGTGCCCCGCAAGCCATGCACCACCACCACCACCTTTTACAAAAAGACCCCTAGATATTATGCAGACATGCTAAATCACCAGCCACTGCACCACCAGGGAGATGGGGGGTGGGGGAGATGGAGGGGGGAGAAGGGTGAATACCTCCCCCCTCTACAGGAGAAAACGGCCCAGTGTAAAATAGGACACAGTCCCTTACCTTAGCCTTGCTGGTGCCTTGGCTTGCCCCCTTATCCGCTGCATCGCTATCCATAGCTGTCTGCGGATGCGTGGTGAAGAAAAACGCCGGTTCCAGATTCGAAAACGCTGCCGCGCTGACCTGGAACCGGAACTTTAAGGCACCAGGTGACCCTGCCCTCTCCCTCTGCGCTTGCGGCCGGAAATGACACGCGCGCCGACCCGGAAGTGCTGCCTCTTCCCATACAGGACGTGGCCGAGGCTCTCCTCGGCCACCAGAACAATGGCGGCCGCCGCAAAGCTCCACGCCGCTTTCGCCAGCGGTCGGTGAGAGTACAGCAACCACCGCTCTGAAGAAAAAGGAGGCAGCCCTCCCGGGCTGTACAGGCTCTCCCAGAGCACGGGAGAGGGAGCCCACGGGACCGTCCATGCTAGGAGGTAAGTGGGAGGATCACTCTCCTAGAAAAAAGACTGATTGAGAACCTTGTCTCCCAGGAAAGCCCTGAGAGATCGTGGCTCTCACCAGAGGTGTTCCTCCGGCTGGAGGAAACACAAAAAACTGATGGAAGCAACGTGGAGGCCTCCAATTAAAGACTTAATTGAGGAGGTGTTTCCTGTAGGAGGAGGAGCCATGATCTCTCGGGTGCTGTACTGAAAGACGTTTTGGAAAACAGTTTATCTTGGTGAGCCCAGTCGTCATACATCAACTTCTCCAACAAAGGATGAGTTGGTAAGGAATATGCAGCCTGTGGGGATTTCTGAGATCCCAAGGAGGAAACAGAGGGCATGGCAGCTTCAGCAGAGGGTAATTTGTATGTGGTACGCACCAACTCCGTATAATATTGCACCTGCATCTTAAGCGCCTGAGAGGTAGAAGATATCTTCTCCTCATCCTCTGAAACCTCAGACTGCTCCTGATTCCCATCTGCAGATAGGGATATCTCATCATCAGAATGTTCCTCTGATAAGGAACCCAGAGCAGAGAAAGGGGATCTACCCCACTTTCTGCCACTTTTTAAGGAGGTCGCAATTAATGAAGCAATCCTTCCTTCCAAGCCATTCAAGGCAGGTTTCATAGTGTCTTCAGTGACATATACAGGAGCTGCAACATTAGATGAGGCTGCAAAGCCTGACAGGGGTACAGATTCATCCTGTGAGGCTGCTACCAGTCTGTCAGGGGGGGATGGTAATCTGCAGACATGTCCAGAACCCCTAGCTCTAGGTAGGCATTTCTTAGTGCAACCTTTACCTGCCCCTAAACACCTCTTACTGGGAGACATAGTCCTAAGCTGCAAAGCAGAGGTACTAGTACAAGTGCAACCACCGTTGTGCTCTAGTCTTACAATACACACACATATATATATATATATATATATATATATTGTGACAGCAGGAAGGTAAAGTCACCTGGTTGCATCCAGGGGGGTAGATATATTTCGCCCAGATTCAGTCTTTACGCTGACTTATACAACTAGGTGGAGAGTTGTATAGGCCCAGCTAAGGCTAGTGGGCTCATGGATGACTCATACCTCTAGGGAGAGTGTGGGGCGTCGTGCAGACAGAGATGAGGAGACCAGCTGAACCTTGTCAGCTCATTTAGGCCTCTATAAGAACTCCCAGCTTCATTAGATGTTAGCTCATGCCTGGAACCAGACCTGTGTGGACTGTCTAGGGAGAGTGAACCCCTGTGCGGTGAGGCAAAGCCTGTGTGGCTATTTGTTTGGACTTTTACTAAACCAGGGACTTAGGGACTAGGACAGCACTAGGCTGATCCCAGTTGTTAGTTTAGGAAACCTGCATGTTTAGTCAGAGGTCAAACTGACCAGGATTTATTTTGTTTGTTTCTTTTTTGGCTTTGCTGTGTTTTTGTCACTGTACATAGAGAAATAAACCGCACCTTTTGATTTTGAAAACCACAACCTCCGTCTGCTGGCCCTGTTTTTGTGTGGGGAGCCCAACCAGGGGGTCACACACACCCGCTACCGAGTTAACCCCCTCACAGTTGGTGGAGAATGCAGGCAGTTTTTTTAAGCCAGCATGGAGGAGATACTGAAACAGCTGGCTCTAGCAAATGCCAATCAACAGCAGACAAATGCAGGTTTGCAAAGGAGCCTTGCAGCCCAGCAGCAAGCTCATCAACAAGCCCAGCAGCAATCTGAGGCCCGCTTCATAGACCTGTTACAGAAGCAAGAGCAGAGACTACAACAAATGGAAGCAGTAATGCAGCAACGTCCGCAGACCAGTGAGGAAAGCCGTCCCACTAATACCGCGTCCTTTGGGGTGAGTCGTTTATTGACAAAAATGACTGGAGAGGATGATCCAGAGGTATTTTTGACCACATTTGAAAGGACTGCTGAAAGAGAAAAGTGGCCTGAGGAGCAGTGGGCTGGACTGGTGGCTCCTCTGTTAACTGGTGAATCGCAGAAGGCTTACTATGACCTAGAGCCTGACCAAGCAAAAGACTATGTGATGCTAAAAGCTGAAATATTGGCAAGGCTGGGTGTCACCCTGGCTGTCCGGGCTCAGCGTGTGCATAACTGGACTTTCCAGCTTGGAAAACCCCCCAGGTCTCAAATGTATGATCTCATTCACCTGAGCAGGAAGTGGCTACAGCCAGAGACTTTGTCCGCACCGGAGATTGTGGAACGTGTTGTGATGGATCGTTTCTTGAGAGCTCTTCCTACCGCCATTCAAAAGTGGGTAAGCCACGGAGACCCAGAAACGGCCGGTAAACTTGTGGATCGTGTAGAGAGATACTTGGCTACAGAGAACCTGACGGCCTCTTCCAGAGACTCTCGGACTTTCCACCCTAAGACCAGACCATCCCCAGGGGCGGATAAGAGGATTCCAAGGGGTGAGGGTGGAGAGAGTGAGAGGGTGGGAGCTCTACCCCAAGTTTGGCGAGAACAGCCTGGGAAATCAGCGGCTCAAGAGGCCGCAAGAAGGATCGTTTGCTACCGCTGCCGGCAAGCGGGACATATTGCAGCCAATTGCCCGGTTGTGGAGGAACCCATGCAGTGTGACTTTCTGACGGGCAGACGTCAGTCGCTGTGTGCGACAGTCGCATGCACTGCCATTCGAGGAACTGAGAAACATTTATGCAAAATGTGTGTTAATGGTAGAAATGTTGTGGTATTGTTGGATTCAGGTAGCCTTGTGACCCTGATAAAGGCTGAGTTAGTTAAAACAGAGGTCTCTGGGAATAGCAAGGTAGCTGTTATTTGTGTGCATGGGGACACCCGAGAGTATCCAGTGACTACAGTGTGTTTCGAGACCCCCAAAGGTACCCTCTCTCATCCAGTGGGCTTAGTATCTCAGTTACCGCATGACGCCATTGTGGGAAGGGATTTTCCGAAGTTCTGGGAACTGTGGGATGATCCTGAGCCCCCCACTGGTGCCCCTATGTACCAGGAATGTGATAGCCAGAACTCCTCTGAGAGTGGTGAGGACTCTCCAGAATTTCCCTTGTCAGTATTGGCAGGGGAGACTCAAGAAACTGGAGAGGAGCCCACCTCCTCAGACGAAAACCTACCGTCTGTGGAGTTTTCTGATCTGGAGGTTCACCGGGAAAATTTTGCCACAGAACAGTTAAAAGACCCCGCCCTAATAAAGGCACGGGAAAACGTAGTGGAAATAGATGGCGAGTTAGTGAACCCAGATAATACCTGCACTTACCCATACTTCAGCGTAGAGAAGGACCTACTGTATCGGGTGGCAAAAAGGGCAGAAGAAACCGTTGAGCAGCTGGTGGTGCCCAAACCTTACAGGAAGTTGGTGTTGGAGTTGGCCCATGGGCACATTCTTGGAGGTCATCTGGGGACAGAGAAAACCCGAGAGAGGGTATTACAGAGATTCTATTGGCCTGGGGTGATGAAGGACATAGAAAATTATTGTTCCTCCTGCCCTGTGTGTCAGAGGTCGGCCCCGATGCCACATTTCCGTAGCCCGCTGGTCCCTCTACCCATCATTGAGGTCCCGTTTGAGAGAATCGCAATGGATTTGGTAGGTCCTATAATCAAGTCCGCTAGGGGGCACCAGTACATATTGGTTATAATGGACTATGCCACCCGTTATCCAGAAGCGATCCCTCTCAGAAATACCTCGGCCAAAACCATAGCCAAAGAGCTATCTCTTGTTTTTAGCCGGGTGGGTATTTGTAAAGAACTGCTTACGGACCAAGGTACACCCTTTATGTCCCGGGTTATGAAAGAGCTGTGTAAGTTGTTCAAAGTGACGCAATTGCGTACATCTGTGTATCACCCCCAAACCGATGGGCTGGTTGAAAGATTCAACAAAACCCTAAAACAAATGTTGAAGAAAGTGGTGGATAGAGATGGAAAGGATTGGGACTGTCTACTTCCTTATTTGATGTTTGCTATTAGGGAGGTGCCCCAATCCTCTACGGGATTCTCCCCCTTTGAGTTACTGTATGGGAGACACCCAAGAGGGCTGTTGGATATTGCCAAGGAAACTTGGGAAAGTGAGAGTTCTCCCCACAGGAGTGTGATTGAGCATGTCGCCCTGATGCAAGATCGAATTGCACAGGTAATGCCCATCGTGAAGGAACATTTGGCCCAAGCGCAGTTGGCACAGCAGAGAGTGTACAACCGTGGAGCAAAGACCCGTACCTTTTCCCCGGGGGATAGGATATTGGTACTTGTCCCTACGGTTGAAAGTAAATTCCTTGCCAAATGGCAAGGCCCCTACGAGATAATGGAAAAAGTGAGCGAAGTGAATTACAAGGTCAGACAACCAGGAAGGCGAAAGCCCGAACAGATATATCACATTAATTTGTTGAAAGCCTGGAGGGATAGAGAGTCCCTAGTCGCAGAAACTTGGTCACCAGCTCAAACTGGTTGCGTGATTCCGGAGGTTGGAATAGCAGCCACCTTGTCACAACCCCAACAACAGGAGGTTAAGGAGTTTGTGCTTCGCAACAAGGAGGTGTTCTCTGAGCTGCCGGGACAAACATCTGGGGTAGAGCATGATATTATTACCCCGCCCGGTGAAAGGGTGAAGTTAAAACCCTATCGGATCCCAGAGGCCCGACGGGAGGCAATACGGGAGGAAGTACAGAAAATGCTGAACTTAGGGGTGATAGAGGAGTCCCAAAGTGATTGGTCTAGTCCCATTGTGTTGGTGCCTAAACCGGATGGGAGCTGGCGATTTTGTAACGATTTTCGTCAGTTGAACAAAGTTACAAAATTTGACACCTACCCCATGCCACGTATAGATGAGTTGATCGACCGGCTGGGAACAGCCCGATACATGACGACTCTTGACCTCACAAAAGGGTATTGGCAAATTCCCCTGGCCAAGTCGGCCAAAGAGAAAACCGCATTTGTAACCCCAGACGGGGCGTTCCAATATAAGAGAATGCCGTTCGGGTTACAGAATGCGCCGGCCACATTCCAGCGGAAAATGGACCAGATGCTGAGGCCCCATCGGAAGTATGCTGCGGCTTACCTGGATGACGTAATTGTCCATAGCACAGATTGGGCCTCACATCTGCCAAAAGTGCAAGCAGTCCTGGACTCTGTTCGGGAAGCGGGGTTTACGGCTAACCCCAAGAAGTGTACCATTGGGCAGGAGGAGGCCAAATATCTTGGGTACACCATTGGCAGGGGAGTAATAAAACCCCAACTCAACAAAGTCGAGGCCATCCAGAGTTGGCCACGTCCCAACAGCAAGAAGCAGGTACGAGCCTTTCTGGGAATCGCGGGTTATTATCGACGCTTCATTCCCCACTTTGCTTCTAAGGCTGTGCCCCTAACCAACCTGACGAAAGGGAAAGGGTCGGTCATGATTAAATGGACCCCCGAGGCTGAGGCAGCATTCCAATTCTTGAAACAAGCCTTATGTAGCCAGCCAGTGTTGTACTCACCCGACTTCTCTAAAGACTTTGTCGTACAAAGTGATGCGTCAGATGTGGGGTTAGGAGCAGTATTGTCCCAGGTCTGGAACGGGGAAGAGCACCCAGTCATTTACCTCAGCAGGAAGTTGAAGTCCCATGAGGTAAATTACGCCACGGTTGAAAAGGAGTGTTTAGCGGTGAAGTGGGCTCTAGATTCCCTTCGGTACTATCTGCTAGGTAGGCACTTTGACATGGTTACGGATCACGCTCCGTTAAAGTGGATGGCTCAAAACAAGGAAACAAATAGAAGAGTGAATAGGTGGTTCCTGGCCCTCCAGGAATTCAACTTCACAGTAAAGCATCGCCCTGGCGTTCAAATGGGGAATGTGGATGCTTTGTCTCGAGTACATGAATGCCTGATTGCTGGTGTTCCAACCCCGAGGTTAAAACAAGAGGGGGGGGTATGTGACAGCAGGAAGGTAAAGTCACCTGGTTGCATCCAGGGGGGTAGATATATTTCGCCCAGATTCAGGCTTTACGCTGACTTATACAACTAGGTGGAGAGTTGTATAGGCCCAGCTAAGGCTAGTGGGCTCATGGATGACTCATACCTCTAGGGAGAGTGTGGGGCGTCGTGCAGACAGAGATGAGGAGACCAGCTGAACCTTGTCAGCTCATTTAGGCCTCTATAAGAACTCCCAGCTTCATTAGATGTTAGCTCATGCCTGGAACCAGACCTGTGTGGACTGTCTAGGGAGAGTGAACCCCTGTGCGGTGAGGCAAAGCCTGTGTGGCTATTTGTTTGGACTTTTACTAAACCAGGGACTTAGGGACTAGGACAGCACTAGGCTGATCCCAGTTGTTAGTTTAGGAAACCTGCATGTTTAGTCAGAGGTCAAACTGACCAGGATTTATTTTGTTTGTTTCTTTTTTGGCTTTGCTGTGTTTTTGTCACTGTACATAGAGAAATAAACCGCACCTTTTGATTTTGAAAACCACAACCTCCGTCTGCTGGCCCTGTTTTTGTGTGGGGAGCCCAACCAGGGGGTCACACACACCCGCTACCGAGTTAACCCCCTCACAATATATATATTAGCTCACTGCACAACCTGATGCCGAGTAGGTGTCTTCGGTATGCCTGGATCCGATCCACTGAGATGCTTACAGCCCACAGCTCTGTGTCCCACTGCTTTACAGAAGGCTCTGGCATGCTGGGCTTTTAAATCATGCCGCTTTGGCGCCTGCGCACTGATGCGCAGTGCACGCGCAACCACGCCTCCCCCTGCTTTCCCTGCTCACCTGTACAGTCAAAAAACTTGCCCCAGCGCTCGCGACTGTCATGGCGGTGGCCAGGAGTGAGAAGGGAGAGAGAAGACGGCTGGAGGACTTCATGAGACCCGTGGACTGCGTGGGGTCTCTCTGTTATGAGTTGTGGCAGAGCCTGCAGCGGAGGAGGTGAGCGTTTGTTTTGTAACAGACAAACTTCACTGAGCATGTTCCTGGACGGCATGTAAGTATACACCAGGCATGTCACTTACTCCCTCTGGTGGCGGAAACCCGGTAAGACAAGCAACTACTCATAGAAGATCCAGCCTTCACCCATCACGGCGGGTAATGTTGTGCCAACCTTCAGGGTTCTGGGTCCCTACTTAAAGGAACATCTTCCCTGGACCTGTAGAAGACTCTGCCAGGAGCTTTTCTTGCCACTTAGTTTAGTACACCAAAGACTGGATCACAGAGCCCAGACCTCCGAAGAGAGACATTACAGGCAAACCTTGTTTCTTCTTTCCACGAGGCCCGGGTACCATACATCTTAGGCGATTAGTATTGGCCCGAGGTATGGATCCGGTTGTATAGCTCCTAGGCCTCCGCAGAGACCATCAAACAGAGCTTTCTTCTTAGCACATGTACAACGTGACCAACCACCTTACACACTGGTGAAAAAACGGAGGTGCTCTCCATATGGGAGGGGTTATATAGGGGAGGAACTCGCCTTGTAATTAGGGTTTCCAGTGTCCAATCACCTTGGTGACTATCTAACCCACTAAGTAATTATCTAAGTCTCTGTGTCCTGTGATGTATGAACAAGAAACAGTACTTTTCATTATACTGGGAATAAAACTTTACATATTCTAAACAACAAACTCAGTTTTAAGTGAACAGCACTAGGGAATTTATTTAGCAAATTAATACCAGCCAATCTCACCTGTGCAGTTCTGAATCTTCTGGATAAATGCACTGGAAACAGGTATGGGTTGTGAAAATTTAAAAAAAAAACAAGCAAGGAGGTCAACACTGTTGGCATTGGTGATGGAGGAGAAAGAGGGAGTGCTGCAAGAAAAAATAAAACAAAAATAAACCCACACTAAAGGTGATAAGGCTTTCTAGCTTTTGCATAAAGTTCAATATTAAAAAAAGATATGAAAAAGAAAGGACAGCTTTAACTTTAGCACAAAAAGAGGAATTGTGACTTACCTGTATATTCCATATCCTGGATTACAGTACACAAGTGTAGGGCATTCATAAACCCTGTGTTATAGGCTGCTACTTTCAGATGATTGAACACTGGCAAAGCTTTGTTGGACACCCCCCTCCCTGGGCATCCGGACATAACTTACCCTATTTTGTAAGACCTCCGTTTTTAGCAAGCAATGCAGAGTAACACAACAACAAAAGGGAGACTGCCCTGTGTCAAAATTCATTTAATCTTAATTGTACAATACAGGACAAAGGCTGAAATTTAAAACAGAAGTATGTTTTTTTTTCCAGATTCATTCTTACCTGGATGGATGCAGCATAGGTCCAATGCTGCTTCTGTCCCCTGGTGCCTCTAACACTGAGAGCCGAGCGATCTTACACTGCCGATCACTCGGTTCTCACAGCTCCCCAAGCAGAGAGCTGGTGACTGTCAGTCACAACTTTCTGTTCTACCTCCTCCTCGCTCACTGGAGCACTGGGCTGTGGAGGGGGTGGGAGGCTTGCTGAGAGGCTGAGCCAGGTGTCGATCCAGGGATCTAGGAGGATCCAGACTCCATTGTTGTGATGACACAGAGCCTGGACCTACTTGGACGTCAGCAGAGAGTGGAATTCAGCCCGCTCTCTGCTGAAACCGGGTCACAGGACTGCAAAACAAAATCGCACTCCTGCGATCCATAGAAGAAGTACAGCCAAATGAGCTTTGGCTGTACTTCTCCTTCAATAGATTCTAGAATGTCCCCAAACAATGAATATGAAGGGAGGCAACAATAAGGCAAGCTGTCAAACTGAGTTCTGGTGAATACACAGGCCACGGCATTTATCTGGATTGGAGCCTGTTCGGGATTTGTGTTGTGTTGTGGACTGTTGGAAAAAGCGGCGATTGGATCAACACAGATCAACTTTGCACCTGGAAGAATAAAAGGAGGAGTACTGACTGTTAATACGAAGACAGCTGGAAGTGTGTGCTTGCTGCTCACTTTTCTGCATCCTTTTTGCTGAATCCCCCTTTGAAATCATTTTCAAAGGCGGTAAAAATGCTGAGATGGCACTACAGATTGACTATACTACAATGTAGAGCTGAACGATTAATCGTTTAAAGATCGCAATCTCAATTCACCCCCCCCCACCGCGCGCGATCTCCAGGCTGGATGACCGCGATTTTCTTAATCCCCGCTGGTTCCACGTAACCAGCGTGGAACGCAAATGGGGGATATCGGAACTGATGTCAGTCATCAGAGCGTGATGCGCCCCAGCGCTGCTGGATGTGGACAACGGACTTCGGATCGACATACACGTGATCCGCGGCGTGCCGCAGGGTGGCAGAGCGGTAAAACACACATTGAAACTGTCTCCGCTCTGCTCGCACACAGCCCCGCCTCCTCCTAACCCCACGCTGTGATAGACAGAATGCAGGTCCAATGCTGGGATGTGTTCCGTCTATCACATCGCGGGGTTAGGAGGAGGCGGGGCTGTGTGCGAGCAGAGCGGAGACAGTTTCAACATACGGGAGGCGAGTTGCTTTCTAGCAGAAAATGCGTGCTGCGGTCCGTCCTCCCCTCTCCCCCCCCCCACATACCAAACTTGGCTGGCTCGGTCTTCGGGACTCCGCCCCCCCCTCCTCCCCCCGGCCGCCGAGTCTGTCTCCTTGTCCCTGCCGCCTATGTACACAGTGAGAGGGGAGAGTTGTGCTCTTCCCATCTCAGCTGTGACAGGAGTTCTAGCACAGTGCTAATGCTAGAACTCCTGTTTTGGAGGTGACAGGGTCAATAAAGAGAACCTGTCTCCTCCAATTGCTATCACACAGGGAATGGTTTTCTCCTGTGTGATAGCAATAAAGTTAAGTGAAAAAAAATTGATAAAAAAAAAAGAAATAATAATTAAATTAATAAAATAAAAAAGTAATTAAAAAGTAAAGAATAAGAAAAATAATATAAAAAATAAGAAAATTATGCAAAAAAAAAAAAGAAAAAGTAAACGACAAGCTAAGCCCTGGGAGTGGACTTAAAATACCGGCAACCACTGTCCCTTATAATATATTATGAATATTATAACAGTCAGCTACCCCAGACTCTGGGGCCCAGAGTCTGGGGTAGCTGACTGTGGTAATATTCATAATATGGGTAGCTGACAGACTGTGGTAATATTCATAATATATTATAAGGGACAGTGGTTGCCGGTATTTTAAGTCCACTCGTCTACAGCTGAATTTTTTATTTTTATTTTAAATTGACCTTTTTAAAGAATCGTGAGAGAATCGTGATCTTTGTTCTAAGCAAAAGAATCGCGACTCTCATTTTTCCCAGAATCGTGCAGCTCTACTACAATGCATTCTTTAAAGTGGAACTTTAGGGCAACATTAAAAATGGATGAACAGGCAGGTTTTTTAAAGTGGTTGTAAATCCTTTTTTACAACCTTATGCTACAGGTAAGCCTATATTAAGGCTTACCTGTAGCTAACGAGGATATCTCGTAAACCTGCACGGTTTAGGAGCTATCCCCTGTCCCCTGCATGTGCCGACGTCATCGGCACACGTGCACTGGGGCAAACTGAAGCAATGGCACCTATGTATATATAACTCCGGGACGAGGCGGCCGGAGGGGGAGACGAGGACCTCTGCGGGGACTTCGATCTGAGGTAAGTAATAAATAATGAGCTAGTATGCCATTTATTTTTTTAAGAGCGTTTAGTTCCTCTTTAAAGGATAACTAAACCTTTATTTCATTTTTTTTAAACAACATACATACATGTCATACTTACCTCCTCTGTGCAGTTGGTTTTGCAAAGAGTGGCCCCGATCCTACTTTTCTGGGGTCCCTCAGCAGCGTTCCCGGCTCCTCTTCTTCTCAAGTGGCCCGTTGGAGAAGCACTTTCCCCCGGGACACTCATGCGGGCATGCTCCCGTGTCCTGCTGCTGCATCTATTGGTACAGACAGCAGGACTTGGCCCCGCCCCGACTTCCGTGTCATTGGGTTTGATTGACAGCAGCGGAAGCAAATGGCTGCGCTGCTATCAATCTATCTAATCAGGACGAAAAACACCGGCTGGAGCTGGTGTGCTCGTTTTCGGTGCTGGAAAGACCGGGCTCAGGTGAGTAAAAGGGATGGTCTGGGGGGGTGCGGCACTATAGAAGGTTTTTAACCTTAATGCATAGAATGCATTAAGGTGAAAAACCACAAGGGTTTACAACCCCTTTAATGCAGAATAGACATGCTTTGTTGCTTCTACCTTAAAGTTACTTACCTGCCTGTCCGCCCTGGTGCAGTGAGCCATGCACGTGCAAACTTAAACTTTAATATGCTCTTAAAGCATTCCCATTTTTCCCCTGTGTTCTTTGTTCCTAAGATTTTATCCCATTTAGTATCTTCTAGCAAGGATCGTAGTTTAGGGAAGTTGGCTCTTTTGAAATTCAGTGTCTTTATATTCCCCTTATGTTTCCCATTTGTGTGATTTATACTCAAACTAATTGACCGGTGATTGTTGTTTCCTAAATTGCCCCGTATTTCCACATCCGTGATCAGGTCTGTATTGTTGGTATTCAGTAGGTCTAGTAACACTTTGTTTCTTTTTGTTGCATTTACCATCTGACCCATGAAATTGTCCTGCAAGACATTTAGGAAATGGCGAGCTTTAGATGAATGTGCGGTTCCTTACGCCTAGTCTATGTCTGTATAATTAAAATCCCCCATTATAATGACACTTTCCATCCTTGTTGCTAATCCAAATTCTGAAAGGAGGTCTGCCTCCCCCTCCTCCATTTTTGGTTAGGGGGCCTATAGCATACTCTTAGTATTACTTTCCCCTTAGTTTCCTCCTTTTGTAGCTCTACCCATAAGGATTCCACCCCCTCCCTTGCTCCATTAGTGATGTCTCTCACATTCACTTGTATATTATTTTTGATATACAGGCATACCCCTCCCCCTTTTTTTACCCCCTCTATCCCTGCGATATAGGTAATACCCTTGAATGGTTGCCAGCCAATCATGAGAGCTTTTAAACCAAGTGCCTGAAATTCCTACAAAATCAAAATCCTCCTCGTACAGTAGCTCTAGTTCTCCCATCTTGTCTGCCAGACTCCTGGCATTGGTGAACATGCCACGTAGTTTAGACCGGATGCATATTATCTCCTTATTTGTTGTTCTGAGGTTGCAAATAGGACTTGTTACTGTACTTACCTTGGGTTTAGGTGCTTTAGTCAACCTACCACTAATGCCACTAATACTATCATCTGGAATTTGTTCCGCTCTAACTATATCTACCTTTGGACCCTTCGCCCCGTCGCCTAGTTTAAAAGCCCCTCTAACTTGTTGGCCATCTTCACTCCCAGTCGACCTGCAACTTCCCCATTTAGGTGAATTAAAATAATAAACTAGTTAAGCATAGAATCATATGTCTGTAAGGGAGAGGATCACCATCACCTACGGATACTAGCAAAAACGAGTGGGGTAGGGTGGTAACAATACACCCAGGAGGTGTGTCTAGCAAAGCTTTACCGGTGTCCAATCATCTTAGGGCAGCAACCTATAAACCAGGGTCTATGACTTTCCAGCTTGTGTCCTGTATAATGAAGATAACTCCTTTTGCACTATAACAGCCATTCTATAAGCCTTATTACAGATGCAATCTGGATGCAGTAGCACACCCATTGTGTCTGGTTTAATGTGAATGATCATTCTGCATGTCAGAAGCTTACTCAAGAGAAGTAAGGGGAGTGTAGAGCAATGAAAAATAAATGAATTTGTTGCAGCAACTAGTTGCTGCATGCCGCTGGAGTCAGAGCTTAAGCTGTAATAAGTGCTTGTACGCACTGGGCCTCTATTAAGCCTGATGCCTGGATAATGGTCAGTGGGTATGAAGAATGCTCATATACAACCCTAATTGAAAGTCATGCATATGAGACCTAAAACAGAATGCAGTGTCCTGTAGCAGGTTTAGATTTCTAGACTAAATCTAACTAGTGTCAAAAAAAAAAATTCTCCTCACCTTCCTAACCTTTATGCTGACTAAACTGTGTAAGAAAGACACATACACTTACTTATTTTCAGCCCAATACGGTCCAGTCACGTGATCCTCTGTGTCAACCAGTGGCAGCTGGAGAGGAGAGAGTCCTCAACAATGACTCAGGTTTAAAGCCCGGAGAGTCGTCGTAACCCATAGGCTCCTATGACCCATCCATTGTTGGCCCTCCATCTTCCTCCTTGCATTTGCTGCTGATTGACACAAGGGAGCTGGATCACATGTTCGGACTGGAGTGGGCCATACATAGGTAATTATATACATATTTCCTACACAGATTTGTCAGAATGAGTGTTAGGAGAGGGGAGGGAACATTTTTAAAACTAGTTAGATTTAGCCTAGAATTCCAATTTAACTTTCATGAAAAATATTCAACTGGCTGCTATAAATAGCTGCAACTTTGCAATACCATGCTAAAATGCATTGTAATAAAAGATAGTAGTTGTATTTTTTGGTGCACAATATTTGTCAACAGTTTAGCAAATCCATATTTTCAGTAAAAAAGAATTACAATAAAACAAATTTTAGTGCACAAAAACATAATTACCAATATTTATTTGGTACAAAACATGTGGTCGTGTTGAGTAAATAGATACCAAATATGTCAACGAGAAATTATGGTACCCAAAATTATCAACAGGCAATGCTTTTAGAGCTCATCAGTTAAAAGTTAAAGCGGAGGTTCCTCTGCAATTTTTTTTTTGGACCATTAGATTAATTACACTATTAGAAATCATTACTCACTTTTTCTGTTTTCTTCAACCTCCGCAGTCTGGTATCGTTATAAACGATCAGTTATAAAAATTACTGCAGGACGTTTCCATTTTGCTTGTGGGCACTAGAAGCCCACAAGCACCTATTTCCTGTATGCGGTGAATGCTTCTTTCCCAGCATTCACCGCTCGATCCAGCGCATGCTCATTGTTGACGGCGCGCAGTGCCGTGAACACTGAGGGTTGCCATCACAATGGGCGGCGGCGTTGTAAGTTCCCGCCCCCGTTGAAATGGCAACGCAAGTAAAATGAAAACTCAAGATAACATACGCCCTCGTCACGTGACCGGCGTGACGCGTCACTTCTTATGTGAAATCTTAAAAGATTACGCAGGACGGCGTTTCGCATTGTCTCTTGGGAAGCATGACACTGTTCTTCCAGGAGACATTGCGGAGAGCTCCCAGATTACATTGCGGCGCGGGGAAAGGAGTAGAAATGCCTACTCCTGCGGGAGTGAAAACACGGAGCACTTCACTAAGCTATACTACGGTATTTACAACAGAAAAAAAAAAATGTATGTGGCTAGTGAGCATGTTGGTAGTGTAGGGAATGTGATCGGATATAGTTATTTTGGGTGGAACTCCGCTTTAAAGAGGAGGTCAGACTAATTTTTTTTTTAAAGTCAGCAGCTACAAATACTGCAGCTGCTGACTTAATAAATCGGACACTTACCTGTCCCAGGGTCCAGCAATACGAAGCACTGGAACATTGTCACTGTGGGCGCCCGGCTGTGGCTTCACACCCGGGTACGCACTGCGCATGCGCGAGCCGCACTGTGACTGGTCGGGCAATCATCTGGGACCTGTAACATGTCCCAGATGATTGCCGAGAGGGAGGGGGGAGAGGTGAACTTCCTTCAGGCGCCGCAGAGCCCCGGGAGGAAGTGGGAGCTGGAACCCTCTAAAAAGAGGGTGTTCTTGCCCCCCCAAAAAAAATAGGCATGTCAGGGGGTCACCTTCGTTTAAAGCGGAAGTTCCATTTTTGGGTGGAACTCCGCTTTAACTCTAAATGAGGAATCTAAAAAAAAAATCAGTATGGCATGCACAATTAACCAATTTGTGCTTGCATACATATGGACACCCCACCCAACATGTTTGCATTCATACATGTGTGCAGAGCAGTGGGGTACTTTTAAATATTTTTTTGTTATTTTTATTATATTAAGAATTTTAGACACATTTGTTTCGTTTTTTTTTCACTTAACTTTATTGATATATTAAGGGAGCTTGAGTGATAACATTAGCAGGTACTCCTTAAACACATCAGGTAGCTACAAGACCTCCAATGTCTTTCCTGTCCTCAGAGCACAGTGCTTCATTACATATAAATGGATGCTCTTCGATGTCCTCCAGCTTGCCGGCAAAAAGTAATCGGGCAGCTCTACAGCAGCACAAAATAGTAAATAGCTCACAGCCTTTTAGGGACCTGGGGCATATGAGACATCTGACCTGCATTTATTTCCAATATTTCCTCCTGTCAAAATAATCAAAATTCTTACCCTTTATTATCAATAGGATGTGAGCCCATTATTAAAGGGGCAATTGGCAGCTTATACATGGCAGAAGTGGATTCAATCGTAACAGAAACATTCAGTCCAAGAGATCGGGGAAGTGCTAAACAAGATAAAATAATAAATTACTAAATTAGGCATAAACATGAGAACAAATAGCTGCCCCCATTTACACATACAGTACTGTGCAAAAAGACTTAAGACACCGAAAAACTGCTGTAAATCAGGAGTGCTTTAAAAAAATACCTAGAAGTGCAATAACTAGAAAAAAAAAAAATCAAATAAAATCAATATCTGGTTGTTTTTAACCCTTTCACTGCCAGGCCCTGCACTCCACCTTTAACCACTTAAGTCCCGGACCAATACGCAGCATAAGGACCAAGCCCCTTTTTGCGATTCGACACTCCGTTGCTTTAACCGACAATTGCGCGGTCGTGCGACGTGGCTCCCAAACAAAATTGGCGTCCTTTTTTCCCACAAATAGAGCTCTCTTTTGGTGGTATTTGATCACCTCTGCGGTTTTAATTTTTTGCGCTATAAACAAAAATAGAGCGACAATTTTGAAAAAAATGCAATATTTTTAACTTTTTGCTATAATAAATATCCCCTAAAAATATATAAAAAAAAATTTCCTCAGTTTAGGCCGATACGTATTCTTCTACATATTTTTGGTAAAAAATAAATAAATCGCAATCAGCGTTTGATTGGTTTGCGCAAAAGTTATAGCGTTTACAAAATAGGGGGTCGTTTTATGGCATTTTTATAAAAAAAAATATTTCTACTAGTAATGGTGGCGTTTAGTGATTTTTTTCATGACTGCGACATTATGGCGGACACATCCGACACTTTTGACACTATTTTGGGAAAATTTTCATTTTTACAGCGACCAGTGCTATAAAAATGCACTGGTTACTGTAAAAATTACACTCGCATTGAAGCGGTTAACCAGGAGGGGGCGCTGTGGGGGTTAAGTGTGCCCTGATTTGTGTTTCTTACTGTGGGGGGGGGGCGTGGCTTAGCGTGTGACGTCACTGATAGTCGTTCCCTATTACAGGGAACAGACGATCAGTATCAGTCACACTAGGAAGCACAGGGAGGAGAGGTTTGTTTACACTTACCTCTTCCCGTTCTTCCTCTCTGTGACCCGATCGCGGGACACCAGCGGCGATCGGGTCCGCTGTTCCCGCAGGGACTGTCACGGAGAAGAGGACTGGGTCGCGAGCGCGTCGCCTGCAGCGCGTTAGTGACCCACAGCTGTGCACATTAAAGGGGACGTACCTGTACCAGCCCAGCCGTGCCATTTTGCCGACGTACATCGGCGTGCGGCGGTCCTTAAGTGGTTAACTGGTAATTGCGCGGTCATGCAATGTTGTACCCAAACTAAATTTGAGCCCTTTTCTTCCCACAAAGAGAGCTTTCTTTTAATGGTATTTGATTGTCTCTGCTATTTTTATTTTTTGCGATTTAACCGAAAAAGACTGAAAATGTAAAAAAAAAGATATTTTCTAGTTTTTGTTATAAGAAAAATCAAATAAACTCAATTTTAGTCATACATTTAGGCCAAAATGTATTCAGCCACATGTCTTTAGTAAAAAAAAAATGTCAATAAGCGTATATTTATTGGTTTGCGCAAAAGTTATAGCGTCTACAAACTAGGGTAAAATTTCTGGAATTTACACAGCTTTTAATTTATGACTGCCCATCTTATTTCTTGAGGTGCTAAAATGGCAGGGCAGTACAAACCCCCCCCCCCCCAAATGACCCCATTTTGGAAAATAGACAATCCAAGAAAATTGCTGAGAGTTGTCACTAAATGATATATTGCTCACACATGCCATGGTTGTAGGTGGAATTGCACCCCAAAATACATTTTGCTGCTTCTCCTGAGTACGGGGATGCCACATGTGTGGGACTTTTTGGGAGCCTAGCCGCGTACGGGGCCCCAAAAATCAAGCACCGCCTTCAGGATTTCTAAGGGCGCAAATTTTTGATTTCACTCCTCACTACCCATCACAGTTTTGAAGGCCATAAAATGCCAAGATATCACAAAGCCCCCCCAAATGACCCCATTTTGGAAAGTAGACACCCCAAGCTATTTGCTGAGAGGCATGGTGAGTATTTTACAGCTCTCATTTGTTTTTGAAAATGAAGAAAGAAAATAAAAAAAATTTTTTTCTTTTTTCAAAACTTTGTGACAAAAAGCGAGATCTGCAAAATACTCACCATAGCTCTCAGCAAATAGCTTGGGGTGTCTACTTTCCAAAATGGGGTCATTTGGGGGGGTTTGTGCCATCTGGGCATTCCATGGCCTCCGAAACTGTGATAGGCAGTGAGGAGTGAAATCAAAAATTTACACCCTTAGAAAGCCTGAAGGCGGTGCTTGGGTTTTGGGGTCCTGTACGCGGCTAGGCTCCCAAAAAGTCTCACACACGTGGTATCCCCGTACTCAGGAGAAGCCACAGAATGTATTTTGGGGTGTAATTCCACATATGCCCATGGCATGTTTGAGCAATATATAATTTAGTGACAACTTTGTGCAAAAAAAAAAAAAAGAATAATTTTTTCCCTCAACTTGTGTCAAAATATTAAATATTCCATGGACTCAACATGCCTCAGCAAATAGCTTGGGGTGTCTACTTTCCAAAATGGGGTCATTTGGGGGGGTTTTGAACTGTCCTGGCATTTTATGCACAACATTAGGAAGCTTATGTCACACATCATCCACTCTTCTAACCACTTGAAGACAAAGCCCTTTCTGACACTTTTTGTTTACATGAAAACATATTTTTTTTGCAAGAAAATTACGTTTAACCCACAAACATTATATATTTTTTTTAAAGCAAAGGCCCTACAGATTAAAATAGTGGGTGTTGCATTTTTTTTTTCCACACAGTATTTGCGCATCGATTTTTCAAACGCATTTTTTGGGGGAAAAACACACTTTTTTTATTTTTAATGCACTAAAACACACTATATTGCCCAAATGTATGATAAAATAAAAAAGATGATCTTAGGCCGAGTACATGGATACCAAACACGAGATGCTTTAAAATTGTGCACAAACGC
This sequence comes from Rana muscosa, assembly GCA_029206835.1. NCBI lineage: Eukaryota > Metazoa > Chordata > Amphibia > Anura > Ranidae > Rana > Rana muscosa. Next base: position 173,533,291 of record CM055128.1, on the reverse strand, counting down.
GCAGTGGCGACAAACTACATACATTTTTAAAAGCCTTTACAGGTTACCACATTAGATTTACAGAGGAGGTCTACTGCTAAAATTACTGCCCTCGATCTGACCTTCACGGTGATACCTCACATGCATGGTGCAATTGCTGTTTACATATAACGCCAGACAGACGCTTGCGTTCGCCTTTGCGCAAGAGCAGGGGGGGACAGGGGTGCTATTTTTTTTATTTTTTTATTATTTATTTTGCTTTTTTTATTTTATTTTTAAACTGTTCATTCCATTTTTTATTTTTTTTCTACCATTTTTATTGTTATCTCAGGTAATGTAAATATCCCCTATGATAGCAATAGGTAGTGACAGGTACTCTTTTTTTGAAAAAAATTGGGGGGGGGGTTAGACCCTAGATCTTTCCTCTGCCCTCAAAGCACCTGACCACACCAAGATCGGTGTGATAAAATGCTTTCCCAATGGCGCTGTTTATATCCGGGGGGGGGGGGCATTCCCTCCCACTGCTTGTAAAAGCAGTCTAGAGGCCAATTATCTGCTAGGATTGCTTTTACATGAAAGCCGACCGCTGGCTGAAAAGAATGATACCAAGATGATACCTAAAACCCGCAGGCATCATTCTGGTATGACCAAAGTCCAGCAACATACCAGTACGTTTGCTGGTCCTTATTAAACATGTATTGTAATCTTTTTTTTTTCATGCAGCCTGTTGGCTGAACGAAAAAAAGACATTGATCGGTGGGTATGCCCACCATTAGAATACCTCCCTTCATCCACCCACTTCTAATAATGGTCATACATGCACCATTTATATATGCCGAAGCATGGGGGCATCCTCCCGCAAAAAAGTTATGCCGCGTACACACGGTCGGACTTTTCCACGGGCAAGCCACCGTCGAAATTTCAACTGTATGTACGCGGCATTAGGAGCAAAATCGCACCTCCGCCCCTATGCTTCGGCATATATGCTCTTTTTTTTAACTGTGGTGGTGAAATCACCTCCTACAGCATTGGAGTCACGGCTTTATATATCATGGGAGCAAACGCTGTTGCTGTCAAGATAAATAAATCCACGCTGAATGGCGCACCTGAAACCAAAAAAGTTACATACCTGAAAAGCAAGCATGATAAAACATTGCAGAATAGAATACAGTAAAAAAAGAGCAGAACAATAGAGAGAAAATAGAGAGAGAGAACAATAAAAACGACAACTATTTTTGTTTTTTTTGTTTTTATTTTTTTTTGTGTTTTGTTTTTTTTTACACTTTTTTTTTTTTTTTTACACAACTAACGGTTCGGGTCTCTCAAAATGCGATGGCATCTTGGGAGACCCTGTGTAAGTGTGTCCTAGTCTGTGAAATGCTGTACCCTACACTAAAACTTCACTTTTGTGTGGTAGCGTTCAAAACATTTACCAATGCACAGACCAGGATTGTCAGGACAGAGTGGACACAAATAACGGGTGTCACGCCTAAATCCGCACTTGCTACAGACACATCTTTTTTGGGGGGCTCGTTGGGTAGGGGTACTCTCAAGGACATAAGGAAAATGCCTCTCATGCAGCCGGCTTACTGCATTTGGTAGGGGATGGTGAGGTGCAGAACCGCCTGGATACAGGAGGTCTGTGACCATCTCATCCTGGAATTTTAGGAGAGATAAAGTCCCGCCTGAAGCTCTGTATAGCACATGAGCGTTCAGCAAAACCAATTGGAATAAGGATAGAGACACTTTTTTGTACCAGCGCCTCGCCTTACGGGAAATATGATACAGCGCCAACTTCTGGTCGTTGAGGTCCACCCCTCCCATATTTTGGTTATATTCGTGGACACAGAGGGGTTTCTCCACAACACCAGTCGCCGTACGAATTTGGACTGTCTTGTCTGCATGAAGGGAGGTAAGAAGGAAAACATTCTTATTATCCCTCCACTTCACAGCGAGCAAATTATTACACTTCAAGCAGGCTCTCTCCCCGAGCCTAAGACGGGAATCTACAAGCCCCTGGGGAAAGCCCCGGCGATTAGGTCGCACGGTGCCACATGCTCCAATCTGATGATCAAACAAGTGACTAAACAGTGGCACGCGCGTGTAATAATTGTCCACATACAAGTGGTACCCCTTTCCGAATAAGGGTGACACCAAGTTCCACACTATCTTGCCAGCGCTCCCTAGGTAATCTGGGCAGTTCTCCGGCTCTAGCTGACTATCTTTTCCCTCATAAACCGTGAAGCTCCTTACATAGCCTGTTGCCCTGTCACAGAACTTATAGAGCTTGACCCCGTATCTGTCACGCTTGCTGGGAAGGTACTGCTTGAAAGACAAACAGCCAGAAAATTTAATCAGGGACTCATCAACGCAGACAACTTGATCGGGAATAAAAAAGTCTGCAAAACGTTCGTTGAAGTGGTTTATGAAGGGCCGAATTTTGTAGAGCCGGTCGTATTCAGGGTCTCCACGTGGACGACAAAGTTCACTGTCGTTGGAGTGCATGAACCGCAAGATCTGCTCGTATCGTTTCCTGGGCATGGAGGCAGAGAACACGGGCATGTGGTCAATTGGGCGGGTGGACCAATAGGCGCGCATTGACGAAAATTTATGTGTGCCCATGTTGAGGGAAAGGCCCAGAAAGGTCTTAAATTCGGAAACCGTAATTGGTTTCCAATCTCTGGCAATGGAAGGCAACTGGGGATTAAGGCGATGAATTGACCAGCATATAAAATTACTCTGGTCCACAATAGATCTATAGAGATCTTCCGTGAAAAACAGCGAATAAAAATCAAGTGGCATAAAATCAGCTGTTTTCACCTCAATACCGGGTTGGCCAGTGAATGAGGGAAGTACGGGTTCTGCATAAGTGGTGAAGACCCAATCAGGATAGGCGAATTCTGCACGAAGGGTACTATGGGCACGACGGGCCTGCCTTTGTATTCTTCTTGGTGGCAGCGGGACACTACTTGTGCTTGCCAGCTTGAACTGCACTTATGGGACTCGCCACGTCACCAAGTGATACTGCAGTGCTGGATGTACGCCCAGGCTGTACTAGGCCGCTGGTGCTTGCCAGTTCACCAGAAGGAATAGCGGCGCCAGTACTACTCTGCTCCATGATACGAGAGCTCTGCGGTTCTTGCTCCTCAACAACCTCAGAAGATTGGGATCGGGTGCGCCTGACCTTAGCAGGGACCTCATCATCTTCGTCGTCAGTGCTATCGGACATGGAGCCGCTGTCTTCTACAGGAAAGTATTCTGAGCCCGAATCTGACAGATACGTGACCTCCTCTTCACTATCTGTCATGCTCAGAATCTCGTAGGCCTCTTTACTAGTGTACCTTCGATTTGCCATTTTTGGCTCTAAATTTAGGGGTACACTAGTAAGATTCACAGGTAAAAAAGCACCTGTCGTCAGCAAATATATCAAACGCTACAAAAAAAACTGTTAGCGATCGCAGGGATCAGGCCTGACTCTGCGAACGCTGCAGTTATGTGTGTTGTGTTTGGTAAGAGACAGTGATCGATCGATACTGCACTTGGGTGGGCTGGGCGGAGGGGCTAAACGCAGGTGCTAGCGGGATCAGCCCAGATACCTGCTAACACTGCGTTTTTGGGAACCCTAAACCGCTGGGGACGCTAGTATAGATCTAATCAGATCAGATATTGATCTGTTCAGATACTATATCACTAAGGGATGTGTATGCTTTGTGCGTGGGTGTTAGCGTTACTGGCACTAACCTAACACTGCCTGGGGTGACGCAGACCCTCTTTGGTGCTAAAACCTACTTGATATCACCCGCCGGGCGATCAGGGGGTTAAACCTTTATTGGGTTATATACGGCAGGTGCCCTGATGCTATAAAAAGCAAACTAACTAACCAGCGTCACCCGTAACACTTATACGGTGATCACTGGTGAAAGGGTTAACTAGGGGCAATCTGTGGGTTAAAACCTTTATTAGGTAATATATGGGGGTACCTGACGCTATAAAAACCTGGCAGTGAACCTAAAAAAATAACTGGCTACCTAGCGGCACCAGCGACACTAACACAGCGAACATAAAAATGATCGCTTAGTGACACTGGCAATAGGGGGTGAAAGGGTTACCGGGGGGGGGGGGCGATCAAGGGGTTAAACCTTTATTAGATAATATATGGGGGTACCTGATGCTATAAAAACCTGGCGGCGAACCTAAAAAAATAACTAACTGGCTACCTAGCGACACTAATACAGCGATCAGAAAAACGATCGCTTAGTGACACTGGTGATAGGGGGTGAAAGGGTTACCTGGGGGGGCGATCAAGGGGTTAAACCTTTATTAGGTAATATATGGGGGTACCTGGCTCTATATAGAAACCTGACGGGCAACCTAAATAACCAACTGGCTAACCAGTGTCACCAGTGACACAATTATACGGTGATCACTGGTGAAAGGGTTAACTCTAGGAGCAATCAGGGGGTTAAATACCTTTATTAGATAATATATGGGGGTATCCGACTCTATAAAAACCTGGCGGCGAACCTAAAAAAATAACTGGCTACTAGGGCTGGGCGGTTTTCCCCCCAAAAAAAATCTGCGATTTTTTTATAAAAAACTTGATTTACGATTCGATTTTTTTTTACTATATTAATTAAAGTGCATCAACAAACAAAATTGCAAAGGCAAACCCTTTCTCTAACTGCAAAGTCAGTGTGCAACAAAGATTGTTAAACATCCAAATTATTAATACCGTATTTGGATTTAGCTAATAAAACAACAAAAAAATCATGAGGTTACTCTTAGTTGAATTGAACTGTGCCCATGCCTCACTGTGCCCATGCCTGTGTCCATGCTTCACTGTGCCCATGCTTTACTGTGCCCGTGTCTCACTGTGCCCATGCTTCAATCACTGTGCCCGTACCTGATGCAGATTTTCAAGGGATACGGATTTTACTGCTACACCGGTGGCCATTCCAGTATTCAAAAGCCGCGCCTCCTCCTCGTCTGTGATAGGCGGAACACTCAATTTCCCAGCATTCAGTGTTCCTCCTATCACGGACATCCGCTCATCCTCATAACACAGACGAGGATGAGAGGATGTCCATGATAGGCTGAACACTACCTGCTGTGAAATAGAGTGTTCCGCCTATCACAAACGACGAGTACTTGGGAGGCGCGGCTTTTGAACACTGCAATGACCGCCGTCTGTCTGCATGACACGCTGATCAGGTAGGCAGACGGCGCCTGCAGCCCTGCTACGGAAACTCTAAAGGAAAAAAAATAAAAAAATCTAAAAAAAATCGATTTTCTTCAAATCTGAATCGATTTGAACTCAAAACTCGATTCAAGATTAAAATCGATTTTTTTTCCCAGCCCTACTGGCTACCTAGCGGCACCAGCGACACTAATACAGCGATCAGAAAAACGATCGCTTAGTGACACTGGTTATAGGGGGTGAAAGGGTTACCTGGGGGGTGATCAAGGGGTTAAACCTTTATTAGGGAGATTAGGGGGCTACCCTGGACCTAAAGGGACCTAACACTAACTGCCCTGACACTTTTACTATCACAAATGTCACCGATTGCAGTGATCAGTAAATAAATGGGGGGGGGGGGGTGGAAAGTGAACCTGTGTGTCCTGGTGTCAGTGGGCTGTTGGTGCACTAACCTGATGTCTTCTCTCCTCGGCGCTCTGGACGAATAGAGTGCCGAATGGAGAGATGACATCACTTCCTCCTGCCTGTGTATACATTGAGGTGGCCAGAAACAAATGGCCGCCCCCTCATCACGGATCGCTCCTGAAGCGATACCGACCGCCCCATGTACCGGGGAGGGAGTCCGATCGGACCCCCCACCCGCACGAAGGCAGGCACGTACAGGTACGTGATTGTGCCTGTCCGTGCCATTCTGCCGATGTATATGTATATGTACATGGGGCGGTCGTTAAGTGGTTAAGCTCAGGAGAATAAAATGGCGCTCGTTGCAATACCGTAATTGCGCAGCGGTATTAAAAGTGCACTTTTTGGGGGGAAAATACACTTTTTTGAATGAAAAAATAAGACAACAGTAAAGTTAGCCCAATTTTTTTATATATTGTTAAAGATAATGTTAAGCCAAGTAAATTGATACCCAACATGTCACGCTTCAAAATTGCGCCCACTCGTGGAATGGCGACAAACTTTTACCCTTTAAAATCTCCATAGGTGACATTTCAAAAATTCTACAGGTTGCATGTTTTGAGTTAGAGGAGGTCAAGGGCTAGAATCATTGCTCTCGCTCTACAAGTCGCGGCGATACCTCACGTGTGGTTTGAACACCGCTTTCATATGCGGGCGCTAATCACGTATGCGTTCGCTTCTTTATTTTTAATTTTTTCACTGTTCTTTAAAAAAAAATATAATAATTGTGTCACTTTTATTCCTATTACAAGGAATGTAAACATCCCTTGTAATAGAAAATATTTACACTAAAATGCAATAAAAAAAAAAAAATTGTAATTTGAACAAAATAAAATAAAAATCGCCCTTTAAGAACTATGGGCGGAAGTGACTTTGACGTCGCTTCCGCCCTGCAATGACTTGGAGACGGGTGTGGCCCATCTTCCCCTCATTCATTTCCATGTCAGGTTAGGGACAGGTCCGGATCGCCTCTGCCGCTACCGACGGCCACGGTAAGCGGCAGAGGGCACCGAAGAGCGGCGGGAGGGGGAGGCCCCTCTCCCGCCGCCGATAAAAGTGATCTTGCGGCGGTTTATTCTTTATTTTACTTTTATTTTCACACTTTCTCTTTAAAAAAATAATAATTTATCACTTTTATTCCTATTACAAGGATTGTAAACATCCTTTGTAATAGGAATAGTGCGTGACAGGTCTTATGGAGAGATGTGGGATCTATAAGACCCCACATCTCTCCTTCAGATTGGAAAGACCAAGATCAAAAACAATAAATAAAACTTTCTCGTCCTTTCCAGCCGAGTCCCAGGCATTGTTTACATCTGCCGGCCCGAACGTGACGTCATAACGTCGCGCCTGGGCCTCCGAGGGTCATAGAGATGACTGGGGACCAATCTGACGTCCCCTCCTCCCCTCCCGCTGCATGTAAGAATGATCAAGAGGCTGAACTGCTGCTATGAGTGTTCTTTTGGTGCACGGCGGGAAAAAAAATGATATCTGGAGGATGCTTGTAGCTGCACGCATCATTGAGATATCCGAAGACCAAATGAGTGACACCAAATACGATGGGTGAGAAATTGAAAAAATGCTAATTTATTGATAAATAGAAAATTATGTATCATAAAAGACCCTCTCAATGGGAAAGGATGAAGAATGCTTAAATTTGACTCAGAACAAATGGAAACTTAAGCATGAAAAAATAGTCTCCACATGAGGCCACTAATAAATCACAAAGCACAGGACAAAACACACAACATAGAAAAACAATAAAACGATCGTTCGGACGCCAAAAATCTATGTGGATGGGTATGTCACGACAAAGGGTCGTAAAAATCATAATAATATAATACAATAAGACATGGACATCCACATAAAAGGTCCCTGGAAGGCTATAGCCCATGGATGAGGGAAAGAAGGGTGGGGAGGGAAGGGGAAGGGGAAAGGGGTCAATTGCGCTTGAAGGGCAACACTAATATGACATGTATGTGTGTGCCTTACAATATATACACAAATTCCGTTTTGAAATTTGTGGTCCCAACACATGATTTTATGTGACCCTGCAACACGTCCTTGATACACATACATGCCTCTGCACATTTGGACCTTTCTGATTTATGTGATTTGTCCTCACGGACATACAGTATAAACGTTGTGGTTTTTTCTTATATGTATGTTTTGGTATCATGTGATTTGTTCTATGTTTTCCATCCCTTCCCTCCCTGCATTTTCCTAGCACCCTTTTTTCCACCCCCTCTATTCTTCCAACTAATGATAGTATAAACCAATGGTAGGGGATGAATACTATCTCACTTTATTCCATTAATTTGAATAACATCTAGTATTGGAAATGAAACAACGATCATCGAGCACTGGATTAAAAATATACGTTGTTCCTTTAAAAAATTTCTATGGGTCGGTTACTCTGTATGGCGCAATGCCATCAAAAGGAACCACCAGAGGCCCGCCCGTATGTCCAAACGAAGCTACGTGAATCCTCCTTGCGAAACACGTTGACATCACCAGCATCACGTGGTGCCCTCTCTGCATCGCGTCCCGGAAGCAAGCCCCGCGGCAGGCACGGGAGACCGAAGGGATCCATCCACAGCATCACAAAGCGGCTCCTCCGCTACCCACCTAGAAGGATAGCTTCAGCACTCTACTCCACCATACCGATAGTGATCTTCTTTACCCACATAGGAGACCTGGATTTCCACAGGGACGGTACATGGATGATTACCGGCAGATGCCTTCTATTCCAGGCACCCCAAAATGGGTATCGTATGCTTCTATCATAAGCTATTGATTATACTGCGGTAATCTTCCATTAAACCTACTTTCTCATCCCTGTGTATCACCACATATATATACATTCAGTCCATACCCGGATCTCTATTGAATGTGGTACTATCCAGAGGATCTCTTCCTGCTGTTTCCATCATCAGCAATTGCATGACTTCATTCCTATTGAACTTACCCAGTGTGGTTTTCAACTTCATGCCCTTTTTGCAACACTACGGAGCTTCATGATTTTCCACACTCTACAGCCTTATCTGTGTGGTGCCTCATTTCCACAGCCCCACATATCCCTACACCATCTGGACTTGTGACTTTGCTGGGGATCCCTTCCTCATATTAGTGTTTCCCTTCAAGCCCAATTGACCCCTTTCCCCTTCCCTCCCCACCCTTCTTTCCCTCATCCATGGGCTATAGCCTTCCAGGGACCTTTATGTGGATGTCCATGTCTTATTATATTATTTATTGAGATTTTTACAACCCTTTGTCGTGACATACCCATCCACATAGAGATTTTTGGCGTCCGGACGATCATTTTATTGTTTTTCTATGTTGTGTGTTTTGTCCTGTGCTTTGTGATTTATTAGTGGCCACATGTAGAGACTATTTTTCATGCTTTCGTTTCCATTTGTTCTGTGTCAAATTTAAGCATTCTTCATCCTTTCCCATTGAGAGGGTCTTTTATGATACATAATTTTCTATTTATCAATAAATTAGCATTTTTTTCAAGTTCTCACCCATCGTATTTGTCACTCATTTGGTCTTCTCGTCCCCTACTGTCTTGGTACGGGACATCCTTTTTGTTTATATGCATTATTCTCCGACCAGAGAGACACCGCCCACATTGGGTAGACAATGTGAGTGAGTAAACACGTGTGTTCGCACACCTATATGCCCTTTTTTGTTATTTTTTTGTTTCATCATTGAGATATCAACACTGAAAGTCCATGACGTCATATGACGTACTGCAAAGTGGTTAACTAGCAAGCCCCCCAATAAAAAGTAAAGACAGCACAAAGAAAGCTTAGAAAAAAATCAAATAAAGTTATTGTCACTGTAAAAATATATACTTGGCCTACCGGCCTATGGGCAAATGACGCCAGGGTCGGCCTCTCTTCAATTCCGGGTGGACGTCACCGTGCGACCTGTCACCGGCTGCATCCACCTGACACAGCCAATGACTGATCACTGTACCAGTCCGCTGCTAGTACCATGTGACCGCTGTAACCAATCACAGCAGGTCACAGAACAGTTGCAAATAATGGATGGCTTCCTTTCAAGCCATCCATTGTGTACAATTGTGTTGCTAGCTGTGATCACATGGTATAAACTGGGCCAACCACAACGCATCTGTGCCATTTGATCAGCTGTGGCCAATCACAAAAAAACAAACAGAATGAATCGAGTTAGCCAGGTTGCAAAAATGTTATTTTTATAACAGCTTACCTGTAAAATCCTTTTCTTGGAGTACATCACGGGACACAGAGCGGCATAGTAATTACTATGTGGGTTATAGAGCTTACCTTCAGGTGATGGACACTGGCACACCCAAGACAGAAAGTCCCCTCCCCTATATAACCCCTCCCATACCGGGAGTACCTCCGTTTTGTAGCAAAGCAATAAGTGTCCAAAAAAGAGGGGTGGGAGCTCTGTGTCCCGTGATGTACTCCAAGAAAAGGATTTTACAGGTAAGCTGTTATAAAAATCCTATTTTCTTTATCGTACATCATGGGACACAGAGCGGCATAGTAATTACTATGTGGGAAGTCCCAAAGCAATGCCCAAATGAGGGGAGGGAGACACCATACATAAGCTGGGCGCCAACAGACATGAGGATCTAAATTGCAGCCTGAAATACACTGCGCCCAAAGGCGACATCCTCCTGACTTCTTACATCCACCTGGTAGAACCTAGTGAACGTGTGTACTGAAGACCAAGTCGCGGCCTTACAAATTTGAGCCATGGAGGCCTGGTGCTGCACTGCCCAAGAAGTACCAACTGCTCTCGTAGAGTGCGCTTTAACCTTGAATGGAGGCAACTTCCTTCTCAAGCCATAGGCTTGAACAATGATCTGTCGAATTCACTTAGCTAGAGTAGATTTCAACGCTGCCTGACCCTTTTTTGGGCCTTCCGGCAGAATAAACAACATATCCGTTTTCCGAATCTGAGCGGTGGCTTGTAGATAAGCCTTAACCGCTCTTACTACATCCAAAGAATGTAATAATTTTTCTTCCACCGAGCTAGGCTTGGGAAAGAAAGAAGGGAGAACCACATCTTGGTTCAAATGAAAACTTGACACCACCTTGGGAAGAAAGGCTGGATGAGGACGCAGAACCACTCTGTCCTTATGGACAACCAAATATGGCTCCCTACAGGACATAGCTGCCAATTCCGACACCCTCCTGGCCGAGGATATGGCTACCAAGAAAACTAACTTCCTGGTGAGAAGAACCAAGGGAATATGATGCAGAGGTTCAAACAGCTGCCTCTGTAGGACTGATAGAACTAGGTTTAGGTCCCAAGGACATATGGGCGCCTTAATCGGCGAATGCGAAGCTAGCGGTCTCTGAAAAAGTATTGATAAGGCCGAAACCTGACCCTTAATAGTACTTAAGGCTAACTTTTTGTCTACCGCCCAATGTAGGAAGTCAAGAATTCTGCCTACAACGTACTTACGAGGATGCCAATTCCTGGCCTCACACCATGCCACGTAAGCTTTCCAAACTCTATAGTAAATATGCCTAGATACTGGCTTTCTGGCATTGATCATAGTAGACACCACAGAGTTAGAGAGGCCTCTCTTTTTTAGGATGTGGGATTCTATAGCCAGACCGTTAAACTTAGAGTTTGTAAGGAAGGGTGGTATATCGGACCTTGAGAAAGCAGGTCTGGACGCCGTGGAAGGGTCAAAGGATTCCCTGTAGACATTCTTACAATCTCCGCGTACCAGGATCTCCGGGGCCATGCTGGAGCTACCAGAATCACCAGTTTCCTTTCCAACCTGATTCTGCGGAGGAGTCAAGGTAACAACTGTAGTGGCAGGAATGCGTATATTAGTGCAAACTGATCCCAAGGAAACAGCAGCGCATCAGCTCCGCAAGCGAGAGGATCCCTGGTCCGAGACACAAAATAGGATTTTTATAACAGCTTACCTGTAAAATCCTTTTCTTGGAGTACATCACGGGACACAGAGCGACATAGTCATTACTAATGGGTTATATAGATACCTTCAGGTGCTGGCACTGGCAACTTCCAAAACCGGAAGTACCCTCCCCTATATAAGCCCCTCCCATCCGGGAGCACCTCAGTTTTGTAGCAAAGCAATAAGTGTCCCTAAAGAGGGGCGGGAGCTCTGTGTCCCGTGATGTACTCCAAGAAAAGGATTTTACAGGTAAGCTGTTATAAAAATCCTATTTTCTTTCTCGTACATCACGGGACACAGAGCGACATAGTCATTACTAATGGGATGTCCTAAAGCAATGCCCAACGAGGGGGGGGATACACCATACATAAGCTGAGCGCTATCAGACATGAGGATCTTTTGCGGCCTGCAACACACTGCGCCCAAAGGCGACATCCTCCTGACTTCTAACGTCCACCTGGTAGAACCTAGTAAACGTGTGTACTGAAGACCATGTTGCGGCCTTACAGATTTGAGCCAGGGAGGCCTGGTGATGCACTGCCCATGACGTTCCAACTGCTCTCGTGGAGTGCGCTCTAACTTTGAACGGAGGCGGCCTCCTTCTCAAGCCATAGGCTTGCATTATGACCTGTCGAATCCACTTGGCTAAAGTAGATTTTGACGCTGCCTGACCCTTTCTGGGGCCTTCCGGCAGAATAAACAAAGTATCCGTTCTGCGAATCTGAGCAGTGGCTTTTAGATAAGCTTTAACTGCTCTTACTACATCCAAAGAATGCAATAACTTTTCCTCTACCGAAGTAGGTTTGGGGAAAAAAGAAGGAAGAACCACATCTTGGTTCAAACGAAACCTCAATACCACCTTAGGAAGAAAGGCTGGATGAGGGCGTAACACTACTCTATCCTTATGGATAACCAGATACGGCTCCTTACAGGACATAGCTGCTAATTCCGACACTCTTTTAGCCGAACAAATGGCTACTAGAAAAATCAATTTCCTGGTGAGAAGAACCAGAGAAATATGCTGTAATGGTTCAAATGGTTGTTTCTGTAGAACCGACAGAACCAAGTTTAGATCCCATGGACATATGGGAATATTAACCGGAGGACTAATACGCATCACTCCTTGTATAAAGGCTTTGACTAGTGAATGCGAAGCCAAGGGCCTTTGAAAAAATATTGACAAGGCCGAAATCTGACCCTTGATAGTACTCAAGGCAAGCTTCCTATCTACAGCCCATTGTAGGAAGTCCAGAATCCTACCTATTACGTATTTACGTGGATGCCATTTCTTGGCCTCACACCAGGCGATGTACGCCTTCCAGATTCTATAGTAGATCTGCCTGGATACCGGCTTCCTGGCATTGATCATGGTAGATACCACAGCATTAGAGAGCCCTCTCTTTTTTAGAATGTGGGCTTCAATAGCCAGGCCGTCAAACCTAGGGCTGGTAAGGAAGGGTGGTATATCGGTCCTTGCGAAAGCAGGTCCGGACGATGTGGGAGGGCCCTAGGACTCCCCACAGACATCTTTACAATCTCCGCGTACCATGCTCTTCGGGGCCACGCTGGAGCCACCAGAATCACTGGTTTCTTTTCTACCCTGATTCTGCAGAGTAATCGAGGTAACAATTGTGGCGGTGGGAATGCATATATCAGCTTGAACTGATCCCAAGGGAACACTAGGGCATCCGAGCCGCAAGCTAGGGGATCCCTTGTCCAAGAGACAAACCTGTCCACTTTGTGGTTGAATCTGGATGCTAGCAGATCTACATCCGGTGTTCCCCACCGCTGACATATTGTCCGGAAAACCTCGGGATGAAGGGACCATTCCCCTGGGCATAATTGTTGGCGACTTAGAAAGTCCGCCTTCCAAGTCTCCACTCCTGGAATGAATACCGCAGATATGGCTGGGACATATCTTTCTGCCCATCTCAGGATGTAATTTACTTCCCTCTGGGCTGCACGACTCCTGGTGCCCCCCTGATGATTGATATATGCCACTGCTGTGGCATTGTCTGATTGAATTCTGACAGGGGACCCTTGGAGTTTGGATGTCCATGCTACTAGGGCATACCGGGCTGCTCGTATCTCTAAGAGATTGATGGGCAGGGCCTTTTCCGCATCCGACCATCTGCCCTGGAGAGACCATTGCTCCAGTACTGCTCCCCAGCCTATAAGGCTGGCATCTGTAGTGACCACCTTCCAAGAAATCGGACTGAAGGATTTCCCTCTTTCCAGATTCTGGGGAACCAACCACCAGCGGAGGCTCTTGCGAACGGAAGGGGACAAGGACATTGGAAAGTCCAGAGCCTGAACTTTTTTGTTCCAGGCTGACAGTATGGCCCTTTGCAAATTCCTTGAATGGAATTGACCGTAGGGTACTGCTTCGAATGATGCCACCATTTTTCCCAGCAGCCTCATGCACAGGCGTATGGATGGCTGTCTTTTTGATCCCACTAAGTGGATCAAATCTCTCAAAGACGACCCCTTTTCTTGAGGCAAGAAAATTTTTCTCTGGTCTGAATCCAGCCTTAGCCCCAAGTATTCCAGACTTTTGACTGGTTTTAGGGCTGACTTGTCTCGGTTGATAATCCAACCGTGATATTCCAGATACTTGATTGACTCGTGAACAACCACTTCTAGTTTTTCCACTGAGTGGTCTATCAGCAACAAGTCGTCTAGATATGCCATTATCGTTACACCTCGTGTTCTTAGATTGGCCAATAATGGGGCCAGAATTTTTGTGAACACTCGTGGTGCTGTGGCCAGACCGAAGGGTAAGGCTCTGAACTGAAAATGGCGCCCTTCTACCACAAAGCGTAGAAATTTTTGGTGGGCTGGAAAGATGGGAATGTGCAAATAAGCATCTTTGATGTCGATCAAGGCTAACCATTCCTCCCCTTGTAGGGCAGTGGCCACCGACCGGATCGACTCCATCCGGAAAGTCCTGATATGTAGGAATTTGTTTAGCCCTTTTAGATTTAATATGGGCCTCACGTCCCCGTTTGGCTTCGGGACTGTAAAGAGGTTTGAGTAAAACCCGAACCCCCATTCTTCCAGGGGAACCTCTATAATTACTGCTTGGAGCAATAATTGTTCTAGTGCCAACAGGAGGGATCCTCTCTTCTGGGGATCCCTTGGCACGTTTGACCTTATAAAGTGGGAAGGAGGGGAGTCTTTTAACTCCAATTTGTATCCCAGATTTACTGCGGAGAGCACCCATCTGTCTCTGATCGTGTCCCGCCAGGTCTCTGTGAACAACTGAAGTCTTCCCCCCACCCGATTGAGTGGGGGCAACCCTTCATGCATTTGACTTTGGGGGAGGTTTTGTACCTCTCCTGCTCCAGGGCTTCTTGTTACCCTGCAATTGTCCCTGATTTTTACCTCCGGGATTTGACCGAGGAGGCCGTCGGAACTGTTTCACAGCCGATGTCCTAGGGACTGGAGAAGCCGGCCTCTTAAAAGAGGGACCTCTAACTCTGTTTTTAACCGGCAAAAGTGTACTTTTACCGCTGGAAATTCTCTGGATATATTTGTCCAGGTCTTCCCCGAATAAGCGTTCACCATGAAATGGGAAGCTGACCAGCAATTTTTTACAGGGAGCTTCAGCAGACCAGTTTTTGAGCCATAAAAGCCTGCGCATATGTACTACAGACAGCGTAAGGCGGGAGGCCTGATGGATTGAATCCTTTATAGCGTCCACCGCAAAGCATAAGGCTCTAGGTAGATCAGCTAGGGCAAGAGCCTGCTGATCTGGCAAGTCCCTTAAGACCTGTTTCAACTGATCCTTCACTGCTTGGCAGACCCCAATAGCTGCCACTGCTGGTTGTGTCACCAATCCTGCTGTAGAAAAAGCAGATTTTAATAAGGACTTAAATTTTTTATCTATTGGGTCCTTGAACATTTGGACATTATCCACTGGACATGTCAGTGATTTATTCACACAAGAGATGGCTGCGTCTACTGTAGGGACCCTCCATTTTTTGATGAACTTATCCTCCATGGGATAGACCACTTGAAATCTCTTGGGAGGAGTAAATATTTTATCAGGATGCTCCCAATCCTGGTAAATGAGCCCTTCCAGTAAAGGATGGATCGGAAAGGAACAAACAGTCTGGGGAGCTTTTAGCGACCCCAACGAGGAGACAGAAGTGGATGATGGCTCCGCAAGGGGCATTTTAAATGCTGATCGGACCATATTAGTCAGGGACTGAACCCATAACCTTTCAGCATGTGATGCTGAGAATGGCTCTTCCACTGTTGATTCCTCTACAACAGAATCAACCTCATCCTGATCCCCTTCAGGCAGGTCGATCCCTGTATGGGACTGTTGCTCTGCTAACAGGCACTCTGAGGGAGGAGACGGAGATCGAGCGCTTTTTTCCTGTGACAGGGAAGCAGCGATCAATGCTGACAATCTCTCTTCCAGCCCTCCCAGAGCTGAGGAAAAAACCTCCTCTGTTACATACACAGGAGCAGGTGAACTGAGGACAGCCACAGTACCAGGTACTCCTGAGGGTGCTCTACGGTCACTAACCTCTGATTCTTCAGGGGAGACTGGTGCAGCCGAAGCATGCCCAAGATCCTCAGAGCCCGATGGAGACCCCCTATGCTTCCTGGAATTTTTAGTCCCGGAGTTTTTAGACGGCATTATTCCTAAGCCCAAAGCTGAGGTATTCCAGCCGAAATACACCACTTACTGACAATAGTCTAGCACAAATGCTGCTATAAAACAGTTGGTGTCTACTAATGTGCCTTTCTATGGGGATGCCTGCATCAACCGCTTGCTGTATGCCTTTTTTTAAATGTTGCCAGCTCTGTCTCTGCACTCCATAGCCAGCTCACAACACATAATTGTGGTTTTTAACATGCTGGGACGCCCGCACATGCGCAGAAGCGCTGCGGCGCGCACAGAGCGTCATCCCCCAGGCTCCACCCCTTTCCCGGCTCACCTCTATATATAGAGGCGCGTGCACGCGCACGGCCACGTGCGCCTTCGGCGCTAATTTTGAAAAGGGAAACTAGGGACAAGAGCCAGGGCCCCTTTTTGCCGCAGGCCGGGGGATGGACGAGCATTGCAACATGGCAGAGGAAGCAGTTTCCCACAAGAGAACTCACCATCTGCCTGGACTTGCTCTGATGAAAAGAAACTAGTCCACATGACAAGAAACGTTCCACAGCGGCCTCTAGTGGATTAACACAGGTACCACAGTCTAATATATTAAATATATATATATATATTTATTTATTTTTTCTTGACCACTATTAAACTTATTACATTTTTTAGTAGTTACAGGCATGCACAGATATTAGCGGGAATACCGTTGGGTAACAGACAGAAAGACAAATTAGGCTTGGGGGTCCCCCAATAGAACCAAGTTCCTGGGGGCCCCCACTTACCTGTTCCCCGCCGCAGGACTTTGTTTGGTCCACAGAAGCCCAAACTTCACCTATCACGGTAGGCATTGTAATTAAACCTTCAGGGACCGGGTTCCCAAGGATTCCACTCCCCTGGACCTGTATAGCACCCTGCACAGAAAACATCTTGGTCATGGGTATGACCAGAGCTCTGGATCCCAGGGTCCAGCTCTCCTAAGAGAAGCATTACAGGCAAAACCTTGCTCTTCTCTGCAAGGCCCGGGTACCGACCGCTTAGCTATGAAGCTTTTTTGGTCGGATCCGGAATAGCTTACTGAGGCCCAAAAGAACCTGTACGCAAGCTCAGTGAAAAACACATATTTCTTCTTGGCCAACACCTTAGACACTGGCAAAAAACTGAGGTGCTCCCGGATGGGAGGGGCTTATATAGGGGAGGGTACTTCCGGTTTTGGAAGTTGCCAGTGCCAGCACCTGAAGGTATCTATATAACCCATTAGTAATGACTATGTCGCTCTGTGTCCCGTGATGTACGAGAAAGAAAATTGTCCACCTTTGCGTTGAATCTGGATGCCAGCAAATCTAGGTCCGGAGTCCCCCACCTCTGACATATTGACTGGAAAATGTCGGGGGCCAACTGCTGGCGACTCAGGAAGTCCGCCTTCCAATTCTCTATTCCTGGGATAAAGACCGCGGATATACAGGAACTTGTTTCTCTGCCCATGCCAGGATGTGATTCACCTCCTTCTGGGCTGCCCGACTTTTGGTGCTCCCTTGGTGATTGATATATGCCACAGCTGTGGCATTGTCTGATTGAATCCTGACAGGGGACCCCCAAAGTTTGGATGTCCATGCTTTCAGAGCCAAGCGAGCTGCCCGAATCTCCAGTAGGTTGATGGCCAGGGCCTTCTCGGTCTCCGACCACCTCCCCTGGAGTGACCATTGGTCTAATACTGCCCCCCAGTCTACAAGACTGGCATCTGTAGTTACCACTCTCCAAGAAATTGGACTGAAAGACTTCCCCTTTTGTAGATTTTGGGGTACCAACAGAGACTTTCCCGGACTGACAAAGTCAGGGACATTGGGAAGTCTAGAGCCTGAACCTTTTTGTTCCATGCTGATAAGATGGCTTTTTGTAATTTCCTTGAGTGGAATTGGGCGTATGGGACTGCTTCGAACGAGGCCACCATCTTCCCCAGCAACCTCATGCATAAGCGTATGGATGGCTTGCTCTTTGCAAAAACTACCTGGATTAGTTCCCTAAAGGAAGCAATCTTTGCTTGAGGCAAAAAAAAAATTCTCTGGTCTGAGTCTATGAGCAGCCCTAGATATTCCAGTCTCTTTACTGGCTGTAAGGCTGACTTGTCTAGGTTGGAGGACCCAGCCGTGAGATTCCAGGTACCTGATCGTGTCGTGTACCACTACCTTTAGGTTGGTAACTGAGTGATCTATTATCAATAGATCGTCTAAGTACGCCATTATTGATACACCCCGAGTTCTTAGGTCGGCCAACAGAGGAGCCAAGAACTTTGTGAATACCCGTGGTGCCGTGGCCAGACCGAAGGTTAAGGCCACCAACTGAAAATGGCGCTGCTCCACCGCAAAGCGTAGAAATCTTTGATGACCGGGAAAAATGGGGACGTGCAGATAAGCGTCCTTGATGTCGATGGATGCCAACCATTCTCCACCTTGCAGGGTGGTGGCCACTGATCGAATCGACTCCATTCGGAATGACCGGATGTTCAGGAATTTGTTTAGACCCTTGAGATCTAATATGGGCCTTACGTCGCCGTTTGGCTTTGGTATTGTAAAGAGGTTTGAGTAGAATCCCAACCTCTGTTCTTCCACTGGAACCTCCACGATTACCCCTTGGGATAATAGACGGTCCAACGCCACAAGGAGAGATCTTTTTAAGGGATCTCTTGAAATGCTGGATATTAGAAAGCGGGGTGGAGGCCGATCCCTTAACTGGTGGAGAGAGCCCATCTGTCCCTGACCGTCTCTCGCCAAGCTTCTGAGAACAACTGAAGTCTTCCCCCCCCACCCGATTGAGTGGGGGCAACCTTTCATAGGACTGACTTGGAGGCCGGTTTAGTACCTCTTCGGTTCCAGGGTTTTTTATTACCCTGTGGTCCCTGAGATTTACCTCCCGAATTTGATCGGGGAGGCAGTCGCAACTGTTTTGAAACAGATGTTCCTGGGACTGGAGAGGTGGGCCGCTTGAAGGAAGGGTCCCTGAACCTCTTCTTGACCGGCAAGAGGGCACTTTTCTCACCGGAAATTTTCTGGATATACCTATCCAGGTCTTCCCCAAATCGCTCGCCATGAAATGGGAACCCAGCCAGGAGCTTTTTACAAGGCGCCTCGGCTGACCAGTTCTTTAGCCATAGAAGTCTACGCATGTGTACCAATAACAGCGGGAGGCCTGATGGATCGAATCCTTGATGGCATCCACAACAAAACAATGCTCTAGGCAGATCGGCCAGATCATGAGCCTGCTGAGCTGGTAAATCCTTTAAAACCAGCTTCATCTGGTCTTTGAGAGCTTGGCATACGCCAATAGCTGCTACTGCCGGCTGCGTTACAGCCCCAGCTGTAGAGAAAGCCGCTTTTAACAAGGACTCCAATTTCTTATCTATCGGATCCTTAAACATCTGTACATTGTCCACTGGACATGTCAGGGATTTGTTCACACAGGATATAGCTGCATCTACGGTAGGTAAACTCAATTTTTTGGTGAACTTTTCCTCCATAGGATATATCACCGAAAACCTTTTAGGAGGAAGAAAAAGTTTATCAGGATGTTCCCAATCCTGGTAAATGAGTCCTTCCAGCAAGGGATGTACTGGAAAGGAAAAATTGGCTTGTGGTGCTTTGAGAGATCCTAATGAAGACACAGAAGCAGCTGCTGGTTCCGAAAAGGGCAACTTAAAAGCTGACCGAACCATGTCCGTCAGGGACTGAACCAATAATCTTTCAGCTTGAGGCTGAAAATGGTTCCTCCACAGTCGACTTTTGAGGCAGAGTCATCCTCAGCCTGATCCCCATCAGGCAAGTCAATCTCCTCATGGGACAACTGCTCTGCTGTTAGGTACTCTAACGGAGTTGACAGAGATCTGGCACGCTTCTTTTCTGACAAAGAGCAAGCGATCAATGCTGCCAATCTTTGTTCTAAACCTCCAAGAGCTGAGGCAAAGGACTCCTCTGTCACAAAAACAGGAGCAGGTGAACTGAGGGCAGCCGCAGCACCTTGTACTCCTGAAGGCTCCCTCCGGGTAACAACCTCTGATTTATCAGGGGAGGATGGTACAGCAGAAGCATGACCCAAATCCTCAGAGCCTGATGGCGAGCCCTTTTGCTTCTTAAGATTTTTAGTCCCAGAGCCAACAGCCGAGGTACTTACCGCCAAATAATACACCCCTTACTGACTATAGTCTAATGAATAATCTGCTATATATGTCAGCCTGGTGTTTTAACTAATGTGCCTTTTTGGGGATGCCTGTATCACCTCCTTCTGTATCTCTAATAGCACTGCCCACCAACAGCCCTTTGCTCTGTGTCCCTCCACTCACCAGCATTTTGTCCAGAGACTGCTGTTTTTAAAGGCTGAGGACGCCCGCACATGCGCAGAAGCGCACCAGCCAGCACAGAGCATCATGCCGCCAAGCCCCGCCCCCTCCGTACTCATTCCCATAAATTAATTTATGTGAGCGCGCCGGCTACTTCCTCATGGAGAGGCATGGGGGAGAGAAGGAGAGGAGGCAGAACCCAATGGCTGACCTGCACACGGAGCCCGCGGCCCCCCTTCACAGGTATGACAGGGCACATGGCAACTGACAAACGAATCCTGGAGCTTCTCACAATGTGGAGCTCTTTCATCTGTCTGGGTTTTACACTTGTGACAAGAACAGCCCCAATAGACATTCCCATAGCGGCCTCTACTGGCTGAGCGAAGGAATAACAAAATATATTTTTTCTTTTTTTCCTTTCAATTCCATGAAAATTCAGGGTTTTCAAAATAGGCAGACATAGAACAGCGGCAGATTACAGGCAAAAAACACATTAGACTGGAGGTTCCCCGCTGAACCAAGTTCCTCAGAGACCTCCACTTACCCTTTCCTCGCCGCAGGACCCTGTTTGGCACAGTAGCCCAAACTTCGCCCCTCTCGGCGGGCAATGTCAGAGACCTTCAGGGACCGGGGTCCTACTGAAAGGAACACCACTCCCCTGGACCTGTATAGCACCCTGCCAGAAACATCTTGGTTTTGGGTATGACCAGAGTACTGGAACCCAGGGTCCAGCCCTCCTAAGAGAGGCATTACAGGCCAAACCTCGTTCTTCTTCACCGAGGCCCGGGTACCGTCCGTTTGGCTATGAAGCACTTTGGACGGATCCGGAATAGCTTGCCTAGGCCCAAATGAACCTATACACAAGCCCACTTGATACATGTTTAACCGTGACCAACACCTTAGACACTGGCAAAAAACGGAGGTACTTCCGGTATGGGAGGGGTTATATAGGGGAGGGGACTTCCTGTCTTGGGTGTGCCAGTGTCCATTAACTGAAGGTAAGCTCTATAACCCACATAGTAATTACTATGCCGCTCTGTGTCCCATGATGTATGATAAAGAAAAGACAAATTCATCTAGTTCAACCAAGGGGGAAAAAAAAACTATCCCATATACACAACCCTCTACCCACAGTTGATCCAGAGGAAGGCAAAAAAAAAAAAAATCAAAGCATGATCCATCTTTGTGGCCTTTTCTTAAAAAACTTAATTCAAACAACTGTAGTATCAGGCTGCAACCTAACAAAATTGAAAAAGTAAAGGTCTGAATACTTTATGAATGCACTGTATAAGGCATGAGCCAAAGCATAAGTATCACTAAGTTACTGAATACATGTGATACATGTACCCTCTAGAGCAGTGGTTCTCAACCCGCAGGCCGCAAGCCCAGTAGCAGGCCACAGGCTCCCTTGTACCAACTGTGGTTTTACACATAGCTCATTAGACTCTCTCCCTGCCACCAGCAGGCAGAGCTGAAGCAGCAAAGAACCAGTAGCCTGGAGGTTACAGGCGGTAGTAGTAAGCCAAGGTTAAAACATACCAATTGTTTACTATACACTGATACACAAATTAGAGGCACAGCTCTGAAATGAAACCTGAACATAGTAGGTCTTAGCTAGAATGTAAAAGCACATATGCACAAAAAAGAAAACATCACAAATAAATGTGAAAAATTACATAATATATTAAGCCTGATCTTAAAGCAATACAGAGACTTAAGCTGGCCATAGACTGTTTTTTTTTTCTTCATTCAACCATGGGGATTGCTCCATTTACACAAGCGAGGTGGGTGGGTGGAGTCACACACCCTCCCTCTTTCCGGACATTGTATTCTGACAGCAGGAACCGCAGCTATCAGGGGCGTGTCCTGGACATGGAGCTGTGAGGACGTGTCTGTTCCCTGCTCCGCATCCACCGCAGCATACACGGCAGCACACTGGCGATCCTGATCCCGAAAACGGCTCAGGGCATGTCCCAATATCGGCGGAACACAAACCAGGACCTGGAGCTGATAAATCCCAACAAGTGCAGCTTGACACTTACTTTCCCGAGACCCGCGGTAAGACGCCCGAAAAATCCAAGATGGCGCCGGCCGGGAAGAATTCCAAAGCACATGTGGCGCCGTGGACACAGCCTGTGCGATCAGCAGCCTCACCACAGCCAGCATCACCTCTACCATCCTCAGAACTGGTAAGTGACTCTGCACCCCTGGCATCCCCGGAATCCACGGTCTCCAGAGCAGGGGGATCTGATATTGCTGATTTCATGGAAGATGGGGACATTAAAAAGTACATATGGTCACTTCCCACTAGAGAAGATATGGAGAGGTTCACATCCAGAGTTGAAAAGGCCTTTAAAGAAGATATTTCCAAGCTTAAAGAGGACACCACACACTTAGGAAACAGGGTAGAGACACTAGAACAAAGGCTGGATGAGACACTTCCCTCCATATCAGAACTACAAATGCGATGTGCAGCACAGGATCACAAGCTAGAAGCACACTTAGATGACTTTGAGAATCACAGCAGATGGGCGAACATCCGCATTCGCGGCATGCCTGAAGCTGCTGCCCCCAAATATATAAAAAAAATATTTTTTAAAGATATTTTTATTGGGTTTTCTTAACATACAGACATACAAAGACAATATGAGAGGACCTGTCCTTCACACACAACATATACAACTTTCTCCTACATCAGTTCAAACAAAAGAAGTTCTGCACATCCGTTTAAACAGTATAATAGAAAGACAAAGTACATCATACATAATATACCTGCATGACAATCATAGCTGGTGAAATTGCATAGGAGTGTAGTTGTGGTACAAGGTATGCTGCTACCGGTTTACTCTCTTCATGGCAGTATGGAGGAAAGGGTCAGGACTAGCCAACCACCTGCCCCAGATTTAATTAAATGTTTTCTTTCTCTTGTGGATCTCAAAGGTGAGTTTATAAAGTGGAAGGGCGTCGTTGACCAGTTTAAACCACAGTCCCATTGTTGGGGTTGCTGCTCCCCTCCACGTCAGTAAAATAGATTTTTTAGCATAAAAGTAAAGGATACAAAGTAATCATTTGACCTGGGAGGGAACAGTGAAATCACCAAAGACCCCTAGAAGACAATTCTTGGGGTTGAGTATGTTGGGAAGCCCCAACGCTGAAGAGAGAAAGGAGTCTACACTCCTCTAAAAATCCCACACTATGGGGCAACTCCAAAAACAATGAATGAAGTCAGCTATATGTCCACATCCCCAAAAGCACTCAGCCGAGGATAAAATGCCCATTTTGTGCATCTTAGCTGGGGTTAGGTGCGATTGGTGGAAGATTTTTATTTGGATTATCCTGTCCCTGGAGGATATAACAACAAGCCTTGAAAGTGTCACAGAATTCGGACCAGTCCTCCTCTGTTATAGATATGTCTAGGGAGTCCCACTTGTGTTGTGACGTCTTAAATCTAGGGTTGGAGTCCTCCGCCAAAGCTAAGTAATAAGTAGAGATAAGTTTCGTACAGTCTGGGGATCGCAAGAGTTTTTCTAAGTCAGAAATCACAAGCGGGTTATCTAGGGAACCAAACTGTGCTCGCACAGCATGTCTAAGCTGGTAGTAAAAAAAAGGGATTTTTATAACAGCTTACCTGTAAAATCCTTTTCTTGGAGTACATCACGGGACACAGAGCGACTTAGTCATTACTAATGGGTTATATAGATTACCTTCAGGTGTTGGCACTGGCCAATTCCAAACCGGAAGTACCCTCCCCTATATAAGCCCCTCCCATCCGGGAGCACCTCAGTTTTGTAGCCAAGCAATAAGTGTCCCAAAAAGAGGGGTGGGAGCTCTGTGTCCCGTGATGTACTCCAAGAAAAGGATTTTACAGGTAAGCTGTTATAAAAATCCCTTTTTCTTTTTCGTACATCACGGGACACAGAGTGACTTAGTCATTACTAATGGGACGTCCCAAAGCAATGCCAAATGAGGGGAGGGATACATAAGCTGGGCGCCATCAGGCATGAGGCTCTTTTCTCTTTTGCGCCCTGCAACACACTGCGCCCAAAGGCGACATCCTCCTGACTTCTGACGTCTACCTGGTAGAACCTAGTAAACGTGTGTACTGAAGACCATGTTGTGGCCTTACAGATTTGAGCCAGGGAGGCTTGGTGATGCACTGCCCATTAAGATCCAACTGCTCTTGTGGAGTGCGCCCTAACTTTGAACGGAGGCGGTCTCCTTTTCAAGCCATAGGCTTGTATTATGACCTGTCGAATCCACTTGGCTAAAGTAGATTTTTGATGCTGCCTGACCCTTTCTGGGGCCTTCCGGCAGAACAAACAAAGTATCCGTTCTGCGAATCTGAGCAGTGGCTTTTAGATAAGCTTTAACTGCTCTTACTACATCCAAAGAATGCAATAACTTTTCCTCTACCGAACTAGGTTTGGGGAAAAAGGAAGGAAGAACCACATCTTGGTTCAAATAGAACCTCGATATCACCTTAGGAAGAAAGGCTGGATGAGGACGTAATACTACTCTGTCCTTATGGATAACCAGATATGGCTCCTTACAGGACAAGGCGGTTAATTCCGATACTCTTTTAGCCGAACAAATGGCTACTAAGAAAATCAATTTCCTAGTGAAAAGAACCAAGGAAACGTGCCGCAATGGTTCAAATGGTTGTTTCTGTAGAACCGACAGAACCAGGTTTAAGTCCCATGGACATATGGGAATACTAACCGGAGGGCTAATACGCATCACTCCTTGTATGAAAGCTTTGACTAATGAATGCAAAACCAAGGGCCTTTGAAAAAAATATTGACAAGGCCGTCTGACCCTTGATAGTACTCAAGGCAAGCTTCCTATGTACAGCCCACTGTAGGAAGTCCAGAATCCTACCTATTACATACTTACGTGGATGCCATTTCCTGGCCTCACACCACGTAATGTACGCCTTCTAGATCCTATAATAGATCTGCCTGGATACTGGCTTCCTGGCATTGATCATGGTAGATACCACAGGATTAGAGAGCCCTCTCTTTTTTAGAATGTGGGCTTCAATAGCCAGGCCGTCAAACCTAGGGCTGGTAAGGAAGGGTAGTATATCGGTCCTTGCGAAAGCAGGTCCGGACGATGTGGGAGGGTCCAAGGACTTCCCACTGACATTTTTACAATCTCCGCGTACCATGCCCTTCGGGGCCACGCTGGAGCCACCAGAATCACTGGTTTCTTTTCTACCCTGATTCTGCGGATTAATCGCGGTGGGAATGCATATATCAGCTTGAACTGATCCCAAGGGAACACTAGGGCATCCGAACCGCAAGCTAGGGGATCCTTTGTGCGAGACACAAATCTGTCCACCTTTGCGTTGAATCTGGATGCTAGCAGATCTACATCCGGTGTTCCCCACCGCTGGCATATTGCCTGGAAAACCTCGGGGTGAAGAGACCATTCCCCGGGCCTAATTGCTGGCGACCTAAAAAAGTCCGCTCTCCAATTTTCCACTCCTGGAATGAAAACCGCGGATATGGCTGTGACATACCTTTCTGCCCATTCCAGGATGCAATTCGCTTCCCTCTGGGCTGCACGACTCCTGGTGCCACCCTGGTGATTGATATATGCCACTGCTGTGGCATTGTCTGATTGAATTCTGACAGGTGACCCTTTGAGTTTGGATGTCCATGCTACTAGGGCATACCGGGCTGCTCGTATCTCTAAGAGATTGATGGGCAGGGCCTTCTCTGCTTCTGACCACTTGTCCTGGAGAGACCATTGCTCCAGTACTGCCCCCCAGCCTATGAGGCTGGCATCTGTAGTGACCACCTTCCAAGAAACCGGACTGAAGGGTTTCCCTTTTTCCAGATTCTGGTACCAACCACCAATGGAGGCTCTTTGCGAATGGAAGGGGACAGGGACATTGGTAAGTCTAAAGCCTGAACTTTTTTGTTCCAGGCTGACAGTATGGCCCTCTGCAAGTTCCTTGAATGGAATTGACCGTAGGGTACTGCTTCGAATGAAGCCACCATTTTTCCCAGCAGCCTTATACACAGGCGTATGGATGGTTTTTCTTTTTTGTACCCACTAAGTGGGTCAAATCTTTCAAAGACGACACCTTCTCTGGAGGTAAGAAAATCTTTCTCTGATTTGAATCCAGTCTTAGCCCCCAAGTATTCCAGGCTTTTGACTGGTTTTAGGGCTGACTTGTCTCGGTTGATAATGCAACCGTGAGATTCCAGATACTTGATTGTCTTGTGAACGACCACTTCTAGTTTTTTTCACTGAGTGGTCTATCAGCAACAAGTCGTCTAGATATGCCATTATCGTTACACCTTGTGTTCCTAGTTTGGCCAATCGTAGGGCCAAAATTTTTGTGAACACTCGTGGTGCCGTGGCCAGACCGAAAGGTAAGGCTCTGAACTAAAAATGGCGCCCTTCTACTGCAAGGCGTAGAAATTTCTGGTGGGCCGGACAGATGGGAATATGCAAATAAGCATCCCTTATGTCGATCGAGGCTAACCATTCCTGCCCTTGTAGGGCGGTGGCCACCGATCGGATCGACTCCATCCGAAAAAGTCCTGATATGTAGGAACTTGTTTAGCCCTTTTATATTTAATATGGGCCTCATGTCCCCATTTGGTTTGGGGACTGTGACAAGGTTCGAGTAAAACCCGAACCCGTTTTCTTCCAAGGGAACCTTCATGATTACCCTTGGGGCAATAGTTGCTCTAGTGCCAGAAGGAGGGATCCACTCTTCTGGGGATCGCTTGGCACGTTTGACCTTATAAAATGGGCAGGAGGAATGTCTTTTAACTCCAGCCTGTATCCCAGACTTACTGCGGAGATCACCCATCTCTGATGGTGTCCCGCCAGGTCTCTGTGAACAACTGAAGTTTTCCCCTCACCCGATTGAGTGGGGGCAACCCTTCATGACTTAGGGGGAGGTTTTGTACCTCTCTTGACCCAGGGTTTCTTGTTACCCTGTGATTGTCCCTGATTTCTGCCCCCTGGATTTGACCGCGGAGGCCGTCGGAACTGTTTCACAGCCGATGTGCCAGGGACTGGAGAAGTAGGCCTCCTAAAAGAAGGACTTCTACCCTTGTTCTTAACCGGTAAGAGTGAACTTACACCGGCAGAAATTTTCTGGATATATTTGTCCAGATCTTCTCCAAATAAGCGTTCTCCATGAAATGGGAAGCTAACCAGCAGTTTTTTACAGGGAGCTTCAGCAGACCAGTTTTTGAGCCACAGAAGCCTATGCATATGTACTATAGACAGCGTAAAGCGGGAGGCCTGTTGGATTGTATCCTTTATGGCGTCCACCGCAAAACACAAGGCTCTAGGCAGGTCAGCTAGGGCAAGAGCCTGCTGATCTGGAAAGTCCCTTAAGACTTGTTTCAACTGATCTTTCACTGCTTGGCAGACTCCAATCGCTGCTACCGCAGGTTGTGTCACCATGCTTGCTGTAGAGAAAGCAGATTTTAGTAAAGACTCCAATTTTTTATCTATTGGGTCTTTGAACATTGGAACATTATCTACTGGACATGTCAGTGATTTGTTAACAGAAGAGATGGCTGCGTCCACTGTAGGGACCCTCCATTTTCTTATGAACTTATCCTCCATGGGTTAGATCACCGGAAATCTCTTGGGGGGAGCAAATATTTTATCAGGATGCTCCCAATCCTGGTAAATAAGCCCTTCTAATAAAGGGTGGATTGGGAAGGAACAGACAGCCTGGGGAGCTTTTAGCGACCCCAGCGAGGAAACCGTAGTGGATGGTGGTTCCGCCAGAGGCATTTTAAATGCTGATCGGACCATATTAGTCAGAGACTGAACCCATAATCTTTCAGCCTGAGATGCTGAGAAAGGTTCTTCCACTGTTGATTCCTCCATAACTGAATCAACCTCATCCTGATCCCCTTCAGGTAGGTCGATCTCTGTGTGGGGCTGTTCCTCCACTAACAGGCACTCTGAAGGAGGAGACGGAGATCGGACGCGCTTTTCCTGTGACAGGGAAGCAGCGATCAATGCTGTTAATCTCTCTTCCAATCCTCCCAGAGTTGAGGATAAAACCTCCTCTGTTATATATACAAGAGCAGGTGGACTGGGGACAGCCGCAGCACCAGGCATTCCTGCGGGGTTTCTACGGCTACTGACCTCTGAATTCTCAGGGGAGATTGGTGCAATACAAGCATGCCCAATATCCTCAGAGCCCGATGGAGACCCCTTTGGCTTCCTGGAAGATCTATTTCCGGAGCGTCTGGACGACATATCCTTTAAGCACAAAGCTGAGGTATTCCCGTCGTCATACACCAATTTTGCTGGTAATAGTCTAACAAAGTTGCTGCTATATACCAGCTGGTGTCCACTAAAGTGCCTTTATATGGGGATGCCTGCATCAACCGCCTCTGTGTGCCACTGTTTGTTGCTAGCTCTGTTTGCATCCAGCTGACACTTGTACTGTGACTTTTAACCATGCTGGGACGCCCGCACATGCGCAGAAGCGCCGCGGCGCGCATCGAGCGTCATCCACCCGCCCCGCCCCTTTTTTTCATAGGAGGCGCGTGCACGCGCCCGTGCGCCATTGGCGCCCTTTTCGAAATCAAACAGGGGACTAGGAGCCAGGGCCCTTTTTGCCGGAGGGCCTGTGCGGTGGATGAGCGCAGCAACAGGGCAGAGGAAGTGGATTCCCACAGAGAAACTTACCAGCTGCCTGGATCTTTTGACTTGAGAAAACCAAAGATCCACATGACAAGAAAAATGGACTACAGCGGCCTCTAGTGGTTTAACACAGGTACCGCGGTCCCCTTTTTTTTTTTTTTTTCTTGACTACTATTAAAATTTTACATTTTCAGTAGTTACAGGCAAACACAGATATTTAGCGGGAATACCGTTAGGTAACAGACAGAAAGACAAATTAGGCTTGGGGGTCCCCCAATAGAACCAAGTTCCTGGGGGCCCCCACTTACCTGATCCCCGCCGCAGGACTTTGTTTGGTCCACAGAAGTCCAAACTTCACCTATCACGGCAGGCATTGTAATTAAACCTTCAGGGACCGGGTTCCCAAGGATTCCACTCCCCTGGACCTGTATAGCACCCTGCACAGACAACATCTTGGTCGTGGGTATGACCAGAGCTCTGGATCCCAGGGTCCAGCCCTCCTAAGAGAAGCATTACAGGCAAAACCTTGCTCTTCTGCTGCAAGGCCCGGGTACCGACCGTTTAGCTATGAAGCTTTTTTGGTGGGATCCGGAACAGCTTACTAAGGCCCAAAAGAACCTGTACGCAAGCCCAGTGAAAACACATGTTACTCTTTGGCCAACACCTTAGACACTGGCAAAAAACTGAGGTGCTCCCGGATGGGAGGGGCTTATATAGGGGAGGGTACTTCCGGTTTGGAATTGGCCAGTGCCAACACCTGAAGGTAATCTATATAACCCATTAGTAATGACTAAGTCGCTCTGTGTCCCGTGATGTACGAAAAAGAAAACAAGTAAGTATGTGGTAAGTCAAAGTCATTTCTCATCTGTGCGAAAGATTTAAATCCCTGAGGGGTGTATATGCGACATAAATATTTGATCCCTCAAGAGGTCCACCTTTGTGGGTCAGGCAAGGAGTTAAATTCCGGTAGTGTAGGGTTAAACCAAAGTGGACTATTAGGGGAGACTGACCAGGAGCATGTTTAAGTGTCACAGTTTTAAATAAGGATAGAGAGGTACGTAAAATAGTCAGTCCAGGTCCCGGGGGCGTGCACCCACGATAGACAATGTTATGCAGTGTTTTGAATGATGAGACCATGGCACCTTCAGTGGTGGTGCAGGCATTGTTCGAATCAGGGTGTAGCCAATCATGAATATTAACCAGTTGAGATGCTTGATAGTAAAGGTAAAAATCAGGGAAAGCTAATCCTGCTAAGTGAGACGGAAGGCGCAGAGTTTCCAGTGCCACTCTAGGGGACCTACCATTCCAAAGGAACGCTATACAGATCAAGTCAATACTCTTAAAAATTGTTTTGGGAGTTAGCCAGGACATACAATAGTTTGGGCAGATATATCATCTTCAGGATGTTGGCTCGCCCCATCAGGTCCAGGGGAAAGTCCTTCCATTGTTTAGTTTGGGTCTGCAGTTGAAGCAGTAGAGGGCCTAAGTTATTGGCAATATATAAGGATAACGGCAATTGAACCACAACACCTAAATATCTAAAGGAGGTAGCTATTTGTAATCTAGAGTCTGAGTGAACCTGTGGAGCAGGAGTCTGATCTATGGGGAAGAGGGTAGATTTCTCCCAATTCTCTCGGAATCCGGAGAAGTCTCCAAAGGTAGTCACCGTGGTTAACAAGCTAGTGAGGGAGTCTGCCAAGTAAACCAGTGTATCATCTACATAGAGAGAAATCCTTTCCTCTATCCCATTTATGGGCAATTCATGCATGAAGGAGCGGGGAATTACGGATCCGAATAGCAAGGGGCTCCATGGCTAGGGCAAACAGAAGGGGTGACAAAGGGCAGCCCTGTCTGGTGCCTCTGGTAATCTTGAATGTGTCAGTAATCTGTGAATTAATGTGAATCTGGGCGAGTGGCATGGTATAGAGGAGTCGGATCCAGGCTATCAGCCGGGGACCAAAGCCATACAACTGCAAGACCCGAAACAGGTATGGCCATTCCACACTGTCAAAGACCTTGCAGGTGTCTAGGGATACTATAACCCGGGTTTGGTGGACAGTCATGCGGAAATGTCAAGTTGTAGAAGTCTACGAATGTTCATCCTGGTCGATCGACCCGGTATGAAACCACCCTGATCACTCCCCACTAGCTTAGCAATCACCCTGTTCAGACGGTTTGCCAGAGTTTTAGCCAGAATTTTGGTATCGACATTAATAAGAGATATCGGCCGATAAGAGTCACATTTTAGCGGATCTTTTCGCGGTTTAAGTAGTAAGACAATAAGTGCCTCTCTCATTGAGGGGGGAAGTACCCCTTCCTTCAAGGCCGCATTGTACGTTTTGAGCAAAATAGGGCCAAGAAGGTGTTGAAATAGCTTATACCATTCCACTGGAAACCCGTCCAAACCTGGTGTCTTAGGAGCCGGCATCTGTGAAATCGCAAGTGAAATTCTTCCACAGACAGCGGCTCATACAACTCTCCCCGGACCTGGTCTGTCAATCAGGGGAGCGATACTTGGCCCAAATAGTCATCTAGTTGTGCCTCTGAGTAGGTAGCTCTGGAAGTATAGAGGTCCTGATAAAAGGAGAGAAAGGCTTCTGCTATATCCTGAGGGACAGCACTAATCGTAGTCCCTGAGACTAATATCCTGGGAATAAAGATAGGGGCACAGTCGGATCTGGTAAAATATGCGAGTAGACGACCCGCTTTGTTGCCATTCTCAAAGGTCTTCTGCGTGACATAGAGCAGACGTTTTTTAGTGAGATCTAGCAAGAGAAGTTCATATTCCCTGCGACTATGAAGCCACGGGGCTAACGTGGCCACAGAGGGTCTTTCAGAGTATTCTGCCTCCTCCTTCATCAAAATCTGTTCTAATTCCTAAGTACGTTGCAGATTATTTTTCCGTAAAATACCAGTAATAGACATAAAGGTACCTATCAACACTGCCTTGGAAGCATCCCAGACAGTGGTGAGTCCAGTGGTACCCTTATTCAGCCGCCAGTATTCAGTCACACCCTTCTGGCACTCTGCCTGTACAATCTCATCCTCAAGCCAGTGCGAGTTCAATCTCCAGACCCAAAGGGCCCGTTTTTGGCAGGAGGAGGAGACTAACCAGCAAAGGAGCATGGTCGGAGATCCCTCTAGGCAGGTATGCTATGGAATGAACCAGGGGGAGTACATCTGCCGGGGCAAATGCCATATCTATGCGAGACATAGTATGGAAAGAGTCCGAATGACAGGAAAACTGTCTGTCATACGGGTGCTTCCAACGCCATAGCTCGGTAAGTGCAAATACCTGGGTACAGTCAACAAAGGAGGGGTAGGGCCTGCCCCCACCCCACAAGCGGTCCACTGTAGGGTCGAGTACAGCGTTGAAATCACCTACAAAGAGCAGGGGACCCGGGGATCGGGACAGCAACATG
Source organism: Rana muscosa (assembly GCA_029206835.1). Lineage (NCBI taxonomy): Eukaryota > Metazoa > Chordata > Amphibia > Anura > Ranidae > Rana > Rana muscosa. The sequence continues at coordinate 173,500,720 of CM055128.1, read as the reverse complement.
AGAGACAGATGGGAGAGAATTTCTGAGGAAAACGGTGGAGGAATATATATGTTCACCAGCGTAAGAATTGTGGAGGCTATACGGAGGGTAAGTATAACGAATCGTCCTGCAGGATCTGACTTCACAAGCAAAGTCTCAGCTGGGAGGGACTTTGCCAACAAAATCGAGACCCCACGGGAGAAGTTGGAATAAGAGGCATTATAGTGGGTAGCCAACCAAGGCCGTTTAAGGGACTTAAACTTAGAGCCAGTAAGGTGGGTCTCTTGGAGACAAATGATATGGGGTTTGTGTTTTTTAAGATAGGAAAACAGCAGGGACCGCTTGTGAGGCGAGTTTAACCCCCTAACATTCCATGAAATACGTTTTAAAATGTCAGCCATGAGTAAGTGTAGCTAGCACAAGAACAATGCAAGGATAATCATACGATGCAGCATACCACAGATAACAATTACTACGATACTGTCTATATTAGGAGTGCAATAACAGCAAAAGGCAAGTTTTCATGGGAGCAACTGTACCAACCAAACACCAAAGAGGCCAGCCATTCTCAGTATCTAAAACCTGTGAGAAGACCGCCAAATTAAACATCCTAACCACATCCCACCCCCCTCCACGCTCTACCAACCCAAACACAGTGAGCATTGGATCCCAAAACAAGAACATACCCCCCTCAGCAACAGTCTGGAGAGGAAGTAAGAAGCCCTGTGGCCTCGCCACCTACTGGTATGGGGGGAAGTAGCAGTTCCATAAGGGCTCACAGATGTAGTGGAAACATCCATATTGCAGAATCTGAAAAAGATAAACTGAGAATAAAAGGCACAAACAGTAATAAGTGCAGGGGGCACAATAGTAGCAATCTGTAAACAGTTCAAAGGGCAGTGTTGATAGGAACTCTCATCAGGATCGTCAATAGTGCAAAAGTGACCTCCGTAGGAAAAATGAAAGAAAATCAGGTCCAGCCTCTGACCAAGGGAGAAAGACACAGTAATAGATTGATTCCCAGAGGGCCATGCCCCTAGGAAGTAGGAAGGAGAAACTAAGGGTCACCTGGAAACTCATGATCTGTCATTTGTGGATTCAATTGTGGCGTTGCCTGGGTTGTTTCCCAAATCTTGAATCTAGCCAGGACATAGCTTCTTTAGGACAAGAGCAAAAGTGAGCTTCATAGATGATCCACAGCTTAGCAGGGAACAACATAGCATAGGGAATGCCTTCATTGCGAAGACGATCTTTCACTGCTGCAAAGGATATGCGCTGGCGCTGCACTTCAGCAGAGAAATCAGGATAGATGGAAATGTTATTACTGTTGAACTTGAGAGGACCTTTTGCTCTGGCCAGGCGTAGAATAGTAACCTTGTCCCGGAAATTAAGGAATTTTGCAATGAGAAATCTTGGGGGGGCCCAGGCTGTGAGGCGCGCGGGGGGGGGGGGGGGGTGCGGTGCGCCCACTCAATTTCAAAGGTTTTGGAAAATTCTTCCACCCGAGTACATCACGCAGCCATTTGTGCAAAAATCTTTCCGGAAGCGTCCGATCGTTCCGGGAACCGCACAAATCGGAGGTTGTTCCTCCTGGAACGATTACGATTCTCTAAATTGTCCAGCTTAGCTCTGAGGGCTCCCAGCTCATCTGTGGCTGTGCGTACTGTGGCAGATAAGGTATGCACAATGTCTTCCAGGGAGCTGACACGACCCTCCACCTCCCCAGTTCTGTCCCTCAAGTTCTGAACATCCTGCTTCAGGAGGGAGAAATCAGTATGGATGCTCTCAATTTGTATAGTGAGGGAAGTTTTAACATCCTTAATGGCCACCAGAATTTCAGCCAGGGTAGGCTCAGCAATGGAGGGGCTCGGGGATGCAGAGTGTACAGCCTGGGTGCGGAAAACAGCAGAGACAGAGCCACTCACCCCCTGATAAGAATCCTGTGCTGCAGACGGAGCTGGCTGCGGCGCGGCCTCGTGCACTGCTGGAGGATCGATCAGCGTCATCTTGTCTTCTAAACCGGGCCAGTTGTTCCGCCGCGGATTGGGGCGCGGGTGGCCCGTATTTATTCACCATCATGCCTGAATCTGGTGCCCGCCGTCCTTAGGAGCAAAACGGTGCCTTTTGATAGAAAATGGAGGGTAGGGTGCCTGCAGGATGGATGTATGGACCTGGAGCTGGGAGATCAAGCAGCTGCTCTCATGGACTCCAAGCCACGCCTCCGCCCCCCAAATATATAATACCCTCTCTAATTGGGATATTCAGGGAAATTCTGGAACTCCCTGAAACCGTGCCTATTGAAATCGATCATGCCCATCGAGCTCTGAGGCCCCCCCTCAGGACGCAGACAATCCTAGCGACATATGCAAATTGCACAAATATACCCTTAAAGAGCGTATCATGCAGAAGATGCGCAATAAACCCTTTTTTGATTTTGATGGTGCACACCTCTTTTTTTACAAGGGTATTTCCAGGCACACTCTTATGCAACGTACTGGCTGCCCTCCAAGAAGCGGGCATACCTTACCGCTGGGGCTTCCCATTTTACCTGCAGGCAACGATAGATGGCCACTCGGTGACTTTACGCACCAAAGATGACCTCCCACACTTCCTCTCGACACTTGGACTGAACCTCGTGGACTTCCCAGATTGGAGGGGAGACACGGAAGTTGCAGGCTTTTCAGCCGTTAGACTCCCCCAGCCCTGGTTGCAGAGGCCGCAAAGACGCAGTCGCCATCGCCAGGAACTGGATTCATAGCCCGGCCCTTCAGCTCTGACAGACTGATGGCCCACTGCGGATTTCAACTTCACCTGACTCTTTCATCCACCTCCCCTGTGAGTTAGCAGCTAGACGCTTGCTTTGGGCCCCCCACAGTGGAACTTGTTTTCCGACGGGAAATGTGATTGCCCTGATGGACTGGCATGAGCCCGCTTCAGAAACACTCTGGCCAGGCTTACGTCCCTGTCCCTAGGGCCCTATTGTCCCTAGCCTGGATCCCGTAGGTGGCACCCCCTCCCCCCCCCTGACCTCCCCTCGGCACTTGTACCCGGACACCCGGAGTCTCAGCACGGCTTTCAATAGGTGGAGGCGGAGCAGACCCCCCCCCTCGTACCTACCTCCATGCTGGCCCACGACCCACATGTAGGCCACCCACATACGGGTATTGGTCCCAATTGGGACAACAGGCCCGGACCAGGCGGGACCCCTGTACCAGGGACACCCCCAGGTCTCCGACCTGTATTTCTTTCTAACGGTTAGTTTTTTGCAATAGTTTATTTTGACAATGTGATTATTGATGCTAATGTTTCTCTTTTCCATCCCATCCTTTCCTCTCTTTCCTGTTCTTTTTTTTCTCTCACCTTTTTGGCAGATAGGACCTACTCGGATCGCCACAGCCTGCTCCAGACCACACCACGGAAACACAGTCAGCCCACCACACGGTGATAACATGGCGGAAATCGAGGCAATTTCATATAACATCTGTGGTCTTTGCTCCCCGAGTAAGCGTAGCAAACTATGATGGGAACTGAAGAAGTTGAAGGCACAAGTCGTTTTCTTGCAGGAGACACACTTCACTCACCAATCTGTGCCTAAACTACCCACCCACCTATACAATCAGTGGTACATCAGCACATCCCCAGTTAGCAAATCCGAAGGTACAGCGATAGCTGTCCACAAAAACTGCCCCTTACAACACGCAAGTGATCTCATAGATCCACAGGGTCAATATGTTTTTTTAAAGGGATCCATAGCAGGCGTAAAATACACCTTTGCTAACATTTATGCCCCCAACTCAAACTAATTGACCTTCCTTGACACAGTTCTGGAGCGCCTGGTGGAATTCAAGGAGGGCTCCCTAATTTTAGGCGGCGACTTTAATGTTAGCCCAGACCCCTCACAAGACACATCGCACCGGCGACTCACGCACTCACATCCCTTCCTAAAACACTTCCATAAATCCCTCCAAGATGCTGGCTTGGCAGACAGCTGGAGAATCCTTCACCTCACAGATGGGGACTATAGCTACTATACAAAGGTGCACAATGTATACACCAGAATAGATCTACTATATGTTGACCGACCCACTCAGGAACTGCTACATGGCTCGTCTATCGGACATGTAACAATATCGGACCATGCTTCGATCACCGTTACCATCGCCTCGCCCTCGGGCACCCATAGGGCCTGGACCTGGCGACTTAAATCGAGAATCTGTTGGACGACCCGGTAGTAGAGTCAAAGATCTTAGAAACTTTGCAGCACTACTTTCGAGAGAATACCGCTACAGATTTGAGAGCGGGAAAAATTTGGGAATGCCACAAGGCAGTAGTACGAGACGAGCTTATCGCCCTGGGCACAAAACTTAAAAGGGAACGTCAGGCAGACTTCGATAGACTGCTCAAAGCACTTCAAAAGGCTGAGCTTAAACATAAAAATGATGGAACCCCCGAGGCCCTGAGGAAGTTGACTGACCCTAGAGAATTGTTTAAGCGCTTGATGGAAAGACAGGCGCGGAGACAGTTGAGATACATGTCGCACGGTTATTACGAACACGGCAATAAATGTGGTCGTATGCTGGCAAGAGTTCTACGAAAAAAAAGGGCCCAGACACAGATACACAAGCTTTGCTCCCCCTTGGGGCACTTGATGTTTAAATCCTCCCAAATAGCTGCGGGGTTTCGTGACTACTATGCTACCCTTTACAAACTTGACGCTGATTTACCCCCAGAAGACTGACAAACTGTGTCGAATCCGCGAATATCTCACCACGAGCGGATTACCGCCCCTGAGGACCAACAAACTGACTTAGACTCCCCCATAACAGTTGAGATTGAAACCACCATTAAATCACTGCCTAATGGGAAAAGAGCAACAAAGAAAGAAAGACGCTCAGGTGTGAATGTCTTCCAAGTGATCACTTCTTCCCAAACACCACGGGTGCAAGCAATGCACAATCAGGCAAAGCAAAAGAACAAATTCTTCTGGACTGCAGCACTCCGAATAAAATGCCTTCATTTGTAAAATCCAAAAAACCACACTGCAGGTCACAGCACACTGGTCAAGCGGACGCGTTTCACACTGTACGTTTAATCATAGCTGTCTAGTACACAAATGATTTCTATAATATGCCCCTCGAAAGAGGGTCATGTGATCCAAGAACGAGGTGTAGGTAATTAACCTGTAATTGATAAGTGATGAGGTAATTAGTGTTGAAGGGTGTGTAGTACAAGTGTACTGACCCACCAAAAGTGAAAATAAAAAACCTCTCAAAAAATGAATTACCGTATATACTCGAGTATAAGCCGTCCCGAATATAAGCAAAGGCACCTAATTTTACCACAAAAAGACTCGAGTATAAGCCTAGGGTGTCCATCTGCATGCCTCACTGTGTCTATGCCTCACTGTGCTCATGACTAGACTGACATTTAACATCGGAGTCTAAGGAAGGGGTGCCCGGATTTGAAAAATCAGTGCTGCTCGGCCATGGGTCCCCCAGACAACAAACTTTGCACACTTGTAGAGGAGAAATGGGGCTACATGTGTCCTAAGTTTCGGATCCAGGGGACCTACGAACGGCTGGTAGCGGGTCCCCAAACATCACTGGAGAAATTACCATTTAACATGGGAGTCTATGGAAGGGGTGCCCGGCTTTGAAAAATCGGTGCTCCCCGGCCGTAGGACCCCCGCATAACAAACTATGCACACTTGTAGAGGAAGAGTGCGGCTACATCTGTGCCAAGATTGGGGTCCAGGGGACCTACGGCCGGCCGGTACTGGGTCTCCAAAAATCCAGGAGATCAGGCGCAAAAAGGTGACTCGAGTATAAACCGGGGGGAGCATTTTCAGCACAAAAGAATGTGCTGAAAAACTTGGCTTATATACTGTAATTAAATTTGGCGAAAAAATGGGATCAAATGTGTGATTATTGAAAGAAATGATATGGATAATAATAAAAAGAATAAAATGTGGGTGCCAAGATATATTGAAATGTATGATTATATATACCTATGTGTATATATTTCATGAGATAATGAACCATGACATGACAGTTAAAAAACCAAAAACTTAAAATCTAATATTAATGCTAACGTGCCTAATAGACCAGAATCTGATGTATGTGAGAAATACTGGTGAGGTGTGCCACATCGGAGTGTCTACTAGAATTTTGTTATACATAAAATGTGTGGGGTAGTGAGAAGTATGAAAAATTTATGAGAATATCCCATAGACACCAGTATATGTAAAAAAATATATATAATAAACTCCTGATGATAATCCCGTGTAACATGCGTGAATAATGCATATGTAAATATAAAAAGCTTATAAGTACCAATGTCTTCATATAGTAAATGGATGGTTCTTAATAAAATTCCTTTAATAAAAATAATTATTTATATATGTTAGATAAATAAATAAAAATTATTATATGTGTGCAAATCAAGATAACATATTGTAAAAGAAACACAGAATCTGTGTCTCCCCAGGTGTGTGTCTGCACTGTGGTAAAAAAATTAATGAAATTGTGAAAACACATATATATATATATCACAATGGTGATGGTGGTACCATCGTTAGAAGCCACATCGGCTCCATGGATGAACCACTTTAAGCACATAGCGCAAACTTACACCCCATATGGACTGTATATTAAGATGTATCACTCCTGGCAAAAATTAAGGGCTAATGATAGTCATAAAAAATCCCCTCCTATGGGTCAAAAGCCGCTAAGTGCGTAGCGATGTCTAAGCATATATAAAGAAAGAAACCCCAGGGTGTTGATAATCAGATCACTCATAAAAGTAAAAATTGGGGGACACTTCAAAAGCAACCTGGAGTGGTGGCCCATGTAAAAAACATGAAAAAAGTCAACAGGCTAGCTTAGAATGATGTAATGTATGTATATGCAGGTGAAACAGCACTATGTATAGTGGGCACCAACTAGATCAACAATGTATAGAGGTGCCTAACTATATGGCGCTAATGATGGAGTGGTTCCATGGTGAGTAGATGTGATGTAATTGGTACAATGTATGTAGTGTAATAATATATTTATCATAAACCTCGTTGTTGGATCCTTGTAAACGTAATGAATAATAAAACAGAGGTATGTATAGCATATTCCTAAACAAAAAACATGATAAATACAATTCCACGTAAACCTAGTATTCTAGAATGGCGTTTCAAACACTGCATATTACAACATATAACCTATATGTATGTAAACCGCATCAAAAACAGTCTTAAATCTTGAAAATAAACCAAAAAAAGGAAAAAGAAAAAAAAAAAAAAAAAGAGGAAAAATCCTTAATACAGTGGTTCTCAACTCCAGTCCTCACGGCACACCAACAGGCCAGGTTTGCAAGATAACTGAAATGCATCACAGGTGATATAATTTGCTGCTCAGGGATTGCAGGATTTTAGTCTGCATCTCACCAAGGTAATACTTAAAATCTGGCCTGTTAGTGGGTCCTGAGGACAGGAGTTGAGAACCACTGCCTTAATACATAAAACAAACACATGACATAATTACACAATCATAATTGGATTCGCACTAGTTAGCAATTGTGCAAAGAATTGGTGAATCTATTCAGCTTCTCTGAAAGTATCAACGATAGTTCATAAACTATAATGAAAAGAGGAGAAAAAAGAGAAAAAGAAACCCCATAAAACAGTAGGACTCTTAAATGCCATGTGCCCAAAAATCGACACAAAAGTTAAATCCAGACATTAATTTAAAATCCAAATATTATTAAGAATAAAGGGTTCTGACAGAGAACTCGACATCACTGAATATGTGTCTATGGGCACACGGAAAAAGGGGCAGCTTCAACAAGATGGTCAGGACACTGTGCAGGCAGTGAGAGTTAGTCATAATAATGGGAGACATCCCACTCAAAGTTTAAACCAGCCGGTATTCTTGTATGTAATGAGAAAATCCAATAGACCTCACACCTGCACAGTATCCTGAACCTATCCCCTCCTCTGACTGGAGTATTGATCCTTTCAATCCCTTGAATGGAGAGGCATGATGTATTTTTGTGGTGTACAGAGACCCAATGCCTGGCAACATTGGTGTTCTTATCCTTCTGTATGTCAAACAAGTGGTCGTACAGTCTATCCTTGAGTCTGCGAGTAGTGCGCCCGACATATTGGATGTTGCACGATTTACATTTGATAACATACACTAGGAATTTTGTGTTGCAGTTAACCACTTAACGACCGCTCACGGTACATATACGTCGGCAGAATGGCACCTGGAGGCACAATCACGTACCTGTACGTGCCTGCCTTCGTATGGGTGGGGGGGTCCGATCGGACCCCCCTCCGGTACAGTGAGCGGTGGTTTTCCGTTCGGGATCGATCCGTGATGAGGGGACGGCCATTGGTTTCTGGCCACCCCCTCGCGATCGCTCCCGGCGAATGGTATGTTTCCTCTGCTGTGTAAATGTAAACAGGCAGAGGAAGTGATGTCATCTCTCCTCGCGGCGGTCATTTCGATCCGGCGCGAGGAGAGAAGACATCTCACAGTAAGTGCACCAACAGCCCACTGACACCAGCACATGTAGGCACACTTTTCACCCCCCAGCCCCCAGTCACAGTGTCACTGATTGGAGTGACCATTTATTTACTGATCACTGCATTTAGTGTCATCTGTGACAGTAAAAAGTTGCAGGGCAGTTAGGTTTAGGCCCCTTTAGGTCCAGGGTAGCCCCCTAACCCCCCTTAATAAAGGTTTAACCCCTTGATCGCCCCCCAGGTAACCCTTTCACCCCTTATCGCCAGCGTCACTAAGCAATCGTTTTTCCGATTGCTGTATTAGTGTCGGTGGTGCCCCTAGGTAGCAAGTTATTTTTTTTTAGGTTCGCCGCAGGTTTTTATAGCGTCAGGTATCCCCATATATCATCTAATAAAGGTTTAACCCCCTGATCACCCCTAGAGTTAACCCTTTCACCAGTGATCACTGTATAAGTGTCACTGGTTAGCCAGTTAGTTATTTAGGTTACCCGTCAGGATTTTATTAAGCGTCAGGTACCCCCATATATTACCTAATAAAAGTTTTAACCCCCTGATTGCCCCTAGTTAACCCTTTCACCAGTGATCACCGTATAAGTGTTACGGGTGACACTGGTTGGTTAGTTTGCTTTTTATAGCATCAGGGCACCCGCCGTATATAACCCAATAAAGGTTTAACCCCCTGATCGCCAGGCGGGTGATATCAATTAGGTTTTAGCGCCAGAGAGGGTCTGCGTCGCCCCAGGCAGTGTTAGGTTAGTGCCAGTAACGCTAACACCCACGCGCAAAGCATACACCTCCTTTAGTGGTATAGTATCTGAACAGATCAATATCTGATCTGATCAGATCTATACTAGCGTCCCCAGCGGTTTAGGGTTCCCAAAAACGCAGTGTTAGCAGGATCAGCCCAGATACCTGCTAGCACCTGCGTTTAGCCCCTCCGCCCAGCCCAGCCCACACAAGTGCAGTATCGATCGATCACTGTCACTTACCAAACACAACACACATAACTGCAGCGTTCGCAGAGTCAGGCCTGATCCCTGTGATCGCTAACAGTTTTTTTTGTAGCGTTTGATATATTTGCTGACGACAGTCAGGTGCGTTTTTACCTGTGAATCTTACTAGTGTACCCTTAAATTTAGAGCCCAAAATGGCAAATCGAAGGTACACTAGTAAAAAGGCCTACGAGATTCTGAGCATGACAGATAGAAGACAGCGGCTCCATGTCAGATAGCACTGACAACGAAGATGATGAGGTCCATGCCAAGGTCAGGCGCACCCGATCCCGATCTTCTGAGGTTGTTGAGGAGCAAGAACCGCAGGACTCTCGTATCATGGAGCAGAGTAGTACTAGCGCCGCTATTCCTTCTGGTGAACTGGCAAGCACCAGCGGCCTAGTACAGCCTGGGCGTACATCCAGCACTGCAGTATCACTTGGTGACGTGGCGAGTCCCATAAGTGCAGTTCAAGCTGGCGAGGTGGCAAGCACAAGTAGTGTCCCGCTGCCACGAAGAATAAGACAAAGGCAGGCCCGTCGTGCCCATAGTACCCTTCCTGCAGAATTTGCCTATCCTGATTGGGTCCCCACCACTTCTGCAGGACCCGTACTTCCCCCATTCACTGGCCAACCCGGTATTCAGATGAAAACAGCTGATTTTATGCCACTTGATTTTTATTCGCTGTTTTTCACGGAAGATCTCTATAGATCTATTGTGGACCAGAGTAATTTATATGCTGGTCAATTCATCGCCGCTAATCCCGTTGCCTTCCATTGCCAGAGATTGGAAACCAATTACGGTTTCCGAATTTAAGACCTTTCTGGGCCTTTCCCTCAACATGGGCACACATAAATTCTCGTCAATGCGCGCCTATTGGTCCACGCGCCCAATTGACCACATGCCCGTGTTCTCTGCCTCCATGCCCAGGAAACGATACGAGCAGATCTTGCGGTTCATGCACTTCAACGACAATGAACTTTGTCGTCCACGTGGAGACCCCGATTCCGACCGGCTCTACAAAATTCGGCCCCTCATAAACCACTTCAACGAACGTTTTGCAGCCTTGTTTATTCCCGAAATTTTCTGGCTGCTTGTCTTTCAAGCAGTACCTTCCCAGCAAGCGTTACAGATACGGGGTCAAGCTCTATAAGTTCTGTGACAGGGCAACAGGCTATGTATGGAGCTTCACGGTTTATGAGGGAAAAGATAGTCAGCTAGAGCCGGAGAACTGCCCAGATTACATAGGGAGCGCTGGCAAGATAGTGTGGAACTTGGTGTCACCCTTATTCGGAAAGGGGTACCACTTGTATGTGGACAATTATTACACGAGCGTGCCACTTTTTAGTCACTTGTTTGATTGGAGCATGTGGCACTGTGCGACCTAATCGCCGGGGCTTTCCCCAGGGGCTTGTAGATTCCTGTCTTAGGCTGGGGGAGAGAGCCTGCTTGAAGTGTAATAATTTGCTCGCTGTGAAGTGGAGGGATAATAAGAATGTTTTCCTTCTTACCTCCCTTCATGCAGACACGACAGTCCAAATTCGTAAGGCGACTGGTGTTGTGGAGAAACCCCTCTGTGTCCATGAATATAACCAAAATATGGGAGGGGCCAGAACGACCAGAAGTTGGCGCTGTATCATATTGCCCGTAAGGCGAGACGCTGGTACAAAAAAGTGTCTCTATCCTTATTCCAATTGGCTTTGCTGAACGCTCATGTGCTATACAGAGCTTCAGGCGGGACTTTGTCTTAAAATTCAAGGATGAGATAATCACATACCTCCTGTATCCAGGCGGTTCTGCACCTCACCATCCCCTACCAAATGCAGTAAGCCGGCTGCATGAGAGGCATTTTCCTTATGTCCTCGAGAGTACCCCTACCCAACGAGCCCCCCAAAAAAGATGTGTCTATAGCAAGCGCGGATTTACGCGCGACACCCGCTATTTTTGTCCACTCTGTCCTGACAATCCTGGTCTGTGCATTGGTAAATGTTTTCAACACTACCACGCAAAAGTGAAGTTTTAGCGTAGGGTACAGCATTTCACAGACTAGGAAACACTTACACAGGGTCTCCCAAGATGCCATCGCATTTTGAGAGACACGAACCGTTACAGTTGTGTAAAAAATTAAAAAAACCTTAAAAAAACAAAAATATATAAAATAAAAAAAATAAAAATACGGTAGTTGTCGTTTTTATTGTTCTCTCTCTCTCTCTATTTTCTCTCTATTGTTCTGCTCTTTTTTACTGTATTATATTCTGCAATGTTTTATCATGCTTGCTTTTCAGGTATGTAACTTTTTGTTTTCAGGTGTGCCATTCAGCTTCAGCGTGGATTTATTTATCTTGACAGCAACAGCGTTTGCTCCCACGATACATAAAGCCGTGACTCCAACGCTGTAGGAGGTGATTTCACCACCACAGTTAAAAAAAAGAACATATATGCCGAAGCATGGGGGCAGCAGGGGCGGAGGTGCGATTTTGCTCCTAATGCCGCGTACATACGGTCGAAATTCTGACGGAGGCTTGCCCGTGGAAAAGTCTGACCGTGTGTACGCGGCATAACCTTTGATGCCGCGTACATACGGTCGAAATTCCGACAGAGGCTTGCCCGTGGAAAAGTCTGACCATGTGTACGCGGCATAACTTTTTTGCGGGAGGATGCCCCCATGCTTCGGCATATATAAATGGTGCATGTATGACCATCATTAGAAGTGGGTGGATGAAGGGAGGTATTCTAATGGTGTGCATACCCACCGATCAATCTCTTTTTTTCGTTCAGCCAACAGGCTGCATGAAAAAAAAGATTACAATACATGTTCAACAAGGACCAGCAACGTACTGGTATGTTGCTGGACTTTGAATGTTTATACCAGAATAATGCCTGCAGGTTTAGGTATCATCTTGGTATCATTCTTTTCAGCCAGTGGCCGGCTTTTATGTAAAAGCAATTCTAGCAGATAATTAGCCTCTAGACTGCTTTTACAAGCAGTGGGAGGGAATGTCCCCGCCCCGGATATAAACAGCGCCATTGGGAAATTGGGAAAGCATTTTATCACACCAATCTTGGTGTGGTCAGATGCTTTGAGGGCAGAGGAAAGATCTAGGGTCTAACCCCCCAATTTTTTTCAAAAAAAAGGAGTACCTGTCACTACCTATTGCTATCATAGGGGATATTTACATTCCCTGAGATAACAATAAAAATGGTAAAAAAAAATAAAAAATAAAAAAAATGGAAGGAACAGTTTAAAAATAAAATAAAAATAAATAATAAAAAAAAATAGCTTCCCTGTCCCCCCCTGCTCTTGCGCAAAGGCGAACGCAAGCGTCGGTCTAGCGTCATATGTAAACAGCAATTGCACCATGCATGTGAGGTATCACCGTGAAGGTCAGATCGAGGGCAGTCATTTTAGCAGTAGACCTCTGTAAATCTAATGTGGTAACCTGTAAAGGCTTTTAAAAATGCATGTAGTTTGTCGCCACTGCGCGTTTGTGCGCAATTTTAACCACCTCCCTACTGTGCACGAAAACCCCCTTCCTGCCCAAGCCATTTTTCAGCTTTCAGCGCTGTCACACTTTGAATGACAATTGCGCGGTCGTGCGACGTGACTCCCAAACAAAATTTGTGTCCTTTTTTTCCCACAAATAGAGCTTTCTTTTGGTGGTATTCGATCACCTCTGCGGTTTTTATTTTTTGCGCTATAAACAAAAGAATAGCGTCCAGTTTGGAAAAAAAACACTATTTTTTACTTTTTGCTATAATAAATACCCATTTTTTTTTTTAAATAAAATTTTCCTCAGTTTAGGCCGATACGTATTCTTCTACATATTTTTGGTAAAAAAAAAAAAAAACGCAATAAGCGCGTATTGATTGGTTTGCGCAAAAGTTATAGCGTGTACAAAATAGGGGATAGATTTATAGCATTTTTATTTTTTATTTTTTTATTAGTAATGGCGGCGATCTGCGATTTTTTATTGTGACTGCGATATTGCGGCGGACACATCGGACACTTTTGACACATTTTTGGGACCATTCACGTTTATACAGCGATCCCTGCTATAAAAATGCATTGATTACTGTATAAATGTGATTGGCAGGGAAGGGGTTAACCACTAGGGGGCGGGAAGGGGTTAAATATGTTCCCTCAATGTGTTCTTACTGTGGGGGGAGGGGACTGACTGGGGGAGGTGACCGATGGTTGTCCCTATGTACAAGGGACACAGCATCGGTCCCCTCTCCCTCACAGGACGTGGATCTCTGTTTACACACAGAGACCCACTTTCCTGCTCGTTTCCCGGGCAATCGCGGGTGCCCGGCGGCAATCGCGGCCGCTGGGCACGCGCACCGGGGCCTTGTGAACGCGGCGGGCGCGCGCGCGCCTTCTAGCTCGTTTTAAAGGGAGGACGTCATATGACGTCCTCCCAGAACGAGAGTATCCTCCGCCCACCGTCAATTGACAGTGGGCGGTGGACAAGTGGTTAAAGCATGTCGTGTTTGGTATCCATGTACTCGGCCTAAGATCATCTTTTTTATTTCATCAAACATTTGGGCAATATAGTGTGTTTTAGTGCATTAAAAATAAAAAAAGTGTGTTTTTTCCCCAAAAAATGCATTTGAAAAATCGCTGCGCAAGTACTGTGTGGAAAAAAAAATGCAACACCCACTATTTTAATCTGTAGGGCCTTTGCTTTAAAAAATATATATAATGTTTGGGGGTTCAACGTAATTTTCTCGCAAAAAAAAAAAATGTTTTCATGTAAACAAAAAGTGTCAGAAAGGGCTTTGTCTTCAAGTGATTAGAAGAGAGAATGATGTGTGACATAAGCTTCCTAATGTTGTGCATAAAATGCCAGGACAGTTCAAAACCCCTCTAAATTTTGGAAAGTAGACACCCCAAGCTATTTCCTGAGAGGCATCTTGAGCCCATTGAATATTTTTTTTTTTTGTCCCAAGTGATTGAATAACGGCAAAAAGAAGAAAAAAAATAAATGTACAAAAAGTTGGCACTAAATGATATATTGCTCAAACATGCCATGGTTATATGTGGAATTGCACCCCAAAATACATTTTGTTGCTTCTCCTGAGTACGGGGATACCACGTGTGAGACTTTTTGGGAGCCTATCCGCGTACGGGACCCCGAAAAACAAGCACCGTCTTCAGGCTTTCTAAGGATGTAAATTTTTGATTTCACTCCTCACTGCCTATCACAGTTTCGGAGGCCATGGAATGCCCAGATGGCATAAAACCCCCCCAAATGACCCCATTTTGGAAAGTAGACTGAAGGCAGGCCTGTAGTGTCAGCAGGGAACGTCCTGGGCATCAAGGCGCTGTAGCCGTGCGTGGTGTGTTCCTGTAGTGATGGATGGAAGACCAGGGAGATGCGCTTTAGCGTGCAGCGCAGCGTTCCGTCAGACCGGAAGTGACGTGGTACGGGGAACGGACCAATAGGATGACGCGTTTCTCAGCATCCGCTGTTTCATCAGATCCATCTGTGAGTAGCCATTTGGCTGATTTTATTATTTGTCATTAAATACTTCAATACTGCACTTAGTTTGGCGCACCTTCCTTTCCTCATTATATCTTCCAGAGCCTGCTTCTGCTTATGGTAGCTGCCGCTGGTGGATACCCCACTTATTGACATTTGGACTTATTTTAATTTTTATGATCACTATGCCAGAACTATATTTGCACCATTTTACTTTTTCCTGTAGATCTACAGACCCATCCAGAGTTTGTTGAACTGGATGGACAACTCAATAAGAAATTGGATAAGATGGAAAGATATGTTATCTCCACCAAGAAGAGCAAGATGACCCGTGACCGGGTTGACTACGAGAGCGGCAATGTGTACATCAGGAGAAAAACACAGTTCCCTTCCGGTCGATCACGGAAAAATCCGGTAAAGAGGGTCAGCTTCTCTGATCTTGAAAATTATCTTGTCAATGACACGATGGCTGCATCCGCGTCGGATTCCTCACCTGAACGCCCTACGAGGTCTCCCATCCCTAACCATACACACGATGGTGACCACTCTGGAAACCCTCAAGGGCTTTACAAGAAAGCAAAACAGAAAAACAACACAAGAAAACCAGGAGAGGAGGCAAGAGACACACGTACACCAAAGAAAACCCCCTATACCTTACGAGGGAGGAAAAAATAGATGTGTCCAAGCTATTTGTTGAGAGGTATGGTGAGTAATTTGCAGATCTTGCTTTTTGTCACAAAGTTTAAAAAAAAAAAAAAAAAAAAAATATTTTCTTTCTTCATTTTCAAAAACAAATGAGAGCTGTAAAATACTCACCATGCCTCTCAGCAAATAGCTTGGGGTGTCTACTTTCCAAAATGGGGTCCTTTGGGGGGGTTTTGTGCTATTTGGGCATTTTATGGCCTTCAAAACTGATAGGTAGGAGTGAAATCAAAAATGTATGCCCTTAGAAACCTTGAAGGCGGTGCTTGGTTTTTGGGCTCCCGTCCGCGGCTAGGCTCCCAAAAAGTCCCACACGTGTGGTATCCCCGTACTCAGGAGAAGGAGCAGAATGTATTTTGCGGTGCAATTCCACATATAACCATGGCATGTGTGAGCAATATATCATTTAGTGACAACTTTTTGTAAATTTTTTATTTTATTTTTTTGTCATTATTCAATCACTTGGGACAAAAAAAATAAAAATTCAATGGCCTCAACATGCCTCTCAGTAATTTCCTTGGGGTGTCTACTTTCCAAAATGGGGTCATTTGGGGGGGGGGGGGTTTGTACTGCCCTGCCATTTTAGCACCTCAAGAAATGAGATAGGCAGTCATAAATTAAAAGCTGTGTAAATTCCAGAAAATGTACCCTAGTTTGTAGACGCTATAACTTTTGCGCAAACCAGTAAATATATGCTTATTGACATTTTTTTTACTAAAGACATGTGGCTGAATACATTTTGGCCTAAATGCATGACTAATATTGAGTTTATTCGATTGTTCTTATAACAAAAATCCCTTTCCCTTTATATTGCAAAAAAAAATAAAAAATCGCAGAGGCAATCAAATACCATTAAAATAAAGCTCTATTTGTGGGAAGAAAAGGACGCAAATTTCGTTTGGGTACAACATTGCATGTCCGCACAATTTCAAGTTAAAGCAGCGCAGTGTCAAATTGTGAAATCACCTCTGGTCATTATGGTCCGTATTGGTCCGGTCCTTAAGTGGTTAATAAACTGCTTTATGTCAAAAGTTTTGTGGTTGGTACTGGACTGTACCACCTGGCCTGTTTTGATGTGTTTGCAATAATTGCAACCTGAAATACCACATTTGAACGTGCCCTTAAAATGTAGCCAGTTGAGTGCTGAAGGCTTGCTGAAAAAAGACTGGGTGAGAGCCGACTCCCTAAAGTGGGGGCTCTCCGAGACACTGATTTTCTTTTCTTGGATAGTATCTCCTGATAGGAATGCAGAATGGGGAGATATTTTTCAATTTTAAACTTAATTTTATGGAATTCTAAACTGTATGGTGTGGAAAATACCGGAGCCCTATTCAGGGTTCATACACATTTTTACCAATCAAATTCCATGACTTTTCCATGACTTTTCCATGACTTCACGTAAATATTCATGCCCTTATGTTTCATGAAATGTCTATGTATACATGTTAAATAAGAAGAAAATCCATGTCACACCCAGCATATTTTTACTAATATAAATTAGGGCTGTTACTGATTAAAATTTTTGTGTTCGATTAATCTTTTTTTTTAATCGATTAAACGACTAATTTTGATTAATTAATTAGAACGCACATACAGATCCAACTACTTTTAGCTGATTTCCTTGCATTGCAACTCTGCATTAGTCAGTGGTAAATGTGGTATAAACACTATATACAATCACCCGACACTAGTTAGTTTCCACAATCCATGACTTAACTTCACAGTTCACACAAATAAATTCAAACTGTAGCACTGACGTAAGTACAGTACAGTACAGACACCCCCAGTAGTACAGACATCCCCAGTGCAGACCCCCCAGTGCGGACACCCCCAGTGCAGACACCCCCAGTGCAGACACCCCCAGTGCAGACACCCCCAGTGCAGACACCCCCAGTGCAGACCTCCCAGTACAGACACCCCCAGTGCAGACCTCCCAGTACAGACACCCCCAGTGCAGACACCCCCAGTGCAGACCTCCCAGTAGTACAGAAACCCCCAGTGCAGACCTCCCAATGCAGACACCCCCAGTACAGACACCCCCAGTAGTACAGAAACCCCCAGTGCAGACCTCCCAGTGCAGACCTCCCAGTACAGACACCCCCAGTAGTACAGAAACACCCAGTGCAGACCTCCCAGTACAGACACCCCCAGTGCAGACCTCCCAGTAGTACAGAAACCCCCAGTGCAGACCTCCCAGTACAGACACCCCCAGTGCAGACCTCCCAGTACAGACACCCCCAGTGCAGACCTCCCAGTACAGACACCCCCAGTGCAGACCTCCCAGTACAGACACCCCCAGTGCAGACCTCCCAGTACAGACACCCCCAGTGCAGACCTCCCAGTGCAGACACCCCCAGTAGTACAGAAACCCCCAGTGCAGACCTCCCAGTACAGACACCCCCAGTGCAGACCTCCCAGTAGTACAGAAACCCCCAGTGCAGACACCCTCAGTGTAGACCTCCCAGTACAGACACCCCCAGTAGTACAGAAACCCCCAGTGCAGACCTCCCAGTACAGACACCCCCAGTGCAGACCTTCCAGTACAGACACCCCCAGTAGTACAGAAACCCCCAGTGCAGACACCCCCAGTGCAGACCTCCCAGTGCAGACACCCCCAGTGCAGACACCCCGAGTGCAGACACCCCCAGTCATCATCAATGAATCTACAAAAAAAGGACTGTATCCAAACGGTGGGGGCTACCATGTCCAAAAATGTGAGAAATCTCCCACAATCCCATATAGAGATTGGCAAGGGAAGGCGAAAACTTTGACCCCATAGAGGCCCCACATTTTTGGAGGTAGTAGCTCCCGTCGAACATGAAGAAATGATGTGCAGACCTCCCAGTGCAGACACCCCCAGTGCAGACCTCCCAGTAGTACAGAAACCCCCAGTGCAGACCTCCCAATGCAGACACCCCCAGTACAGACACCCCCAGTAGTACAGAAACCCCCAGTGCAGACCTCCCAGTACAGACACCCCCAGTGCAGACCTCCCAGTAGTACAGAAACCCCCAGTGCAGACCTCCCAGTACAGACACCCCCAGTGCAGACCTCCCAGTACAGACACCCCCAGTGCAGACCTCCCAGTAAAGACACCCCCAGTGCAGACCTCCCAGTACAGACACCCCCAGTGCAGACCTCCCAGTAGTACAGAAACCCCCAGTGCAGACCTCCCAATGCAGACACCCCCAGTACAGACACCCCCAGTAGTACAGAAACACCCAGTGCAGACCTCCCAGTACAGACACCCCCAGTGCAGACCTCCCAGTAGTACAGAAACCCCCAGTGCAGACCTCCCAGTACAGACACCCCCAGTGCAGACCTCCCAGTACAGACACCCCCAGTGCAGACCTCCCAGTAAAGACACCCCCAGTGCAGACCTCCCAGTACAGACACCTCCAGTGCAGACCTCCCAGTACAGACACCCCCAGTGCAGACACCCCCAGTAGTACAGAAACCCCCAGTGCAGACACCCCCAGTGCAGACACCCCCAGTGCAGACCTCCCAGTACAGACACCCCCAGTGCAGACCTCCCAGTGCAGACACCCCCAGTAGTACAGAAACCCCCAGTGCAGACCTCCCAGTACAGACACCCCCAGTGCAGACCTCCCAGTAGTACAGAAACCCCCAGTGCAGACACCCTCAGTGTAGACCTCCCAGTACAGACACCCCCAGTAGTACAGAAACCCCCAGTGCAGACCTCCCAGTACAGACACCCCCAGTGCAGACCTTCCAGTACAGACACCCCCAGTAGTACAGAAACCCCCAGTGCAGACACCCCCAGTGCAGACCTCCCAGTGCAGACACCCCGAGTGCAGACACCCCCAGTCATCATCAATGAATCTACAAAAAAAGGACTGTATCCAAACGGTGGGGGCTACCATGTCCAAAAATGTGAGAAATCTCCCACAATCCCATATAGAGATTGGCAAGGGAAGGCGAAAACTTCGACCCCATAGAGGCCCCACATTTTTGGAGGTAGTAGCTCCCGTCGAACATGAAGAAATGATGTGCGAGTAGATAATCAAGTGACAATAAGATAAATTCTTGGAGTGCTAGTGAATATTTCCCAGATTCTTTCAAACACACTGATACTGCCAGCACGCCTAGGTTATGTGGGATGCTCGAATATAGGCTGGTGACATCACATGTAATCCATCTGAAATTAGTTTTCCACTGAAAACCCTTAAGTTTGATTAACAGCTGTTTGGTGTCACGTAGAAAGCCCGGGAGATTGGTGACCAAAGGCTGAAGTTGGCCATCTATCCACTCTCCCAAGCGTTCATTCAAAGACCCAATACCTGCCACTATTGGTCTGCCTACAAGTGGATCAAGCCCTTTGTGTATTTTTGGCAAGTGATGAAACACTGGCATGATGGGATTTTCAGGAATAATAGGATTTTTATAACAGCTTACCTGTAAAATCCTTTTCTTGGAGTACATCACGGGACACAGAGCGACATAGTCATTACTAATGGGTTATATAGTTACCGTCAGGTGCTGGCACTGGCAACTTCCAAAACCGGAAGTACCCTCCCCTATATAAGCCCCTCCCATCCGGGAGCACCTCAGTTTTGTAGCAAAGCAATAAGTGTCCCCAAAGAGGGGCGGGAGCTCTGTGTCCCGTGATGTACTCCAAGAAAAGGATTTTACAGGTAAGCTGTTATAAAAATCCTATTTTCTTTCTCGTACATCACGGGACACAGAGCGACATAGTCATTACTAATGGGATGTCCTAAAGCAATGCCAAATGAGGGGGGGGGATACACCATATATAAGCTGAGCGCTATCAGACATGAGGATCTTTTGCGGCCTGCAACACACTGCGCCCAAAGGCGACATCCTCCTGACTTCTAACGTCCACCTGGTAGAACCTAGTAAACGTGTGTACTGAAGACCATGTTGCGGCCTTACAGACTTGAGCCAGGGAGGCCTGGTGATGCACTGCCCATGAAGTTCCAACTGCTCTCGTGGAGTGCGCCCTAACTTTGAACGGAGGCGGTCTACTTCTCAAGCTATAGGCTTGTATTATGACCTGTCGAATCCACTTGGCTAAAGTAGATTTTGACGCTGCCTGACCCTTTCTGGGGCCTTCCGGCAGAATAAACAAAGTATCCGTTCTGCGAATCTGAGCAGTGGCTTTTAGATAAGCTTTAACTGCTCTTACTACATCCAAAGAATGCAATAATTTTTCCTCTACCGAAGTAGGCTTGGGGAAAAAAGAAGGAAGAACCACATCTTGGTTCAAATGAAAACTCGATACCACCTTAGGAAGAAAGGCTGGATGAGGACGTAACACTACTCTGTCCTTATGGATAACCAGATATGGCTCCTTACAGGACATAGCTGCTAATTCCGATACTCTTTTAGCCGAACAAATGGCTACTAGAAAAATCAATTTCCTGGTGAGAAGCACTAAGGAAATATGCTGTAATGGTTCAAATGGTTGTTTCTGTAGAACCGACAGAACCAAGTTTAGATCCCATGGACATATGGGAATATTAACCGGAGGACTAATACGCATCACTCCTTGTATAAAGGCTTTGACTAGTGAATGCGAAGCCAAGGGCCTTTGAAAAATATTGACAAGGCCGAAATCTGACCTTTGATAGTACTCAAGGCAAGCTTCCTATCTACAGCCCATTGTAGGAAGTCCAGAATTCTACCTATTACGTATTTACGTGGATGCCATTTCTTGGCTTCACACCAGGCGATGTACGCCTTCCAGATTCTATAGTAGATCTGCCTGGATACCGGTTTCCTGGCATTGATCATGGTAGACACCACAGCATTAGAGAGCCCTCTCTTTTTTAGAATGTGGGCTTCAATAGCCAGGCCGTCAAACCTAGGGCTGGTAAGGAAGGGTGGTATATCGGTCCCTGCGAAAGCAGGTCCGGACGATGTGGGAGGGTCCAAGGACTCCCCACAGACATTTTTACGATCTCCGCGTACCATGCTCTTCGGGGCCACGCTGGAGCCACCAGAATCACTGGTTTCTTTTCTACCCTGATTCTGCGGAGTAATCGAGGTAACAATTGTGGCGGTGGGAATGCATATATCAGCTTGAACTGATCCCAAGGGAACACTAGGGCATCCGAGCCGCACGCTAGGGGATCCCTTGTCCAAGAGACAAACCTGTCCACTTTCGTGTTGAACCTGGATGCTAGCAGATCTACATCCGGTGTTCCCCACCGCTGACATATTGTCCGGAAAACCTCGGGATGAAGGGACCATTCCCCTGGGCATAATTGTTGGCGACTTAGAAAGTCCGCCTTCCAATTCTCCACCCCTGGAATGAATACCGCAGATATGGCTGGGACATATCTTTCTGCCCATCTCAGGATGTAATTTACTTCCCTTTGGGCTGCACGACTCCTGGTGCCCCCCTGACGATTGATATATGCCACTGCTGTGGCATTGTCTGACTGAACTCTGACAGGGGACCCTTGGAGTTTGGATGTCCATGCTACTAGGGCATACCGGGCTGCTCGTATCTCTAAGAGATTGATGGGCAGGGCCTTTTCCGCATCCGACCATCTGCCCTGGAGAGACCATTGCTCCAGTACTGCTCCCCAGCCTAAAAGGCTGGCATCTGTAGTGACCACCTTCCAGGAAATCGGACTGAAGGATTTCCCTCTTTCCAGATTCCGGGGAACCAACCACCAACGGAGGCTTCTGCGAACGGAAGGGGACAAGGACATTGGTACGTCCAGAGCCTGAACTTTTTTGTTCCAGGCTGACAGTATGGCCCTTTGCAACTTCCTTGAATGGAATTGACCGTAGGGTACTGCTTCGAATGATGCCACCATTTTTCCCAGCAGCCTCATGCACAGGCGTATGGATGGCTGTCTTTTTGAACCCACTAAGTGGATCAAATCTCTCAAAGACGACCCCTTTTCTCGAGGCAAGAAAATTTTTCTCTGGTCTGAATCCAGCCTTAGCCCCAGGTATTCCAGACTTTTGACTGGTTCTAGGGCTGACTTGTCTCGGTTGATAATCCAACCGTGATATTCCAGATACTTGATTGTCTCGTGAACAACCACTTCTAGTTTTTCCACTGAGTGGTCTATCAGCAACAAGTCGTCTAGATATGCCATTATCGTTACACCTCGTGTTCTTAGATTGGCCAATAATGGGGCCAGAATTTTTGTGAACACTCTTGGTGCTGTGGCCAGACCGAAGGGTAAGGCTCTGAACTGAAAATGGCGCCCTTCTATCGCAAAGCGTAGAAATTTTTGGTGGGCTGGAAAGATGGGGATGTGCAAATACGCATCTTTGATGTCGATCGAGGCTAACCATTCCTCCCCTTGTAGGGCAGTGGCTACCGATCGGATCGACTCCATCCGGAAAGTCCTGATATGCAGGAATTTGTTTAGCCCTTTTAGATTTAATATGGGCCTTACGTCCCCGTTTGGCTTCGGAACTGTAAAGAGGTTTGAGTAAACCCCGAACCCCCATTCTTCCAGGGGGACCTCTATAATTACTGCTTGAAGCAATAATTGTTCCAGTGCCAACAGGAGGGATCCTCTCTTCTGGGGATCCCTTGGCACGTTCGACCTTATAAAGCGGGAAGGAGGGGAGTTTAACTCCAATTTGTATCCCAGATTTACTGCGGAGAGCACCCATCTGTCTCGGATCGTGTCCCGCCAGGTCTCTGTGAACAACTGAAGTCTTCCCCCCACCCGATTGGGTGGGGGCAACCCTTCATGCATTTGACTTTGGGGGAGGTTTTGTACCTCTCCTGCTCCAGGGCTTCTTGTTACCCTGCAACTGTCCCTGATTTTTACCTCCGGGATTTGACCGGGGAGGCCGTCGGAACTGTTTCACAGCCGATGTCCTAGGGACTGGAGAAGCCGGCCTCTTAAAAGAGGGACCTCTAACTCTATTTTTGACCGGCAAGAGTGTACTTTTACCGCTGGAAATTCTCTGGATATACTTGTCCAGGTCTTCCCCGAATAAACGCTCCCCATGAAATGGGAAGCTGACCAGCAATTTTTTACAGGGAGCTTCAGCAGACCAGTTTTTGAGCCATAGAAGCCTGCGCATATGTACTACAGACAGCGTAAGGCGGGAGGCCTGATGGATTGAATCCTTTATAGCGTCCACCGCAAAGCATAAGGCTCTAGGTAGATCAGCTAGAGCAAGAGCCTGCTGATCTGGCACGTCCCTTAAGACCTGTTTCAACTGATCCTTCACTGCTTGGCAGACCCCTATAGCTGCCACTGCTGGTTGTGTCACCAATCCTGCTGTAGAAAAAGCAGATTTCAATAAGGACTCCAATTTTTTATCTATTGGGTCCTTGAACATTTGGACATTTTCCACCGGACATGTCAGTGATTTATTCACACAAGAGATGGCTGCGTCCACTGTAGGGACCTTCCATTTTCTGACGAACTTATCCTCCATAGGATAGACCACCGGAAATCTCTTGGGGGGAGTAAATATTTTGTCAGGATGCTCCCAATCCTGGTAAATGAGCCCCTCCAATAAAGGATGGATCGGGAAAGAACAAACAGTCTGGGGAGCTTTTAGCGACCCCAACGAGGAGACAGAAGAGGAGGATGGCTCCGCAAGTGGCATTTTAAATGCTGATCGGACCATATTAGTCAGGGACTGAACCCATAACCTCTCAGCATGTGATGCTGAGAACGGCTCCTCCACTGTTGATTCCTCTACAACCGAATCAACCTCATCCTGATCCCCCTCAGGTAGGTCGACCTCTGTATGGGACTGTTGCTCTGTTAACAGGCACTCTGAGGGAGGAGACGGAGATCGAGCGCTTTTCTCCTGTGACAGGGAAGCAGCAATTAGTGCTGACAATCTCTCTTCCAGCCCTCCCAGAGCTGAGGAAAAAACCTCCTCTGTTACATACACAGGAGCAGGTGAACTGGGGACAGCCACAGTACCAGGTACTCCTGGGGGTGCCCTACGGTCACTAACCTCTGATTCTTCAGGGGAGACTGGTGCAGCCAAAAGCATGCCCAAGATCCTCAGAGCCCGATGGAGACCCCCTATTCCTCCTGGAATTTTTAGTCCCGGAGTTTTTAGACGGCATATTCCTAAGCCACAAAGCTGAGGTATTCCAGCCGAAAATACACCAGTTACTGATAATAGTCTAGCATAAATGCTGCTATAATAAACAGTTGGTGTCTACTAATGTGCCTTTCTAGGGGATGCCTGTATCAACCGCTTGCTGTATGCCTTTAAATGTTGTCAGCTCTGTCTCTGTACTTCATAGCCAGCTTACTGCAATAATGTGGCTTTTTAAAACCTGCTGGGACGCCCGCACATGCGCAGAAGCGCTGCGGCGCGCACAGAGCGTCATCCCCCAGGCCCCGCCCCTTTTTCCGGCCACCTCTATATATAGAGGCGCGTGCACGCGCACGCGCGCGGCCACGTGCGCCTCGGCGCTAATTTTCAAACATGGAAACCAGGGACAGGAGCCAGGGCCCCCTTTGCCGCAGGCCAGGGGATAGACGAACACTGCAACATGGCAGAGGAAACAGTTTCCTGTAGGAGAACTCACCAGCTGCCTGGACTTTGCTCTCTGAGAAGAAACTAGTCCATATGACAAGAAAACATTCCACAGCGGCCTCTAGTGGACAAACACAGGTACCGCAGTCTAATATATTAAATATATATATAAAAAATTTTTTTTTTTTTTTTCTTGACCACCATTAAAAATTATTACATTTTTTTAGTAGTTACAGGCATGCACAGAATCTTGCGGGAATACCATTAGGTAACAGACAGAAAGACAAATTAGGCTTGGGGGTCCCCCAATAGAACCAAGTTCCTGGGGGCCCCCACTTACCTGTTCCCCGCCGCAGGACTTTGTTTGGTCCACAAAAGCCCAAACTTCACCTATCACGGCAGGCATTGTAATCAAACCTTCAGGGACCGGGTTCCCAAGGATTCCACTCCCCTGGACCTGTATAGCACCCTGCACAGAAAACATCTTGGTCGTGGGTATGACCAGAGCTCTGGATCCCAGGGTCCAGCTCTCCTAAGAGAAGCATTACAGGCAGAACCTTGCTCTTCTCTGCAAGGCCCGGGTACCGACCGTTTAGCTATGAAGCTTTTTTGGTCGGATCCGGAATAGCTTACTGAGGCCCAAAAGAACCTGTACGCAAGCTCAGTGAAAAACACATGTTTCTTCTTGGCCAACACCTTAGACACTGGCAAAAAACTGAGGTGCTCCCGGATGGGAGGGGCTTATATAGGGGAGGGTACTTCCGGTTTTGGAAGTTGCCAGTGCCAGCACCTGACGGTAACTATATAACCCATTAGTAATGACTATGTCGCTCTGTGTCCCGTGATGTACGAGAAAGAAAAAGAGAGATATGTCCTTATCCGAAAAAATACCAGCATGAACCGCTTTACCAAGTAGGGAGGAAAGTATCTTGGAAAAGGGGATGGTGGGATCAGTTCTAAGTTCTAAGTGTCTGATAGGTGTCACTGTCTGACAACTGGTGTAAAGCTATGTTTTTATATAAATCTGAGTTAAGAACAACCACCAGACCCCCCCTTATCAGCAATTCCTAATTACGATGTTAGTGTCCATTTCTAGATCATTGAGTGCCTTCCTTTCTGATGTGGATAAATTGTTGGACACAGACCGCCTGTGGCAATCCCGGGCCAATTGGGTAAGATCCTTCTCCACCATCCTTTGGAAGAGATCAAGATCCTTTCCCCGTGACCCCACCGGATAAAAATCAGACCTAAGTTTAAACGATATACTGTTAGAAACATCTGTGGGGTCAACGGGACAAGGACTGGACTCTGTAGCCAAATCTATGAGCTCTTGAAGAGCACACACCTCCGTAAATAATACCGGGGAAGGAGGAGACTCACCCATGTCCTGATCACCGGAGGTGTCCTGTTCCTCTGTAGGAAAATCAAAATAGTGCTTCTTGAGCGTGAGACTGCGAGCAAATTTGTTGACATCCAACAAGGTGCTAAAAAGGTCAAAGTGTCTCGTGGGGCAAAAGTTCAATCCTTTAGATAGAAGCCGCTTTTCTTCTTCACTCAAGGGCCTGTCTGAGACATTAATAACGTTGGACACATCTATTTTTTCCTCCCTCGTAAGGTATAGGGGGTTTTCTTTGGTGTACGTGTGTCTCTTGCCTCCTCTCCTGGTTTTCTTGTGTTGATTTTCTGTTTTGCTTTCTTGTAAAGCCCTTGAGGGTTTCCAGAGTGGTCACCATCGTGTGTATTGTTAGGGATGGGAGACCTCGTAGGGCGTTCAGGTGAGGAATCCGACGCGGATGCAGCCATCGTGTCATTGACAAGATCATTTTCAAGATCAGAGAAGCTGACCATCTTTACCGGATTTTTCCGTGATCGACCGGAAGGGAACTGTGTTTTTCTCCTGATGTACACATTGCCGCTCTCGTAGTCAACCCGGTTACGGGTCATCTTGCTCTTCTTGGTAGAGATAACATATCTTTCCATCTTATCCAATTTCTTATTGAGTTGTCCATCCAGTTCAACAAACTCTGGATGGGTCTGTAGATCTACAGGAAAAAGTAAAATGGCGCAAATATAGTTCTGGCATAGTGATCATAAAAATTTAAATAAGTCCAAATGTCAATAAGTGGGGTATCCACCAGCGGCAGCTACCATAAGCAGAAGCAGGCTCTGGAAGATATAATGAGGAAAGGAAGGTGCGCCAAACTAAGTGCAGTATTGAAGTATTTAATGACAAATAATAAAATCAGCCAAATGGCTACTCACAGATGGATCTGATGAAACAGCGGATGCTGAGAAACGCGTCATCCTATTGGTCCGTTCCCCGTACCACGTCACTTCCGGTCTGACGGAACGCTGCGCTGCACGCTAAAGCGCATCTCCCTGGTCTTCCATCCATCACTACAGGAACACACCACGCACGGCTACAGCGCCTTGATGCCCAGGACGTTCCCTGCTGACACTACAGGCCTGCCTTCAGTCTCTCCTCCATCTGGGACCTACATCTCCCCGCGGACTGCTATTGATGACACCAGACCTGCTCTATCTTCTACACTGATATGCCTTAATAACTTCATCACCCTGTGAGTAGCCATTTGGCTGATTTTATTATTTGTCATTAAATACTTCAATACTGCACTTAGTTTGGCGCACCTTCCTTTCCTCATTGGGTCTGTAGATCTGTAAGGCCTTTTTGTATATCAGCCATCTCCACCCCCAGCGTGTCAATTTCTTTTTCGTACATCACGGGACACAGAGCGACATAGTCATTACTAATGGGTTATATAGATACCGTCAGGTGCTGGCACTGGCAACTTCCAAAACCGGAAGTACCCTCCCCTATATAAGCCCCTCCCATCCGGGATCACCTCAGTTTTTTGCCAGTGTCTAAGGTGTTGGCCAAGAAGAAACATGTGTTTTTCACTGAGCTTGCGTACAGGTTCTTTTGGGCCTCAGTAAGCTATTCCGGATCCGACCAAAAAAGCTTCATAGCTAAACGGTCGGTACCCGGGCCTTGCAGAGAAGAGCAAGGTTTTGCCTGTAATGCTTCTCTTAGGAGAGCTGGACCCTGGGATCCAGAGCTCTGGTCATACCCACGACCAAGATGTTTTCTGTGCAGGGTGCTATACAGGTCCAGGGGAGTGGAATCCTTGGGAACCCGGTCCCTGAAGGTTTGATTACAATGCCTGCCGTGATAGGTGAAGTTTGGGCTTTTGTGGACCAAACAAAGTCCTGCGGCGGGGAACAGGTAAGTGGGGGCCCCCAGGAACTTGGTTCTATTGGGGGACCCCCAAGCCTAATTTGTCTGTCTGTTACCTAATGGTATTCCCGCAAGATTCTGTGCATGCCTGTAACTACTAAAAAAATGTAATAATTTTTAATGGTGGTCAAGAAAAAAAAAAAAAAAAAATTTTTATATATATATTTAATATATTAGACTGCGGTACCTGTGTTTGTCCACTAGAGGCCGCTGTGGAATGTTTTCTTGTCATGTGGACTAGTTTCTTCTCAGCAGAGCAAAGTCCAGGCAGTTGGTGAGTTCTCTTATAGGAAACTGCTTCCTCTGCCATGTTGCAGTGCTCGTCCATCCCCCGGCCTGCGGCAAAGAGGGGCCCTGGCTCCTGTCCCTTTGTTTCCATTTTGAAATTAGCGCCGAAGGCGCACGTGGCCACGCGCGTGTGCGTGCACGCGCCTCTATATATAGAGGTGAGCCGGAAAAGGGGGCGGAGCCTGGGGGATGACGCTCTGTGCGCGCCGCAGCGCTTCTGCGCATGTGCGGGCGTCCCAGCAGGTTTAAAAACCACAATATTGTAGTAAGCTGGCTATGAAGTACAGAGACAGAGCTGGCAACATTTAAAGGCATACAGCAAGCGGTTGATACAGGCATCCCCTAGAAAGGCACATTAGTAGACACCAACTGTTTCTTATAGCAGCATTTATGCTAGACTATTATCAGTAACTGGTGTATTTCGGCTGGAATACCTCAGCTTTGTGGCTTAGGAATATGCCGTCTAAAAACTCCGGGACTAGAAATTCCAGGAGGAATAGGGGGTCTCCATCGGGCTCTGAGGATCTTGGGCATGCTTTGGCTGCACCAGTCTCCCCTGAAGAATCAGAGGTTAGTGACCGTAGGGCACCCCCAGGAGTACCTGGTACTGTGGCTGTCCTCAGTTCACCTGCTCCTGTGTATGTAACAGAGGAGGTTTTT
Organism: Rana muscosa; assembly: GCA_029206835.1. Lineage (NCBI taxonomy): Eukaryota > Metazoa > Chordata > Amphibia > Anura > Ranidae > Rana > Rana muscosa. The sequence goes on along the minus strand of CM055128.1, from coordinate 173,471,368 downwards.
TCCTCAGCTCTGGGAGGGCTGGAAGAGAGATTGTCAGCATTGATCGCTGCTTCCCTGTCACAGGAGAAAAGCGCTCGATCTCCGTCTCCTCCCTCAGAGTGCCTGTTAACAGAGCAACAGTCCCATACAGAGGTCGACCTACCTGAGGGGGATCAGGATGAGGTCGATTCGGTTGCAGAGGAATCAACAGTGGAAGAGCCGTTCTCAGCATCACATGCTGAAAGGTTATGGGTTCAGTCCCTGACTAATATGGTCCGATCAGCATTTAAAATGCCACTTGCGGAGCCATCCTCCACTTCTGTCTCCTCGTTGGGGTCGCTAAAAGCTCCCCAGACTGTCTGTTCCTTTCCGATCCATCCTTTACTGGAGGGGCTCATTTACCAGGATTGGGAGCATCCTGACAAAATATTTACTCCTCCCAAGAGATTTCCGGTGGTCTATCCTATGGAGGATAAGTTCATCAGAAAATGGAGGGTCCCTACAGTGGACACAGCCATCTCTTGTGTGAATAAATCACTGACATGTCCGGTGGAAAATGTCCAAATGTTCAAGGACCCAATAGATAAAAAATTGGAGTCCTTATTGAAATCTGCTTTTTCTACAGCAGGATTGGTGACACAACCAGCAGTGGCAGCTATTGGGGTCTGCCAAGCAGTGAAGGATCAGTTGAAACAGGTCTTAAGGGACTTGCCAGATCAGCAGGCTCTTGCCCTAGCTGATCTACCTAGAGCCTTATGCTTTGCGGTGGACGCTATAAAGGATTCAATCCATCAGGCCTCCCGCCTTACGCTGTCTGTAGTACATATGCGCAGGCTTCTATGGCTCAAAAACTGGTCTGCTGAAGCTCCCTGTAAAAAATTGCTGGTCAGCTTCCCATTTCATGGGGAGCGCTTATTCGGGGAAGACCTGGACAAGTATATCCAGAGAATTTCCAGCGGTAAAAGTACACTTTTGCCGGTTAAAAATAGAGTTAGAGGTCCCTCTTTTAAGAGGCCGGCTTCTCCAGTCCCTAAGACATCGGCTGTGAAACAGTTCCGACGGCCTCCTCGATCAAATCCCGGAGGTAGAAATCAGGGACAGTTGCAGGGTAACAAGAAGCCCTGGAGCAGGAGAGGTACAAAACCTCCCCCAAAGTCAAATGCATGAAGGGTTGCCCCCACCCAATCGGGTGGGGGGAAGACTTCAGTTGTTCACAGAGACCTGGCGGGACACGATCCGAGACAGATGGGTGCTCTCCGCAGTAAATCTGGGATACAAATTGGAGTTAAAAAACTCCCCTTCTTCCCGCTTTATAAGGTCAAACGTGCCAAGGGATCCCCAGAAGAGAGGATCCCTCCTGTTGGCACTAGAACAATTATTGCTTCAAGCAGTAATTATAGAGGTTCCCCTGGAAGAGTGGGGGTTCGGGTTTTACTCAAACCTCTTTACAGTTCCGAAGCCAAACGGGGACGTGAGGCCCATACTAAATCTAAAAGGGCTAAACAAATTCCTGCATATCAGGACTTTCCGGATGGAGTCGATCCGATCGGTAGCCACTGCCCTACAAGGGGAGGAATGGTTAGCCTCGATCGACATCAAGGATGCTTATTTGCACATTCCCATCTTTCCAGCCCACCAAAAATTTCTACGCTTTGCGGTAGAAGGCCGCCATTTTCAGTTCAGAGCCTTACCCTTCGGTCTGGCCACAGCACCAAGAGTGTTCACAAAAATTTTGGCCCCGTTATTGGCCAATCTAAGAACACGAGGTGTAACGATAATGGCATATCTAGACGACTTGTTGCTGATAGACCACTCAGTGGAAAAACTAGAAGTGGTTGTTCACGAGACAATCAAGTATCTGGAATATCACGGTTGGATTATCAACCGAGACAAGTCAGCCCTAAAACCAGTCAAAAGTCTGGAATACTTGGGGCTAAGGCTGGATTCAGACCAGAGAAAAATTTTCTTGCCTCAAGAAAAGGGGTCGTCTTTGAGAGATTTGATCCACTTAGTGGGCTCAAAAAGACAGCCATCCATACGCCTGTGCATGAGGCTGCTGGGAAAGATGGTGGCATCATTCGAAGCAGTACCCTACGGTCAATTCCATTCAAGGAAGTTGCAAAGGGCCATACTGTCAGCCTGGAACAAAAAAGTTCAGGCTCTGGACTTACCAATGTCCTTGTCCCCTTCCGTTCGCAGGAGCCTCCGCTGGTGGTTGGTTCCCCAGAATCTGGAAAGAGGGAAATCCTTCAGTCCGATTTCCTGGAAGGTGGTCACTACAGATGCCAGCCTTGTAGGCTGGGGAGCAGTACTGGAGCAATGGTCTCTCCAGGGCAAGTGGTCAGAAGCAGAAAAGGCCCTGCCCATCAATCTCTTAGAGATACGAGCAGCCCGGTATGCCCTAGTAGCATGGACATCCAAACTCCAAGGGTCCCCTGTCAGAGTTCAATCAGACAATGCCACAGCAGTGGCATATATCAATCGTCAGGGGGGCACCAGGAGTCGTGCAGCCCAAAGGGAAGTAAATTACATCCTGAGATGGGCAGAAAGATATGTCCCAGCCATATCTGCGGTATTCATTCCAGGAGTGGAGAATTGGAAGGCGGACTTTCTAAGTCGCCAACAATTATGCCCAGGGGAATGGTCCCTTCATCCCGAGGTTTTCCGGACAATATGTCAGCGGTGGGGAACACCGGATGTAGATCTGCTAGCATCCAGATTCAACACAAAAGTGGACAGGTTTGTCTCTTGGACAAGGGATCCCCTAGCTTGCGGCTCGGATGCCCTAGTGTTCCCTTGGGATCAGTTCAAGCTGATATATGCATTCCCACCGCCACAATTGTTACCTCGATTACTCCGCAGAATCAGGGTAGAAAAGAAACCAGTGATTCTGGTGGCTCCAGCGTGGCCCCGAAGAGCATGGTACGCGGAGATTGTAAAAATGTCTGTGGGGAGTCCTTGGACCCTCCCACATCGTCCGGACCTGCTTTCGCAGGGACCGATATACCACCCTTCCTTACCAGCCCTAGGTTTGACGGCCTGGCTATTGAAGCCCACATTCTAAAGAAGAGAGGGCTCTCTAATGCTGTGGTGTCTACCATGATCAATGCCAGGAAACCGGTATCCAGGCAGATCTACTATAGAATCTGGAAGGCGTACATCGCCTGGTGTGAGGCCAGAAAATGGCATCCACGTAAATACGTAATAGGTAGGATTCTGGACTTCCTACAATGGGCTGTAGATAGGAAGCTTGCCTTGAGTACTATCAAGGGTCAGATTTCGGCCTTGTCAATATTTTTTCAAAGGCCCTTGGCTTCGCATTCACTAGTCAAAGCCTTTATACAAGGAGTGATGCGTATTAGTCCTCCGGTTAATATTCCCATATGTCCATGGGATCTAAACTTGGTTCTGTCAGTTCTACAGAAACAACCATTTGAACCATTACAGCATATTTCCTTGGTGCTTCTCACCAGGAAATTGATTTTTCTAGTAGCCATTTGTTCGGCTAAAAGAGTGTCGGAATTAGCAGCTATGTCCTGTAAGGAGCCATATCTGGTTATCCATAAGGACAGAGTAGTGTTACGTCCTCATCCAGCCTTTCTTCCTAAGGTGGTATCGAGGTTTCATTTGAACCAAGATGTGGTTCTTCCTTCGTTTTTTCCCAAGCCTACTTCGGTAGAGGAAAAGTTATTGCATTCTTTGGATGTAGTAAGAGCAGTTAAAGCTTATCTAAAAGCCACTGCTCAGATTCGCAGAACGGATACTTTGTTTATTCTGCCGGAAGGCCCCAGAAGGGGTCAGGCAGCGTCAAAATCTACTTTAGCCAAGTGGATTCGACAGGTCATAATACAAGCCTATGGCTTGAGAAGTAGACCGCCTCCGTTCAAAGTTAGGGCGCACTCCACGAGAGCAGTTGGAACTTCATGGGCAGTGCATCACCAGGCCTCCCTGGCTCAAATCTGTAAGGCCGCAACATGGTCTCCAGTACACACGTTTACTAGGTTCTACCAGGTGGACGTTAGAAGTCAGGAGGATGTCGCCTTTGGGCGCAGTGTGTTGCAGGCCGCAAAAGATCCTCATGTCTGATAGCGCTCAGCTTATATATGGTGTATCCCCCCCCCCTCATTTGGCATTGCTTTAGGACATCCCATTAGTAATGACTATGTCGCTCTGTGTCCCGTGATGTACGAAAAAGAAAATAGGATTTTTATAACAGCTTACCTCACGGGACACAGAGCTCCCACCCCTCTTTGGGGACACTTATTGCTTTGCTACAAAACTGAGGTGCTCCCGGATGGGAGGGGCTTATATAGGGGAGGGTACTTCCGGTTTTGGAAGTTGCCAGTGCCAGCACCTGACGGTATCTATATAACCCATTAGTAATGACTATGTCGCTCTGTGTCCCGTGATGTACTCCAAGAAAAGGATTTTACAGGTAAGCTGTTATAAAAATCCTATTTTCCTTGTTTTTAGATGCAAGGAGGATACCCATCAATTTAAGTAAACACGAGCTTAGTGTATCAGTCCATTCCTTTTTCAGGATATCGTTAATGAGCTCAGAAGTAGGGAATTTCTTGATTCTTAAGCCTCGTGGGATGCGTAGCAGTGTTACATACTCAGATAATGAGTTGATATCCCAATACAGTCTGATTTCTTTCGCCATCAGCGTCTCTAGTCTCCTAAACATGCTTGTCAAGGAGATCACATTTTCATCCATGGGCTGAAGCTGATATGCCTGTGAACCCGATCTAAGGGGGTTTTCAGATGGTGCCATAAGAGACCTACTGAAACCAGGTTCTGCTACAGATGTGGTTGGTATAGTGGTATCCATAATAGGCTAGTGATTGGGTGGGAACGTATTCAAATAATGAAGGAAAATAGGAAGAAAGTCCACTCCGAGCTGGCCAACAATGGGATGCAAAGTCCAGAACAAATGAGCAACAAGGAAAGAAAGCCGCTCAGGTGTGAATGTCTTCCAAGTGATCATTTCTTCCCAAACACCACGGGTGCAAGCAATGCACAATCAGGCAAAGCAAAAGAACAAATTCTTCTGGACTGCAGCACTCCGAATAAAATGCCTTTATTTGTAAAATCCAAAAAACCACACTGCAGGTCACAGCACACTGGTCAATTTGACGCGTTTCACACTGTACTAGTGTTTAATCATGGCTGTCTAGTACATAAATGATTTCTATAATATGCCCCTCGAAAGAGGGTCATTTGATCCAATAACGAGGTGTAGGTAATTGCCTTCCCTGGCCAATCTCTATATGGGATTGTGGGAGAGGTCTCACATTTTTGGACATGGTAGCCCCCGCCGTTTGGATACAGTTTTTTTTTGTAGGTTCATTGATGACCTCCTATTTGTGACCTCTGATGGGGACATTGAGTTGAAGGCTTGGCTGGACTTCCTCAATGATAACACCATGAACCTTCAGTTCACAGGGAAGCTTAGTGCCACCTCCATGGACTTCCTAGATGTCAGTCTTTCAGCCGTTAATGGTATGGTGATCACTGGCATCTATAGGAAACAAACAGCGGGAAACGCACTCCTGAGGGCAGACTCGGGTCACCCGAGCCACACTGTCCGTGGGATCCCAGTCGGACAATTCCTCAGGCTCCGGCGTTTATGCAGCAGACCAGATGATTTTACCATCGAAGCTGCTAACATGACCCAGAGATTTTTAAATAGAGGTTATTCCCCTAACATTGTAAAAAGAGCACTGGCATCCACGAGTGTTATCCCTAGAGAGACTCTGTTGCAAGAGCATGTGAGCAAATGCAACCAGAAGTCAGTCATGTCATTCAATAGGGCTCTGGAATTTTCCACACCATACAGTTTAGAATTCCATAAAATTAAGTTTACCATTGAAAAATATCTCTCCATTCTGCTGAATGATCCAACCTATCAGGAGATACTATCCAAGAAAATAAAATCAGTGTCCCGGAGAGCCCCCACATTAGGGAGTCGGCTCTCACCCAGTCTTTTTCTCAGCAAGCCTTCAGCACCCAACTGGCTACATTTTAAGGGCACGTTCAAATGTGGTATTTCAGGTTGCAATTATTGCAAACATATCAAAACAGGCCAGGTGGTACAGTCCAGTACCAACCACAAAACTTTTGACATAAAGCAGTTTATTAACTGAAACACAAAATTCCTAGTGTATGTTATCAAATGTGAATCGTGCAAAATCCAATACGTCGGGCGCACTACTCGCAGACTCAAGGATAGACTGTACGACCACTTGTTTGACATACAGAAGGATAAGAGCACCAATGTTGCCAGGCATTGGGTCTCTGTACACCACAAAAATTCATCATGCCTCTCCATTAAATGGATTGAAAGGATCAATACTCCAGTCAGAGGAGGGGATAGGTTCAGGATACTGTGCAGGCGTGAGGTCTATTGGATTTTCTCATTACATACAAGAATAACTGCTGGTTTAAACTTTGAGTGGGATGTCTCCCATTATTATGACTAACTCTCACTGCCTGCACAGTGTCCTGACCATCTTGTTGAAGCTGTCCCCGGTTTCCATGTGTCCACAGACACATATTCAGTGATGTCCAATTCTCTGTCAGAACCCTTTATTCTTAATAATATTTGGATTTTAAATTAATGTCTGGATTTAACTTTTGTGTCGATTTTTGGGCACATGGCATTTAAGGCCGGGTTCACACTAGTGCGACACGACATCTGTCCTACTTTGGATCCGACTTTGCCCTGCGACATGAAGCCGACATATGTCCGACTTTCAATGAACGGGGATCCGACTTGGATCCCCGCCAACATCAGGCACTGTGTTTGGTATGAATCTTGAAGGGGAACTCCAGGCCAAATTTTAAATTAAAAAAACGGCGTGGGTTCCCCCTCCAGGAGCATACCAGGCCCTTGGGTCTGGTCTGGATTTGAACGGGCGCCCCTACGCCGAAAAAACGGCGTGGGGGTCCCCCTCAGGATCCAAACCAGACCCTTATCCGAGCACGCAACCTGGCAGGCCGCAGGGGAAGAGGGGCGGACGAGAGAGCGGCCCCCCCTCCCTCCTGAACCGTACCAGGCCGCATGCCCTCAACATGGGGGGTTTGGTGCCCTGGGGCAGGGGGGCGACCTGCGGCCCCCCCACCCCAGAGCACCCTGCCCCCATGTTGATGAGGACAGGGCCTCTTCCCGACAACCCTGGCCGTTGGTTGTCGGGGTCTGCGGGCGGGGGGCTTATCGGAATCCGGGAGCCCCCTTTAATAAGGGGCCCCCGGATCCCGGCCCCCCCACCCTATGTGAATGAGTATGGGGTACATCGTACCTCTACCCATTCACCTGGTGGAAAAAAAATTGCAATAAAAAAACACTACACAGGTTTTCAAAGTAATTTATTGCACAGCTCCGGGGGTCTTCTTCCGACTTCCGGGGGTCTCCGGTGTCGTCTCCCGCTCTCCGGTTCTTTCTTCCGCCGGGCCTCCGCTAACTTCTTTTTAGCTCTCTTGCTAACAGAGGCCCGGTCTTCCCGTTGTCTCGTCCGGCTCTCCGTTGTTCTTCTGCCGGCCCCTCCACTAACTTCTTTTTAGCTCTTTCGCTAGTGGAAGGGGCCGGGCTTCCCGTCGCCGTCGGCTTCTTCTTCCCTCTTCTCCTCCTCGATGTTGACGCGTCGCTTCCTCCCGCTGTAATACTGGCTGTCCGCTCCGCTCCGCATTAATATAGGCTTCTCATGACGTCACAGTCACATGTTCCCATGACGTCACAGTCACATGCTCCGGGGCCATGTGCCCTGGAACATGTGACTGTGACGTCATGAGAAGCCTATATTAATGCGGAGCGGAGCGCCAGTATTACAGCGGGAAGAAGCGACGCATCAACATCGAGGAGGAGAAGAGGGAAGAAGAAGCCGACGGCGACGGGAAGCCCGGCCCCTCCACTAGCGAAAGAGCTAAAAATAAGTTAGTGGAGGGGCCGGCAGAAGGACAACGGAGAGCCGGACGAGACAACGGGAAGACCGGGCCTCTGTTAGCAAGAGAGCTAAAAAGAAGTTAGCGGAGGCCCGGCGGAAGAAAGAACCGGAGAGCGGGAGACGACACCGGAGACCCTCGAAGTCGGAAAAGACCCCCGGAAGTCGGAAGAAGACCCCCGGAAGTCGGAAGAAGACCCTCGGAGCTGTGCAATAAATTACTTTGAAAACCTGTGTAGTGTTTTTTTATTGCAATTTTTTGTCCACCAGGTGAATGGGTAGGGGTACGATGTACCCCATACTCATTCACATAGGGTGGTGGGGCCGGGATCCGGGGGCCCCCTTATTGAAGGGGGCTCCCGGATTCCGATAAGCCCCCCGCCCGCAGACCCCGACAACCAACGGCCAGGGTTGTCGGGAAGAGGCCCTGTCCTCATCAACATGGGGGCAGGGTGCTCTGGGGTGGGGGGGCCGCAGGTCGCCCCCCTGCCCCAGAGCACCAAACCCCCCATGTTGAGGGCATGCGGCCTGGTACGGTTCAGGAGGGAGGGGGGGCCGCTCTCTCGTCCCCCCCTCTTCCCCTGCGGCCTGCCAGGTTGTGTGCTCGGATAAGGGTCTGGTTTGGATTCTGGGGGGGACCCCCACGCCGCTTTTTCGGCGTAGGGGCGCCCGTTCAAATCCAGACCAGACCCAAGGGCCTGGTATGTCCTGGAGGGGGAACCCACGCTGGTTTTTTATTTAAAATTTGGCCTGGAGTTCCCCCTCAAGAGTAGTACAGCACAAGTCGCATGCCAAAGTCGGACCATGCAAGACTACAGTACGACTTTGATCCGACTTCAATGATAGTCAATGGGCTGAAGTCGGATCAAAGTCGGACCAAAGTAGTACAGGGAGCATTTTCAAAGTCGGACCGACATGTGTCGGACCAGTTAGGACGGCTCCCATAGGGAAACATTGATTTTCACACGTCATGAGCTCCCAATGTCGGAGCGTTTGTCGGACCAGTGTGAACCAGGCCTAAGAGTCCTACTGTTTTATGGGGTTTCTTTTTCTCTTTTTTCTCCTCTTTTCCTTATAGTTTATGAACTATCATTGATACTTTCAGAGGAGCTGAATAGATTCACCCATTCTTTGCACAATTGCTAACTAGTGCGAAGCCAATTATATTCATGTAATTATGTCATGTGTTTATGTTTTATGTATTAAGGATTTTTCCTCTTTTTTGTTTATTTTCAAGATTTAAGAAGGTTTTTGATGCGATTTACATACATATAGATCATATAGGTTATATGTTGTAATATGCAGTGTTTGAAACGCCATTCTAGAATACTAGGTTTACATGGAATTGTATTTATCATGTTTTTTGTTTAGGAATATGCTATACATACCTCTGTTTTATTTTTAATTACGTTTACAAGGATCCAACAACGAGGTTTACGATAGATATATTATTACACTACATACATTGTACCAATTACATCACATCTACTCACCATGGAACCACTCCATCATTAGCGCCATATAGTTAGGCACCTCTATACATTGTTGATCTAGTTTGTGCCCACTATACATAGTGCCGTTTCACCTGCATATACATACATTACATCATTCTAGGCTAGCCTGTTGACTTTTTTCATGTTTTTTACATGGGCCACCACTCCAGGTTGCTTTTGAAGTGTCCCCCAATTTTTACTTTTATGAGTGATCTGATTATCAACACCCTGGGGTTTCTTTCTTTATATATGCTTATACATCGCTACGCTCTTAGCAGCTTTTGACCCATAGGAGGGGATGTCTTATGACTATCATTAGCCCTTAATTTTTGCCAGGAGTGATACATCTTAATATACAGTCCATATGGGGTGTAAGTTTGCGCTATGTGCTTAAAGTGGTTCATCCATGGAGCCGATGTGGCTTCTAACAATGGTACCACCATCACCATTGTGATATATATATATATATATATATATATATATATATATATATATATGTGTGTGTTTTCACAATTTCATTCATTTTTTACCACAGTGCAGACACACACCTGGGGGGAGACAGATTCTGTGTTTCTTTTACAATATTTTATCTTGATTTGCACACATATAATAATTTTTATTTATTTATCTAACATGTATAAATAATTATTTTTATTAAAGGAATTTTATTAAGAACCATCCATTTACTATATGAAGACATTGGTACTTATAAGCTTTTTATATTTACATATGCATTATTCACACATGTTACACGGGATTATCATCAGGAGTTTATTATATATATTTTTTACATATACTGGTGTCTATGGGATATTATCATCAATTTTTCATACTTCTCACTACCCCACACACTTTATGTATAACAAAATTCTAGTAGACACTCCGATGTGGCACACCTCACCAGTATTTCTCACATACATCGGATTCTGGTCTATTATGCACGTTAGCATTAATATTGGATTTTAAGTTTTTGGTTTTTTAACTATGTCATGGTTCACTATCTCATTAAATATATACACATAGGTATATATAATCAGACACTTCACTATATCTTGGCACCCACATTTTATTATTTTTATTATTATCCATATCATTTCTTTCAATATTTACACATTTGATCCCATTTTTTCACTAAATGTAATTAATTAATTTTTTGAGAGGTTTTTATTTTCACTTTTGGTGGTCAGTACACTTGTACTACATTACCTACACCTCATTCTTGGATCACATGACCCTCTTTCGAGGGGCATATTTTAGAATAAATTTGTGTACTAGACAGCTATCATTAAACACTAGTACAGTGTGAAACGTGTCAGCTTGACCATTGTGCTGTGACCTCCAGTCTGTTTTTTTTGGATTCTGGATTTTACAAATAAAAGACATTTTACTTGGAGTGCTGCAGTCCAGAAAAATGTGTTCTTTTGCTTTGCCTAATGGGAAAAGCCCAGGCCCAGTTACTATAAGAAACTTTCCCAGATACTCACCAGCCAGATGTGCAAATACTTCAACTCCCTGACAAACGGTAACTGTATTCCCCCAGAGGCACCATTAGCACACATCTCAATAATACCGAAAGAAGGGAAAGACCCCACCACTCCAAAAAGCTAACGCCCCATCTCCCTACTGAACACTGACGTGAAGATATTGGCTAAAATCCTGGCGAACCAACTAAAATACCTCATACCCCAAGTAATCCACCTTGACCAAACAGGTTTCATCACAGGAAGGGAGGCCAGAGATAACTCCATAGGAGCGATCCAGCTCATTCACTGGGCCAAGAAACTTCAATAGATTTTTATTGAAGTTTCAACAGTGGAACAATATCAAGGTACAGCGAAAACAGTTATCAAGGGCAAATAATAAACAGTGTGTTCTAGAAGTGCAACATAGCCATAACATACATGGTCCTACATACAGGGTAGTATCATTGAATAGCCTTCAACATTATCCGAGAGAGGAGAGAACTCTGCAGTCCCAACACCCCTAATGGGAACTAACTGTATTGGGGTCCGAGGAGTGTCGCCGCCTCTGGCTGCCGAAAGCTCATCTATTGTTCTTTTGCTGACAGGTTAGCAATGGTCGCTCATTTGGAGAGGACCTGTTGAAAGAGCTCATTGAAGTATATTTGGGTTCATCCCCATATTTTCGTATATAGGTTTGCTGCACTTAACATCTGTTACCTCGTCTAGAACAATGCTGTACCTAAGGAGGGCACAAATGCATTAAAGGGATAGAGAAAACAGAAAAGAATAAAGGGAGGAAAGAGAGAAAGAGAAAGAGAGGCGTTTATGAAGCGACATAAGATGGAGTGGCACGCGCTCCTCTGCATCTATTCAGAAGAGGAAGCATGGACAAGTGACCCGGAAATGTATTTGGCCCAGGGTTCCCATACGGCGTAATTTCTGTCAACCGTGTCCAGAAGGATGCTGACTGTTTTTTCCTGAGCCATAATCCAGGATATCTGCCTTTTAACTAACAGAAATGAGACCGTGGGCTGTTTCCAAGCTTGCGCTATTGTTAATTTAGTTCCGAGCAGGAGAAGACCCCCTTTCATACCTAATACTCTCTACAGATGCAGGGAAAGCGTTTGACCGCATCGACTGGTCCTACCTACGCACAGTACTAGACACATTAGGTTTAGGCTCCAACATGTTAACCTGGATACAGGCCCTATACACAGATCCTAGTGCACAGGTCAAAAAGTAAATGGCACTCTTTCATCCAAGTTCCCGATTAAAAATGGAACGAGACAGGGGTGCCCGCTTTCACCCCTCCTCTTCGCATTGGACATCACGGGCCTGACAGTGGGTACCGTAGAACATAAGCTTTCTGCCTATGCGGATGATGTACTATTCCACCGAATGAACCCCCTGATCTCACTGCCTGTCCTGCTGAAGGAGCTCCAACATTTCGGGACACTTTCAAACTTGAAACTCAACTACACAAAGTCCGAAATCTTGCCCATACGCTTATCCCCGAACATGACAGACTGAAATCGGCATTCCCCTTTACGTGGGCTACGACCTCCCTACGTTATCTAGGCATACAACGGACAGTTTTGACACACTATACGCGAACTACCCTAAGTTGATATCTGCTGTCACACTTGCAACACTGGACGAAAACCGCCTTCATCTGGCTAGGGAGAGTAAACATAAAAACGAACGTCTTACCTAGGATCTTGTTCTACATGCAGATGCTCCCTGTATCCCTACCCAGAACCTTCTTCGCCCACATGTCCCACATCTTCACCAAGTTCATATTTAACTCCCAGAAGTCACGTATAGCACTGAGAGTCTTGAAACGCTCGAAGCGTTACGGTGGTTTGGGCGTCCCAGACTTAGAGATACTATCAGGCCATAGCCCTCCAGAGACTCCTCAATTGGCACTTTCATGACCAATCCAAACTGTGGGTTACAATGAAAAAATACATGGCCGGGAGGAATCTGGCATATGCCCCGTGGCTCTCGGGGGAACACAGGGGGGCTGTCGGGAGACACGTCCCCCCTGACGCATCTGAAACTCAGGATGCGAGATAAAATTAAACATTCAGTCTGGCCCCCCCCCCTCCGTGTCCCCGCTGGCGCCGCTGGGCGGGTACCTTTGGTTCCCCCCTGGGGAAAGTGCAGACTTCTTTGGAACATGGGTTGATGACAGGGATACTAGCTGTGGGAAATTGTTAAGAAACTGCAAACTGTTACCCTACGACTCCTTAACGGGCAGGCCCGGGAACCGCAAATGAATTTCTGGAGATATAGGCAGCTACACCATTTTTTTGAGACAAATGGTATCTAAAGGGATATCACATTGCTAACACCTTTTGAGGGCCTGTTCACAGCGGATGAACCAATCTCACGAATGTCTCGGAGTTGTACCAACTGTTGGGGTCCTCGGCGTCCAAACCCGTCTGTATACGGGCATGAGAGAGGGACCTGGGGCTCGAGCTCACAGGTCCTCAACTGACACATTTATATCAGATGACTCACTCCAGCTCAGCCGACTCTAAAATGCAAGAGACAAAACTATAAGTTGATGTCGCGTTGGTATAGGGTCCCCGTGGATTTGGCACGGATGTACCCTACCAACTCTGATCTGTGCTGGCGGGGATGTGGAGGCCAAGGAACCCTTCTACATTTGTGGTGGGAATGCCCTATAATTGTACCTTTCTGGAAAGACGTTAGAGACCAGGTTAAGGAAGTTTTGGGGATAGACACTTTCTCTTGCACATCCCTCCCATACCTATCAGTCACTAAAAAGAGCGCATTACCCCACACCTGCTTGATGCCTCTAGGCGGCTACTTCTGATTTACTGGAAGAAAACGCAGATACCGAGCAGAGGAGGAGTGGATACGCAGGATAAATGAGATCAGGGGAGCAGAAAAATGGATTGCAACCTGTAAAGGTACTAGGGATGCACACACTGTCTGATGGGCTCTCTGGACAGATCATTTCTCAGACCCCAATCATATCCCCTCTAGTCTAGACGAATCTCTGCTAAAGCTAGCAGACCCAAGCCTGGGTCACAGCAGGAATATCAACCCCCCATGAAATGGAGCGTGGACCGCGGACATTGCATAACCGTTTTTCTTTTTACACGATAGCCTGGCGACTGGTGGTCCTGTGTCGGCACGGTGAGTCCCTCATACGTCTGTGGTGAGATTCTGATCTTTCTCCCCCTCCTCCCCCCCCCTTTACCTTTTCAATTTCCCCCTCCATTTCTTACGGTTAAACACTTCAAAAGTTTTTTGCCGTTGACAAGGTTGATGGTAGATACCTCCGAAATGCTGAGAAGGTTGCGCGCGGCAGGGCCTACAGCCCACGCGTAAGCACCCTGAGTGACGGCATTAGAGCTGTGACTCTCAGTAATGTGAGATGCGGGCGCTGGGGGGGGGACCTGGGGGAGGCTGTTGGAGGCCTTGAATGGCACCCCTCGTCCGGCGCGGAACCTGGGTAGGGTCGCCCCTGGAGCTGCCTAAGGTAGTTCCCTCCCGTGAAGATAGCGGAGTCCGGGCTGCGCTGAGATTAGATAACAGACGAGGGTATGCAAGCCATCCACCCTACTCTCAAGAATAACCTTCTTATACTTTACTTGTCTTGGCTACCATAAGTTCTTTTTCGTGTGTTTTGTTCTTTGTGTTTTGTAGTAATAGATAAAATGCTTGTCACTGTTACGAACAAGTCTTACCTATTTGTAAGCTGTGACTGTACTCAATAAAAAAAGTTTTACAGGGGCGTGGCCTGACGGTGAATGGAGTAAGACGTGTGTGAGGCGAGCTCCAGCCATTAATCCTCCTACCCGCTAATCCTACTGCCCTGGGACCTTCTGACTGCTCCTGATCGGTGAGGAAAGGACCGGATACATATCCAGCCAGGTCTCCGACGAAACCGCAAAGCTCAGCGATCGCTAAGCTTAATCAGTACCGCCAACAGGACAAGGACAACGAGGGGGAAGATGCGGCGCCACGAGTTCAGACCAGGCCGCGCCGGGAGGTGATACTGAGAAGCTACCAGAAGCCATCACGTTTTGCCGCACATCCCTCACAACTCAAATTGAAGAGGTCAAGATTGACCTGTCTCTCATGCGGCAGGACTTTCAGCAGCTCCGGGAGCGGGTCACGACGGCAGAAACATGCATTGGTGATGTGGAGGATGCCATACCTCCACTCCAGGCGAGCTCTGACCGCATGCAGCGACAAATCTCTCAGCTTATTGGGAAGCAGGATGAAATGGAGAATAGGCTGAGGAGATGTAATCTGTTTCATTGGTTTGCCTGAGGGGACGGAGGGGAAGGATCCGACCACCTTCCTGGAACAGATCCTGATTTCCACCAATGGCCGCGAGGCCTTCTCCCCGACTCTGGCTGTGGAGAGGGCCCATTGCATCCCGGCCAGAGCTCCGCCGCAGGGGGCTCCCCCCCGCATGTTTATTGCCAAACTTTTGAACTTTAAAGATAGAGATGCAGCTCTGCGGATGGCCAGAGAGAAGGGCAACATCGAGATTGGGAACTCCAGAGTTGCCATTTTCCCGGATTTCTCCGCTGATGTGCAACGTCGCCGCCAGGGCTTCACTGAAGCGAAGCGCAGGCTCCGGATCAAGCACCTCAAAATATTCTATGCTATTCCCGGCGCGCCTACGAGTGGAGAGAGATGGCCGGGCTTTCTTCTTTGAGGATCCGGAAGAAGTTCTCTCCTGGCTGGAGCATCCTAATCCCTCTTGGCAGGCGGCCGACAGATAGACCACACTCGTGTAGGGCCCTGGCTGTCTCCTCATCCTGCTTGTACCTTCCTTGTCGCCTGAGGCCCTGGTATGTTTGGTTTTCGTTTTTTCCTCATTGGGGGGTACTTTCTCCTTCATATCCACTTTATGACTGTTGTCCCTTGTGCTTTGTTCCTGGCCTCAGGTGATCTTCGGTTCCCCCCGTGATCCCCCCCTCCCCCCTCTGTGGCGGTTTTCTCCTGGACTCCTATTACCCGGTCCACTGTGACTTTCCTCTGCTCCTAATCTGCAGTCAATTGGGGCACTAAACTGGGAGCACACCCCGTCCTACCTCCTGACTACGTTGTGCCGCGATTTTTCGCCCCCCTGTGCAGCCAGGAACTTTGTTGGGCTTCCCAAATTCTGGACTGACTGTGCCTGTGAGTACCCCGTGCCACGTCTCTGGTTAATGGCATGGTCGGGGCTGGAAGCCTATACTTGGGCTGTGAGTATCCTGTACACATACTTATTGTTTGCTTTGTTTGCTATATCACAGTCTGAACACAAGTCCCACGGCTGTGAGCCCTTCCTGGTTGCTAGTTTGTGTTCTGTTTTGGGTCATACCCGCATCAGTTGGGGAAGGTGCAGGGTGGGGGGTGGGGTTGGTTGTAGTTTGTTTAAAAAAAAAAGGCAATACAAATGACTATAGGTTAACTGCTATTCCATCTGTGCTGTACGTTTTATGCATGTTCTTGCTGTATACTCTGATGTCTATTTACTTCAAATGTGGGATTTATGATACACTTATTGACTCAATCTTGTGGTTCCTGGACTAAAGTTCCTTACCTGGAACGTCCGGGGTCTTGGAGATAGGGTGAAGAGATCTGCAGTATTTGCCTTCCTGAAAAAACAGAGGGCTGATGTGGTGGCTCTGACCGAGACTCATGTGGATGGCCATCTTCAGATGGCGCTTAGGAGGCCATGGATAGGGTGGGCGTACCATTCCACTCACTCTACCCAGGCTTGCAGCGGCTCCATTCTCATTGCCAAGTCAGTTCATTTTGAACTTTGCAGTGTGGAGTCTGATCCACATGGAAGATATGTGTTCCTTTCTGCAAAGCTGTATGGGGAGTCGTTTCTTATCCTTGCATTCTATGTGCCCCCCCCATTTAACTCAACTATCATCACTACAGGTCTGATGTTCATGGCTCGTCATCCCTCGATCCAGGCGATCTGGTTGGGGGATTTTAATGCAACCCTAAACCCCGCCTCTAGACAGACCCCAGACAGTCCCGTCCGGCGGTCAGGCCCCATCGAGATCTCGGTTCTGCAGACTTCTCTCTACTTTTAACCTCATTGATACCTAGAGACAAAAATTTCCCCTCTCTAGAGCCTACTCCCGTTTCTCTGCCTCCCACAATACGATGTCGCGTATTGACTACATACTTATAACTAATGCCCTTACCCCGCGCTTGCTAGAGGCAGAGTTCTCCCCCAGGCTGCTTTCTGATCATAGCCCCTACTGGATTACTCTATCCATTCCTACCGATAGACCCCAGCTAACGTGGCGATTGAACCCATTCTGGCTGTCCCTGTTACCGGAGGATGACGAGCTAGTAAATGATTGGACCACTTTTTTTTACAGACAATGCTAACTCTGCCTCCCCGGCTATAATATGGGAATCCTTTAAGATGCATGCCCGCAGGGTCCTGACCTCCCGAATCAACAGATTCAAGGCGGACTCTGTTGCTGCCCTTGATAGAGCTTTGGGAGTCCTGCTGGACACTGAACAGACCTATCTGGCAGACCCTTCTCTTGCTAATGCGGACTTACTGAAGCTACACACTAGGGTAGTAAACCAGTTGCAGTACGAGGCAGCCAGACGTAAGTTATTTTTTACGAAACAAAAATTCTTTGAACATGGGGAAAAGGCGGGTAAATTACTTGCTTATCTAGTTCACAATGAAGATAGGCCCCCGACTGTCAATTCCCTTACTGGTCCTGGTGGGGGCGCAATTTCAGACCCACAGGCGGTCACTGATCGATTTAGAGAGTTTTTCTCACAGCTCTATACCTCCCAGATGACTAGCCCTGATGAGCAACTAGAGAACCTATTAGTGGGTATTGACTTTCCGAAATTGACTGATGACCAGGTTACTACCCTAGAGGCACCCCTTACGTCCGATGAAGTGTCCGCAGCACTTGCTAGCTTCCACAAGTCTGGGGCCCCGGGTTCCGATGGACTGCCTATTGAATTTTACCTGCAGTATGGTGAAATACTGTCTCCCAAACTGTTAGAGTTATACAATGACCTCTTTGACACTTTTACTCTGTCTCCTTCTATGAGAGACGCGACCATTGTTCTCATACCCAAGCCCGTCAAGGACCCGGGCCAGCCGGAGTCATACAGACCCATTTCACTCTTGCAGGTGGATGTTAAGATCCTTGCTAAAATCTTGGCGCTTCGTTTGAATCAGGTGATACTGAGTCCAATCCATGCTAACTAGGCAGGTTTTATGCCGGGTCGTAACACCTCATTTAACCTTAGACGACTTTATATCAACATGCAAGCAGTACATGACGATGTTGGGTCTCGGGTGGTGGTTGCCCTAGATACGGCCAAAGCATTCGACTCAGTCAAGTGGCGGTACCTTTAGAGTTGCCTTAGGGGATTTGGCTTTGGCCCGAACTTCATTAAGTGGGTCAAATTACTCTACCAGGCCCCGCAAGCTAGAGTTATCTCCAATGGTTGTACCTCCCGTCCCTTTGACCTTACTAGGGGCACTAGACAGGGCTGTCCCTTGTCCCCACTGTTGTATGCCCTGGCGGCCGAACCTCTTGCAATATCCATTAGGGCAAATCACGAGATTCGTGGCCTTCGAGTGGGAGCAATTGTGGAGAAAATCAGCCTATATGCTGATGACACGTTACTATACTTGGCGGACCCGGATGTCTCCCTTCAAACAGCATTACAAATGATTGAATACTTCGGATCATTTTCCGGCCTCAAAATTAATTGGGGTAAGTCCCAAATTTTGTCCATTGACAGCTTCCCCTTCCCCAGACTCCAGGAGCATTTCCTGTTACAGCGAGTTGACTGTATTAAATATTTAGTTGTCTCTGTATCTAGGTCCCCGGCTGACTATATTTCCCTGAATGTCGAACCCCTTTTCACTCTGATCAAATCCAAGACTCAGGTTTGGGCCAAGTTACCGCTGGGGGTTTGGGGTCGAGTCAACATCATAAAAATGATCCTACTGCCTAAGATCCTATACACTCTCTGGCACGCACCTGTATACATCCCCCTTAAATACTTCCAAATAATAGACACCCTACTGAATTTGTTCGTATGGGGCAAAAACAGGCATAAATTGGCCTGGAATGTTCTCAAAAATCCCACTGATTTAGGGGGTACGGCCTTTCCTGATTTTAAATCCTATTATTTAGCATCCCAGCTATCTCAGCTTTACCATATCGACAAAACAGATAGGTTGAGATTCCTTGCTCTCCTTTGTCCGCATTGGCCCAATGCACTGCTGACCCCATGATGGCGGTGGCGGTTGGACTGGGAGGCAACGAGTCAGAGGGGAACCGCAAGTCACTTTTATATCATTATAGACGGATTTGGTACATAGCAGCTAGGCTGATTAAGATTCCAGTATTTAATGATTACACTCCTTTGTGGCATAATAAGTCTCTGCCTGAATTTAGATTGCTCCAGGACACAGAGATGTGGAGTAGGAGGGGAGTGTATTATCTGCACCATGTCATATCTGGCGGGACCCTTAAACCCTTTCCTGAACTTCAGGAGCAGTACTCACTACCTGGGTCCATGCAGTATAGATTTCTTCAACTGACCCATACAGCACGTTCCCAGTTCTCCTCGGACATTCCACAGTCAGCTTCTAACGCCCTGATAGCAGTGATCAAGGGATCGGACCCTTATAGGCTGATCTCGGATTTCTACAATATGCTCCTCACTCCGGCGGCCACCATGCTAGCGTATAACCTGAAACCGAGGTGGGAAAGAGATGTGGGGCCAATGGAGGATGAGGAATGGAGTGAGGCCTTGGATGCTTTCAAACTTGTTTCACCCAGGCTCTCGGATAGGCTATCACAACTGTTTATTTTACATCGGGCGTACCTCGCCCCTCTAGAATAGCTCACTTTAAACCTGGCACCCCCACAGTCTGCCCAATGTGTACGCGGGACCCGGGCACGTTCTTCCACCTGCTCTGGTCATGTCCCATGCTCCAGGAGCTCTGGAAATAGGTTGTCGATTTCCTTCATGATGATATGGGCTCCCCCTTGTCCCTGGACCCTAAACAGTGCCTGCTGGGCATCCTCCCTGACTCTGAGCTTGATAAATTTTAAGGAAAAAAACTTTTAGGAGGGAAATTCAAGGAAAAAAAACTTACATTTAAATGCAGCATGCAGCCTTGCCCAGTGTCCATCTGCAGCCTTGCCCAGTGTCCATCTGTCCATCTGCAGCCGTGCCCAGTGTCCATCTGCAGCCTTGCCCAGTGTCCATCTGTCCATCTGCAGCCGTGCCCAGTGTCCATCTGTCCATCTGCAGCCTTGCCCAGTGTCCATCTGTCCATCTGCAGCCTTGCCCAGTGTCCATCTGTCCATCTGCAGCCTTGCCCAGTGCCTTTGCGATCGTGTCAGTCCCGGCGGTTTTTAAAATTTGGCGCCGATTTCTGTGGAGAGGAGCGAGCGGGGCCGAGTGTACTTCGGCTGGACTCGGCTCCTCTCGCAGTTCCGCCCATCTCCACTGACTGCGCCGCTGACGGAGAAAGCCGAATGTACTTCGGCTAGACTCGGCTCTGCTCACAGTCACAGGCAGGACTGCGAGAGGAGCCGAGACTAGCCTAAGTACACTCGGCTTTCTCTATGTCAGCGGCGCAGTCAGAGATGGGCGGGACTGCGAGAGGAGCCGAGTAAAGCCGATTGTACTTCGGCTCCGCTCGCTCCTCTCGCTCGTTTTCAGCAGGGGAATTCGACGGAGTATCGGCGTATAACACGCACCCACGATTTTCCCCTGATTTATAAATCGTGGTTGCCCTGATAAGTATAATAAAATTTGGGGCAGATGGCTTGACTCCGCTGACACCTGTGCAGACTGTCTGAGGGTTGTGTATATCTTTGTTCCCAGTGTGCTGCCCTTCTCGTTTGTTATTGTTTTGCTCGGGAACCCAGAGGGTCACTCCCTCCTTGCCTAGTAATGCCTTAAAGTTGTGCTATGCATACAGTGGAATGGAATTTATTACTATGTCTGTATACTGTCTCTGATGGATTTACATGCTACATTTATTGCCATGTAGTCTGCAATGTTATGTTCCACTTGAACAGTGTTCAATAAAAGCCGTTTAATATAAAAAAAAAAAAAAAAAAAAAGTTTTACAAAAAAAAAAATACACCGATCAGCGGCTGCAGCTGCTGATGGAGAAAAATATCTCCACATGTCCCCGACTGAATTCTGGAAGATGCCCTCTGTTGAAGTCGTAATGACGAAACGCGTTATTGGTGTTCCAGCCAGCAAGTCTTTTTTTGTCAAAAGAACAAGCTCTCCAGCAGAATGCATCAGTTACAGAGATGAGACAAACTATTTAACACTGGCAGGGGTGCTTAGAGAGATCAGCTTTTATGTAAAATCTTTATCCAAAAAGTAAAACAACTTTTTACTACTTTAGTTTTAGCTGGAGTTTGGCTTCAACTTGCTAATGTGTTTAAATCTGTTCGTACATCTAACACACCTCTTCCCCCAAACTGACAATTCTGCTGTCCAAAGGCACACCATTGCTCATTCAACCAGAGTGGGGCACTCTAATACAGGTGGTGTGTTATTGGCCAGGTCACAAGGTGAAAACAGAGGGGGCGAAAAAGCGCAAGAAAAGAAAAACTGATGCAGCCGCCAAATCTAAAGAATAGTAAGCTGCAATATATTGCAGTTTTCGTTTTGGGTTTAATACCACTTAAAAGGCTATGGTCAATGGTGGTTGCACAGATCAATTTTCTAAAAGCACACCAAAACGCAGGATGTAATAGAAATCAATGGAAACCGTGCAAAGAGCAGTGGGCAGTGTACAGTTTACCTTGATGGCTTGTTTACACCACAATCAGCATGGTTCTGCATGCATGTTTAAATGTATTTGAGGTGCGTTTTCTTATTTTTTTAAGAATTTCATCTAATTTTTTTTTTTTACAGTAAGCTCTTATACAACCCCATTGGTCATCATGCTCTGTGTGATATGACAGTAAAAACTATTTAATGGACCTTACATAACTTACCATGGCCTTCATTCAGTGTAATAGAGGCCCCAGTGACATCAAAAAGGTCATATGGAGTGATGTAATACTTCAAATTCATAACGTGGCCTTCAACATGAAAAAGAACAATATGGTAGCATGTTTATTATTGACAGTCCTCTTTGTGCCGTTGGTAATATGAATATCAACAGCCCTAACAAAAAAAGAAGACATTTCTTACTGTTACAGTAAATATTACCTCCACTCCTAGGAGTCAGGTAGCCTACGGTGCCCTGTAGTATTTTATCCAATACACTGGCATTGGTGAGCTGCCTGAAAAATAGCCACATGCCCACATCAGTTTTTCATTAACTGTTGTTTAAAATATGATTTCAAGCCCAGGCTGGAGAACACAATGCTTACCAATACATTGCTGCCATTTTTGTGAGGTCCATCTCCAATGACTGAAGTGCCAAAAACATTTTCCTGAAAAGAAAATATCAGTAACTAAGACAGAAACACACACAATATATACACCACCTACTGCTCAGAAGTCACTCACTTGTCCCCAGGCATCTTGTACAGGTTCACCAGGCTCTTAAGGTACTGAGAGAAATCCTCAAAATTCTTCTCCCTAGAGAACAATAAGCATATCATTAAAGCAGACCTCCGGGATCGGCAAAAAAAGCCCGCCTAGTACACGCCCTACACAAAACACTAAACAGTTAATACATTTGTGAAATTCCTTACCATCGAAGAGAAAAGTCTAACTGGATTTTCAGGAAGTCATCTCTGTAATTCAAAAAATGCCAGCATCTGTTCTGCCAAGGAGGTGGTGTTACGCCAGGGATTGCATCATATCCTTTCCTCTCTCTCTCTACACTATAATGAACTACACTTCACATCATGCTTTGGGAATTGCAGTGAATGTGGGAGGGTACACTAGGCCTGTACGTGTTGAATGTGATCATCATGCCAAGTGAATGGCACTCACTCCCAAGCAGCTATGGGGTTAGGTCTGTATAGCCGCCCAGTTCCTTCTCCCCATTCTCCTCTGCTTTAAAAGACTATAAAACTCTATCTCTTCCCTGTGTGTCTCCCGTGATCGGCATAGGTAATACTGATCTTTGAAGTCTGCACTGTCACAGTGCCTTCCTAATGTCACTAGTGAGATCTTTACCCCCTGCCTGCCTGTGTGATTGCCTGGCATGTATGGGGTTAAATGGTTTGAGGGTACTTGTCAGCTCCAACTGTGCTTGTGATGGGAGGAGGGGAACACTGCCTCTGTGGGAGGTTCAGACCGGGTATCTCAGACTTGCTGACCACCCACTGCAGCGAGCAGGAAGTGTTAGCTGAACTGAACTACAGGGGGGACATGACAAGACTAGTGGAATGCAAGGCATAGCAGCCTGTGGTCTTGCAAACAGGAAACCACAGGGAATCCACCCTATAATTTACACATCGACCGAATGTCAGTCGGTTCTTGTTGAACCAACGGATACCGGCCGATAGTCAGCCCGTGTGGACCCAGCCTAACCAAGTTGTTAATGGTACAGTAATAGGCAACCAACCTTAATTGCTGTACAAGCTCTGGACTACTCTGAAAAGATAAAAGAAAATACATTGGATTAAATCACAGCTAAATCAATAGGAGTAAAAGACTTTTAAAAACAGTTGATCCAGTTTATACTACAACCCCAATTCCCCAAAAATTGGGACGCTGTGTAAAATCTACATAAAAACAGAATGCAATGATCTGCAAATCTAATAAACCTACTGTATATTTTATTCACAATCAAAAACATTAAATGTTTTAACTGAGAAAATGTACAATTTTAGGGAAAAAATAAGGTAATTTTGAAATTGCTGGCAGCAACACATCTCAAAAAAGTTAGGGATAGGGCAACAAAAATTTTGCAGCAGATGAGGTTAATTGGCAAACAATTCAGTAACATAACTGGGAATAAAAAGATCCTTAGAGAGTCAATGTTTTAGAACTAAAGACGGGCAGAGATTTACCAATCTGTGGCAGCCAAATCAAAAATCCCTATTTCTTTAATTGTACAGTACAGGACTTTGATTCTACTGACTACTATGACTTTTTTTTTTTCATCTCCGGATGTACAGTTTGCATACCTTAGAAGAAATCATGAAATTTTGCCACGGATATTAAAACTATGACTTATTATGGCAAACAAAAAATTATTTTATTTAAGGATAGTGATATTAAGCCATTTATTATCACATAGTTCTATGGCTCATAATGATAACAAAAATCACCCAAATGGACCCGATTAAACATTTACATACCCTGGAATGTTTGACATTGGTACAGACACACAAGGTGACACCCACAGGTTAAAATGGCAATGAAAGGTTTTATTTCTCACATCTGTGGCTTTTTAAATTGCAATTAGTGTCTATGTATAAATAATCAATGAGTTTGTTAGCTCTCACATGAATGCACTGAGCAGGCTAGCCATGGTGATCAGAAGAGAACGGTGAAAAGACCTGCGTAACAAGGTAATGGAATTTTACAAAGATGGAAAAGGATATAAAAAGCCCTGAATATTCCGGTCAGTACTGTTCAATCACTTATTAAAGTGGTTGTAAACCCGAAAAAAAAAGACAAAAAAAACATGCAAGACAAAAGGCATAATGAGCTAGGATGTCACTCCCGAGCACGCGCTTGGGAGCCGCCAGTCACGCCACGCTGCTGAAGAAATGGCACGAGCGAGACATTTTTTCATTGCGTATGCGCCGATGACATCGGCGCAAGCGCACATGGCAAATATCTCCTAAACCGTGCAGGTTTAGGAGATATTTACAGTACCTACAGGTAAGCCTAATTATAGGCTTACCTGTAGGTACAAGTGGTGTAACAGGGTTTACAACCACCAAGGTCAGGTAGACCAAAAAATATTGCAGCCGCAACTGCCAAAATAATTGTTAAGGATGCAAAGAAAAACCCACAGGTAACCTCAGGAGAAATACAGGATGCTTTGGAAAAACAGTGTGGTTGTTTTTAAGGCACACAATACAATGATAAATGAACAAAAATAAGCTGCATGGTCAAGTTGCCAGAAAGAAGCCTTTACTGTGCCAATGCCACAAATATCAATGCCAAAATTTCACGGGTATGCAAACTTTTGAGCACAACTGTATGTCCAGAGTTTAATGGTCTGTTTTTCTCTGCTGGCTCTGGTTTTCATGCAAAAGCCAGATTGCTTTTACAGTACTTATGGTGTGTACATTCATAATAGCTGTGAGCATTTCTAGCTTCAGGGCCAGTTCATACCACATGGTGTCCAGTAAGTTTATTTTCTGCATCAAAAACAAATGAATGGCAGGTTATATGGTTTTCAATGGCATAGTTCACACCAGTGTGGTCAGTTCCAGAAAAAAAAAAAAGCGTAACACGCTGCATTTTTCTGCGCTGAGCTGTACTGGAACGCAGCTAAATGCATTAAAAAAAAAAAAAAAAACACTGGAGCGCACATGTCCTTATTTAAAGGAGTTGTAAAGGCAGAAGGTTTTGTTAACCCATCTATACATGACTATGCCAGCCCCTCTATTAGAGGCTGGCATAGCACTATGTCAGTAGTTTTCAAAAATGAGTGTTCTGAATAGTTAATTTGATTAAGTCTTCAGGCCGGTCACATTACTTGCAGCCGCTTTATAACTCGGATGGATTGCTGTAAAGCGGCCGCGAATCACATGACTGGCCTGAAGAGAGCTCAAATTTGGTATTTAGAATGCTCGTTTTTGAAAACTACTAACATAGTGTGCTATGCCAGCCTCTAATAGAGAGGCTGGCAGTGACAATTTTAGGTTTTTATTTTACAAGAATAGCAGGGGGGCACGGGCTGGAGACAGACACAGAGGGAGATGACAGGCAAGAAGGAGGGGGTGAGGGATGAGAGAGGAGAGCTGAGAGGACAGATACGTATGATGCAGGGACGTACTCTGACCACGGTGATCAGGACTAAGCAGCCCTGATTTTCGTGTTCAGCGCAGAGCGGGCATACAGGAAATGCCAGGTTCAGGGTTTTTTTTTTACAATTTAGAGGGGGCAGATTACATAGCACAAGCACTGTGCTGTGTAATCAGCTTTAAGGGACCAGGATCTGTATATATTTTTGGGGGGTTAACACACACTTTAATGCATTCTATGCATTAAGATAAAAAACCTTAGCCCCCCAGCACCCCACTAATTACTTACCTGAGCCCCATTTCTCTCCAGCGATGTCCACGTTCCCCTCAGCCATCCAGAACACTCCTCCTGATTGGCTGAGATAGAGCAGCGGCACCATTGGCTCCCGCGGCTGTCAATTAAAGTCAGTCACAGCCAATCAGGGGAGAGGGGGCGGGGCAAGGTCGGGGCTCCGTGTCTGAATGGATACACAGAGCTCCAACTCGGCTTGGGTGCCCCCTGTAGCAAGCTGCTGGCTGAGCGGCACTCAAATGAGGGAGGGGCTAGGAGCAGCGAAGAGGGACCCGAGAAGAGGAGGATCCAGGCGGCTCTGTGCAAAACCAACTGCACAGAGAAGGTAAGCATAACAAGTTTTTTTTTTTTTTTAAAAACAAAGAAAAAAAAAAGAGCCTTTACAATCACTTTATGGTAGAAAAAACAAAAAGGAGGGGGGAAAATATGCACCGGAATGCTTAAAAATATGCATGCAGAAACGCATCCAGACTGCGTTTCAATGGTGTGAACTGGTGTTATGTGTATTCTTATGTGTGTACATGGCAGCTCTTTTGCATATGGTTTATCACCAGCTATAAACGCATTATGCATCTCCTGAATATGGAATGTTCTATTTACCGTATTTATCGGCGTATAACACGCACTTTTTTTCCCCTTAAAATCAGGGGTGCGTGTTATACGCCAATACTCCGTCGAATTCCCCTGCTGAAAACGAGCGAGAGGAGCGAGCGGAGCCGAAGCCGAAGTACACTCGGCTTTACTCGGCTCCTCTCGCAGTCCCGCCCATCTCTGACTGCGCCGCTGACATAGAGAAAGCCGAGTGTACTTCGGCTAGTCTCGGCTCCTCTCGCAGTCCTGCCCCTGACTGTGAGAAGAGCCGAGTCTAGCCGAAGTACACTCGGCTTTCTCCGTCAGCGGCGCAGTCAGTGGAGATGGGTGGGACTGCGAGAGGAGCCGAGTCTAGCCGAAGTACACTCGGCTTTCTCCGTCAGCGGCGCAGTCAGTGGAGATGGGCGGGACTGCAAGAGGAGCCGAGTCTAGCCGAAGTACACTCGGCCCCGCTCGCTCCTCTCCACAGAAATCGGCGCCAAATTTAAAAAAACGCCGAGACTGACAAGATCGCAAAGGCACTGGGCAAGGCTGCAGATGGACAGATGGACACTGGGCAAGGCTGCAGATGGACAGATATACACTGGGCAAGGCTGCAGATGGACAGATGGACACTGGGCAAGGCTGCAGATGGACAGATGGACACTGGGCAAGGCTGCAGATGGACAGATGGACACTGGGCAAGGCTGCAGATGGACACTGGGCAAGGCTGCATGCTGCATTTAAATGTAAGTTTTTTTTCCTTGAATTTCCCTCCTAAAAGTTTTTTTCCTTAAAATTCCCTCCTAAACTTGGGGTGCGTGTTATACGCCGATAAATACGGTACCTTTATTTGATCAATAAAAAAAATATATATTTAAACTTTATGCATATTTATGCAATATTTGTCTGTAGTGACATCCCTCATTTAAAGTTCCACCATTTTTCTCCTCTGTGGTTAGATATGTATATTAGGGATGGAGGTTTGTCACCAGCTATAAACGCATTATGTATCTCCTGAATGTGGAATGTTCAAATGTACTTGTATTTGATCAACAAAATATATGATTATACTTTATGCAATATCTGTCTGCAGTGACATCCCTCATCTAAAGTCCCACTATTTTTCTCCTGTTTTTAAATGTATACCAGGGATTGAGGTTTGTCATTGCGGTGGTCAGGTTACACCCCTTTTTTGTTCACAACCTTTAGAGCTGCCAGAATCTGGGCTCAATCCATGTGCACAGCAGATCAAACACAGTACTGTGCTTGGTCGGCTGGAGAAGACGGCAGGGCAGACCTCTGATGTCTCCATAAAGAGTACCTGTCTCCTGCCCAAAGCTATAACATAGGGGCTTGTTAACCCCCTTATGATAGCAATAAAGTTAAATGGAAAGAAAGTTAAAAAAATACCCAAAAGCAACCCTGTTGCCTGTGCACACCCAGAAATGCAAACGTGTATAGGGAGCACACATGTACACAAACAGCAATGACACCACACTCCTTATATATCGCTGCAAACATCAGCAAGAGCAGTAATTTTAGGGCGCCCGCAGTTTTGAGGGCTGATATATTTGGTACTTATTAAAAAAAAAATTGAAACAAATAGTAAATGTGTGCAATAAAAATAGGATTTTTAATAACAGCTTACCTGTAAAATCCTTTTCTTGGAGTACACCACAGGACACAGAGCCTTTCACCAGAGGTGATTGGACACTGGCACACCCAATGGAGACGAGTTCCCCTCTATATAACCCCTCCCATAAGGGAAGTCCCTCAGTTTTGTAGCAAAGCAATAAGGATCCCATAGAACGGGGGGACCTCTGTGTCCCGTGGCGTACTCCAAGAAAAGGATTTTACAGGTAAGCAGTTATTAAAAATCCTATTTTCGTTATCGTACACCACGGGACACAGAGCCTTTAATCATTACATGGTGGGACGTCCCAGAGCAATGCTCAATATGAGGGCAGGGAGACACAGATCAAGCAGGCCGCTATCGGGCGTGAGGCCCTATACTGCTGCCTGCAGCACACTACGCCCGAAGGCGGAATCCTCATGCCCTCTTACATCTATTTGATAGAATTTGGTAAATGTATGGACTGAAGACCAAGTTGCAGCTTTACAGATCTGAGCCATGGAAGCCTGATGATGCACTGCCCATGAAGCACTTATTGCCCTGGTCGAGTGCGCTTTAACAGAAAAAGGAGGAACTTTGTTCTTTAAACCATAAGCTTGAATTATCACATGTCGAATCCACCTAGAAATGGTTGATTTTTTTTTTTTTTTTTATTCCAATATTCTTTATTTCTTTTCCACATAATAAAAACATACATCCGTTTTTCCATATACAATACATATATAAATTACCCCTATATTCCTCACTTTGTCCCTCATTCGCAGCCACCCAACCTCCTTACTCACTTACTTATCCATCACCCACCCTCTAACGTGTTTCCACTTCTAAACATTTTCCCCATATATTTTTATATTTCTTTACGTTTCCTTTCTTAGTGTATATAAATTCTTCTTTTGCCACAGTGTTATCTATCACCCTCCTCCATTCTGTCACTGTAGGGGATTTTTCCGCCTGCCACTTCTGCGCAATGAGTTTCCTTCCCTGAAACAAACATCTTGTTATTGCTGTTCGTACATCTCCCGAAAGTCCCCTTTCTTCCAGGAGACCCAATACCTGTCTACTGGTTGCAAAGATGTCAAAAACACTATTTATCTTTTCCACTATTTGCTTCCAGTATTGATATAGCTTGGGACACCTCCAGAACATGTGTATTAGGTCTCCCCTATCGTCCCCACATCTCTGACATCTCAAATCCGATCTTCTACCAAAGTGGAACATCCTATAGGGTGTAAAAAAGGGATTTTTATAACAGCTTACCTGTAAAATCCTTTTCTTGGAGTACATCACGGGACACAGAGCGACTTAGTCATTACTAATGGGTTATATAGATTACCTTCAGGTGTTGGCACTGGCCAATTCCAAACCGGAAGTACCCTCCCCTATATAAGCCCCTCCCATCCGGGAGCACCTCAGTTTTGTAGCCAAGCAATAAGTGTCCCAAAAAGAGGGGTGGGAGCTCTGTGTCCCGTGATGTACTCCAAGAAAAGGATTTTACAGGTAAGCTGTTATAAAAATCCCTTTTTCTTTTTCGTACATCACGGGACACAGAGCGACTTAGTCATTACTAATGGGACGTCCCAAAGCAATGCCAAATGAGGGGAGGGATACATAAGCTGGGCGCCATCAGGCATGAGGATCTTTTGCGGCCTGCAACACACTGCGCCCAAAGGCGACATCCTCCTGACTTCTAACGTCTACCTGGTAGAATCTAGTAAACGTGTGTACCGAAGACCATGTTGCGGCCTTACATACTTGAGCCAGGGAGGCCTGGTGATGCACTGCCCATGAAGTTCCAACTGCTCTTGTGGAGTGCGCCCTAACTTTGAACGGAGGCGGTCTCTTTCTCAAGCCATAGGCTTGTATTATGACCTGTCGAATCCACTTGGCTAAAGTGGATTTTGATGCTGCCTGACCCTTTTTAGGGCCTTCCGGCAGAATAAACAAAGTATCCGTTCTGCGAATCTGAGCAGTGGCTTTTAGATAAGCTTTAACTGCTCTTACTACATCCAAGGAATGTAATAACTTTTCCTCTACCGAGCTAGGTTTGGGGAAAAAAGAAGGAAGAACCACATCTTGGTTCAAATGAAACCTCGATACCACCTTAGGAAGAAAGGCTGGATGAGGACGTAATACTACTCTCCTTATGTCCTTATGGACAACCAGATATGGCTCCTTACAGGACAAGGCGGCTAATTCCGATACTCTTTTAGCCGAACAAACGGCTACTAAGAAAATCAATTTCCTGGTGAGAAGAACCAAGGAAATGTGTTGCAATGGTTCAAACGGTTGTTTCTGTAGAACTGACAGAACCAGGTTTAAGTCCCAAGGACATATGGGAATACTAACCGGAGGGCTAATACGCATCACTCCTTGTATGAAAGCTTTGACTAGTGAATGCGAAGCCAAGGGCCTTTGAAAAAATATTGACAAGGCCGAAATCTGACCCTTGATAGTACTCAAGGCCAGCTTCCTATCTACAGCCCACTGTAGGAAGTCCAAAATCCTCCCTATCACGTACTTACGTGGATGCCATTTCTTGGCCTCACACCACGTAATGTACGCTTTCCAGATCCTATAATAGATCTGCCTGGATACCGGCTTCCTGGCATTGATCATGGTAGATACCACAGAAATAGAGAGCCCTCTCTTTTTCGGAATGTGGGCTTCAATAGCCAGGCCGTCAAACCTAGGGCTGGTAAGGAAGGGTGGTATATCGGTCCTTGCGAAAGCAGGTCCGGACGATGTGGGAGGGTCCAAGGACTCCTCACTGACATTTTTACAATCTCCGCGTACCATGCCCTTCGGGGCCACGCTGGAGCCACCAGAATCACTGGTTTCTTTTCTACCCTGATTCTGCGGAGTAATCGCGGTAACAATTGTGGCGGTGGGAATGCATATATCAGCTTGAACTGATCCCAAGGGAACACTAGGGCATCCGAGCCGCAAGCTAGAGGATCCCTTGTGCGAGACACAAATCTGTCCACCTTTGCGTTGAATCTGGATGCTAGCAGATCTACATCCGGTGTTCCCCACCGCTGGCATATTGCCTGGAAAACCTCGGGGTGAAGAGACCATTCCCCCGGGCATAATTGTTGGCGACTTAAAAAGTCCGCTCTCCAATTTTCCACTCCTGGGATGAAAACCGCGGATATGGCTGGGACATATTTTTCTGCCCACTCCAGGATGCAATTTGCTTCCCTCTGGGCTGCACGACTCCTGGTGCCACCCTGGTGATTGATATATGCCACTGCTGTGGCATTGTCTGATTGAATTCTGACAGGGGACCCTTGGATGTCCATGCTACTAGGGCATACCGGGCTGCTCGTATCTCTAAGAGATTGATGGGCAGGGCCTTTTCTGCTTCTGACCACTTGCCCTGGAGAGACCATTGCTCCAGTACTGCCCCCCAGCCTATGAGGCTGGCATCTGTAGTGACTACCTTCCAAGAAACCGGACTGAAGGGTTTCCCTTTTTCCAGATTCTGGGGCATCAACCACCAATGGAGGCTCTTGCGAACGGAAGAGGACAGGGACATTGGTAAGTCTAAAGCCTGAACTTTTTTGTTCCAGGCTGACAGTATGGCCCTTTGCAAATTCCTTGAATGGAATTGACCGTAGGGTACCGCTTCGAATGAAGCCACCATTTTTCCCAGCAGCCTCATGCAGAGGCGTATGGATGGTTTTCTTTTTGTACCCACTAAGTGGGTCAAATCTTTTAAAGACGACACCTTCTCTGGAGGTAAGAAAATCTTTCTCTGATTTGAATCCAGCCTTAGCCCTAAGTATTCCAGACTTTTGACTGGTCTTAGAGCTGACTTGTCCCGGTTGATAATCCAACCGTGATATTCCAGATACTTGATTGTCTTGTGAATAGCTACTTCCAGCTTTTCCACTGAGTGGTCTATTAGTAGCAGGTCGTCTAGATATGCCATTATCGTTACACCCTGTGTTCTTAGATTGGCCAATAATGGGGCCAGAATTTTTGTGAACACTCGTGGTGCTGTGGCCAGACCGAAAGGTAAGGCTCTGAACTGAAAATGGCGCCCTTCTACTGCAAAGCGTAGAAATTTCTGGTGGGCCGGAAAGATGGGAATATGCAGATAAGCATCCTTTATGTCGATCGAGGCTAACCATTCCTGCCCTTGTAGGGCGGTGGCCACCGATCGGATCGACTCCATCCGAAAAGTCCTGATATTTAGGAACTTGTTTAGCCCTTTTAGATTTAATATGGGCCTCACGTCCCCATTTGGTTTGGGGACTGTGAAAAGGTTCGAGTAAAACCCGAATCCGCTTTCTTCCAGGGGAACCTTCATGATTACACCTTGGAGCAATAGTTGTTCTAGTGCCAGAAGGAGGGATCCTCTCTTCTGGGGATCTCTTGGCACGTTTGACCTCATAAATTGGGCAGGAGGAGTGCCTTTTAACTCCAGCTTGTATCCCAGACTTACTGCGGAGAGCACCCATCTGTCTCTGATGGTGTCCCGCCAGGTCTCTGTGAACAACTGAAGTCTTCCCCCCACCCGATTGAGTGGGGGCAACGCTTCATGCCTTGGGGGGAGGTTTTGTACCTCTCTTGATCCAGGGCTTCTTGTTACCCTGTGATTGTCCCTGATTTCTGCCCCCTGAATTTGACCGCGGAGGCCGTCGGAACTGCTTCACAGCCGATGTGCCCGGGACTGGAGAAGTAGGCCTCTTAAAAGAAGGACTTCTACCCTTGTTCTTAACCGGTAAGAGTGAACTTTTACCGGCAGAAATTTTCTGGATATATTTGTCCAGATCTTCTCCAAATAAGCGTTCTCCATGAAATGGGAAGCTAACCAGCAGTTTTTACAGGGAGCTTCAGCAGACCAGTTTTTGAGCCACAGAAGCCTACGCATATGTACTACAGACAGCGTAAAGCGGGAGGCCTGTTGGATTTTATCCTTTATGGCGTCCACCGCAAAACACAAGGCTCTAGGCAGGTCAGCTAGGGCAAGAGCCTGCTGATCTGGTAAGTCCCTTAAGACTTGTTTCAACTGATCTTTCACTGCTTGGCAGACTCCAATCGCTGCTACCGCAGGTTGTGTCACCATGCTTGCTGTAGAGAAAGCAGATTTTAGTAAAGACTCCAATTTTTTATCTATTGGGTCTTTGAACATTGGAACATTATCTACTGGACATGTCAGTGATTTGTTAACAGAAGAGATGGCTGCGTCCACTGTAGGGACCCTCCATTTTTTTATGAACTTATCCTCCATGGGATAGATCACCGGAAATCTCTTGGGGGGAGCAAATATTTTATCAGGATGCTCCCAATCCTGGTAAATAAGCCCTTCTAATAAAGGGTGGGTTGGGAAGGAACAGACAGCCTGGGGAGCTTTTAGCGACCCCAGCGAGGAAACCGTAGTGGATGGTGGTTCCGCCAGAGGCATTTTAAATGCTGATCGGACCATGTTAGTCAGAGACTGAACCCATAATCTTTCAGCCTGAGATGCTGAGAAAGGTTCTTCCACTGTTGATTCCTCCATAACTGAATCAACCTCATCCTGATCCCCTTCAGGTAGGTCGATCTCTGTGTGGGGCTGTTCCTCCACTAACAGGCACTCTGAAGGAGGAGACGGAGATCGGACGCGCTTTTCCTGTGACAGGGAAGCAGCGATCAATGCTGTTAATCTCTCTTCCAATTCTCCCAGAGTTGAGGATAAAACCTCCTGTTATATATACAGGAGCAGGTGGACTGGGGACAGCCGCAGCACCAGGCACTCCTGCGGGGTTTCTACGGCTACTGACCTCTGAATTCTCAGGGGAGATTGGTGCAGTACAAGCATGCCCAATATCCTCAGAGCCCGATGGAGACCCCTTTGGCTTCCTGGAAGACCTATTTCCGGAGCGTCTGGACGACATATCCTTTAAACACAAAGCTGAGGTATTCCCGTCGTCATACACCAATTTTTGCTGGTAATAGTCTAACACAGTTGCTATATACCAGCTGGTGTCCACTAAAGTGCCTTTCTATGGGGATGCCTGCATCAACCGCCTCTGTGTGCCACTGTTTGTTGCTAGCTCTGTTTGCATCCAGCTGACACTTGTACTGTGTCTTTTATCCATGCTGGGACGCCTGCACATGCGCAGAAGCGCCGCGGCGCGCATCGAGCGTCATCCACCCGCCCCGCCCCTTTTTTTTTCATAGGAGGCGCGTGCACGCGCCCGCGCCCATGCGCCATTGGCGCCCTTTTCGAAATCAAACAGGGACTAGGAGCCAGGGCCCTTTTTGCCGGAGGGCCTGTGCGGTGGATGAGCGCAGCAACAGGGCAGAGGAAGTGGATTCCCACAGAGAAACTTACCAACTGCCTGGATCTTTTGACTTGAAAAAACCAAAGATCCACATGACAAGAAAAATGGACTACAGCGGCCTCTATTGGTTTAACACAGGTACCGCGGTCCCTTTTTTTTTTTTTTTTTCTTGACTACTATTAAAATTTTACATTTTCAGTAGTTACAGGCATACACAGATATTAGCGGGAATACCGTTAGGTAACAGACAGAAAGACAAATTAGGCTTGGGGGTCCCCCAATAGAACCAAGTTCCTGGGGGCCCCCACTTACCTGATCCCCGCCACAGGACTTTGTTTGGTCCACAGAAGTCCAAACTTCACCTATCACGGCAGGCATTGTAAGTAAACCTTCAGGGACCGGGTTCCCAAGGATTCCACTCCCCTGGACCTGTATAGCACCCTGCACAGACAACATCTTGGTCGTGGGTATGACCAGAGCTCTGGATCCCAGGGTCCAGCCCTCCTAAGAGAGGCATTACAGGCAAAACCTTGCTCTTCTGCTGCAAGGCCCGGGTACCGACCGTTTAGCTATGAAGCTTTTTTGGTGGGATCCGGAACAGCTTACTAAGGCCCAAAAGAACCTGTACGCAAGCCCAGTGAAAACACATGTTACTCTTTGGCCAACACCTTAGACACTGGCAAAAAACTGAGGTGCTCCCGGATGGGAGGGGCTTATATAGGGGAGGGTACTTCCGGTTTGGAATTGGCCAGTGCCAACACCTGAAGGTAATCTATATAACCCATTAGTAATGACTAAGTCGCTCTGTGTCCCGTGATGTACGAAAAAGAAATACACTCTGTGTATAAGGTAAAGATGGGAGATAATTTGGGATGGATGACAGGGATACATTAGGTCCAATTGCTAATATCCTTTCCCATTGTTCCTGTGAAAGTGGGCCCACTTCTTTCTCCCATTTACTCTTATTTTTATTGTCTGGTGTCTCCCTCCAATCAGCCTTTACTAAGGAGTTATACATATCGGAGATTGCTCCTCTAGAGGCCCCTGCATTTACTAATTCTTGGACAAAGGGCATGTCGCTCCATTCTGATGGACTCTGTCCAAACTGTACATACAGCGCATGCCTGATTTGTAAGTATCTATAAAAGGATCTATTTGGGACAGCATAATCATCCCTTATTTCTTGGAATGATTTTATTCTTCCTGCCTTAAAGAGTTGTGCCAGTAAATGTATTCCTAATCTATCCCACTCCTCTACCTTCCCCATAGCTTTAAGTTCCTGCAAGTTACTGTTATGCCATATGGGAGAAAATTCAGAGAATCCCTTATATCCCAGGATCTTCTTAACCTCCTTTCAACATTTAACCATTAATTGGGCCGTCATGCATCTAGAACTAAAAGAGTCTGCCGCCACCTCTGTATCATGACATGTATCGTTCAAAATTAGCCCTTCCTTTCCTGCTATTCGGTTAATGCCCCTCATATACTGCACCTGAGCGGCTAAAAAATAGTATCTGGGATTCGGAAGGGCCAATCCTCCCTTCTCTTTAGGTTGTTGTAGGGCTCGGAGGCTGATCCTTGCTGCTCCATTCCTCCAAATCAATTCTCTAAATACCCCATCTATTTTTTTGAACCACTGTTTTGGGATCCATACTGGGGAATTATGGAAGATATATAGAATTTGTGGCATCCATACCATTTTTACCAGGTTACTCCTGCCGGCCACTGAAAGGGGGAGCCTATTCCAGACCCGACATTTTTGTCTGAGTTTTGTCAACAGTGGCACTAAATTTCCATCTATATACTGCCCTGGATCCCTTGTTATATTTACTCCTAGATATCTCATTTGGGTTACCACCTTCACTTGAGCAATCTGCCCTATCAATGGGTCTATCGGCAAGAGCGTCGACTTATCCCAATTAATTGTCAGCCCCGAGAATTTACCAAATTCCCCTATTATATCTATTGCATTCTCCAATGAGGTTTGTGTATCCCCCAAAAAAAGCAGGACATCATCCGCGTACATGGCTACCTTCTCCTCCCTCAATCTTCTCTTGAAACCCTTTATACCCGGGGATGCCCTTATAGAAATGGCCAGTGGCTCCATGGCAAGGGCCGAAAAGCAGGGGTGACAGCGGGCATCCCTGCCTTGTCCCCCTCGCCAACCTGAACATTCACCATTTATCCTTACCTTTG
The DNA here is from genome assembly GCA_029206835.1 of Rana muscosa. Classification (NCBI taxonomy): domain Eukaryota; kingdom Metazoa; phylum Chordata; class Amphibia; order Anura; family Ranidae; genus Rana; species Rana muscosa. Next base: position 173,434,612 of record CM055128.1, on the reverse strand, counting down.
CTCTGGGACTTTCATACAATATTTTGATCCATTGGATAAATTTAGGGCCAAACTGGAACTCTACCAGAACTTTCCAAAGGTAGTGCCACTCAAGGCTATCAAAAGCCTTGGTTGCATCTGAGGATAAAATGGCCCTTGACCCTTCTTCTATTGGCAATTGAGTATTCAAAAATGCTCTCCTTATATTGGAACTGGTAGATCTACCTGGGATAAATCCTGTCTGGTCCGAGTGTACCAATTTTGGGATTATCTTGTTTAGCCTCATTGCCAAGATTTTGGCCAGAATTTTTACATCAGCACACAGTAAAGATATCGGTCTGTACGAGGCTGTCTCCAACTGATCTGTCCCCTCTTTCAGTAATACTATAATTGTTGCTTCCGTCATGGACATAGGTAGCTTTCCTTCCTCTACTGCCCTGTTAAATACCTCCAGAAGTCTCGGGAGTAGCACCTCACTATACTTTTTATATATTTCTGTTGGCAAGCCATCAAGCCCTGGAGCCTTTTGATTTGCCATCTCCGTTGTTGCCTTTTGTATCTCTTTCAGTGTAAGCGGTGCCTCCAGGCCCTCCCTATCTTCCCCTGATAATCGTGGAATCTGCAAACCTGAAAAAAAGGTTCTCATCTCTCCCTCATTACCATGTAGTGTGCTGCTATACAGGTTCTGATAGTATTTATTAAAAACGTATTTTATTTCTGATGTGCCTCTCCCAATTTCCCCCTCATCACGGACCGCCGGGATGACAGATAGGGCCAAAATTCTCCCCACTCTCTCACCCTCCCCATAGAAAGTCCGTTTCTGAAATAATTTTTTTTTTCTGCTTTTCTTAATACTATTTTTTTATAGTCTTCCTGTGTCTCTGACCACTCCTTATATTTCTCTGTGGTTGGGTTTCTTATGTAATTCATCTCTGACCTTTTCAGCTTTTCCCTTGCTGCAGTTTCTTTGGCACTTGATTGTTTTTTAATAAATTATATATTTTTTATTAAGATTCCCCGTAGGAACGCCTTCAGAGTATCCCAAATCACTCCCATTGAAGCTGATCCATTATTTATTTTTATAAATTCCTTCAGACTAGTCTCTATTCCCCCCGGGTCCTCAATTACTTCCAGCCAAAATGGATTTATTTTCCAGTCCCCTTTCCTATATCCTCCATTCATCTTTATTTCAAAGTTAACTGGGGAATAGTCTGAAATGCTTCTTGGTTCGTATACCACCTCCCCCACCTCACCCAGTGCCTCCTCATTACAAAGTACGAGGTCTATCCGGGACAGGGTCGCGTGCGCCCTTGAGTGGCAGGAGAATTGTCTCTCTTCCGGGTGCCTCCTCCTCCACACGTCCACCAAACCCACCTCCCCACAAAATTGTCGGAGAGGGCTGCCGGTCGCGTGTCCCCTGGAGCACCCCGCCGGGAATCTATCCATTTTTTTATCCATAGTCATGTTAAAATCCCCCACCACTATTACGGGCACACCCGCCCTGTCCATGGTAAACTCTATTAATTCCTAAAGCACCTCGGTATTAAACGGGGGGGGGGGGTATATACATTCGCCACTACATATTCCTTTGTTTCTATCCAGCAATGGAGAAAAACATAACGTCCCTTAGCATCTATCTTGCTCTGTCTGCAGGAGAACACCACACTGGTATCTATCAGGATACTCGCACTCCTTGAATAGGAGGTGTGAGTGGAGTGGTATTGTACTTTGTATTTCTTATTTTTTTATATTTTACTGGTTTCTTTATCCAGATGCGTCTCCTGCAGACACAGCACTTTTATATTACTTATTTCTGCTGTTGAGAAGATTGTCTGTCTTTTAATTGGGTCCTTTACCCCTCGCACATTCCATGAACTCACCTTTATGCCTTTACCTTGATTTGGGGTCCCTTTCCCATCTTCTCTATTCTCCATCATCTACCCCCATTTAGTTTCATCCTTTCAGTGTACTTCCGACCTTATCAAACTGTGCATTAGTAATATCTGTTCATGAAAACATATTTTTAGTGGCTCTCCTTCTTCTAGTGCCCCATACACGCATATCTTCTCCCCCATTCCTCCCACCCCATCCACCTAACTCCCACCCCCCCCCCCATGTCCTTCCCCTTCCTTGCCCTGTTTGGGGCCCATATAGAGGGCTTCTAAAGTGACCGGTTCTTACTCTTGGAGTACTCCCCCTTTCACTCCTATCATTTTGTGTTTTAACTACTATAAATACATCCTTCCCTTTCACACATCTCTTCCTTACATTTTGATGCATCTTCTTTTCCTTCCACCTTTGTGCCACTCTCCACCAAAAAAATAGGATTTTTTACTCACCGTAAAATCCTTTTCTCTGAGTCCATGGACCGACACAGCTTCTCTATTGACAAAGTGGGTATTATCCGTTAATTAGGAGTGACTAGGCAGAAAAACTTGTAAAAAGTGTTGCATCACACCTTCTACAGTACCGCCCAGGGGGTGGACCCTCTGGGTATATCCTCTCAGTCTGCACATCGCAGATCAGTTCGTCAAAAAGCAGTACAAACTTAAAAGAAGGGATGGGTGCTGCGTCGGTCCATGGACTCAGAGAAAAGGATTTTACGGTGAGTAAAAAATCCCATTTACTCTTTCGTCCATGGACCGACACAGCTTCTCTATTGACAAAGTGGGACGTCCCAAAGCAGTGTCAGAGAAAAAACGAGGGGTGGTAACAGCATAAAAATAAACTTTACCCCAAACACAAAACAGCACTCCTCCAACCGAGGAGCTGCAACTCTAAACAGCCGCTTGCAAAACCTTGCGGCCGAAAGAGGCATCTGAAGATGCACCTACATCAACTTTGTAGAATTTTGTGAAAGTGTGAACGGATGACCAAGTCGCCGCTTTACATAATTGGGAAACAGACGCTTGATGTCGGAAAGCCCAAGAGGCACCTATTGCCCTGGTCGAATGCGCCGTGACCGGAAAGGGGGGCGCTTGACCCTTTAAGGCGTAAGCCTGGATTACTATCTGTCGGATCCACCTAGAGATGGTGGCCGACGAGACTGCTTGGCCCTTCTTGAGACAAGCCACCGAAACAAACAGTGAGTCTGACTTCCGGAACAGGGAAGAAGCAGATAGGTATACTCTCAAAGCTCGGACAACGTCCAAGGAATGCAACGGTGACTCCTTAGGATTCGACGGATGAGGACACAAGGATGGAATTACAATGTCCTCGTTGAGATGAAAAGCCGAAACGACCTTCGGAAGAAAGGAAGGCTGCGGCCGCAGCACCACCTTATCCTTGTGGAAAATCAAATAGGGAGCCTTGCAGGACAAGGCTGCCAGCTCAGAGACTCGTCTAACTGACGTAACAGCCACCAAAAAGACCACTTTCTGAGAAAGTGTCAACAGGGGAATATCTCTAATATTCTCAAACGGTGCCTTCTGAAGCACCGAGAGGACCAGGTTCAAGTCCCACGGGAGGTAGCGGGGGATGGACCGGAGGGGCCACATGTCGAACCCCCTGCACAAATGTACTCACGAGAGAGTGAGCCGCCAGGGGTCGCTGAAAAAAGACAGCCAGGGCAGATATCTGTCCCTTAAATCGTACTTAGGGCAAGCCTTCGGTCCACCCTATGCTGTAAAAACAGCAGGATTCTGGAAACCAAATAAGTACGTGGATGTCATTTCATTTCCTCACACATGGAGATGTAGGCCTTCCAAGTGCGGTGATAAACCTTTCTAGAGGACGGTTTCCGAGCACTTCTCATAGTAGAGATTACTGAATCTGACAGGCCCCGGTCTCTCAGTACCTGGTCCTCAACAGCCACGCCGTTAAAGCCAGTGACCGTAAAGCAGGATGGAGTATGAGACCTTGCGATAGCAGGTCCTTCCGTAGTGGTAGGCGCCAGGGGACATCTGCTACCAGACGTACTAGATCGGCGTACCAAGGACGCTGAGGCCAATCCGTAGCGATTAGGATCATTGGAATTCCCTCTGCCTCCACTACATGCGGACGCAGATTTGTTGGGTTTGCGGGACCAAGGACGCTTTTGTCCTTGGACAGGCGCCTTGTCGGCCTTGGGTCTTTTCCCTGTCGCCCTAGGGGGACGAAAAAAATGCTTGCGTGCAGTAAAGGAGGGCCCTTGCCCTTGGCGTGGCCCCTACCCTTGCTAGTTTGAGGAAGCAAAGTGCTTTTACCTCCTATGGCATCCTTGATGATGTCATCCATAGAGGCCCCAAAAAGTCTGTCGCCCCTAAAAGGCAGATCCAACAGGGCTTTCTTGGAGGTCTGGTCCGCAGACCAGCCCTTTAGCCAGATCAGGCGGCGTATTGCTACTGCATAAACCAAAGCCTTTGACAGCAGGGAAATAGTATCCATGTCTGACTCGCAGACAAACCTAAGGCCCTGGACAAACTGGTCGGCCAATGTTATCTCATCAGGAGGAGCATCTCGCTCCTTAAACCCTGGAGTAGCAATCTTGCCCATTCAGTAAGTGTCTGAGACACTAGGGCCCCCGCCAATGCTGGGCGTACTGCCGAGCCTACCACTGAGTATAGGTAGCGAGCGAGTGCTTCAGACTTCTTATCCACAGGGTCCTTGAAAACAGGAGCCCCTTCTACTGAAATTGTGGTGGCTCTATTAGGTCTGGACACCAGAGGGTCCACTATAGGGGGAGAGGTCCATTTCTTCAGAAAACTCTCCTCAAAGGGGTACCGTACCGCAAACCTCTTTGGGGCTGTAAAGACCATCAGTGGGATCTCCCTTTTTTTGTATAAGAGTTTATCAAAATAAGACACACAAGGGAACACCTTAGCAGTGCGGACAGGTTTATGAAACCCAAAGTGGACCGGAGTCTCTGCTGCTTCTACAGTATTTTCCAACTTTAGCGTATCCCGCACTGCAGTAATAAGGTCAGATACCAAAGCCGTCTCGCGTACTGACCTGGACTTGGAGTCATCCTCACTATCCGGTCACGGTCTGCAGTCTCTGATGCGTCAGAATCTGGGCCCTGAGCCGTAGCTGGACCTGGTTCTGCATCAGAATTATCCCCAGAAGCTTGCAGGGGACGGGGGCGTTTACTACCCCCTGTATTCCCGTGTGCTGCTTCCACCCTGGCAGCAAACGCCTCTAGGATTGCCGTCATAGCGTTCATAGACACCTCGGGGGCACCAGCTGCTAAATCTGGTGTTTCAGGGGAGAAGACATCTGGCTCAGATGCCATGCTGACCACGCGCTGACACCCACAGGGCTCCAGGCAAGATATCAATAGGCCACCCTCCTGTGCTGCAGAGATGCTGGGTCACCCAGAGGACTCGCCACCCTTGGATCGGTACCGCTATGCTGCCGTGCTGCGCCTGTGATGCTGTCCCACCGCTGCTGTCAGTCTGCTTCTTTTATCAGTGCTTCACTGTGTGAATTTCTCGCGCCAGTTTAATGCACCCTAGAGGCCGGAGACTCTCGCAAAATGGCCGCCAAACGTCTGTATGGAAGATAATGTGGGCTCAAAGAAAATGGCCGCCAAGCCGAAGATAGAGGCCAAAGCAGCCGTAGACCACAAAAGCTGGCTGCCGAACGGCAATATATACATACAGCGTGGATCATTACAAACATGGCCGCCGATCAGTCGATAGAGGCCAGAGGGTGTGGAACTACAAGAAAATGGCGCCGAAACCACAGGAAGATGGCCGCCGGGCAGTCACTAAAGGCCGAACCCGGCATGGACCACAGCAAAATGGCCGCCGACAGCATGGAGAGGGAAGAAGCACACACACATGTAAGCAGAAATTACATCTTTTTAAATGTTAGTTACAGCCAGCCCCGCTCCAGTGGAACCCCCTAGGTGACCCCCAGCACCCAGCAACCTTAGCTAGAAGCCCAGGGAGGAGGGAAGGGCAAGGAGAGAGGGAAGAAAGGGGCCACAACCACTTACTTGGTCTCTCCAGTAATGTCCAGCCAAATCACCCAGCCAAGGCAGGGGAGTTTACTTACCTATCCTGCATGTATCATGCTGGAAGACATTCCAAACAGATCATCGTCCGCGCACAGAAGGTGACTGTTGGCCAGGCATGCTGTGATTGGACCCAAGGGGACGATCATATATATGCCCTGGAGTGCGATGCTCACCGGACAGGCTGCTGCGACTCGGCCGTAAGGTCAGCCGAAGCTGAGCGGTCCAATGCAAGCCTTGTAGCGTAAGCTCACTGGCCAGGCTGCTGCGACTCGGCCGTAAGGTCAGCCGAAGCTGAGCAGTCCGATGCAGGCCCTGGAGCGTAGGCTCACCGGCCACCCGTGGAGCGACGGGCATGTCGTGGAAAACCCAGCGCGTAGCTAGGGTCGGCACACGCTTGATTGCCGAAACTGGGGAGACTACAAGGATCGAGGATCCAGCCTGTCACCCAGTCGGCAATTGATCGAAGATCGCAGGAAACAAAAAAAAATGTAGCAAAAAAATATCTTTTCCCCCCGGACCAATGGGCCTGAAGGGAGCCATGTCCTACTCCTTGCTAGACAGAAAAAAACGGATCTGCGAGATGCAGACTGAGGGGATATACCCAGAGGGTCCGCCCCCTGGGCGGTACTGTGGAAGGTGTGATGCAACACTTTTTACAAGTTTTCTGCCTAGTCACTCCTAATTAACGAATAATACCCACTTTGTCAATAGAGAAGCTGTGTCGGTCCATGGACGAAAGAGTAATACAAATAGCATATTTACCACCCCTTTTTGGCCCTTTGCCTCTGTAATTCAGGGGAGAAATCTGGATAAAATTGAAATTCTTGCACCCTTGACTTGTATATCTTTCATCTCTCTTGCCTTTTGAAGGATAGCAATTTTATCCGTGAAGTGTAACAGTTTAACGAGGATAGGTCTCGGATGACCTCCTGCAGCAGGTGCCCTAAACGGAATTCTATGGGCCCGCTCAATTGAAAAAAATAGGATTTTTATAACAGCTTACCTGTAAAATCCTTTTCTTGGAGTACATCACGGGACACAGAGCGACATAGTCATTACTAATGGGTTATATAGATACCGTCAGGTGCTGGCACTGGCAACTTCCAAAACCGGAAGTACCCTCCCCTATATAAGCCCCTCCCATCCGGGAGCACCTCAGTTTTGTAGCAAAGCAATAAGTGTCCCTAAAGAGGGGCGGGAGCTCTGTGTCCCGTGATGTACTCCAAGAAAAGGATTTTACAGGTAAGCTGTTATAAAAATCCTATTTTATTTCTCGTACATCACGGGACACAGAGCGACATAGTCATTACTAATGGGATGTCCTAAAGCAATGCCAAATGAGGGGGGGGATACACCATATATAAGCTGAGCGCTATCAGACATGAGGATCTTTTGCGGCCTGCAACACACTGCGCCCAAAGGCGACATCCTCCTGACTTCTAACGTCCACCTGGTAGAACCTAGTAAACGTGTGTACCGAAGACCATGTTGCGGCCTTACAGATTTGAGCCAGGGAGGCCTGGTGATGCACTGCCCATGAAGTTCCAACTGCTCTCGTGGAGTGCGCTCTAACTTTGAACGGAGGCGGTCTCCTTCTCAAGCCATAGGCTTGTATAATGACCTGTCGAATCCACTTGGCTAAAGTAGATTTTGACGCTGCCTGACCCTTTCTGGGGCCTTCCGGCAGAATAAACAAAGTATCCGTTCTGCGAATCTGAGCAGTGGCTTTTAGATAAGCTTTAACTGCTCTTACTACATCCAAAGAATGCAATAACTTTTCCTCTACCGAAGTAGGTTTGGGGAAAAAAGAAGGAAGAACCACATCTTGGTTCAAATGAAAACTCGATACCACCTTAGGAAGAAAGGCTGGATGAGGACGTAACACTACTCTGTCCTTATGGATAACCAGATATGGCTCCTTACAGGACATAGCTGCTAATTCCGATACTCTTTTAGCCGAACAAATGGCTACTAGAAAAATCTATTTCCTGGTGAGAAGCACCAAGGAAATATGCTGTAATGGTTCAAATGGTTGTTTCTGTAGAACCGACAGAACCAAGTTTAGATCCCATGGACATATGGGAATATTAACCGGAGGACTAATACGCATCACTCCTTGTATAAAGGCTTTGACTAGTGAATGCGAAGCCAAGGGCCTTTGAAAAAATATTGACAAGGCCGAAATCTGACCCTTGATAGTACTCAAGGCAAGCTTCCTATCTACAGCCCACTGTAGGAAGTCCAGAATCCTACCTATTACGTACTTATGTGGATGCCATTTCTTGGCCTCACACCACGCGATGTACGCCTTCCAGATTCTATAGTAGATCTGCCTGGATACCGGCTTCCTGGCATTGATCATGGTAGATACCACAGCATTAGAGAGCCCTCTCTTTTTTAGAATGTGGGCTTCAATAGCCAGGCCGTCAAACCTAGGGCTGGTAAGGAAGGGTGGTATATCGGTCCTTGCGAAAGCAGGTCCGGACGACGTGGGAGAGTCCAAGGACTCCCCACTGAAATTTTACAATCTCCGCGTACCACGCTCTTCGGGGCCACGCTGGAGCCACCGGAATCACTGGTTTCTTTTCTACCCTGATTCTGCAGAGTAATCGAGGTAACCATTGTGGCGGTGTGAATGCATATATCAGCTTGAACTGATCCCAAGGGAACACTAGGGCATCCGAGCCGTAAGCTAGGGGATCCCTTGTCCGAGACAAACCTGTCCCCCTTTGCGTTGAATCTGGATGCTAGAAGATCTACATCCGATGTTCCCCACCGCTGACATTGTCCAGAAAACCTCGGGGTGAAGGGACCCTTCCTCTGGGCCTAATTGCTGGCGACTTAGAAATTCCGCCTTCCAATTCTCCACTCCTGGAATGAATACCGCAGATATGCTGGGACATATTTTTCTGCCCATTTCAGGATGTAATTTACTTCCCTCTGGGCTGCACGACTCCTGGTGCCCCCCTGATGATTGATATATGCCACTGCTGTGGCATTGTCTGATTGAATTCTGACAGGGGACCCTTGGAGTTTGGATGTCCATGCTACTAGGGCATACCGGGCTGCTCGTATCTCTAAGAGATTGATGGGCAGGGCCTTTTCTGCATCCGACCATCTGCCCTGGAGAGACTATTGCTCCAGTACTGCTCCCCAGCCTATAAGGCTGGCATCTGTAGTGACCACCTTCCAAGAAATCGGACTGAAGGATTTCCTTTTTTCCAGATTCTGGGGAACCAACCACCAACGGAGGCTCTTGCGAACGGAAGGGGACAAGGACATTGTAAGTCTAGGGCCTGAATTTTTTTGTTCCAGGCTGACAGTATGGCCCCTTGCAAATTCCTTGAATGGAATTGACCGTAGGGTACTGCTTCGAATGATGCCACCATTTTTCCCAGCAGCCTCATATACAGGCGTATGGACGGCTGTCTTTTTTGTACCCACTAAGTGGATCAAATCCTTCAAAGACAACACCTTTCCTCGAGGCAAGAATATTTTTCTCTGGCCTGAATCCAACCTTAGCCCCAAGTATTCCAGACTTTTGACTGGTTTTTAGGGCTGACTTGTCTCGGTTGATAATCCAACCGTGAGATTCCAGATACTTGATCGTCTTGTGAACGACCACGTCTAGTTTTTTCACTGAGTGGTCTATCAGCAACAAGTCATCCAGATATGCCATTATCATTACACCTTGTGTTCTTAGATTGGCCAATAAAGGGCCAGAATTTTTGTAAACACTCGTGGTGCTGTGGCCAAACCAAAGGGTAAGGCTCTGAACTGAAAATGGCGCCCTTCTACTGCAAAGCGTAGAAATTTTTGGTGGACTGGAAAGATGGGAATGTGCAAATAAGCATCTTTGATGTCGATCGCGGCTAACCAATCCTCCCCTTGTAGGGCAGTGGCCACCGATCGGATCGACTCCATCGGAAAGTCCTGATATACAGGAATTTGTATAGCCCTTTTAGAATTAATATGGGCCTCCCGTCCGCGTTTGCTTCGGGACTGTAAAGAGGTTTGAGTAAAACCCAAACCCTCATTCTTCCAGGGGAACCTCCATAATTACTCCTTGGAGCAATAGTTGTTCTAGTGCCAACAGGAGGGACTCTCTCTTCCGGGGATCCCTTGGCACGTTTGACCTCAAAAATGGGAAGGAGGAGAGTCTTAACTCCAAACTGTATCCCAAACCTACTGCGGAGAGCACCTATCTGTCTTGATCGTGTCCCGCCAGGTCTCTTGCGAACAACTGGAGTCCTCCCCCCACCCGACTGAGTGGGGGCTTCAATGAATTTAACTTTGGGGGAGGTTTTGTACCTCCCCTGACCCAGGGTTTCTCATTACCCTGCTACTGTCCCTGTTTTTTACCCCCGGGATTTGACCGAGGAGGCCGTCGGAACTGTTACACAGCCGATGCCCCAGGGACTGGAGAAGCAGGCCTCTTAAAGAGGGACCTCTAACTCTGCTTTTAACCGGCAAGAGCGTATTTTTACCGCTGGAAATTTTCTGGATATATTTGTCCAGGTTTTCCCTGAATAAGCGTTCACCATGAAATGGGACGCTAACCAGCCATTCTTTACAGGGAGTTTCAGCAGACCAGTTTTTGAGCCATAGGAGCCTACGCATATGTACTATAGACAGCGTAAGGCGGGAGGCCTGATGGACTGAATCCTCTATGGCGTCAACCGCAAAGCCTAAGGCTCTAGGTAGATCAGCTAGGGCAACGCCTGCTGATCTGTCAAGTCCCTCAAGACCTGTTTCAACTGATCCTTCACTGCTTAGCAGACCCCAATAGCTGCTACTGCTGGTTGTATCACCAAGCAGATTTTCATAAGGGCTCCAATCTTTTATCTATTGGGTTCTTGAACATTTGGACATTATCCACTGGACATGTCAGTGATTTATACATACAAGAGATGGCTGCGTCCACTGTAGGGACCTTCCATTTTTTTTTTTTTTTTTTTTTTGATGAACTTATCCTCCATGGGATAGACCACCGGAAATCTCTTGGGGGAATAAATATTTTCTCAGGACGTTCCCAATCCTGGTAAATGAGCCCTTTCAGTAAAGGGTGAAGTGGAAAAGAACAAACAGTCTGGGGGCTTCCAGCGACCCCAACGAGGATACAGTAGTGGTTGATGGTTCCGCAAGGTGCATTTTTAAATGCTGATCGGACCATGTTAGTCAGAGACTAAACCCATAATCTTTCAGCTTGAGATGCTGAGAAAAGGTTCCCCCACTGTTGATTCCTCTATAACAGAATCAACCTCATCCTGATCCCCTTCAGGCAGGTCGATCCCTGTATGGGACTGTTGCTCTGCTAACAGGCACTCTGAAGGAGGAGACGGAGATCGGGCGTGCTTTCCCTGACAGGGAGGCAGCGATAAATGTTGACAATCTCTCTCTAATCCTCCCAGAGCTGAGGAAAAAACCTCCTCTGTTACATACACAGGAGCAGGTGAACTGAGGACAGCCACAGTACCAAGTACCCCTGCGGGGTCTCTACGGTCACTTACCTCTGAACTTCAGGGGAGACTGGTGCAGCAGAAGTATGCCCAAGATCCTCCGAGCCCGATGAGACCCCCTTCGCTTCCTGGAAGATTCAGTTCCGGAGCTTCTGGACGGCATATTCCTAAGCCTAAAGCTGAGGTATTCCAGCCGTAATACACCACTTTTACTGAGAATAGTCTAGCACAATTGCTGCTATATCACAGTTGGTGTCTACTAATGTGCCTTTCTAGGGGATGCCTGTATCAACCGCTTGCTGTATGCCTTTAAATGTTGCCAGCTCTGTCTCTGTACTTCATAGCCAGCTCACTACAATATTGTGGTTTTTTTAAACTGCTGGGACGCCCGCACATGCGCAGAAGCGCTGCGGCGCGCACAGAGCGTCATCCCCCAGGCTCCGCCCCCTTTCCCGGCTCACCTCTATAGAGGCGCACGCGCGCGGCCACGTGCGCCTTCGGCGCTAATTTCAAAATATGGTAACAAGGGACAGGAGCCAGGGCCCCTCTTTGCCGCAGGCCGGGGGATGGACGAGCACTGCAACATGGCAGAGGAAGCAGTTTCCTATAAGAGAACTCACCATCTGCCTGGACTTTGCTCTGCTGAGAAGAAGCTAGTCCACATGACAAGAAAACATTCCACAGCGGCCTCTAGTGGACAAACACAGGTACCGCAGTCTAATATATTAAATATATATATATAAAAAAAATTTTTTTTTTTTTTCTTGACCACCATTAAAAATTATTACATTTTTTTAGTAGTTACAGGCATGCACAGAATTTTGCGGGAATACCATTAGGTAACAGACAGAAAGACAAATTAGGCCTGGGGGTCCCCGAATAGAACCAAGTTCCTGGGGGCCCCCACTTACCTGTTCCCCGCCGCAGGACTTTGTTTGGTCCACAAAAGCCCAAACTTCACCTATCACGGCAGGCATTGTAATCAAACCTTCAGGGACCGGGTTCCCAAGGATTCCACTCCCCTGGACCTGTATAGCACCCTGCACAGAAAACATCTTGGTCGTGGGTATGACCAGAGCTCTGGATCCCAGGGTCCAGCTCTCCTAAGAGAAGCATTACAGGCAAAACCTTGCTCTTCTCTGCAAGGCCCGGGTACCGACCGTTTAGCTATGAAGCTTTTTTGGTCGGATCCGGAATAGCTTACTGAGGCCCAAAAGAACCTGTACGCAAGCTCAGTGAAAAACACATGTTTCTTCTTGGCCAACACCTTAGACACTGGCAAAAAACTGAGGTGCTCCCGGATGGGAGGGGCTTATATAGGGGAGGGTACTTCCGGTTTTGGAAGTTGCCAGTGCCAGCACCTGACGGTATCTATATAACCCATTAGTAATGACTATGTCGCTCTGTGTCCCGTGATGTACGAGAAAGAAAAATTTGATACAGTCCTTGCCAAACACTTCCATCAGCCAATATTCCATAAACTCCGTGGGGCGGTTACCTTCGCTTTTCTCGGGGAGACCCAGTACCCTTATATTTTTCCTTCGCAATCTATTTTCCATGTCATCAATTTTATTAACGCACATGTTCAGCTGTTCTCTCATTGCTTTCATCTCATTTATCATAAGTCTCTCCTCCAAAGCAGAGGTCCTCACCCCAATCCCCAGAACATCCTGTTTTAGCACTGACATGTCCTCTTTTATCCCCTTTAAATTGATCGAATATTTCAGACAATGAGGATTTGCAATTATTAATTGCAAAAAGAATCTCTCTCATAGAGGGCTCTTCCTCCGGCATTAACTCGGTCATTGTCCCTGTCAGTTTTCCCTGTGCTTTCTCCTTTGGTCCTTGATCGCCTGACGTCTTTCCCGTTGTCCCTGTAGTTATTGTCTGCCCCTGGCTCCTTCTCTGAGTGTTCACTTGTTGTGCCCCTTGCCCTTTTGTGGGTCTTGTGCCTGCCGTTTGTGCTGGTACGTGTGCATATTTTTCCAGTTTGGCTGCGGCCTGGCCTGCTTTAGCTCCCCGTGCAGACTGCGTCTGTGACTGAGGCTAGGGCTGGGAAATTGGCTGTGTTCCTGAACTAGGCCCCTCTTTAGAGGTATTCCTCATCATCACTGATAGTGTGCCCAGCATTTTTCCAGTGAATGAGTGGTTATAGGGGATTGAGTATTATAATGTGTTGTATACAATGCTTTCCCCCCTTCTGCTCCTATACTGCAAGTTGATCCATCACTGGTCCCCGCAACTGCATGACCCCCCTCATGGGTTTCATCAGAGTCCAATTTCCCCGGCCTCTACCACCAGTCGGATAAGCTGAAAAGGATTTTTTATTCAGCTCGACTCGCCTCAGGCCCCCGAAATGCTAGTCCCAGCAGTGTACCTTTAACAACCATACAGGCTGTAATCACAGGGGGATACCAGATACCAAAATACCACATTAATTGTAGCGACCTCTTCCTGTGGACGCTGGTGTTGACAAAGTATTAACGGGGCTTTATTAACGGTGTAGTACCGTGTTTCTGGATAACTCCATAGACCGGGTGTATCAGCTAGCAGATGGATTGTCTCAAATTTGCCTCAGGAACAACTCCACCGGCTTAGTTCACATTTCACAACCCTCTGCCCTGCTGCTCAGACCGCCCAAGTAACCACGCAAACTGTCCAGGTATGTCAGGTAGCCTCAATGATCTTCAAGCAGATTTATTTTAGCTAATGCGGCTGCTGCTGCTGCACTTTTAATAATGGATTCCCTTCACACGTGTATACAGACTGTCTTTTGCCCACTCACATTATAGCACATACCGGTGGTTCTTCGCTTGATTAGTCCTGCAGTAAGTGTCCATCTGTGGTGGTCCCGATGACTTTGGGGTCTCCTCCAATCCTGCCGTGCAAGTGGCCCAGCAAGTAGCCGTGTGGATAGCGTTTATTCCCGGCCCGCTGTCCTCCTCTCCTTCCTCCGTTCGTAACTCCCGCCGGTATGTTTCGAGATCTCGCGAGACCACCCAGCGCACCGCGGATCTACTGTGAATACCTCTGTCAGTGCTCAGTGCAGGGAACCCAATGTCTGCCGCTTCCATATGTGCAGGAGAAGACTGACGATTGCATGAGAAAGACTGCCGGGATGAAGTCTGGTTTAATGCCCGTGCATCAATGGGAGTTAGGAGGGGGGGGGGGATAAGCCAGACGGAGGTCACACAAACATCCTCTCTCCCTCCTCACTCCACGCTCCCCACCTCCATCTGCGTCCGGTCACGCCCCCCTCTCGCAGTCCAATCTTCACTTCTCAGAAATGGTTGATTTTGATGCCGCTTGGCCCTTTTTGGGACCCTCTGGCAGAATAAACAAAATATCAGTTTTACGTATCTGACCAGTTGCTTGCAGATAAACTTTTATTGCTCTCACTACATCCAGAGAGTGCAATAATTTTCCCCACGCCGACTGCGGCTCAGGAAAAAAGGAAGGTAAAACAATATCTTGATTTAAGTGAAACGTCGACACCACTTTAGGAAGGAAAGTAGGATGGGGACGTAACACAATTTTGTCTTTGTGACAAAACTAAATAAGGCTCTTTACAAGGAGAGCTGCTAATTCAGAAACTCTCCTAGCAGAGGAGATAGCAGCCAAAAAGGCCAATTTCCTACTCAAAAGAATTAACGGAATATGGCGAATAGGTGCAAAGGGCTGCTTTTGCAAGTACGACAAAACTAGATTCAAATCCTAGGGACACAAGGGAGGTTTGACCGACGGATTTGCAAGCAGTACCCCCTGAATGAATGCCCGGACTAGGGAATGAGATGCCAGCAATCTCTGAAAGAAAATTGACAGACCTGAGATTTGACCCTTAATGGTACTCAGGGCTAGTTTAATATCTACCCCTAATTGACAAAAGGCCAGAATCCTACTAATGACATACTTTTGCGGGTTACACCCTCTGGATTCACACCAGGAAACACATGCCTTCCAGATTCTATAATAGATGAGCCTGGAGGTTGGCTTTCCAGCATTAATGAGAGTGGAGAGAACTGGACCCGAGAACCCACGTTTCTTAAATATGTAGGTTTCAACAGCCAAACCGTCAAATTTAGCTTTCGTAAGGAAGGATGGAACACTAGACCCTGCGATAGCAGGTCTTGGTGAAGTGGAAGAATCCAAGGTTTCCCCGTCGCCATCCTTATGATTTCGGTGTACCAGGACCTCCTGAGCAAAATTTGGAGCTACAAGGAGTACTGGTATTCCCTCTTTTTCGATTTTGAAAAGCAGTCTCTGAAAGAGCGAAACCGGAGGGAATGCATAGATTAGGGAAAATTGATCCCAGGGAATCATTAGTGCATCCGTTCCGAAGGCTGGAGGATCTCTTATCCTTGACACAAAAGGTGTCCAACTTCTTGTTGAACCTGGAAGCTAGAAAGTCTACATCCGGGGTCCCCCATTTCTGGCATATAGCCTGACAAATTTCAGGGTGGAGAGACCACTCTCCTGGTAACAGCTGCTGGCGGCTCAGATAATCCGCTTGCCAATTTTCTACCCCTGGAATGAAGATTGCAGAAAGACAAGGAATATGACTTTCCGCCCATACCAATATCTGGTTCACTTCTCTATGAGCATCCCGACTCTGGGCGACCCCTTGATGATTGATATAAGCTACCACAGTAGCATTGTCGGATTGAATCCGAACAGGGTAACCCTGTAACCTGCGTGTCCAGGTTCTGAGGGCTAGGTACACTGCCCGAATCTCCAATATGTTGATGGGCAGGCTCCTTTCGAACTTGGACCAAGTTCCTTCGGTCGAGGCCTCTTCCAGAACTGCCCCCATCCCCCCCCCCCAGCCAGAAAGGCTGGCATCCGTAGATACCACCTTTCAGGTGACCGGGAGGAAGGATTTTCCGGTTCGCAAATTCTTAATGTTTAACCACCAACTGAAGCTTTGGCACCCCATTGAAGACAGGTGCATTGGTAAATCTAGAGCTTGGCTTCTCCTGTTCCAGGCAGCCAGGATACCGTTTTGCAGCAGTCTCGAATAAAACTGGGCATAAGGAATCTTCCCCAATAACTTCATGCAAAGGCGAATGGATGGTCCCTTCTTTGTCTTGACCATGCGGACCAGTTCCTTTAAAGATTTGATCTTTGGCTCTGGAAGTAGTACTCCGCTTTGGGTCGTGTCTATGGCCATGCCCAAATACTCCGCCTTTCTCAGGGGTTGCAGAGAGGATTTCTGTAGGTTTAGGATCCACCCTGATTGCTCTAGGTATTTTACTGTACTGAGCACACTGTGATTTAATCGTGTCACTGACTCTTCTACCGGGAGTAGGTCGTCTAGATAAACAGTCACCGCTATGCCCTGCGCCCTTAGATTTGCCAAAAGCGGGGCCAGAACATTTGTAAACACCCGGGGTGTAAACTGGTAGTGGCAGTGTGCTACTAGTGATGGATAGGCACGTGTAAGTATGAGTCTTTGATGTCTATTGACGCCAAGAATTCTCCGCCTTGTAGGGTGGAGACCACTGATCGAATAGTCTCCATTCGGAAATGGCGAATGTTCAGAAACTGATTCAGAGCTTTTAGATGCAGAATGGGTCTGACGTCTCCATTTGGTTTTGGAACCACAAAGAGGTTTGAATAAAACCCCAAATCTTGCTCTTTTAGCGGAACTTCCATGATTACCCCAATGCTTGGAAGAAGGGTTCTCTTTAATGGATCTTTGGAGATGTTCAAGTTTAAGAACCGATAAGGTGGGATTTCTTGGAATTCCAGTTTGTACCCTAGGGATACTGTGGAAACGTCCCACTTGTCCTGGATCTATGTCTGCCAAGCTGCCGAAAACTGTCAATGCAGCCCCCCCCCCACTTAGCCGAGCGGGGGCGCCCCTTCACAAGGGGGCTTTGGGGTTTTGCGTGTTAGCTTTTTGAACCCAGGTCTTCTTGTGACACTGGTCTTGATTCTGGGTCTTAGCTCTTGTGGCTGGCTTAGAATGCCGTCGCCACTGCATGGAGGCTGAGGATGCGGGAACCGGTTAGAGAGAACGCTTAAAACAAGGGCATTTATTATTTTTCTTATCTGTTAACAGAGTAGTTTTACCACTAGAAATTTTCTGGATGTATTTATCCAGATCATCCCCAAAAAGAGTCGTTCCCCATGGAAGGGGAAACTGGCCAAAAGCTTTTTACATGGAGCTTCAGCTGACCAATGTTTTAACCAAAGAATTCTACGCATATGCACCAGTTGGAGCGTGAGAGCCAGCTGAATAGAATCTCTAATAGCATCCACTGTAAAACATAAGGCCTTAGGCAGGTTTTTTAAAAGTTTGACCTGATCTGGAGGAAGATCCTTAAGGCCTTGCTATACCTGTTCCTTTAGGACCTGACACATACCCACTGCCGCCACAGCAGGTTGGGTTACAGCGTCAGCCATCAGAAAAGAAGACTTAAGTAAAGATTGCAGTTTCTTTTCATAAGGATCTTTAAAAACCTGAGCATTGTCTACAGGACAAGTTAGGCCCCTTTCACACTTATACAACTTCAAAGTCGTACGATTTTACCGCAATTTTGCCACGATTCGCGACCGCGATTTTGACAAGACAGTCATACGACTGTGGATCCGACTTTGCCCCACGGCTTGAAGTACGACTTCAATGAGCAGGGACGCGACTTTGATCCCCCAATAATTAGGGGGAACTCCACGCCAATATTTTTTGAAAAAAAAAAAACAGCATGGGTTCCCCCTTCATTGGCATACCGTGCCTATCGGTCTGGTAAGGGTTTTAAAGGGAACCCCCGCTGAAAAAACGGCATGGGGTCCCCCCAACATCCATACCAGACCCTTATCCGAGCACCAGCCCGGCCGGTCAGGAAAGGGGGTGGGGACGAGGAAAGTCTGTCTGATCCACCGAGAAATGGTGGCAGATGACACCGCTTGGCCCTGTGTTGGACCAGAGACAGACACAAACAGTGAGTCAGACTTCCGAATAGAAGCAGTAGCCACCAGGTACACCCGTAAGGCTCCCACCACATCCAAAGTGTGAAGCGCAAACTCTCTGGGATGCGATGGGTGAGGGCACAAGGACGGAAGGACAATGTCCTCATTAAGGTGAAAAGCCGAAACCACCTTTGGAAGGAAAGGCGGGAGCAACACCGCCTTATCCTTATGGAGGACCAGGTAAGGCGACTTGCATGACAGGGCCGCCAACTCAGACACCCCTCTAACGGAAGTAATGGCCACTAAGAAAGCCACCTTCTGAGACAAAGTTAAGAGAGGAATATCTCTGATATTTTCAAAGGGAGGTTCCTGGAGAACCGAGAGCACCAAATTCAGATCCCAAGGAGGGAGAGGAGGCTTGACAGGGGGGATCGCATGGCGAACCCCCTGCACAAAGGAGCTAATCAAGGAATGGCCCGCTAGCGGTCGTTGAAAAAGACAGCCCGGGCCGAAATCCGACCCTCGATGGTACGCAAGGCCAGCTTTTGAGTCACACCACGCTGTAAGAACAGCAAAATCCTGGGAACGGAATACGTCCGTGGACGCCAATCAAGCTTCTCGCACATAGCGCGATGTAAGCCTTCCAGGTACGGTGATAGATCTTTCTGGAGGAAGATTTCCGTGCCCACAACATAGATGAGATGACCAAATCCGAGAGACCTCGGTCCCTCAGCACCTGGCTTTTAACAGCCATGCCATTAAAGCCAAGGACTGTAAGGCAGGATGAAGTATGGGACCATGAGACAGAAGGTCCACCCAAATAGGCAGTCGCCAAGGAACGTCTGCGACTAGCCGAACTAGATCGGCGTACCAATGTCGCCATTCCGGAGCAATGAGGATCACTGGAATGGCCTCGGCCCCTACTCTGCGAAGCAGGCGAGGCAACAACAGTAGCGGAGGGTAAGCATACATCAGGCGATACTGCCCCCACGGGCCACCAACGCGTCTGCCCAGGGATCCCTGGACCTGGCCACGAATCTCAACAACTTACGAGTGAGTCGAGAGGCCAGAAGGTCCACATCCGGTGCCCCACCTCCGGTAAAGGAGGCGAAAACACCTCCGGATGCAAGGACCCTTTCCCCAGGAATGCACATGGCCAACAGGACCGTCCTGCAGCGGGATGGGTATGATAATCCCAAAGAGACCCCGCAATGTATCGGAGAAGGGAGGCCCCGGCTTACGGAATGCCTCAATTGTTGGCCAAGAAAGGCAACCTGACAGAGCTTCCCTAGAAACTCGGTCAGTGGACCAGTAACTCGGCCTCTACAGGTGGCGCAAACCCACCCCGGGCACAGAGACCCTAGAGGCTAAAGCAGTTGCAGTGCACCTGCTGGTCGACTGATAGATGAAGCAGAGGCTTTTGCCCAGTCATTGAGCTTCAGAAACGCAGCCACTAACGGGCGTAACGCTAACCTCAGCATGGCGAACACAGTCCAAGCCAGCGCTTCTGATCACCACCTTAGGGCAGGTGGAAGGTGGTACCCCCGATACCAGGGATCCTTATGACAATGCTCCATCCAGCAGCTACTCCATTGATAAGTGCCGATTGTACAAACCTATAGTTTATGCTGTGTATTGCGTCAAAACGCGCAATTAGAGCGTGGGAAGAAACCCACTCAGCCACAAAGAGCATAGTACAACCACATACAGCGTATGTAGTTTAGTATGTGTGGATAAACATATTAGACACGTTTATACTGTGCTAGCGACGAAGGCGCGCACATCATTGGGGCGTGGGCCAAAACCAGTCACGCAGACTGCGTACACAACCGTGTAGGCATGATAGCATGCGAAAAAACAAATTGCACATGTTTATGCTGTGCATAGCGCTGAAAATGCGCACACCATTGGAGCGCAGGGGAAAAACCGGAGCACCCAGATGAAACCCACGCAGACTGCATACGCATACCGTGTAGGTACTATAGTATGTGTGATAAACATTTTGAACATGTCTATGTGTGCATAGCGCCGAAGGCGTGCACACCGTTGGCGCGTGGGAGGAAGCCGGAGTACCCGGAGGAACCCCACGCAGACCCAGAGAATACAATACATACATCTTACTGTGAATGTATTTAGAGTTGTGTATAAACATAATGTGTATGTTTATACTGTGTATGGCAACAAAGGCGCGCATGTCATGTAGTGTGGGCGGAAACCGGAGGACCCGGAGGAAACCCACGCAGACTGCACACACATACCGTGTAGGTATGTTAGCATGTGAATAATCAAATCGCACAAGTTTAGGCTGTGTATAGCGCCGAAGCGCCCATACCATTGGAGTGTGGGAGGGAACCGGAGTACCCGGAGGAAACCCACTCAGACTGCATACACACACCGCCTAGGTATTATAGTATGCGTGATAAACATATAGAACATGTTTAAACTGTGCAGAGAGCCAAAAGCACACATACCGTCAGAGCGTGGGAGGAAACCGGAACACCCGAAAGAAACCCACGCAGACCGCACACAGATACCGTGTAGGAATTATAGCATGTGAATAAACATATTGCACATGTTTATGCTGTGCATTACCATTTGAGTGTGGGAGGAAACCGGAGTACCCGGAGGAAACCCACGCAGACAGCATACACATACTGTAGTTATTTATATTATGTGCAATAAACATATTGAACATGTTTACACTGTGCAGAGAGCCGAAGCGCACATACCGTGAGAGGACACCGGAGCACCCTGAGGAAACCCACGCCGACCCAGAGAGTATAATACATACATATACTGTGAATGTATTTAGAGTCGTGTATAAACATATTGTGTATGTTTATATCGTGTATGGTACTGAAGACACAGCATTGGAATGTGGGAGGAAACTCACGCAGGCACAGAGACCATAAACACATACATACACTGTGAATGTATCCAGTGTAGAGTTATAAGATAAGTTTAAATTATGGCGCCGAGGCGCATAATCTTCTCTGTATCATTCCAACCTGCTGAAATGTGCTGCCTAAGCAGCATGCAGGTAAAGGGAAACCTCTGACACCCCAGACCGTGGTCCTGTTAGAGCTCAGAGCGTTCCCCAGGAAATGGCGGGAAACCACAGGTGCAGAGACCCTGTTATTGCCTCAGAGACATCACACAAAGCTCACAGGGACTAGAGAAATAAATGAATAAGGCCCCCCCACCATGCTGCACCGACCGGGGGGGGGGGGAGCACTGTGTGCCACTGTATCATCCATGCTGCTCTTGACGCAGCGTGTGAGGAAACAGTAAGGAAGCTGTGTAAAAGAAAAGCTTGAAAAGAACCAAAAGGAGACAGCGTCCGCCTGAGATACCTCAGCCACAGCATCCAGCTTGAGAGTGTCCCTCACAGCATCTATGAGTTCACTTACAAACGCCCTGTCACTTACTGACTCAGAACTGGAGTCTTCCTCACAAGGATTGTCCTGTTCAAAAACATTAAAATATTCAGAGCTAGGGTCCTGAGCAGCTAGGCCTATATCTGAATCAGAGCACTCCCCATGTGGAGATTGTGTGGGGAGAGGGCGCTTATAGCTCCCTTGCGCTCGCACACCGCTTCCATCCTGACAAGGAATGATTTCAGGACTGCCGACAACTGGTCCATAGGGACCGCATGTGCAGGAGCACTGCCTGTCGCCTCTGACAAGAGTGGGGAGAAGCAGGCAAAACAGACTCCATACTAGCCACCCTCTGAGACCTTATACACAAAGTGAATAAACCGTCCACCCACTGGCTGTGCTGACTGAGGAGGGGATACCCAGAGGACCCACCAACCCTTTAGAGGACAGCTCAGCTCCACTGTATGCACCGCACAGCCAGCACGAGTGAAGCCTGGGGAGAGTGTGAGGAGATTCGCGCAGCAGCAGCGGCGATAGAGGCCAAGAACTAAAGTGAAAGCGACACGGCTTCAAGAAAATGGCCACCAGCCGCAGTAAACTGCGCCATTGATCCGCGGCAAGATGGCCGCCGAGCGCAGGAAAATTACAGCCAAAGCGCCTAATGGCGTCTCCAAACATCCCACGTTTTCTCAGCCCCAGCTCACAGACATGAGCGCCCCCCCGCCAGGCCAGAGTGGCCCCCAGGTACCCCCACACAGCTCAGCGCCAGATTAGGGTGCAGAGAGCAGCATACAGGGGGGAGACAGGGAAAAAAAAACCCATACAGAGAAACATAGCCAGCATGTACTCACCTGATGCAGGAGAGACTACTAACCCGTCCCAGAAGGACCCACTGGCGTGTTTCAGACAGACCTATCACAGAGTAGTACTGAGTAGCTGTCGGCCCGGTCCACTGCGAAAGACACAGCAGGCATTGTTCAATCTTGTGAGGACCGCGGGATCATAAAAGCCCACCGGCCACCACTGGAGTCATGGGGCATGTCGTAAACGGAGTCTCACGCACACAAGGCGCGGATCAGCACGCTCGATGGTTGGACAGGGAAGACTACGAGTATACTAGTGTACCCAACCTGTTGCCCAGCCGACAGTTGATTAAAGGTCTCAAAAATAAAATAAAATTCTCAAAGGAATAAAAATAAAATCTTCCAGGAGACTGGCTCATGAGAGAGCCAAGTCTTCTCCTTCTGCTAGGCAGAAAAAAACTGAGGCTGCAGGGTTATGTCTGGAGGGACCGCCCCCCTGGGCGGGGCTGTTCAGCTCTAGTTTGTTCTAGAATGTATGTTTCTAACATCTAACATTCTGCCTAGATCTTCTCCTGCGAGCAGGGACATATACCCACGTGTTTCAGTATTAGAGCTGTATCAGTCCATGGACAATAAGAGAAATACCTTTTGCCTTTGCAGAATAGCAGTCTGTCCCTGATGTTTTTCCTGGAGAGAAGTGGCTTCTTTGCTGCCCTTCTTGACACCAGGCCATCCTCCAAAAGTCTTTGCCTCACTGTGCGTGCAGATGTACTCATACCTGCCTGCTGCCATTTCTGAGTAAACTCTGCACTGGTGGTGCCCTGATCCCGTAGCTGAATCAACTGTAGAAGACGGTCCTGGTGCTTGTTGGACTGTGTTGGGCGCCCTGAAGCCTTCTTCACGAATGCAGTGGAATTTTGTTTTATGGGATTAAGTTCATTTTCATGGCAGAAAGGTACTTTGCAATTAAACTGCAATTCATCTGATCTCTCTTCATAACATTCTGGAGTATATGCAAATTGCCTTTATAAAAACTGAGGCAGCAGACTTTGTGAAAATGAATATTTGTGTCATTCTCAAAACTTTTGGCCACGGCTTTACCTGTATTAATTTACTTGTCTCTCTTCAAAGCTCTAAGGCCATAAACGGTTAGAATCTCGGCCGGTTTAACAGGAACCGGCTGAGATTCGAACCGTGTATGGGCAGGCTGAATGTACCAAGTTGATCGATCAACTTGGGTACAACCAGCCTGCTGGGTTTTACATGCGATTATCGCTACTGGCTGCTATAGCCACTAGCCATAATCACTGTCTTCTCCCAGTGGCAATGGCTTCTCCCGCCACAAGAAGACAATGGCTCGGCAGGAGGGACATAAATACTATGTGTTGATTGGCGAAATCGAGGAAATTAGTTCCGTGTATGGCCAGCCTAAGTCGTTTCTCTCTGGTGCTTTGTTTCTCTGTTATCAGCATAAGTCACTTCTGAGAAGATTTCCCAACACATGAGATAAATTTGTGACGAGGGAGATGAGCTCTGCATGTTCCTTCATTCCTCTGCCTATGTGGAGGGGGGGGGGCGTCCCTTTCCTCCAATCAGCTAATACACAGTGTACAAGAGCTATAACTGTAGCTCTCCATCCCCTCCTCTGTACTCCCCACAGATGCAGAAGAATTTTATCACAATTTTATCACAATTGTGCTATTTTAAAGGGTTGTAGACAAGAGAAGACAGCAGATAAACAAGTAAAACTTATGTAGGGGGAATTGTTTCATCTGTGTATCACCTGAGGCTATTCACTTCACTGGGCATATGAGAGGGTTTACAACCACTTTAACCACTTCGAGTCAAGGCCAATTCTGGAATGTCTCTCCTACATGTAAAAATCATAATTTTTTGCTAGAAAATTAATCAGAACCCCCAAACAATATATACATATTTTTAGCAGAGGCTTTAGAGGATAAAATGGTGGTCGCAGCAATTTTTCAAACGCAATTGTTTTGGAAAACATACACTAATAAATTTATTTTGCAAAAAACACAATCTATAACCCAATTTTCAGTAAATTATAAAAGATGATGTTGCGCCGAATAAATAGATACAACAGGTCATGCTTTAAAATTGCGCAAACCCGTGGAATGGTGACAAAACGTTGGTACTTAAAATAGGCAACACTTTAAATTGTTTTTACAGGTTACCAGTTTGGAGTTACAGAGGGGGTCCAATGCTAGAATTATTGCTCTCGCTATAACGTATTCGATAATACCTCATGTCTGGTGCAAATGCCATTTACATATACGGGTGCAACATGCATATGTGTTCGCTTCTGCGTGCAAACATGAGAGGACGTGGGCACTTTAAAAAAAATATATTTTTATTTTTGTACTGTCCCCTTTAGTTGTTTTTTCTAAATCACTTTTGACAGGTCCTCTTTATGGACACATCTGGGGTAGAGGAGAGATATACTAAACTAACCATGATAATTCTAAAATCAACACATGATAGCTGGGTACTCACCATTGGGCTTTCTCCCTGATGTGCGACCTTGACATCACACAGCTGACCTTCTGGATCAAGATGAACTTCTAAGTAGAAAAGGTCTGAACTGATGTAACACTCTGTACCATTTGGACTTAAGTGCGATGTAAGACTAGAGAGACAACAGCAAGAGAGATTAGTTCAGGTTACCATCTAATGATTTATTACTTTTCACTTCACCAGCATCTACCAAGTCCAAAAATTAATATTAAATAAAAAATTATTTAAAAAGAATAATAATAAATGGTTCATATTTCAAAGGATCAAATAAAATCTCAACATTGGCTATCCAAACATAACCAAATGTACCTCCCTCTCAACCCAGCTATGCAAAGTCCACAAGTTTCCCCACTGGCACTGACAACTTGTCCTGGCCTTCTTCTGGGTTCAGGGTCTTCAACCATCTTGATTGGCCTGCTCAGGATGAGGAATCTCTTGTGTGTGCGCACAGGAATTAAATTCATCCGGTCACTAGGGCATGCCAAATTTGTACACTGAACTATGCAAGTATAACTTAACATCTAAAGAAGATTTTTAGCAGTTTGGTAAAAAGATTTTATTAAAAAGAGTAGTAGAAGAATAGTATATTTCCAGCTAGTTTGTTTTCTGTTAAAGGATAAGTCAATCTTTTTGCAGGTAAAAAAAAAATGTACATTTACAATTTATTTTGTAGAAGTCTGGAAAGCAGTGCAATGCAGGGCTTCTGCAGACTGCCCATGTAAGACTGCTCTCTTATAGCGGTGCTTTTCGGAGGATAGCGGGGCACTTAACCCCCGCTAGCAGCCAAAGAGAGGGTTAAAAGAGCCTGTGTTGCCAAAGCGCTTTGCAGGCGCTTCGGCAGCGCTGTCTATTCATTTAAATGGGCAGGGCGTTTGGGAGCAGTGTATACACCGCTCCCGCACCGCCCCCAAGATGCTGTTTGCAGGATTTTTTTTCCCATCCTGCAAGCGCAAATGAAGTCAGGAAGTTTGGAGTGCATGTTTGGTAAAAAGTTCAGAAAGTTTATTAACCACTTAAGCCCCGGACCATTTGGTAGCTAAAGGACCAGAGGTGTTTTCAGAATTTTGCACTGCGCTGCTTTAACTGGAAATTGTGCGGACATGCAATGTTGTACCCAAACCAAATTTGCATCCTTTTCTTCCCACAAATAGAGCTTTCTTTTAATGGTATTTGATTGCCTCTGCGATTTTTATTTTTTGCGATATAAACGGAAAAAGACAGAACATTTTGAAAAAAAATGATATTTTCTACTTTTTGTTATAAGAAAAATCGAATAAACTCAATTTTAGTCATACATTTAGGCCAAAATGTATTCAGCCACATGTCTTTAGTAAAAAAAATGTCAATAAGCGTATATTTATTGGTTTGCGCAAAAGTTATAGCGTTTACAAACTAGGGTACATTTTCTGAAATTTACACAGCTTTAAATTTATGACTGCCTATCTCATTTCTAGAGGTGCTAAAATGGCAGGGCAGTACAAAACCCCCCCAAATGACCCCATTTTGAAAAGTAGACACCCCAAGGAAATTGCTGAGAGGCATGTTGAGCCCATTGAATATTTTTTTTTTTTTTGTCCCAAGTGATTGAATAATGACAAAAAAAAAAAAAATTACAAAAAGTTGTCACTAAATGATATATTGCTCCCACATGCCATGGTTATATGTGGAATTGCACCCCAAAATACATTCTGCTGCTTCTCCTGAGTACGGGGATACCACATGTGTGGGACTTTTTGGGAGCCTAGCCGCGTACGGGGCCCCAAAAACCATGCACCGCCTTCAGGATTTCTAAGGGCGTAAATTTTTGATTTCACTCCTCACTACCTATCACAGTTTTGAAGGCCATAAAATGCCAAGATAGCACAAAACCCCCCAAAATGACCCCATTTTGGAAAGTAGACACCCCAAGGAAATTGCTGAGAGGCATGTTGAGCCCAGTGAATATTTTTTTTTTGTCCCAAGTGATTGAATAATGACAAAAAGAATAAAAAAAATGTACAAAAAGTTGTCACTAAATGATATATTGCTCAAACATGCCATGGTTATATGTGGAATTGCACCCCAAAATACATTTTGCTGCTTCTCCTGAGTACGGGGATACCACATGTATGGGACTTTTTGAGAGCCTAGCTGCGTACGGGGCCCTGAAATCCAAGCACCGCCTTCAGGATTTCTAAGGGCACAAATTTTTGATTTCACGCCTCACTACCTATCACAGTTTTGAAGGCCATAAAATGCCAAGATAGCCCAAAACCCCCCCAAACTGACCCCATTTTGGAAAGTAGACACCCCAAGCTATTTGCTGAGAGGCATGGTGAGTATTTTATAGCTCTCATTTGTTTTTGAAAATGAAAAAATACATTTTTTTTTTTTTCAATTTTCAAAACTTTGTGACAAAAAGCGAGATCTGCAAAATACTCAACATACCTCTCAGCAAATAGCTTGGGGTGTCTACTTTCCAAAATTGGGTCATTTGGGGGGGTTTGTGCCATCTGGGCATTCCATGGCCTCCGAAACTGTGATAGGCAGTGAGGAGTGAAATCAAAAATTTACACCCACAGAAATCCTGAAGGCGGTGCTTGGTTTTCGGGGTCCTGTACGCGGCTAGGCTCCCAAAATGTCTCACACATGTGGTATCCCCGTACTGAGGAGAAGAAAGAGTGTATTTTGGGGTGCAATTCCACATATAACCATGGCATGTTTGAGCAATATATAATTTAGTGACAACTTTTTGTACATTTTTTTTTTTTGTCATTATTCAATCACTTGGGACAAAAAAATATATATATTCAATGGGCTCAACATGCCTCTCAGCAAATAGCTTGAGGTGTCTACTTTCCAAAATGGGGTCATTTGAGGGGGGTTTTGAACTGTTCTGGCATTTTATGCACAACATTAGGAAGCTTATGTCACACATCATCCACTCTTCTAACCACTTGAAGACAAAGCCCTTTCTGACACTTTTTGTTTACATGAAAACATTTATTTTTTTTTGCAAGAAAATTATGTTGAACCCCCAAACATTATATATTTTTTTAAAGCAAAGGCCCTACAGATTAAAATAGTGGGTGTTGCATTTTTTTTTCCACACAGTATTTGCGCAGCGATTTTTCCAACGCATTTTTTGGGGGAAAAACACACTTTTTATTTTTAATGCACTAAAAAACACTATATTGCCCAAATGCTTGATGAAATAAAAAAGACGATCTTAGGCCGAGTACATGGATACCAAACACAACATTCTTTAAAATTGCGCACAAACGCGCAGCGGCGACAAACTACATTCATTTTTAAAAACATTTAAAAGCCTTTACAGGTTACCACGTTAGATTTACAGAGGAGGTCTACTGCTAAAATTACTGCCCTCGATCTGACCTTCGCGGTGATACCTCACATGCATGATGCAATTGCTGTTTACATATGACGCTAGACCGACGCTTGCGTTCGCCTTTGCGCAAGAGCAGGGGGGGACAGCGGTGCTTTTTTTTTATTATTATTATTTATTTTGCTTTTTTATTTTATTTTTAAACTGTTCCTTCCACTTTTTTTTTTTTTTTACCATTTTTATTGTTATCTCAGGGAATGTAAATATCCCCTATGATAGCAATAAGTAGTGACAGGTAGATCTTTCCTCTGCCCTCAAAGCATCTGACCACACCAAGATCGGTGTGATAAAATGCTTTCCCAATTTCCCAATGGCGCTGTTTATATCCGGGGGGTGGACATTCCCTCCCACTGCTTGTAAAAGCAGTCTAGAGGCTAATTATCTGCTAGAATTGCTTTTACATGAAAGCCGGCCACTGGCTGAAAAGAATGATACTAAGATGATACCTAAACCTGCAGGCATCATGCTGGTATAAACATTCAAAATCCAGCAACATACCAGTACGTTGCTGGGCCTTGTTGGACATGTATTGTAATCTTTTTTTTCATGCAGCCTGTTGGCTGAACGAAAAAAAGAGCTTGATCGGTGGGTATGCCCACCATTAGAATACCTCCCTTCATCCACCCACTTCTAATAATGGGCATACATGCACCATTTATATATGCCGAAGCATGGGGGCATCCTCCCGAAAAAATTTATGCCGCGTACACACGGTCTGACTTTTCCACGGGCAAGCCTCCGTCGGAATTTCGACCGTATGTACGCGGCATTAGGAGCAAAATCGCTCCTCTGCCCCTGCTGCCCCCATGCTTCGGCATATATGCTCTTTTTTTTTAACTGTGGTGGTGAAATCACCTCCTACAGCACTGGAGTCACGGCTTTATGTATCGTGGGAGCAAACGCTGTTGCTGTCAAGATAAATAATTCCGCGCTGCAGCTGAATGGCGCACCTGAAAACAAAAAATTACATACCTGAAAAGCAAGCATGATAAAACATTGCAGAATAGAATACAGTAAAAAAGAGCAGAACAATAGAGAGAAAATAGAGAGAGAGAGAGAGAGAGAGAACAATAAAACTACAACTATTTGTTTTTTTCATTTTATATTTTTTTTGTGTTTTGTTTTTTAGGTTTTTTTCTTCTTTTTTACACTTTTTTTTGTAACTAACTGTAATGGTTCGGGTCTCTCAAAATGTAATGGCATCTTGGGAGACCCTGTGTAAGTGTGTCCTAGTCTGTGAAATGCTGTACCCTACGCTAAAACTTCACTTTTGAGTGGTAGCGTTCAAAACATTCACCAAGGCAAAGACCAGGTTTGTCAGGACAGAGTGGACAATAATAACGGGTGTCACGCCTAAATCCGCGCTTGCTACAGACACGACATCTTTTTTGGGGGGTTCGTTGGGTAGGGGTACTCGGGAGGGCATACGGATAATGCCTCTCATGCAGCCGGCTTACTGCATTTGGTAGGGGACGGTGAGGTGCAGAACCGCCTGGATACAGGAGTTCTGTGACTATCTATCTCTTCTAAAATTCCAGAATGAAAGTCCCGCCTGAAGCTCTGTATAGCACATGAGCGTTCAGCAAAGCCAATTGGAATAAGGATAGAGACACTTTTTACTACCAGCGTCTCGCCTTACGGTCAATTAGATACGGCGCCAACAACTGGTCGTTGAGGTCCACCCCTCCCATATTTTTGTTATATTTGTGGACACAGAGGGGTTTCTCCACAACACCAGTCGCCGTACGAATTTGGACTGTCGTGTCTGCATGAAGGGAGGTAAGAAGGAAAACATTCTTATTGTCCCTCCACTTCATAGCGAGCAAGGTATTATACTTCAAGCAGGTTCTCTCCCCCAGCCTAAGACGGGCATCTACAAGCCGCTGGGGAAAGCCCCCCGGCGATTAGGTCGCACGGTGCCACATGCTCCAATCTGATGATCAAACAAGTGACTAAACAGTGGCACGCTCGTGTAATAATTGTCCACATACAAGTGGTACCCCTTTCCGAATAAGGGTGACACCAAGTTCCACACTATCTTGCCAGCACTCCCTATGTAATCCGGGCAGTTGACCGGCTCAACCTGACTGTCTTTTCCCTCATAAACCGTAAAGCTCCATACATAGCCTGTTGCCCTGTCACAGAACTTATAGAGCTTGACCCCGTATCTGGCACGCTTGCTGGGAAGGTACTGCTTGAAAGCCAAGCGGCCAGAAAATTTAATCAGGGACTCATCAACGCAGACAACTTGATCGGGAATAAACAAGGCTGCAAAACTTTCGTTGAAGTGGTTTATGAGGGGCCGAATTTTATAGAGCCGGTCGTATTCAGGGTCTCCACGTGGACGACAAAGTTCATTGTCATTGAAGTGCATGAACCGCAAAATCTGCTCATATCGTTTCCTGGGCATGGTGGCAGAGAACACAGGCATGTGGTCAATTGGGTGCGTGGACCAATAAGCACGCAATGACGGGAATTTATGTGTGCCCATGTTCAGGGAAAGGCCCAGAAAGGTCTTAAATTCGGAAACCGTAATTGGTTTCCAATCTTTGGCAATGGAAGGCAACTGGGGGTTAGCGGCGATGAATTGACCAGCATATAAATTGCTCTGGTCCACAATAGATCTATAGAGATCTTCCGTGAAAAACAGCGAATAAAAATCAATTGGCATAAAAATAGGATTTTTATAACAGCTTACCTGTAAAATCCTTTTCTTGGAGTACACCACGGGACACAGAGCCAGTCATTACATAATGGGTTAAGGGTCACCAGCGGTGATTGGACACTGGCACAACCAATGGAAGACAGTTCCCCTCCATATAACCCCTCCCATCAGGGGAGTACCTCAGTTTTGTAGCAAAGCAGTAAGGTTCCCATAAGAAGGGTGGGACCTCGGTGTCCCGTGGTGTACTCCAAGAAAAGGATTTTACAGGTAAGCTGTTATAAAAATCCTATTTTCTTTATCGTACACCACGGGACACAGAGCTAGTCATTACATAATGGGACGTCCCAGAGCAATGCTCATATGAAGGGGGGGAGACACAGATCAAACCGACCGCTTGCGGACCAGAAGCCCTATACTGCTGCCTGCAGCACACTTCGCCCGAAGGCGGAATCCTCATGTCCTTTCACATCTATTTGATAGAATTTGGAAAATGTATGGACTGAGGACCAAGTTGCAGCCTTACAGATCTGAGCCATCGAAGCCTGGTGGTGCACTGCCCATGAAGCACTTATCGCCCTGGTAGAGTGCGCCTTAACAGGAAAAGGAGGAGTCCTGTTCTTTAAACCATAAGCTTGAACAATTACTTGTCTAATCCACCTGGAAATGGTGGATTTTGATACCGCTTGGCCCTTCTTGGGACCATCTGGTAAAATAAACAAAACATCTGTTTTACGTATCTGAGCGGTTGCTTGCAGATACACCCTTACCGCTCTCACTAGATCTAGAGAGTGTAATAATTTTTCCCCCGCCGTCCGCGGGTTTGGAAAAAAGGAAGGCAGAACAATGTCTTGATTCAAGTGAAAAGCCGACACCACCTTAGGCAGAAAAGCCGGATGGGGTCGTAGTACGATCTTGTCCTTGTGACAAATTAGATAAGGCTCTTTACAAGAAAGAGCTGCTAGCTCTGATACTCTCCTAGCAGAAGCTATAGCAATCAGAAAGGCCAATTTCCTACTTAATATAATTAAAGGAATATGGCGAATAGGTTCAAAAGGTTGCTTTTGCAACACTGACAATACCAAATTCAAATCCCATGGACACAAGGGAGACCTGACTGGAGGATTTATCCTCAGTACCCCCTGAATGAATGTCCGAACTAGGGAGTGAGATGCCAATGGTCTCTGAAAGAAGACTGATAGAGCCGATATTTGCCCTTTGATGGTGCTAAGGGCTAATTTCATATCCACTCCTAACTGGCAAAAAGCAAGAATCCTACTTATTTCATATTTCAGAGGATTCCAACTTCTGGATTCACACCAGGAAACGTATGCTTTCCAGACTCTATGATAGATGAGTCTGGAGGCTGGCTTTCTAGCATTAATGAGCGTAGACAGAACCAGGCCAGAGACCCCTCTCTTTTTCAAAATGTGGGTCTCAGCAGCCAGGCCGTCAAATTTAGCCTTTGTAAGGAAGGGTGGAATACTGGACCCTGTGACAACAGGTCGTGTCGAAGTGGAAGCTTCCAGGGCCTTCCTATCGCCATTTTTACGATCTCGGCATACCAAGGCCTCCTGGGCCAGTTTGGGGCCACTAGGATTACTGGTATTCCCTCCTCCTTGATCCTGCGAAGCAGTCTTTGTAGAAGAGGGATCGGAGGGAATGCATAGATCAGTGAGAACTGATTCCATGGAGTTATTAGAGCGTCTGTCCCGTAGGCTAGAGGATCTCTCGTTCTGGACACAAAGTTGTCCAATTTCTTGTTGAACCTGGAAGCTAGCAGGTCTACATCTGGGTTTCCCCATCTCAGACATATGGCCTGAAAGATCTCTGGGTGAAGAGACCACTCTCCTGGTAGCAGCTGCTGACGACTCAGGTAGTCTGCCTGCCAGTTTTCTATCCCTGGAATGAAGATTGCAGAGATGCAAGGTACATGCTCTTCTGCCCATGCCAAGATCCGGTTCACCTCTCTTTGGGCTGCCCGACTGTGGGTGCCTCCTTGGTGATTGATGTAAGCTACTGCCGTAGCATTGTCGGATTGAACCCGAACTGGGTAGCCCTGTAACCTGTATGTCCAGGTTTTGAGGGCTAGATATACCGCCCGGATCTCTAGCACATTGATGGGCAGGATCCCCTGAGTCTTGGCCCAGGTTCCCTGGGTAGAAGCCTCCTCGAATACTGCACCCCAGCCCGATAGGCTGGCATCCGTAGATACCACCTTCCAGGCCACTGGGAGGAAGGACTTTCCCTTCCGTAAATTCCTGGCTTCTAGCCACCAATTGAAGCTGTGGCGTACTTGTGAGGACAGGCGCATGGGTATATCCAGAGCTTGGCTCTTCCTGTTCCAGGAGGCTAAAATATTGCCTTGAAGTAGTCTCGAATGAAACTGGGCGTAAGGGACCGCCTCGAAGGAGGCTACCATCTTTCCCAATAGTCTCATGCAAAGGCGAATAGACGGCCTCTTGTTTGCTTTGACCTTGTGGATCAGGTCTTTCAGAGACTGTATCTTTGGCTCTGGCAGGTATACCCTGTTTTGGGCTGTATCTATGATCATGCCCAGGTACACTATCCTTCTTTGGGCCTGGAGAGAGAATTTTTGTAAGTTTATAATCCATCCTAAATGCTCCAGGTATCCTACTGTAGTGTCTACAGCGTGATCCAATCCCTCCTTTGACTGATCTATTAATAGTAGATCGTCTAGATAGGCTGTTACCGCAATGCCCCGTGTTCTTAGGTTTGCTAACAGAGGAGCTAGCCCCTTTGTGAATACTCTGGGCGCGGTGGCTACACCAAATGGCAGGGCCACAAATTGAAAGTGGCGATCTTCTACCGCAAACCTTAGGAATCTTTGGTGAGCGGGGAGGATTGGTATGTGTAGATATGCGTCTTTGATATCTATGGACGCAATGAATTCTCCGCCTTTTAAAGTAGCGACCACGGATCGAATCGTTTCCATTCGAAAATGGCGAACGTTCAGAAACTGGTTTAGATTTTTTAGATCCAGGATGGGTCTGACTTCTCCGTTCGGTTTTGGAATCACAAAGAGGTTTGAGTAAAAACCTGAACCTTGCTCCTTTTGGGGTACCTCTGTAACCACACCTTGAGCTATTAAGTGATTCAAACCTTTGAAGAAGGATCCTCTTTTTTGTGGATCCTTGGAGAGTCTTGAACTTCGGAATTGAGAAGATGGGATCTCTCGAAATTCCAGTCTGTACCCTGAGGATATTGTGGATACCACCCATTTGTCCTGGGTTTCTGTCCGCCAAGTCGCTGAGAACTGACGAAGCCTTCCCCCCACTCGGCCGAGCGGGGGCGCCCCTTCAATGAGAGGTTTTGGGGGCTTGCTTATTAGCTCTTGAACCCCACGGCTTCTTGTTCTTCTGAGCCTGTTCTTTGGCTTTTTTGGGCGGCTGAAAAGGCCGTCGCCACTGGCTGGAGTCAGATTTCCCGGGAGCTGGGGAGAGAGTGTGTTTAAAACAAGGTCTCTTGTTTTTCTTTCTCTCAGGTAAAAATAGGATTTTTATAACAGCTTACCTGTAAAATCCTTTTCTTGGAGTACATCACGGGACACAGAGCGACATAGTCATTACTAATGGGTTATATAGATACCGTCAGGTGCTGGCACTGGCAACTTCCAAAACCGGAAGTACCCTCCCCTATATAAGCCCCTCCCATCCGGGAGCACCTCAGTTTTGTAGCAAAGCAATAAGTGTCCCCAAAGAGGGGTGGGAGCTCTGTGTCCCGTGATGTACTCCAAGAAAAGGATTTTACAGGTAAGCTGTTATAAAAATCCTATTTTCTTTTTCGTACATCACGGGACACAGAGCGACATAGTCATTACTAATGGGATGTCCTAAAGCAATGCCAAATGAGGGGGGGGATACACCATATATAAGTTGAGCGCTATCAGACATGAGGATCTTTTGCGGCCTGCAACACACTGCGCCCAAAGGCGACATCCTCCTGACTTCTAACGTCCACCTGGTAGAACCTAGTAAACGTGTGTACTGAAGACCATGTTGCGGCCTTACAGATTTGAGCCAGGGAGGCCTGGTGATGCACTGCCCATGAAGTTCCAACTGCTCTCGTGGAGTGCGCCCTAACTTTGAACGGAGGCGGTCTATTTCTCAAGCCATAGGCTTGTATTATGACCTGTCGAATCCACTTGGCTAAAGTAGATTTTGACGCTGCCTGACCCCTTCTGGGGCCTTCC
The DNA here is from genome assembly GCA_029206835.1 of Rana muscosa. Taxonomy (NCBI): domain Eukaryota; kingdom Metazoa; phylum Chordata; class Amphibia; order Anura; family Ranidae; genus Rana; species Rana muscosa. The sequence goes on along the minus strand of CM055128.1, from coordinate 173,399,352 downwards.
GGCAGAATAAACAAAGTATCCGTTCTGCGAATCTGAGCAGTGGCTTTTAGATAAGCTTTAACTGCTCTTACTACATCCAAAGAATGCAATAACTTTTCCTCTACCGAAGTAGGTTTGGGGAAAAAAGAAGGAAGAACCACATCTTGGTTCAAATGAAACCTCGATACCACCTTAGGAAGAAAGGCTGGATGAGGACGTAACACTACTCTGTCCTTATGGATAACCAGATATGGCTCCTTACAGGACATAGCTGCTAATTCCGATACTCTTTTAGCCAAACAAATGGCTACTAGAAAAATCAATTTCCTGGTGAGAAGCACCAAGGAAATATGCTGTAATGGTTCAAATGGTTGTTTCTGTAGAACCGACAGAACCAAGTTTAGATCCCATGGACATATGGGAATATTAACCGGAGGACTAATACGCATCACTCTTTGTATAAAGGCTTTGACTAGTGAATGCGAAGCCAAGGGCCTTTGAAAAAATATTGACAAGGCCGAAATCTGACCCTTGATAGTACTCAAGGCAAGCTTCCTATCTACAGCCCATTGTAGGAAGTCCAGACTCCTACCTATTACGTACTTACGTGGATGCCATTTCTTGGCTTCACACCAGGCGATGTACGCCTTCCAGATTCTATAGTAGATCTGCCTGGATACCGGCTTCCTGGCATTGATCATGGTAGATACCACAGAATTAGAGAGCCCTCTCTTTTCTAGAATGTGGGCTTCAATAGCCAGGCCGTCAAACCTAGGGCTGGTAAGGAAGGGTGGTATATCGGTCCTTGCGAAAGCAGGTCCGGACGATGTGGGAGAGTCCAAGGACTCCCCACTGACATTTTACAATCTCCACGTACCACGCTCTTCGGGGCCACGCTGGAGCCACCAGAATCACTGGTTTCTTTTCTACCCTGATTCTGCGGAGTAATCGAGGTAACCATTGTGGCGGTGTGAATGCATATATCAGCTTGAACTGATCCCAAGGGAACACTAGGGCATCCGAGCCGCAAGCTAGGGGATCCCTTGTCCGAGAGACAAACCTGTCCCCCTTTGCGTTGAATCTGGATGCTAGAAGATCTACATCCGATGTTCTCCACCGCTGACATATTGTCCAGAAAACCTCGGGGTGAAGGGACCCTTCCTCTGGGCCTAATTGCTGGCGACTTAGAAAGTCCGCCTTCCAATTCTCCACTCCTGGAATGAATACCGCAGATATGGCTGGGACATATTTTTTCTGCCCATTTCAGGATGTAATTTACTTCCCTCTGGGCTGCACGACTCCTGGTGCCCCCCTGATGATTGATATATGCCACTGCTGTGGCATTGTCTGATTGAATTCTGACAGGGGACCCTTGGAGTTTGGATGTCCATGCTACTAGGGCATACCGGGCTGCTCGTATCTCTAAGAGATTGATGGGCAGGGCCTTTTCTGCATCCGACCATCTGCCCTGGAGAGACTATTGCTCCAGTACTGCTCCCCAGCCTATAAGGCTGGCATCTGTAGTGACCACCTTCCAAGAAATCGGACTGAAGGATTTCCTTTTTTCCAGATTCTGGGAAACCAACCACCAACGGAGGCTCTTGCGAACGGAAGGGGACAAGGACATTGTAAGTCTAGGCCTGAATTTTTTTGTTCCAGGCTGACAGTATGGCCCCTTGCAAATTCCTTGAATGGAATTGACCGTAGGGTACTGCTTCGAATGATGCCACCATTTTTCCCAGCAGCCTCATATACAGGCGTATGGACGGCTGTCTTTTTTGTACCCACTAAGTGGATCAAATCTTTCAAAGACAACACCTTTCCTCGAGGCAAGAATATTTTTCTCTGGCCTGAATCCAACCCTAGCCCCAAGTATTCCAGACTTTTGACTGGTTTTTAGGGCTGACTTGTCTCGGTTGATAATCCAACCGTGAGATTCCAGATACTTGATCGTCTTGTGAACGACCACGTCTAGTTTTTTCACTGAGTGGTCTATCAGCAACAAGTCATCCAGATATGCCATTATCATTACACCTTGTGTTCTTAGATTGGCCAATAAAGGGCCAGAATTTTTGTAAACACTCGTGGTGCTGTGGCCAAACCGAAGGGTAAGGCTCTGAACTGAAAATGGCGCCCTTCTACTGCAAAGCGTAGACATTTTTGGTGGACTGGAAAGATGGGAATGTGCAAATAAGCATCTTTGATGTCGATCGTGGCTAACCAACCCTCCCCTTGTAGGGCAGTGGCCACCGATCGGATCGACTCCATCGGAAAGACCTGATATACAGGAATTTGTATAGCCCTTTTAGAATTAATATGGGCCTCCCGTCCGCGTTTGCTTCGGGACTGTAAAGAGGTTTGAGTAAAACCCGAACCCTCATTCTTCCAGGGGACCTCCATAATTACTCCTTGGAGCAATAGTTGTTCTAGTGCCAACAGGAGGGACTCTCTCTTCCGGGGATCCCTTGGCACGTTTGACCTCAAAAAATGGGAAGGAGGAGAGTCTTTTAACTCCAAACTGTATCCCAAACCTACTGCGGAGAGCACCTATCTGTCTTGATCGTGTCCCGCCAGGTCTCTTGCGAACAACTGGAGTCCTCCCCCCACCCGACTGAGTGGGGGCTTCAATGAATTTAACTTTGGGGGAGGTTTTGTACCTCCCCTGACCCAGGGTTTCTCATTACCCTGCTACTGTCCCTGTTTTTTACCCCCGGGATTTGACCGAGGAGGCCGTCGGAACTGTTACACAGCCGATGCCCCAGGGACTGGAGAAGCAGGCCTCTTAAAGAGGGACCTCTAACTCTGCTTTTAACCGGCAAGAGCGTATTTTTACCGCTGGAAATTTTCTGGATATATTTGTCCAGGTTTTCCCTGAATAAGCGTTCACCATGAAATGGGACGCTAACCAGCCATTCTTTACAGGGAGCTTCAGCAGACCAGTTTTTGAGCCATAGGAGCCTACGCGTATGTACTATAGACAGCGTAAGGCGGGAGGCCTGATGGACTGAATCCTCTATGGCGTCAACCGCAAAGCCTAAGGCTCTAGGTAGATCAGCTAGGGCAAAGCCTGCTGATCTGTCAAGTCCCTCAAGACCTGTTTCAACTGATCCTTCACTGCTTAGCAGACCCCAATAGCTGCTACTGCTGGTTGTATCACCAAGCAGATTTTCATAAGGACTCCAATCTTTTATTTATTGGGTTCTTGAACATTTGGACATTATCCACTGGACATGTCAGTGATTTATACATACAAGAGATGGCTGCGTCCACTGTAGGGACCTTCCATTTTTTTTTTTTTTTTTTTTTTTGATGAACTTATCCTCCATGGGATAGACCACCGGAAATCTCTTGGGGGAATAAATGTTTTCTCAGGACGTTCCCAATCCTGGAAAATGAGCCCTTTCAGTAAAGGGTGAAGTGAAAAAGAACAAACAGTCTGGGGGCTTCTAGCGACCCCAACGAGGATACAGTAGTGGTTGATGGTTCCGCAAGGTGCATTTTTAAATGCTGATCGGACCATGTTAGTCAGAGACTGAACCCATAATCTTTCAGCTTGAGATGCTGAGAAAAGGTTCCCCCACTGTTGATTCCTCTATAACAGATCAACCTCATCCTGATCCCCTTCAGGCAGGTCGATCCCTGTATGGGACTGTTGCTCTGCTAACAGGCACTCTGAAGGAGGAGACGGAGATCGGGCGTGCTTTCCCTGACAGGGAGGCAGCGATAAATGTTGACAATCTCTCTCTAATCCTCCCAGAGCTGAGGAAAAAAACCTCCTCTGTTACATACACAGGAGCAGGTGACTGAGGACAGCCGCAGTACCAAGTACCCTTGCGGGGTCTCTACGGTCACTTACCTCTGAACTTCAGGGGAGACTGGTGCAGCAGAAGTATGCCCAAGATCCTCAGAGCCCGATGAGACCCCCTTCGCTTCCTGGAAGATTCAGTTCCGGAGCTTCTGGACGGCATATTCCTAAGCCTAAAGCTGAGGTATTCCAGTCGTAATACACCACTTTTACTGAGAATAGTCTAGCACAATTGCTGCTATATCACAGTTGGTGTCTACTAATGTGCCTTTCTAGGGGATGCCTGTATCAACCGCTTGCTGTATGCCTTTAAATGTTGCCAGCTCTGTCTCTGTACTTCATAGCCAGCTCACTACAATATTGTGGTTTTTTTTTAAAACTGCTGGGACGCCCGCACATGCGCAGAAGCGCTGCGGCGCGCACAGAGCGTCATCCCCCAGGCTCCGCCCCCTTTCCCGGCTCACCTCTATATATAGAGGCGCGTGCATGCGCACGCGCGCGGGCGCCTTCGGCGCTAATTTCAAATATGGTAACAAGGGACAGGAGCCAGGGCCCCTCTTTGCCGCAGGCCGGGGGATGGACAAACACTGCAACATGGCAGAGGAAGCAGTCTCCTATAAGAGAACTCACCATCTGCCTGGACTTTGCTCTGCTGAGAAGAAGCTAGTCCACATGACAAGAAAACATTCCACAGCGGCCTCTAGTGGACAAACACAGGTACCGCAGTCTAATATATTAAATATATATAAAAACATTTTTTTTTTTTTTTTTCTTGACCACCATTAAAAATTATTACATTTTTTTTAGTAGTTACAGGCATGCACAGAATTTTGCGGGAATACCATTAGGTAACAGACAGAAAGACAAATTAGGCTTGGGGGTCCCCCAATAGAACCAAGTTCCTGGGGGCCCCCACTTACCTGTTCCCCGCCGCAGGACTTTGTTTGGTCCACAAAAGCCCAAACTTCACCTATCACGGCAGGCATTGTAATCAAACCTTCAGGGACCGGGTTCCCAAGGATTCCACTCCCCTGGACCTGTATAGCACCCTGCACAGAAAACATCTTGGTCGTGGGTATGACCAGAGCTCTGGATCCCAGGGTCCAGCTCTCCTAAGAGAAGCATTACAGGCAAAACCTTGCTCTTCTCTGCAAGGCCCGGGTACCGACCGTTTAGCTATGAAGCTTTTTTGGTCGGATCCGGAATAGCTTACTGAGGCCCAAAAGAACCTGTACGCAAGCTCAGTGAAAAACACATGTTTCTTCTTGGCCAACACCTTAGACACTGGCAAAAAACTGAGGTGCTCCCGGATGGGAGGGGCTTATATAGGGGAGGGTACTTCCGGTTTTGGAAGTTGCCAGTGCCAGCACCTGACGGTATCTATATAACCCATTAGTAATGACTATGTCGCTCTGTGTCCCGTGATGTACGAAAAAGAAAGTGTCGTTTTACCACTTGATATCTTTTGGATATATCTTTCTAAATCTTCCCCAAAAAGGCGTTCGCCATGGAACGGGAAACTTGCCAACAACTTTTTGCATGGGGCTTTCGCTGACCAATGCTTAAGCCAAAGTACTCTGCGCATCTGTACCAGCTGGAGTGTAAGGCATGATGCCTGTATGATAGAATCTCTCATGGCATCCACTGTGAAGCATAAGGCTTTAGGCAAATTCTCCCAATTTTTAGCCTGCTCTGAAGGCAGCTCCTTCAGCCCCTGCTTTACCTGTTGGCTGACGACCTGACACATACCGACTGCTGCTACTGCAGGTTGGATAATTGAGCCGGCCAAAAGGAAGGAGGATTTCAGTAAGGATTCCAACTTCTTCTCAGAAGGATCTTTAAACACTTGTACATTATCCACTGGACATGTCAGGTTTTTATTTACACAAGAAATAGCCGCATCTACCGTAGGCAGGCTCCATTTCTTTAAAAAAATTTCCTCCATAGGATAAAGAATGTTAAACTTTTTTGGAGGTGAAAAACGCTTATCTGGATGTTGCCAGTCTGCGTACAATAGATCCTCTAGTAACGGATGAACCGGGAAGGAGCATGCACCTTGCAGGGATCTTAATGATCCTAGGGAGGAGACAGGTGATTCTGTTACCTCCAAAGAGGGTAACCTAAATGCAGCTCGCACGGCTCCTGCATAGCATTGCACCTGTGACTTTAAAATCTGGGATACCGAAAAAGGCTCATCCGATATCCCTGATCCGTCTGACTCCTCATCCTCTGCTGATGTAGCCTCCTCCTCATCCTCCTCCTCCTCCTCAGGTACTTCTGAAGGGAGGTCCAATACTGGAGGAGATCTGCTTCGCTTATTGTCCTTTTTAGAGGATTTAGCGATTAAAGTAGAAATTTTCTCCTCCAGATTATTTAGGGCAGCTGATAAAGTGTCCTCAGTGACATATGCAGGCCCAGGCTTCACTGGGGAAGCCGCCATACCTGACAGAGGTAATGGCTCATCCTGTACAGGTGCTTTTGGCAACACAGGAGAGGAAGGTACCGAGTCAGCACAGCTAGAGCCCCCTGTCTCAGGCGGCGGTGCTCTTTTATCTCTTTTTGTCCGCATTACTTCCCCTGGAAGACTTACTGTTTAGACAAAATACAAGGTACCTAAATGCATATACTACCGTGTTCAGTTTAGCAAATACATTAAGTATGCAACTTTTAAACACATAACTATGCATAACATGGATGTCTTCTAGGAAGTACCCAATCCAACCACATGGAGTCTTACGTCCCTGTATAGCTGCTGTGTTTCTCTGCCAGGAACAAGAGAACTAACGAGCTTGCTTGCTGCTGCAGTGCTTTTTACACTGACAGTCTTTTAAATTTGGCGCCGTTTCTGTGCCTGCGCGCGCCACGTGCCCGCGCACGCCTTCGGCCCCCTCCGATAAAGCGCGCGCGCGGCCTTTAGCGCTATGGTGGTGGCCATAGTGAGAGAGGACTCTCATCAGCCCCTGTCCCCACTTACCTGCATCTGCAGGTGTCTGTATCGGCCACCGGAAGGAGGAGCGGGGAGCTCAAGCAAGCTCAGCAGCGGAGGTGACGAGCAGTGTACTTCGCCGAAGCCGACACTGAACAGAGTGAGGTGAGTATATTCAGCTCTTTACTCCCCCCAGTGGTGAAAAAAAAGAAGACATCCACTTTTTGAAAAAGGTCCCAACCTAGTTATGGACCTTCTAATCTCACCTTATCCACGCCGCAGGTTTTTCTGCTGAAAGTTTTCAGACAGATACCAAACTTCACCCTTCACGGTGGGCTATGTGTGCCAACCTTCAGGGATATGGGTTCCTATTTAAAGGATACCTCTCCCCTGGGCCTTGTACAAGACTCTTACCAGGACTTTATAGCGAAATAGCGAAAGTGCTGGATCTTAGAGCCCAGTCCTCCGAAGAGAGACATTACAGGCGACGCCTCATGGATGAGGCCCGGATCCCATCCAGATTCAGCTCCTTTGTAGGCGTCTTGGATGGATCCGAAAGCATAGCTCTTTTACCCCCAGAGGGTCTCTTTGGTAGAGCTTTCCTTTAGCACCTCCTAACGCGTCCAACACCTTTCGACACTGGCGAAAAAACTGAGGTACTCCCCTGATGGGAGGGGTTATATGGAGGGGAACTGTCTTCCATTGGTTGTGCCAGTGTCCAATCACCGCAGGTGACCCTTAACCCATTATGTAATGACTGGCTCTGTGTCCCGTGGTGTACGATAAAGAAATCAGCTGTTTCCACCTGAATACCGGGTTGGGCAGTGAATGGGGGAAGTACGGGTTCTGCAGAAGTGGTGGGGACCCAATCAGGATAGGCGAATTCTGCAGGAAGGGCACTATGGGCACGACGGGGCCTGCCTTTGTCTTCTTGGTGGCAGCGGGACACTACTTGTGCTTGCCACCTCGCCAGCTTGAACTGCACTTATGGGACTCGCCACGTCACCAAGTTTTACTGCAGTGCTGGATGTACGCCCAGGCTGTACTAGGCCGCTGGTGCTTGCCAATTCACCAGAAGGAATAGCGGCGCTAGTACTACTCTGCTCCGTGATACGAGAGACCTGCAGTTCTTGCTCCTCAACAACCTCAGAAGATCGGGATCGGGTACGCCTGACCTTAGCAGGGACCACACCTTCGTCGTCAGAGCTATCTGACGTGGAGCCGCTGACTTCACTGTCTTCTACGGGAAGATATTCTGAGCCTGAATCTGACAGATGCGTGACCTCCTCTTCACTATCTGTCATGCTCAGAATCTCGTAGGCCTCTTTACTAGTGTACCTTCGTCTTGCCATTTTGGGCTCTAAATTTAGGGGTACACTAGTAAGATTCACAGGTAAAAAAAGCACCTGTCAGCAAATGTATCAAACGCTACCAAACAAACTGTCAGCGATCGCAGGGATCAGGACTGTCTCTGCGAACGCTGCAGTTATGTGTGTTGTGTTTGGTAAGTGACAGTGATCGATCGATACTGCACTTGGGTGGGCTGGGCGGAGGGGCTAAACGCAGGTTCTAGCAGGTATCTGGGCTGATCCCGCTAACACTGCGTTTTTGGGAATCCTAAACCGCTGGGGACGCTAGTATAGATCTGATCAGATCAGATATTGATCTGTTCAGATACTATACCACTAAGGGAGGTGTATGCTTTGCGCGTGGGTGTTAGCATTACTGGCACTAACCTGACACTGCCTGGGGCGACGCAGACCCTCTCTGGCGCTAAAACCTAATTGATATCAGCCGCCGGGCAATCAGGGGGTTAAACCTTTATTGGGTTATATACGGCGGGTGCCCTGATGCTATAAAAAGCAAACTAGCCAACCAGCGTCACCTGTAAAACTTATATGGTGATCACGGGTGAAAGGGTTAACTAGAGGCAATCAGGGGGTTAAAACCTTTATTAGGTTATATATGGGGGTACCTGACGCTATATAAAAACCTGACGGGTAACCTAAATAACTAAATGGCTAACCAGTGTCACCAGTAAAACTTATACGGTGATCACTGGTGAAAGGGTTAACTCTAGGGGCAATCAGGGGGTTAAAATAATATATGGGGGTACCTGACGCTATAAAAACCTGCGGCGAAACTAAAAATAAATAACTGGCTATCTAGGGCACCACCGGCACTAAATACAGCGATCGGAAATACGATCGCTTAGTGACGCTGGCGTTAGGGGGTGAAAGGGTTACCTGGGGGGCGATCAAGGGGTTAAACCTTTATTAGGGGGGTTAGGGGGCTACTCTGGACCTAAAGGGGCCTAAACCTAACTGCCCTGCAACTTTTTACTGTCACAAATGACACTGATTGCAGTGATCAGAAAAAAAATGACCACTGCAAACGGTGCACTGTGACTGGGGGTACTGGGGGTGACTGGGGGGTGAAAAGTGTGCCTACATGTACTGGTGTCAGTGGGCTGTTGGTGTACTTACTGTGAGATGTCTTCACTCCTCGCGCCGGATCGAAAAGACCGACACGAGGAGAGATGACATCACTTCCTCTGCCTGTGTTTACATTTACACAGCAGAGGAAGCTTTTCATTTGCCGGGAGCGATCGCGAGGGGGTGGCCGGAATCGAACGGCCCTCCCCTCATCTCGGATCGCTCCCCAACGGAAAACGACCGCTCACTGTATAGGAGGGGGGTCCGATCGGACCCCCCAACTATACAAAGGCGATCACGTAGATATACGTGATTGTGCCTGTTGGTGCCATTCTGCCGACGTATAATTACAGTGGGCGGTCGTTAAGTGGTTAAATTGGATGAAATGGACACCCCCAGGACTTGCGATTTACTATAATTAATTTCAAGATCTTATAGAGAGACAAATTCCCTAAAGAGTAACTCCAGTTTTGCTAAGGAAATGAAAACCCCTTTGGGTGATCAATGTACATTGGGAGGATTTCAACAAGCTTTGTTACAGATACTTACCCATTTCCTGTTCTAAAGGAATAGTTTATTGTTAGCTCAAGTCTAGTGCAGGACAAATTCTGAATGGAAATGACTAATTAAATTAAAAGTAGATTGTTCTGATGAGAACAATTGCAGGGTCTGCATCTCTTTAGAAGTGATTACCCTCAGGGAGTAGCTTACCCAAAATTACATTTTTGTTGCAGAGAATCCCTAAAACCTGACTTGTATCCTAGTGCAGAGCTCTTCACTCAAGAAAGAAATTACATTTCTGGGGGCATTCTGTACACCAACTGTGTAAAGAGAACCCCCAGTTTGCCATATTGCATTGAATTTATGAAAAAATAGAACAGGTGCAGTTTAAAACGGAAGGGTAATTTTAATAACACTAAATTACAATATGGCTTGCGCAGAAATTGTTTATGATATATTCCTTTTTCAACAAAGGTGGTATCACCCTTAAATTTCTGAGAAAGCAATAGAGAGGTTAGGTTGAGTGAGAAAGTAAAGTAGACTAGTTTGTCTAGTATTGGCGATTCCTTTAATATTAGACTGGGGATGATTGGTATGGAGAAAAGGCCCCATTGTCAATATGAAAATTAGCGAAGAAAAGAGACAGCCCTGCCGGGTTCCAATTGAAATAATTAAATAGTTAACGGCTTTGAACACACTTTGTTATTCAAGAGTCAGGTGTGAATAAACAGCCCAGAGATACAGTAGCTCTGAATGTGAGAGTCCAAACCTAAACGGGATGAAGTTATATGGATAAAAGTCCAAATTACACTGTCAAATGTCTTCGAGTCTATGGACAGTATTAAAGATCTGCAAATCAACATTCAACAGAAAGATTGGTCAATGGAATGTGCAATTTGGGGTATTTTTACCCTCCTTGGGGTTTTTAGTTGTGTGCTCTCGGTGTATCTGTTAAGAAATTAGAGTCCGCTAAGAGGGCATTATAGGCCTTTAAAAGTGTGGAAGCTATTGGCTGCCAAAATGTTTTGTAGTAATTTAAGAAGAAGCAGTCTGCACCCAATGCTTTACCAGTTTTCATGCCAGACCGTGCAGCCAGGAATTCTTCAGTGGTAATTGGCAAGGTTTGGAGGCCAGAAACAGTTAAGTGTTGGTCTATTTCTGTTAAGAGGTCTATACTTAGTAGGAACAAACGATATGTCTCCTCTCCCATGACAGAGGAGGGATTTGTGTGTTTACACACACACACAAATCCCTGCGCTGGCGCTCGTGCCTGCGATCGCGGGTAGCCGGCTGAGATCGGGCCCGCTGGCCACGTGCATACAGGGTTTCGCCCAGCCATTTTGCCAACATATATATCGGCATGAGCAGGTCGGCAAGTGGTTAATTTACAGCTGCGTGGGGTTTAGTTTCAAAGTTGATTATTAGTCCCCCCCCCCCCCGCCTTAGATTTCACTCCCACTATAGCTCAGTCTATTCTATTCTGTGCTACCATCCAAGGCAGACCATGTCTACAGTGTGAAAATATTTTAGAGTTTCTGATGAAGACTCCAAATTTGCAATCTGCAGTGAAATTTCAAGATGGGTTAGCGTGCCAAGGCATTTTCCACAACAGGTTTGATAAACCACCTGGAAACACGTTATCCAGTTCAGCATGCAGTGCACAAGAAAACCCAGCTTTCAAAAAATATCCGAAGCACAGCAAGTTTAAACATCTCTGTGGCCACAAAAAGACAAATTTTTTTACAAGTGACAGCCCCAAAGCATGTGGCATTGCACATAAAATTATGGAATTTATTGCATTAGACAACCAGCCATTCACTGTTGTGGAGGACATTCGATTCCGTATGGTCATACAACATATAGAGCCACGTTACACACTACCTAGAAAATGCTACTGTGCAGATACCCGTCTACGTGAATTGTTTAACAGTGTTGCAAAACACGTTCATGAGCTCATGACTACAGACATCCAACCTCTCAGTTTTACTACCGTCATTTGGCGTTCAGACACATGTGAGTTTGTTGGATCACACACTGCGCATCTAATGCTTTAAAAACCGTGCCCAACACTTGGCACATGAATAAGTCTAAAGTGCACCTGATTGTCCGAGATGATGCACAGAACATGCCAAAGTTTGAGGACAGTAAACTTAAAAGCATATCGTGCATGGCACATACATTACAGTTGTCTGTGAATGAGGGATTGCCGAGTCAGTGCACCAAATCAGATATAGTATCAAAAGGAAGCAAAATTGTGGGTCACTTTAGGCTGGGTTCACACCAGTGCATCCAATTCGCATAGCAGGTGATTGTAAAGAACGGAGATTATAGAGCCGGTTCACACATCTCCGCAGCGGCTCCAGAGCGAATTGTACAGGAGCCCTGTGCGTATTTTGGTCCGTTTCAGTTCCGAATTCAACTCTTCCTGTGAGCTGCTGCATTCTCAAGTGTAAACCCAGTCTTAAGCATTCACCACTTGCTTATTCCAGATTACAAGCCTTTCAGATACAGTTTGGAATTCCACTGAAACGACTACAGCAAGATGTAGCCACTCGTTGGAACAGCACCAAAAAAAGCGTGTTTTAGCAGTGTACATTGCAGATTACAAATTTCCGGCAACATTAAGCGCACATCAGTGGATGTTAGCTAAAAAAAAATTGTCTCTAACTCCATTTGAAGAGTTAACAAAAAAAAAAAGCTTAGCTAATGCTTTCGTTGTTGAAGTTATTCCCTTAATTGCTGCACTAAAGCATTTGCTAGGAAAATAGGCAGAAACAGACCATGGTGTAAAAACGTCTAAAACCACTCTACTGGAGGCTGTTAACAACCAGTTTCAAGACAGCCCTCTGTACTGCACTGCAAGTTCTAGATCCTCGAACAATATTTTAATGCTGAGAAAAATAGGATTTTTATAACAGCTTACCTGTAAAATCCTTTTCTTGGAGTACATCACGGGACCCAGAGCGACATAGTCATTACTAATGGGTTATATAGATACCTTCAGGTGCTGGCACTGGCAACTTCCAAAACCGGAAGTACCCTCCCCTATATAAGCCCCTCCCATCCGGGAGCACCTCAGTTTTGTAGCAAAGCAATAAGTGTCCCTAAAGAGGGGCGGGAGCTCTGTGTCCCGTGATGTACTCCAAGAAAAGGATTTTACAGGTAAGCTGTTATAAAAATCCTATTTTCTTTCTCGTACATCACGGGACACAGAGCGACATAGTCATTACTAATGGGATGTCCTAAAGCAATGCCCAACGAGGGGGGGGATACACCATACATAAGCTGAGCGCTATCAGACATGAGGATCTTTTGCGGCCTGCAACACACTGCGCCCAAAGGCGACATCCTCCTGACTTCTAACGTCCACCTGGTAGAACCTAGTAAACGTGTGTACTGAAGACCATGTTGCGGCCTTACAGATTTGAGCCAGGGAGGCCTGGTGATGCGCTGCCCATGAAGTTCCAACTGCTCTCGTGGAGTGCGCCCTAACTTTGAACGGAGGCGGTCTCCTTCTCAAGCCATAGGCTTGTATTATGACCTGTCGAATCCACTTGGCTAAAGTAGATTTTGATGCTGCCTGACCCTTTCTGGGGCCTTCCGGCAGAATAAACAAAGTATCCGTTCTGCGAATCTGAGCAGTGGCTTTTAGATAAGCTTTAACTGCTCTTACTACATCCAAAGAATGCAATAACTTTTCCTCTACCGAAGTAGGTTTGGGGAAAAAAGAAGGAAGAACCACATCTTGGTTCAAATGAAACCTCGATACCACCTTAGGAAGAAAGGCTGGATGAGGACGTAACACTACTCTGTCCTTATGGATAACCAGATATGGCTCCCTACAGGACATAGCTGCTAATTCCGACACTCTTTTAGCCGAACAAATGGCTACTAGAAAAATCAATTTCCTGGTGAGAAGAACCAATGAAATATGCTGTAATGGTTCAAATGGTTGTTTCTGTAGAACCGACAGAACCAGGTTTAGATCCCATGGACATATGGGAATATTAACCGGAGGACTAATACGCATCACTCCTTGTATAAAGGCTTTGACTAGTGAATGCGAAGCCAAGGGCCTTTGAAAAAATATTGACAAGGCCGAAATCTGACCCTTGATAGTACTCAAGGCAAGCTTCCTATCTACAGCCCATTGTAGGAAGTCCAGAATCCTACCTATTACGTATTAACGTGGATGCCATTTCTTGGCCTCACACCAGGCGATGTACGCCTTCCAGATTCTATAGTAGATCTGCCTGGATACCGGCTTCCTGGCATTGATCATGGTAGATACCACAGAATTAGAGAGCCCTCTCTTTTTTAGAATGTGGGCTTCAATAGCCAGGCCGTCAAACCTAGGGCTGGTAAGGAAGGGTGGTATATCGGTCCTTGCGAAAGCAGGTCCGGACGATGTGGGAGGGTCCAAGGACTCCCCACAGACATCTTTACAATCTCCGCGTACCATGCTCTTCGGGGCCACGCTGGAGCCACCAGAATCACTGGTTTCTTTTCTACCCTGATTCTGCGGAGTAATCGAGGTAACAATTGTGGCGGTGGGAATGCATATATCAGCTTGAACTGATCCCAAGGGAACACTAGGGCATCCGAGCCGCAAGCTAGGGGATCCCTTGTCCGAGAGACAAACCTGTCCACTTTTGCGTTGAATCTGGATGCTAGCAGATCTACATCCGGTGTTCCCCACCGCTGACATATTGTCCGAAAAACCTCGGGATGAAGGGACCATTCCCCTGGGCATAATTGTTGGCGACTTAGAAAGTCCGCCTTCCAATTCTCCACTCCTGGAATGAATACCGCAGATATGGCTGGGACATATCTTTCTGCCCATTTCAGGATGTAATTTACTTCCCTCTGGGCTGCACGACTCCTGGTGCCCCCCTGATGATTGATATATGCCACTGCTGTGGCCTTGTCTGATTGAATTCTGACAGGGGACCCTTGGAGTTTGGATGTCCATGCTACTAGGGCATACCGGGCTGCTCGTATCTCTAAGAGATTGATGGGCAGGGCCTTTTCTGCATCCGACCATCTGCCCTGGAGAGACCATTGCTCCAGTACTGCTCCCCAGCCTATAAGGCTGGCATCTGTAGTGACCACCTTCCAAGAAATCGGACTGAAGGATTTCCCTCTTTCCAGATTCTGGGGAACCAACCACCAGCGGAGGCTCTTGCGAACGGAAGGAGACAAGGACATTGGTAAGTCTAGGGCCTGAACTTTTTTGTTCCAGGCTGACAGTATCGCCCTTTGCAAATTCCTTGAATGGAATTGACCGTAGGGTACTGCTTCGAATGATGCCACCATTTTTCCCAGCAGCCTCATGCACAGGCGTATGGATGGCTGTCTTTTTGTACCCACTAAGTGGATCAAATCTCTCAAAGACGACCCCTTTTCTTGAGGCAAGAAAATTTTTCTCTGGTCTGAATCCAGCCTTAGCCCCAAGTATTCCAGACTTTTGACTGGTTTTAGGGCTGACTTGTCTCGGTTGATAATCCAACCGTGATATTCCAGATACTTGATTGTCTCGTGAACAACCACTTCTAGTTTTTCCACTGAGTGGTCTATCAGCAACAAGTCGTCTAGATATGCCATTATCGTTACACCTCGTGTTCTTAGATTGGCCAATAATGGGGCCAGAATTTTTGTGAACACTCGTGGTGCTGTGGCCAGACCGAAGGGTAAGGCTCTGAACTGAAAATGGCGCCCTTCTACCGCAAAGCGTAGAAATTTTTGGTGGGCTGGAAAGATGGGAATGTGCAAATAAGCATCTTTGATGTCGATCGAGGCTAACCATTCCTCCCCTTGTAGGGCAGTGGCCACCGATCGGATCGACTCCATCCGGAAAGTCCTGATATGTAGGAATTTGTTTAGCCCTTTTAGATTTAATATGGGCCTCACGTCCCCGTTTGGCTTCGGGACTGTAAAGAGGTTTGAGTAAAACCCGAACCCCCATTCTTCTAGGGGAACCTCTATAATTACTGCTTGGAGCAATAATTGTTCTAGTGCCAACAGGAGGGATCCTCTCTTCTGGGGATCCCTTGGCACGTTTGACCTTATAAAGTGGGAAGGAGGGGAGTCTTTTAACTCCAATTTGTATCCCAGACTTACTGCGGAGAGCACCCATCTGTCTCTGATCGTGTCCCGCCAGGTCTCTGTGAACAACTGAAGTCTTCCCCCCACCCGATTGAGTGGGGGCAACCCTTCATGCATTTGACTTTGGGGGAGGTTTTGTACCTCTCCTGCTCCAGGGCTTTTTGTTACCCTGCAATTGTCCCTGATTTTTACCTCCGGGATTTGACCGAGGAGGCCGTCGGAACTGTTTCACAGCCAATGTCCTAGGGACTGGAGAAGCAGGCCTCTTAAAAGAGGGACCTCTAACTCTGTTTTTAACCGGCAAAAGTGTACTTTTACCGCTGGAAATTCTCTGGATATATTTGTCCAGGTCTTCCCCGAATAAGCGTTCACCATGAAATGGGAAGCTGACCAGCAATTTTTTACAGGGAGCTTCAGCAGACCAGTTTTTGAGCCATAAAAGCCTGCGCATATGTACTACAGACAGCGTAAGGCGGGAGGCCTGATGGATTGAATCCTTTATAGCGTCAACCGCAAAGCATAATGCTCTAGGTAGATCAGCTAGGGCAAGAGCCTGCTGATCTGGCAAGTCCCTTAAGACCTGTTTCAACTGATCCTTCACTGCTTGGCAGACCCCAATAGCTGCCACTGCTGGTTGTGTCACCAAGCCTGCTGTAGCAAAAGCAGATTTTAATAAGGACTCCAATTTTTTATCTATTGGGTCCTTGAACATTTGGACATTATCCACTGGACATGTCAGTGATTTATTCACACAAGAGATGGCTGCGTCCACTGTAGGGACCCTCCATTTTTTGATGAACTTATCCTCCATGGGATAGACCACCTGAAATCTCTTGGGAGGAGTAAATATTTTATCAGGATGCTCCCAGTCCTGGTAAATGAGCCCTTCCAGTAAAGGATGGATTGGAAAGGAACAAACAGTCTGGGGAGCTTTTAGCGACCCCAACGAGGAGACAGAAGTGGATGATGGCTCCGCAAGGGGCATTTTAAATGCTGATCGGACCATGTTAGTCAGGGACTGAACCCATAATCTTTCAGCATGTGATGCTGAGAATGGCTCTTCCACTGTTGATTCCTCTACAACAGAATCGACCTCATCCTGATCCCCTTCAGGTAGGTCGATCCCTGTATGGGACTGTTGCTCCGCTAACAGGCACTCTGAGGGAGGAGACGGAGATCGAGCGCTTTTTTCCTGTGACAGGGAAGCAGCGATCAATGCTGACAATCTCTCTTCCAGCCCTCCGAGAGCTGAGGAAAAAACCTCCTCTGTTACATACACAGGAGCAGGTGAACTGAGGACAGCCACAGTACCAGGTACTCCTGAGGGTGCTCTACAGTCACTAACCTCTGATTCTTCAGGGGAGATAGGTGCAGCCAAAGCATGCCCAAGATCCTCAGAGCCCGATGGAGACCCCCTATGCTTCCTGGGATTTTTAGTCCCGGAGTTTTTAGACGGCAAATTCCTAAGCCCAAAGCTGAGGTATTCCAGCCGAAATACACCACTTACTGACAATAGTCTAGCACAAATGCTGCTATAAAAACAGTTGGTGTCTACTAATGTGCCTTTCTATGGGGATGCCTGCATCAACAGCTTGCTGTATGCCTTTTTTAAATGTTGCCAGCTCTGTCTCTGCACTCCATAGCCAGCTCACAACACATAATTGTGGTTTTTAACATGCTGGGACGCCCGCACATGCGCAGAAGCGCTGCGGCGCGCACAGAGCGTCATCCCCCAAGCTCCGCCCCCTTTCCCAGCTCACCTCTATATATAGAGGCGCGTGCACGTGCGCGGCCACGTGCGCCTTCGGCGCTAATTTTGAAAAGGGAAACTAGGGACAAGAGCCAGGGCCCCTTTTGCCGCAGGCCGGGGGATGGACGAGCATTGCAACATGGCAGAGGAAGCAATTTCCCACAAGAGAACTCACCGTCTGCCTGGACTTGCTCTGATGAAAAGAAACTTAGTCCACATGACAAGAAACGTTCCACAGCGGCCTCTAGTGGATTAACACAGGTACCGCAGTCTATTATATATATTTGTTTTTTCTTGACCACTATTAAAATTATTACATTTTTTAGTAGTTACAGGCATGCATAATATTTAGCGGGAATACCGTTAGGTAACAGGCAGAAAGACATATTAGGCTTGGGGGTCCCCTCAATAGAACCAAGTTCCTGAGGGGCCCCCACTTACCTTTTCCCCGCCGCAGGACTCTGTTTGGCCACAGAAGCCCAAACTTCACCTATCACGGCAGGCATTGTAATTAAACCTTCAGGGACCGGGTTCCCAAGGATTCCACTCCCCTGGACCTGTATAGCACCCTGCACAGAAAACATCTTGGTCGTGGGTATGACCAGAGCTCTGGATCCCAGGGTCCAGCTCTCCTAAGAGAAGCATTACAGGCAAAACCTTGCTCTTCTCTGCAAGGCCCGGGTACCGACCGTTTAGCTATGAAGCTTTTTTGGTCGGATCCGGAATAGCTTACTGAGGCCCAAAAGAACCTGTACGCAAGCTCAGTGAAAAACACATGTTTCTTCTTGGCCAACACCTTAGACACTGGCAAAAAAAACTGAGGTGCTCCCGGATGGGAGGGGCTTATATAGGGGAGGGTACTTCCGGTTTTGGAAGTTGCCAGTGCCAGCACCTGAAGGTATCTATATAACCCATTAGTAATGACTATGTCGCTCTGTGTCCCGTGATGTACGAGAAAGAAAAACGCAGCCTGCATGGAAAATGATACAGGCACAACTGGAGGTGATGGAAGCATCTGGTAAAGGAGTTTAGAGACCCGCAGCACAGAGGAAAATGTTACAGAGAAACATACAAGTGCATAGGAACATACTCCCTCACTATCTGATATGTTTGACGATAGCAGTGCCACAACAACGGCAGCTATCCGACAGCTGGAGATTTATTTAGCTAAACTACCTTTTGCCAGAAGTGACAATCCCCTTGATTACTGGCGCATGAACAAAGAAAGTTTTCCATTGCTTTGACAGATTGCATGCAGATATTTATCTGCCCCAAGCACCAGTACAGAGAATGATAGACTATTCAGTATAGCATCTCATATTCTTGATGAGAAGAGGAACCATCTTTCCTGTGAGAAAGCCAGACAACTTTTGTTCTTAAAGCGAAATCTGCCACTTTTACGTAAATAGAAAGCACAGTCCAATTTTCTATGCTATAATTGTCTAGTTGCGTCACTTTAGCATAATATACTGGTATTTGCATTTTTCAATTACAGTGGACTGTAAAGTTGAAACCTGAAATAAGTTTACACAATATAGAGGGCAGGGCAGGCCCTTTGCTATTTTGTTGGTTGTTAGTTCGACTTTTTGCACAATAATTTTCAATTTAAGTTAAAATATGTTTACAGAGAAACTGTGAAACAGAATAACGGCCTTCTGCCATAATTTCTGTTGGTTAGTTCTTTATTAGGAACTTTTGCACAGTAACTTTGCAATTAACGGGATATGAAACAGAATAGAGGCCTGCCCAGACTTTAGCCATTCCTGTTGTTGGGTAGTTCATTCTATTTTATTGTAAAATAGAAAACACACAAGGGTTGATTGATTTACAAAAACTGGAGAATGCAAAATCTGGTGCAGCTCTGCACAGAAACCAATCAGCTTCCAGTTTTTTTGGCAAAGCTTAATTGAACAAGCCAAAGTTAGAAGCTGATTGGCTAATATGCACAGCTGCACCAATTTTTTCACTCTATCCAGTTTTATGTAAATCAACCCTACAATCTCTGGCGCTTGGAAGTGGGCCCCAGACTCCAGAGACAACAGTTGCCTACATTTTTTGCTATTGGCTTCACTGGACATGCCTTGCTGTCCTCTTACGACTAGGAAAGTCAGTGGATTCACTGTCTAAAATAAAACAAGATAGAAGGCCCCCTGGCCTAGTGCATTATCCTAAGACATCTCTTTGTTATTATACTACAAAAAACAAATTGACAAGCTTGTCGTCTAAGTAAAAAAGCAGCTTCACATCACATAATGGGACAACTGGAAAATCTAACAGGATAAAGTGTTTGAAGGACTTGCCTCTCCTCAGAGATCTGTCTCTAAGATAAAAAGGCCTTGAAACACGTTAGCCTGTTGGATTTCCAGTTGTCCCATTATGTGATGATGTACCATGGACTGAAAGCTGCCGTTTTACTTTTATAACAAGCTTTAATACGCCTGACGGTTAGTTGGCTAGCAGTATGTTACTATTAGCCCGTGTGCCCTCTGTTTTGTTTTATAGTTCTTCTATTTATTGTATTGCGCAAAAAAAAGTGAAAATACATCTACATAAACATAGAGGCTCTTAGTCTTTGCCATTCTATGTTTTGCCTGTTTTTTGTTTTCTGTTTAAAAGAAATAGTCCAGACAAAGCTTGTACTTCTCCTATGGATCACATGAGTGCAGTGCGTTCTGCACGCCTATGACCTGTTTTCAGCAGAGAGTGGGCTGAAGACCGCTCTCTGCTGATATGATGATGCGGAGCCTGGACCGACTCTGTGACAACAACAAAGTCGGGATCCCTGAAACCGACACCCAGCTTAGCCTCTCAGCGAGCCCCTGAGCGGTTGAGCCAGCCACTCCCGCCCCCTCCACAGCTCAGCACTCCAGTGAGCGAGGAGGGGGTAGAGCAGAGAGCGGTGACTGACAGTTTCCAGCTCTCTGCTCGGGGAGATGTGAGAACCAAGCGATTGGCGGTGTTCGATTGCTCGGTTCTCAGTGTAGAGGCTCTGGGGGATGCTGCATATACCTAGGGATGTATGATTAACAACAAAAAAAAAAAAATCATACTTCTCTTTTAGAATTATTGTGCAGCATATGCAAGTTTTTTATTTTGTATTTATGTTTTCTGTGTCCAATTTGTGTGTGTTACTTTACTAAAATAGTTATTAAGTTACTGGATTGTATTTTTAACATTCATATTCATTTCATCTTATGATCTTAAATAAAAAAATCGAATAGAATACAATTATATATAAAAAAATAAAAAATTAAATTAAAAACGGTCATTTTCGGTTTCAGTTTTCGGCAAAGTGCATCCTGCATTTTCGGTTTCAGCACCAAAATTTCCCAAATTTCCGTTCGGTGTACCTCTAATATGTATAATCTCGTTCCTTAGGGTTGACAGTTTGCCATGGGTCCACTAATGGTACATTAGTTAATAAAGAGCTTGCTTGGAACAACAGACTTTGGAATAAGAGAGGTGGGATGAACCCTTGGATTTGTCCATTTGTGAGTCCAGAGCGATGTTTAGGTCACGACCCAGAACAAGAATCCCCTTTCTGTGTTGTTATTTTCTTCAAGGAAAACCTTGCATGATAAAGTTAAAAAAGCTATAATGCTTCCCTGCACACTAGAAAGCTAAAAACGACTGCCGTCATTTAGCACAGCATGTAAGCTACGATTTGTAGCATTAGTGCTAAGGGGAGGGGCCGCCCGCGTCCTCAGCAACCAGTGAATAGTCATCAGCTGACAGCCGCATTTAAAAAAAATACAATTGCCGGCAATAAAAAATTGAGGGGGGAAAAAAAAAAGCGTGCCCCCCCCCCACAATCCATAACAGGCCCTTAGGGTCCGGTAAAGATTTTAAAGGGAAACCCACTAAAACGTAAATACATTTTTTTTTAAACACAGCATGGGGTCCCCCCAAAATCTATACCGGATCTATACCGGATCCTTATCCGAGCATGCAGCCGAGCAGGCTGGGAAAAGAGGGGGGACCAGCAACCGCCCCCTCATGAACCATACTGGGCCACATGACCTCACTAGGGGGGTGCTCATTATGTCAAAGTGTCAAAAGATAAATAAAAACACACACACAATTATTGACAAGTCCTGTTAACATTTTTCCCCCCAGTGTAGTCCCCATCAACATGAGGACATGCGCCCCCCCCCATGTTGAGGGCATGTGACCTGGTATGGTTCAAGGGGGGGCGTTCGCTTGTCCTCCCTTTCCTGCTCAGATAAGGGTCTGGTATGGATTTTGGGGTGGGCCCATTTTTTTTTTTTTTGAGTGGGGTCCCCCTTAAAATCCATACCAAACCCAAAGGAGAGGAGAGAGGAGAGTGAGATCGAGAGAGAGAGATCGAGAGAGAGAGAGATCGAGAGAGAGAGAGAGAGATCGAGAGAGAGAGATCGAGAGAGAGAGAGATCGAGAGATAGAGAGAGATCGAGAGATAGAGAGAGATCGAGAGAGAGATCATTTGGCCCCTGTACCAATCATTAAGACCTCGTCTGGAGTGCAGTTCAGTTTTGGCCAACACATCACAAAAATAATATTGGGGAACTGGACAAAGTGCAGAGAAGAGCAACCAAACTGATAAGAGGCATGGATGAGCTCAGCTATGAGGAAAGATTAGCTGAACTGAATTTATTCTCATAGGTTATTTATCATTTATAGTGTGTGTATGTATGTGTGTGTGTGTATGTATGTGCGTGCGTGCTTGTGCGTTTGTGTGCGTGTGTGTGCGTGTGTGTGCGTGCGTGCGTGCGTGTGTGCGTGCGTGCGTGCGTGTGTGCGTGTGTGCGTGTGTGTGCGCGTTTGTGTGCGTGCGCGTTTGTGTGCGTGCGCGTTTGTGTGCGTGCGTGTGCGTTTGTGTGCGTGTGTTTTTATTTTCTCATTTGACTGAACTGAATGGACTTATGTTTTTTTTTTTTCAATCTGATTAACCATGTGTAAATTTGGTGGATGACTGGAGGATAAAGATTAGCCAACATGACCTCAGTGTCCCATTTTTCACTTAGTCCACGTTCACACTGCTCCGACATGGAAGCACGGTCCCTTGGGTCTGGTATGAATCTGGAGGGGGGGTGGGGGGGAACAATGGCAAAAACGGCGTGGGGTCTCTGCAAAAATTCTTTTCACACCCTTATCTGAGCATGCAGCCCAGCAGGTCAGGAAAGGAGGGGGATGAGCGAGCAGCCACCCCCCACCCACCTCCTGGACCATATCAGGCCACACTCCCTCAACATGCTCTGCACCCCCCACCCCAAAGCACCTTGTCCCCATGTTGATGGGGACAAGGGCCTCTTCCCGACAACCCTGGGCGGTGGTTGTGAGGGTCTGAGGGCGGGCTTATCGAAATCTGGAAGCCCCCTTTAACAAGGGGCCCCCCAGATCCTAGCCCCCCACACTATGGGAATGAGTATAGGATACACTGTACCCCTACTCATTGACCCAAAAAAAGTGTCAAAAATAAATAAAAAATAAAACCAGTAGACAGGTTTTGACAAAGTCCTTTATTAAAAGTAGCTCCAACGTGTTTTCTCCCTCCAATTTCTTCTACAGTGGCGTGTGCCATTACTTCTATAGCCATGGGGCATGGCAAACCAGTGATGTCACCATGAGGTCCCGCCCCTTGTGTCATCACTGCCTGAAGCATGATGGGGCAGTGATGTCGCAAGGGGTGGGGCCTTGGTATGACGTCACCGGATGGCCACGTCCCATGGTTATATAAAGGCACACGCTGGAGCTAACACAACAGCATGTGCTAGCTTCGGGAGAAGAACTGGAGGAAGAATCAAAGGAAGAAGACCGCAAAGAGAGAAGAACCAGGGGAAGAAGACATCAGCGCAGCGAGAAGAACTGGAGGAAGAAAACATCACTGGAGAGAGAAGAACCTGAGGGAGAAGACATGTAGGAGCTACATTAATAAAGTACTTTGTCAAAAACCTGTGTACTGGTTTTGTTTATTTTTAACACTTTTTTGGGGTGAATGAGTAGGGGTACAATATACCCCATACTCATTCACATAGGGTGTGGGGCTGGGATCTGAGGACCCCCTTTAACAAGATTTCCAGATCTCAATAAGCCCCCCCGCCCGCATACCCCCACAACCATATCAGACCCAAAGGGCCTAGTATAAAATTAGGGGGGGACCGCAGGACACTTTTTTTTAGTGGTTCCTCTTTAAGATCCTCAGAGTCCAAAGTCGGACCAAAGTAGTGCAGGAACTTTTTTTTTAAAGTCGGACCAGTTATGACGGCTCTCAGATGGAACTATTGATTTATACACATCACGTGCTCCCAAAGTCGGAGCGTATGTCGCACCAGTGTGAACCGGGCCTTACAAGAAGAAGTCTACAAGTTTTATCAGGGATCTTGTCCCAAAATAAGGATACTGACTCCTCCTCTAGCTTTGGAGTCTGGGGAGGTGACTATGAAAGGACACCATGAATCAGTAATTGGATAATTTGGGTAGCCTCTGTCTATGAAAGTGAGCTTCCTGAAGGAAAAAATAGGATTTTTGTACTCACCGTAAAAACCTTTTCTCTTAAGTCCATGGACGGACAACAGTTTCCTTATAATCTTGACTTGTGGGTTATGTTCCGTCTATTAGGAGAGGACTAGGCAGACATGTAAATGGTTAAACATGTAATCTTTAGCAAACCTGAACAGCCCCGCCCAGGGGGCGGTCCCTCTAGTCATAACCCCTCTTACTGCAGTGAGCAGCTCAGTTTGTCAAAAGCAGTACAAACTTAAAAATGAGGGGTGGGTGCTGTGTTCGTCCATGGACTTCAGAGAAAAGGATTTTACGGTGAGTACAAAAATCCTATTTTCTCTTTCGTCCATGAACGGACACAGCTTCCTTATAATCTGGACTTGTGGGATGTCCCCAAGTAGTGTCAGAAAACGAGGGGTGGGAACAGCAGTAAACAACTTCACCCCAAACAATCAGAGCTCCTCAAAGAGGAGTTGCCACTTTAAACAGCCGCCTGCAAAACCTTGCGGCCGAAGAAAGTATCCGCAGATGCATGCACGTCAACTTTGTAAAACTTAGTGAAAGTGTGAACGGACCAGGTCGCCGCCTTTCACACCTGTAAAACAGACGCCCGATGTTAGAAGGCCCAGGAGGCACCAAGTGCCCTGGTCGAATGCGCTGAGACAGGAAAGGAAGGCGCCCGCTCTTGAAGGGCATAGGCCTGAATCACAATCTGTCTGATCCATCAAGAATGGTGGCCGACGACACCGCCAGGCCCGTTTATGGGCCAGTCACAGAGACAAACAGTGAGTCTGACCTCCGAACGGAGCCGTAGCAGACAGATATACCACCCGCAGAACACGTACCACGTCTAAGGAATGTAACGCAACCTCTTTGGGATGCGACGGCCGGGGACACAAGGATGGAAGTACAATGTCCTTATTCAAAAGAGAGGCCGAAACCACCTTCGGAAAAAAGGAAGGCTGCGGGCGTAGCACCGCTTTATCCATATGGAGGATCAAGTAGGGGGACTTGCAAGACAATGCCGTCATTTAGAAACCCTCCTGACAGAGGTAAAGTCACCAGAAAGGCAACTTTCTGAGAGAGCGTCAAAAGAGGAATCTCCCTGATGTTCTCAAAGGGAGGTCTCTGAAGTACAGAGAGTACCAAATTCAAATCTCACGGAGGTAGAGGTGGCCGAAACGGATTAGCCACATGTCGGACCCCTTGCACAAACTGACTCACCATTGAATCAGCCGCCAAGGGTAGTTTAAAGAAAAATAGCCAAGGCTGAAAAACTGCCCCATAACAGTGCTTAAGGCAAGTTTTTTTGATCCACACCATGCTATAAAAACAGCAGGATCCTGGAAACCGACTATGCCCATGGGCGCCAACCCATCTCCTCACACAGAGATGTAGGCCTTTCACGTGCGATGATAGATCTTCCGAGAAGATGACTTCCATGCCCTCAGCATGGAGGAAATTACAGAGTCCGACAGGCCTCAGTCCCTCGGTACCTGACTTTCAACAGCCAAGCCAGCAACTGCAAAGCAGAATGAAGTATAGGACCTAAGGGGCATCCGCCACCAGACGCACTAGCTTGGCGTACCAGGGACGCCGAGGCCAATCTGGTGCAATTAGTGTCACCGGAATCCCCTCAGTCCCCACTCTGCGGAGCAGACGAGGCAGAAGATTCAGTGGGGGAAAGGCATAACTAAGCCAATACTGACCCTACGGGGGGCCACCCACGCGTCCGTCGCGTCCGCTCAGGGATCCTTGGCCCTGACCACAAACTTCAATACCTTCCGATTGAATCGAGAAGCCAGGAGATCCACGGCTGGCGTGCCCACCTCAGGGAAGAGAGTCAAAACACATCCGGGTGTAGCGACCCTTTTCCTTGGTCCAGCATCTGGCGACTTAGGTAGTCAGCTTGCCAGTTTTCTACACCCAGAATGAACACGGCTGATAGAGCCGGCACACTCCGTTCTGCCCACCGCAGGATGTGAGCGACCTCCAATGCTGCAGCCGAGCTGCTTGTTCCTCCTTGATGGTAGACATATGCCACAGTCGTAGCGTTGTCCGAGTATCGTCCAGTGAAAAGGAATGAACGACTTTCCGGACTGAAGGGCCAGAGATTTCAGCCACCAGACCAGGGGAGGTCTGACTAGGTGGCTCACCCAGGTTTGACAATCCAGAGACAACGGAGACTTGTCCCATTTGGACAGGATCTCCATCAGCAAGACTCGAGTATGGAATTTGAGCATACGGTACTGTCTAGAAGGAGGCTACCATAAGACCCAGGACTCGCATGCAAAAGTGCAGCGACGACCACCAGCGGGATGCCACAGCTACACCGCCGTCTGAAGAGCCTGCAATTTTTTCAGTGGGAGAAAAAACCCTCGCCTCTGAAGATACCAGGATCAAGCCAGGTATTCCAGGCGCCGAGTCGGCACCAACCCCCTCTTCAGGAGGTTCAGTATTTGAAGGGTCTAACTGTCAATCGCCACATCCTCCTCTATTTCTGAGTACGCAATAGCCCTTAGATGGAGGTCGTCCAGGTAGCCCACAATAGCAATTCCTTGCCGTCTTAGCAAGGCCAGGATAGTGGTGAACACCTTGGAGAAACCCCTGGTGCCGATGCCAGGCCAAAAGGGAGAGCCCCAAAACTGGTAGTGATCGACCCCGACTGCAAAACGCAGAAATTTCTGATGCCCGACATAAACGGGGACCTGTAAATATGCATCCTTGACGTCCAAGGACGCCAGAAATATCCCCCAGATGGAGAGCAGCAAACTGATTCCATCCTGAACCTTCGTACTTTTACAAAGGAGTTGAGGGACTTGAGGTCCAGGATTGGACGACCCATCCTACTGTGGGACTACAAACAGATTGGAATAGAATCCCTGAAGCCTTTCCGGCAGCGGCACAGGAGCTATCAGCCCGCGCTTCAGCAGGTACTGCACTGCTCCAAACAGGGCGTTCCGACGAGCCGGAGGAAGATGAAGGGAAAAAAATTGGATTTTTTTGTACTCACCGTAAAATCCTTTTCTCTGACATCCATGGACTGACACAGTGTCTCTTATTCACTGTACACGTGGGTTATGTCCCTGCTTGCAGGAGAAGACCTAGGCAGAATGCGAGATGTTATACATACATTCTAAAAGCCAGAGTTGAACAGCCCCGTCCAGGGGGGCAGTCCCTACGGACATAACCCACCCCCTGCAGTCAGCAGACCTCAGTTCGTAACAAAGCAGTACAAACTTTATAAGGAAGGGTGGGTGCCGTGTCAGTCCATGGATGTCAGAGAAAAGGATTTTACAGTGAGTACAAAAAATCCTATTTTCTCTTATCATCCATGGACTGACATGGCGTCTCTTATTCACTGTACATGTGGGATGTCCCAAAGCAGTGTCAAGACGGATGGGAGCAGTATAAATGGAAAAACCAAAAAAACTTCACTCCAAACAAGGCAGAGCTCCTCAACAGAGGAGTTGCAACGCTAAACAGTGGCCTGCAACACCTTGCGGCCGAAGGAAGCATCCGAAGATGTAGCCACATTAACCTTATAAAACTTAGAAAAGGTATGAACAGATGACCAGGTCGCCGCCTTGCACAGGAAGCACCAATTGCCCTGGTGGAATGCGCCGTGCCCGGAAAGGGAGGCGCCCGCCCCTTGAGAGCATAGGCTTGAATGACGGTTTGTCTGATCCACCTAGAAATGGTGGCAGACGAAGCCGTTTGGCCCTGCTTCGGACCAGAGGCAGTCACAAACAGTGAGTCAGACTTCCGAATAGAAGCAGTAGCAGACAGGTACACCCGCAAGGCTCGTACCACGTCCAGGTGTGAAGCACAAACTCTCTGGGATGCGATGGGTGAGGACACAAGGACGGGAGGACAATTTCCTCATTTAGGTGAAAGGCCGGGACCACCTTTGGCAAAAAAGAAGGTCGCGGACGCAACACCGCCCTATCCTTATGGATGATCCAATATGGCGACTTGCAGGACAAAGCCGCCAACTCAGACACTCGTCTAACAGAAGTAATTGCCACTAAAAAGGGCCACTTTCTAAAATAAAGTCAAGAGGGGAATATCCCTGATATTCTTAAAAGAAGGTTCCTGGAGAACCGAGAGTACCAATTCAGATCCCACGGGGGGAGAGGAGGCTTGACAGGAGGGAGCACATGGCGATCCCCCTGCACAAAGGTGCTAACCAAGGAATGACCCGCTAGTGGTCGCTGAAAGAAGACGGCCAAGGCCGAAATCTGACCCTTAATGGTACTCAAAGCGAGCTTTTTGTGCCACCAATGCTGCAGGAAACGCAGGATTCTAGGGACGGAATACGTCCGAGTACGTCAGTCCAGCTCTTCGCACATGGCGATGTAAGCTTTCCAGGTACGGTGATAGATCACACTGGAGGAAGACTTCCGTGCCCTTAATATGGTCGAAATGACCGAGCCCGAGAGACTTCGGTCTCTCAACACCTGGCTTTCAACAGCCATGCCGTTAAAGCCAGAGACTGTAAAGCAGGATGAAATATAGGACCTTGAGACAGAAGGACCTCCCTTATTGGCAACCGCCAGGGAACGTCCACGACGAGACGTACCAGATCAGCGTAATGAGGATCACCGGAATTCCCTCGGTCGCCACCCTGCGCAGCAGGCGAGGGAGCAACTGCAGCGGAGGATAAACGTATATCAGGTGATAATGACCCCATGGGGCCACTAACGCATCCAAGGCATCCGCCAAGGATCCCTGGATCTGGCCACAAACATCGAAACCTTGCGATTGAGTCGAGAGGCCATCAGGGCCACATCCGATGTACCCCACTGTCGGCAAAGGAGTTGAAATACCTCCGGGTGCAAGGACCACTCTCCCTGGTCCAGCGTTTGGCGACTCAAATAGTCCGCCAGCCAATTGTCTATGCCCGGAATGTAAACGGCCGACAGAGCCGACACGCTTCTTTTAGCCCACTTCAGGGTACGGGCGACCTCGGAAGCCGCAGCTGCGCTCCGAGTCCCCCCTTAATGGTTGACATACGCCACCGCCGTGACGTTGTCCGACTGGATCCTAAAGGAGCGATCCTGCAATCTCTCAGACCACGAGAAGAAGCACAGTCTGAAGGCCCGTATTTCCAGAACATTGATCGGAAAATGGGCTTCGTCCGGAGTCCAAAGCCCTTGATCTCCTTTTGCAATGCCCTGGTGTGATTGGGCATACGGAACGGCCTCGAAAGAGGCCACCATGAGTCCCAGGACTATCATGCAAATACGGATTGACGACCATTTTCGGGATGTCAGCACCTGCACTGCAGACTGAAGTGTCAGTAACTTCCCCGGAGGTAGGAATACCTTTGCCTCCAAGGAGTCCAGAATCAGACCTAGACACTCCAGACGCTGAGTCGGGACCAGGAATGACCCCTGAATGTTCAGGAGCCACCCGAAGTCCCTGAGGTGCCGACTGACGATAGTCACACTGTCTTCTAATTCTGAGCCACTTTCTGCTCTTAGAAGATCGTCCAGATAGCCCACGGCAGTGTTGCCTCACCGTCTCAGCAAAGCTAGAAGGGGCGCAAGCACCTTGGTGAACACCCTCGGTGCCAAGGCTAGGCCGAAGGAAGAGCTACAAATTGATAGTGGACTTCGCTGATCGCAAGCGCATAAACTTCTGGTGACTTGCGCAGATCGGAACATGCCAGAAGGCGGCCTTGATGTCCAAGGCCGCCAGAAAATCCCCTTGCGAATGGATTCCATGCAGAACTTTTGCACCTTCACGAAGGCATTCAGGGCCTTGAGGTCCAGGATAGGCCGAACCCCGTCCTTTTTTGGGACGACAAACGTATTTGAGTAGAATCCCTGAAACCTCTCCTGTGACGGAACCGGCACAATCACTCCGGACCTGATCAAATCCTGAATAGCCCCCATAGGGCTGCCCGACGGGCAGGAAGGAGAGGAAGATTTGAGGGAAGAATCTGTCTGGGACCAGGAACGGAACTCTATCCTGTAACCTGAGGTGATCACCTCGCACACCCACCGGTAGGAGATCCGGGAGGTCCACCGATCCGTGAACCTGCAAAGTTGTCCCCCCACCCCAGAGACGGGTGGGGACAAGGCTTCACGCGGAGGCGGGCTTGGGAGCCGGCTTGTTTGGCTTACGCACCCAGGGGCGCATGTGTCCACCAGCCGCACTGCTGTCAGTCTGGGAGGCCCGTGGACTCTGACTGACGAAAGGAAGGACCCTGCTTACGGCAGGCCTCCTTACCCTAGCTAGACTGAGGAAGAAGAGTGCTTTTACCTCCCATGACATCCTTGATGATGTCATCCAGCGCAGCACCTAAAAGGCTACCACCTTTAAATGGTAGATCCGTCAGAAGCTTCTTAGAGGCTAGGTCAGCAGACCAGCATTCCAACCAGATAAGATGACGCAATATCTAACGTGGCGTCGCAACATAAACCAGGCCCTGCACCATTTGGTGGGCCAGAGCAATAGTGTCTGGAGGAAGATTATGCTCCTGTACAGTTTGGTGCAAAATTTTTGCCCATCCCGTAAGTGTCTGAGACACAAGGGTCGCCGCTACCACAGGCCGTAGGGCGGACCCCAACAAGGCAAACATGGCTCTGCTCACCACTTCTGACCTCCTGTCAGCAGGGTCCTTAAATGCAGGAGTCCCCTCCATCGGGAGAGTGGTGGCCTTGTTCAACCGGGCGACTGGAGGGTCGACCACTGGGGGAGAAGCCCACGTTTTAAGTAGGGCATCTTCAAGGGGTATCTGATAGACAAATGCCACGGGACCAAAATAATCTTCTGCGGCTATTTCCCAGACCCTATCAATGAGCCGGTCAAAGAAAGGTACATATGGAAAAACCTTTTTAGAAGGCCCGGCTTGAAAGAACCAAAGGAGACTGTCCGCCTAAGGTTCTGCATCCGCAGCATTCAGCTTGAGAGTGTCCCTCACCGCAGCAATGAGTTAACTAACAAGCGCCCTGTCATTTACTGACTCAGAACTGGAGTCTTCCTTGCAAGGAATTTCCTGTTCAAAACCATCAAATATTCAGAGCTAGGGTCCTGAGCGGTAGTGGCTAGGCCCATATCTGAATCAGCGCACACCCCCCTTTTTTTTTTATATGGAAATAAAGTGGGGAGAGGGGCTTTTTTGCTCCCTTGCGCTCACACACTGCTTCCCTCCTGGTCAGATTAATGATTCCAGGACTGCCGGAGCACTGCCTGTTGCCTCAAACATGTAAGGGGAAGCTGTGACAATGACTCCATATTGCCCCTCTCTGAGACTCCTCAGATAACAAAAAAGTCCACCCTCATGCTGTGCTGACTAAGGAGGGGGCGCCCAGGGGACTCACCAGACCGGACCAGGACCGCTCAGTACGTCTGTCTGTACCGCGCTGTGTCAGCGCGAGTGAGCTGTGAGGAGATTGTGAGGAGATTTGCGCTGCTTACAGCTGCGATAGAGGCCAAACTAGTGCTGAAAAGCGCGCGGGCTACAAGAAAATGGCCTCCGCACTTCACTGAGGCGATCCGCGGCAAAATGGCCGCCATGCGCAGCTAAAATTAAAAAAATTCAAAACCGCACACACACAGCGCCATACGGCGCCCAGGCCCCAAATTTACACAAAAGGCCCCCAGCGTTATGCAGACCAGCATGAGTCCCCCCCCCCTAGGACAGTATGACCCCCAGGCACCCCCCACAGCACAGCGCCAGCAATGGTGACAGAGAGTGACAATAAAACACAGGGGGAGACAGGGAAAATCCCCCACAGAGAAACACACAGCATTTTGCACTCACCTGCAGGCAGGAGAGACTACTTACCGGTCCCCTGAGGGACCCACTGGTGTGTTTCTGACAGATCTATCAGAGTCGTACTGCGTAGCTGTCGGCCCGGTCCACCGCGAGAGAAACAGTCCGTCAGGTACTGTTCAATCTTGAGAGGACCGCGGGAGCATGAAATCAACCCCGCCACCCCTGGAGTCATGGGTCATGTCGTTAACTGAGTCTCGCGCACACAAGGCGAGGATCAGCACGCTCGATGGTCGGACAGGGAAGACTACGAGGATACTAGTGTACCCAACCTGTTGCCCAGCCGACAGTTGATTGAAGGTCTCAAAAATAAAATAATAAAATTCCCAAAGGAATAAAAATTAAAGTAAAATCTTCCAGGAGACTGGCTCCTGAGAGAGCCACGTCTTCTCCTTCTGCTAGGCAGAAAAAAACTGAGGTCTGCTGACTGCAGGGGGTGGGTTATGTCCGGAGGGACCGCCCCCTGGGCGGGGCTGTTCAACTCTGGCTTTTAGAATGTATGTATAACATCTCACATTCTGCCTAGGTCTTCTCCTGCAAGCAGGGACATAACCCACGTGTACAGTGAATAAGAGACGCCGTGTCAGTCCATGGATGATAAGAGAAATCTGTTTTGTGGACAAGACAGCAGATCTATCTTGTACCCTGATGAAAACCCTTTCGCAAACCCACTGGTTGGAAAGCAGGGAAGTACACCGCACAAAGGCGACCCCCCACCCGAGAGCCGGGCAGGGCTAGCCCATCATGCAGTCGCAGATTTGTTTGCAGGCCGTCTCGCTTGTGAACCCAGGGACACTTTTGCCCCTCAGCTGGCCCCTTGTCGGCTGGGAAGGCTCACCTGCGGACCCGGCGGAAAGAAAATACCGCTTGTGAGCGGGAAAATAAAGGGGGGCCCCGGGCCTACGGCGTGGCTCCTCACCCTTTTTCGATTGTGGGAGCGCCGTGCTCCCACCCCAATGACATTTTCAATAATGTCATCCAGTGAGGCTCCAAAAGGCCCCCAATCCTGGAAGAGCAAATCCGCCTGTCTTCTTGGACGTCTGGCCCGCAGACCAGCATTTCAGTCAATTGATGCGGCGTAGCCCCACCGCAGGTACTGAAAATTCTGGACAGCCAGGGAGCTGCATCTAAGGCCGCATTGCAGACATACTTGAGGCCACGCACCAACCGGTCAGCTATCATGCAGACCGGGGAAGCCTGTTGCTATTCACATCACGGTGCATCTTAACCCATTTAAAGGAAGCGACAGTGACACCAAAGTCGTGGCCAACGGCGGCCGCAACGCAGACCCCAAAACCATGAACAAGGACCGGGCCACCGCCTCGGTCCTCCAGTCTGCAGGGTCCTTAAAAATAAGGGTCCCTTCCATCGGAATAATGGTAATTCCCTGGAGATCAGGGGGCCCCATCGGGGGAGAAATCCCTTTTTCAGGAAATACTTCTCAAAAGGGATAACTGACTGCCATGCGATTATTTTTTTGGAGCGCTGCGGCCGTTTCCATTCTTAGAATATAAACGTATCAAATAAGCTCGCAGAGAAACATCCTAGCGGTGCGGGTCGGCTTGTGGGGGCCCAGAAGGGACCGGCACCTTAATAGATGCCCTTGCCGTATCCTCCATTTCAGTGGGAACAGTGATAAGTGCTCCAACAAGAACCTTTTGCGCCGACCCGGACACAGAAGCAAGCAGGAAGCAGTTCCACACTGTCCGAAAAGTCCTGGTCTGCATCTTCTGACAAGTCATAGCAGGGGACACCTGCCACAACAAGGCCAGAGTCTGAATCAGAAACTCTTACCTGAAGATGGTGGGGGAGGGGGCGTTTTTACCCCCCTTGCGCCCGTACACCGCTTCCATGCTGGCAGTAAGAGTCTTCAGGACCGCCGACATAGCTTCCACAGCCCCAGCAGGTGCAGGGGCACCGGCTGACAGGAATGTCTGGGGAAGAAGCGCCAGTATGGCGCCATGCTGACCAACTCGACCGACACTCTCTCTCTTCTGAGGCGATTACTGCCATTCGCGCCATCCAGAGGACTATTTTGTGACCACTAGAGGCAGAAACCGGGTGGAAATAAACACAAGAAAATGGCCGCCAGCCCTGTAAAGGTGCGCAGTCCACAAGAAAATGTCCGCCGGTCGTCTCTATGGAAAGAAAGAGCGCAGACTACATGAAAATGGCTGCCGCTATTCCCAATACAAAATGGCCGCCGACCATGCTGACAAAAGCACACAGATAAAAAACATGGCAGCGAACACCCGGGCACCCAAACTGAGGTCCCCACACACACAAGACAGCAAACCCCAGCAGAGAGCGGTCCCCAAGCGCAGCATAGCCCACAGCCAAGCGGAGCCCCCCCCCGGTGGACCCCCAAGTCAGTGCACAGCAAGCCCAGCCACATAGCACATGGGGAGGAGGGAAAAGGACAGGGAGAGAGGAAAGGGAGGGTGGGAAGCCCCTAATCGACCTCCCTGGGAATGCCCAGCCATGCCACCCTGCCGGAGCAGGGGGACTACTACTTACCCGTCCTGCGAGGACTAGCTGAAGGCATTCCTGACAGACCCAAAGTCCGCGCGGTTACGGCATGGCTGTCGGCCCGGCACACTGTGACACGGACATATAGCCTGGTCATATGTGTGCCTCGGAGCATATAGCACACCGGCCACCCCTGGAGCAACGGGGCATGTCGTAGGCGACCCAACGTGTAGCTAATTGTCGGCACACGCTCGATGGCCGAAACTGGGGGGGACTACAAGGATCTGGGATCCAGCCTGTCACCCAGTCGGCAGTTGATAGTAGATCTCAGGATCAAAAAGTAGAAAAAATAGAAAAAATACACAGGACCAATGGGCCCCAGGGAGCCAGGTCCTTCTCTGCTAGGCAGAATTTTTTTTAGCTGCTCACTGCAGTGAGAGGGGTTATGACCAGAGGGACCGCCCCCTGGGCGGGGCTGTTCAGCTTTGCTAAAGATTACATGTTTAACCATTTACATGTCTGCCTAGTCCTCTCCTAATAGACGGAACATAACCCACAAGTCAAGATTATAAGGAAGCTGTGTCCGTCCATGGACGAAAGAGAAATTGGATTTTTATAACAGCTTACCTGTAAAATCCTTTCCTTGGAGTACATCACGGGACACAGAGCCTTGTTAATTACTTAATGGGTTATATCTCACCTTCAGGTGCTGGACACTGGTGTGATCAATTAGACAGGAAGTTTTCTCCCTATATAACCCCTCCCATACTGGGAGCATCTCAGTTTTTGTAGCAAAGCAATAAGTGTTCCAAAATCCTCAAATAAGAGGGGCGGGAGCTCTGTGTCCCGTGATGTACTCCAAGAAAAGGATTTTGCAGATAAGCGGTTCTAAAAATCCTATTTTCTTTATCGTACATCACGGGACACAGAGCCTTGGTAATTACTTAATGGGATGTCCCAAAGTAATGCTTAACCTGAGGGGAGGGAGACACAGATCAAAGCAAACCGCCATCGGACATACGGACCTATACTGCTGCCTGCAGCACACTGCGCCAAAAAGCGGCATCCTCTTGCCGTCTTACATACACCTGGAAGAAATTAGTGAACGTATGCACCGGCGACCAAGTTGCGGACTTGCAAATCTGAGACATAAAGGCTTGGTAATGCACCAGGCAGAAAGCGCTTACGGTTCTGGCCACTCAACAGACCGGCTGACACTGAGCTTCTGCTCCTGGAGAGCATGGCAAGTAAAACATCAGGTATGTCTCTTTACTCCCTCTAGTGGCAGAAAACAGGAAAGACATGCAGCTACTCAGAGGAGAAAATCCATAAGATTTATCTTTAGGATTTTCTCACTTACCTTATCCCCGCCGCAGACAGATCCAACCTTCACCCATCACGGCTGGTAGTGTTGTGCCAACCTTCAGGGTTCTGGGTTCCTATTTAAAGGAGGCCTCTTCCCTGGACCTGTAGAAGACTCTGCCAGAAAACCTTTGTGCATTTTTTAATACGTGCCCAAAGTACTGGATCCCAGAGCCCAGTCCTACAAGAGACATTACAGGCAAAACCTTGTTCTTCCACGAGGCCCGGGGTACCATCCACTTTAGCGTTTTTCTGGCTTTTTTGGATGGATCCGGTTGTATAGCTCCTTGACCACCGGAGGGATCTTTCAGTAAGCTTTCTTCTTAGCACATCTTTGACCAACACCTTAGACACTGGCAAAAAAACTGAGGTGCTCCCAGTATGGGAGGGGTTATATAGGGAGGAAACTTCCTGTCTAATTGATCACACCAGTGTCCAGCACCTGAAGGCGAGATATAACCCATTAAGTAATTAACAAGACTCTGTGTCCCGTGATGTACGATAAAGAAACATTGAGATCTCATGTGCCAGAGATCTATACGCAGTCCTTTCATTTACTACTAGAATAAGGATATGAAATATGTTTGTATGAGATTTATTTTTCTCCTTTTTTTCTGGACAAGGGGATTTAGACTTGGAGAGGGAGCCATGCAAAATAATCAGGGCTCTGCTTCACTAGAGAATGCTTTCAACCTAACTTTGGGCTTATAGGAGAGAAGAGCACAGGGATATAGCTTCAGTGTGTACTACTTCTTCTTTATTATGTAATCAGAGTAGATGATAAAAGAAGCATAAATTTGGCAGCCATGTTTTCTTAAGAGTCACCCATTAGTTGTGGAAAGTACCATCACAATTTAGGGGACTGGTGTTAGGTTACGTAGGATGCTATGATTTTTGCCTAGTGTTCAAAAATTCAACATCAAAATGCAAAAATTTGTTTTATTAAACTAATCACATTTAAAAACAAACCAGCATTACATAATTTAACACAAACAAGAATTATACTCTTAGGCTTCATGTACACTGCTGCTGGTAAACGGACATTTAGGAGCAGTTGGGCGTTTTTTTTTTCAGCTGCCCCTGAACTCTCCTCTATTTTATCTCATCAGTACATGTACACAGGGTCATTTATAGTAGTTTCTAGGCAGTTGAGTTTAGAAGCATTTTTTGGAAAGCAAAAAAATGCATTCAGGACGGATGTTCAGTAACTCGCGTCTAGCTGCGTTTTGTTCACAGGCGTTTAAAATTTTTGACTACCGTATTTGAAAAACAAAATGCTTCTAAACGCGGCATGTAAATGCGGTAAAACTGGCGTTTTGAAACATTGGTTACCATCTGTCAAGTTAAATCGTTCAGGAGAGGTTGTAAAACGTCCCATGTACATTTAGACCCCTTTCACACTGGTGGCGTTTTGCAGGCGCTATAGCGTTAAAAATAGCGCCTGCAAACCACCCCTTAAACAGCTGCTCCATTCACTCCAGTGTGAAAGCCCGAGGGCATAGTTTGAAACGGCTCTAAGCCTTACACTTTTCCACAGAAAAAAAGCTGACTCACCCATTTTGTCTTGCTATTGACTCCAGACGATCCGTCATAGCAGAAAGGGAAGACACTAAGAAAAGAAAGAATGAGATTTACAGTACAGGGAACATCCTTGGCGTATGCATGTAACTGAAAACATCCTTAAAACTGCTCACCTTTTAAAGCTTTTTGTAAGGTTTCTAGACAGGTAACAAGGTGTTGGTGCCCTCCAGTCATCATTCCGGTCCTCTTCTCCTGAAAAGTGGATTCAATGAACATAAAAGGACTGCTCAGCCTATTCAAAATAATCTAAGCTTCCAAAGGATATCTAGTCTAAATAACTCTAATAATCGTTCGTTGCAGCCCTAGATTTTACAGGCAAGTATGATGAAAAAAAATAGGATTTTTGTACTCACCGTAAAATCCTTTTCTCTGAGTTCATGGACGGACACAGCTTCCTCTTGACAAGTGGGGTATTCTCCTTCA
This sequence comes from Rana muscosa, assembly GCA_029206835.1. NCBI lineage: Eukaryota > Metazoa > Chordata > Amphibia > Anura > Ranidae > Rana > Rana muscosa. Next base: position 173,361,750 of record CM055128.1, on the reverse strand, counting down.
TTTAGGAGTGACTAGGCAGAAAACTTGTAGAAAGTGTTAACACATCACACCTTATACAGTGCCACCCAGGAGGCGGACCCTCTGGGTATAAATCCCTCTCTCTGCACCTCGCAGATCAGTTTGGCAAAAAGCAGTACAAACTTAAAAAGGAGGGGTGGGTGCTGTGTCCGTCCATGAACTCCGAGAAAAGGATTTTACGGTGAGTACAAAAATCCTATTTACTCTTTCGTTCATGGACGGACACAGCTTCCTCTTGACAAGTGGGATGTCCCAAAGCAGTGTAAAAAAACGAGGGGTGGGAACAGCATAAAATAAACTAGTTAAAGTGTGAATGGACGACCAAGTCGCCGCCTTACATAATTGGGAAACAGACGCTTGATGTCGGAAAGCCCAAGAGGCACCTATTGCCCTGGTCGATTGCGCCGTGACAGGAAAGGGGGGTGCCCGACCCTTTATGGCATAAGCCTGAATCACTATCTGCCAAATCTACCTCGAGATGGTGGCCGACGAGACCGCTAGGTCCTTCTTAGGACCAGCCACCGAAACAAACAGTGAGTCTGACCTCGGGAACGGAGCAGTAGCAGATAAGTATACTCTCAGAGCTCGGACAACGTCCAAGGAATGCAACGTCGACTCCTTAGGACTCGACGGATGAGGACACAAGGATGGAAGTACAATGTCTTCATTGAGATGAAAGGCCGAAACGACCTTAGGAAGAAAGGAAGGCTGCGGACGCAGCACCACGTTATCCTTGTGGAAAACATGATAGGGAGCCTTGCATGACAAGGCTGCCAGCTCAGAAACCCGTCTAACTGACGTAACAGCCACCAAAAAGACCACTTTCTGAGAAAGTGTCAACAAGGGAATTTCCCTAATATTCTCAAACGGTGACCTTTGAAGCACCGAGAGGACCAGATTCAAGTCCCACGGAGGTAGTGGGGGATGGGACCAGAGGGGCCACATATCGAACCCCCTGCACAAACGTACTCACGAGAATGTGAGCCGCCAGGGGTCGCTGAAAATAGACAGCCAGGGCAGATACCTGCCCCTTAAATGGTACTTAGGGCAAGCCTTTGGTCCACCCCACGCTGTAGGAACAGCAGGATTCTGAAGACCACATAAGTATGCGGATGCCACTTCATCTCCTCACACATGGATATGTAAGCTTTCCTAGTGCGATGTTAAACATTCCTAGAGGACGACTCCCGAGCACTTCTCATGGTAGAGATCACCGAATCTGACAGACCCCAGTCTCTCAGAACCTAGTTCTCAATAGCCATGCCGTTAAAGCCAGTGACTGTAAAGCAGGATGGAGTATGGGACCTTGCGACAGCAGGTCCTCCCATAGTGGTAGGCGCCAGGGGACGTCTGCTACCAGACGTACTAGATCGGCGTACCAAGGACGCTGAGGCCAATCTCGAGAATCAAGATCATTGGAATACCCTCTGCCTCCGCTCTGCAAAGCAGATGAGGAAGGAGCCTCATGGGAATGGAAGGCATAGACTAGCCGATACTGACCCCACGATGCCACCAACGCGTCCGTTGCGTCTGCCCATAGGTCCTTTGACCGGGCCACAAACCTCAATACCTTCCGATTGAGTCGGGAGGCCAGGACATCTACGTCTGGCGTGCCACTATTTTGGCAGAGGAGCTGGAAAACGTCCGGGTGTAAGGACCACTCTCCTTGGTCCAGCCTCTGGCGACTCAGGTAGTCCGCCTTTTAGTTCTCCACACCCGGAATATACACGGCCGACAGGGCCGGTACGCTCCTTTCTGCCTACCTCAGGATGCAAGCGGCCTCCGATGCTGCAGCCGAGCTTCTTGTTCCTCCTTGATAATTGACATATGCCACCACCGTTGCATTGTCTGACTGGATCCTGACTGGACGCCCTTGCAGCCTCTGAGACCATTTGAAGAGGTACAGCCTGATCGCCCAGAGTTCCAGGATATTGATCGGCAGGCGGAATTCCTCCGGGGTCCAGCGACCTAGCGTCGACTGAACACCCCAGACCCCTGCCCCCCCCCCAACCGGTAAAGGCTGGCGTCCGTCGTGATCACCATTCAGTGAACAGGAAGGAACGACTTCCCGGACAGAAGTGCCGGTGATGTCAGCCACCAACCCAGGGAGGTCCTGACTAGGTGGCGGCCTACCCAGATTTGACAATCCAGGGATGACGGGCATTTGTCCCATCTGGACAGAATTTCCTTCTGCAACACTCAAGTGTGAAATTGAGCATACAGAACCGCCTCGCATGCAAAAGCAGAGTGACGACCATCTTTTGGATGTCAACTGTCGCACCGCAGCCTGAAGGGTCTGCAACTTTTCCACAGGAATCCAGAATCAACCCCAGATACACTAGGCGTTGAGTCAGCACCAATACTGACTTTTGCGTTTTTAGCACCCAACCACAGTCTCGGAGAGTCCGACAGGTTATAGACACGCTTACCTCTAATTCTGAGCTTGAAGCGGCCCTCAGAAGACGGTCGTCCAAATAGCCCACGATAGCGATGCCCCGCTGTCTTAGAAGGGCCAGAATCGGGGCGAGCACCTTGGTGAACACCCTGGGTGTCGATGCCAGGCCTAACGGGAGGGCCACAAACTGATAGTGGTCCTCCCCGACTGCGAATCACAGAAACCTCTGATGTCTGGAGCATATGGGAACATGCAGGTATGCGTCCTTGATGTCCAAGGACGACAGAAAGTCCCCTGGATGGAGAGAGCAGTGACTACAAACCGAACCGACTCCATCCGGAATCTTTGTACCTTCACAAAGCAATTGAGGCCCTTGAGATCCAGAATCCCATCCTTCTTTGGTACTACGAACAGATTCGAGTAAAACCCCTGAAACCGTTCCTGCCCTGGGACGGGAATGATCACCCCGCGTTCCAGCAGATCCTGGACCGCCTCATACAAGGCCTCCCGACGGGTCGGCTGAAGCTGGAGGTTGGAGGGAAAGAATCTGTTCGGCGGACAAGAGAGAAATTCTATCTTGTAACCTGAGATTTCTTCACAAACCCACCGGTCGGAGATTAGAGATGTCCACCTAGTCGCGAATTTGCGAAGACATCCCCCCACCCGAGATATGGGTGGGGGCAGACCTTCATGCGGATGCAGATTTGTATGCAGGCTTGTTGGACTTGCGAAACCAAGGACGCTTTTGTCCCTGAGCAGGCGCTTTATCGGCCTGGGATCTTTAACCTGCTGCCCTGGGTGGACGAAAAAATGAAAAAAAACGCTTGTGTGTAGTAAAGGAGGGCCCTTGACTATGGCGTGGCTCTTTACCCTTTTTGGATTGCGGAAGAAACGTGCTCTTACCTCCATGTCATCCAGAGAGGCCCCAAAAAGTCTGTCGCACTTAAAGGGCAGATCCAACAGGGCCTTCTTGGAAGATTGGTCCGCAGACCAGCACTTTATCCAGATCAGGAGGCGTAATGCCACCGCATAAACCGAGGCACTAGACAGCAATGGGATAGTATCCATGTCTGACTCGCAGACAAACTTAAGGCCAAACTGGTCATCCAAAGCTACCTCATTCAGAGGAGCCTCCCGTGCCTTTAACCCCTGGAGTAGCATCTTTGCCCACTCAATAAGTGTCTGAGACACCAAAGCCCCAGCCAATGCTGGACGCACCACTGAGCCCACCACTGTGTATAGGTAGTGTTGGGAAGCTGAAATTTCTACACATCTGTTTTTACAACCAAGATCAGATGGCACCTGCCGTCCCCAAAGTTTGCATAGCAAAGAAAGGCTTGTCTTGAGGCCCCCTGGTGTGTTGGAAGCTTCAAAGAGTTTAATGACAATGGACTGCAAGTCTGCCCCCAGTGACCAAGTATGGCAGGACACTCAATAATGTAATTTACTGGAGGAAGGACTGCCCTGTGAGCAATGATTGGGTCAAAATTCAAATGGGTTGGCAAGGGACGGAGTTCGAATGAGTAATGAGTGAGTTTTTGTAAAAAGGGTTCGTAAGAATGAATTCAGCCCCTTCTGATCTAAAGACCTTGCTGAAACCACATGGATCTATGGAGGCCTGATAGCAGCCTGATGGCTTGGGCCTAACTCCATGAGGCTCACAGGGGCCTCCAATCTATTTGATATCTGAAACCAGCCGATGAAGAGTATCTTGGGAAATGTGTTAAGTATATTATTAGAGTTGTTATAGACTGTATCTGATATCTGTTGTTAAGATATGTTTCCTACTTTTAAAGGAAGTAAATATGACTTGTTTTACTAAGCAACTGTGTCTGTCTTCATGATGAACATTGTATCTTCAGGCCTAGCATTCTCTGATGGGTTAGACTAGCAAACAAGGGACTATACAATTAATACATAGATGCAAATAGTTAGATATTATAGAGAACAAGAGTATAGTGTATATATATATATATATATATATATATATATAATATTGCATATTTTACAACAGGTAGCGAGCGAGTGCCTCAGCCTTCTTGTCCACAGGGTCCTTGAAGACAGGTGCCCCTTCCACTGGAATCGTGGTAACCTTGTTAAGTCTGGACACAGGGGGGTCCACTACTGGGGGAGAGCACCATTTTTTCGGGAAACTCTCCTCAAACGGGTACCGGACCACAAAATTTTTAGGGGCTGTAAAAACCTTCAGTGGGTTTTCCCACTCCTTGTATAAAAGCTTATCAAGATAAGACACACAAGGAAACACCTTAGCAGTGCAGGCCAGCTTACGGAACCCAAAGCGGACCGCCATCTCTGCTGTTTCTGCAGCATTTTCCAATTTCAGCGTATCCCGCACTGCAGTGATAAGGTCAGATACCAAAGCCTTTTTGCGTGTTGACCCGGACCTGGAGTCATTCTCACTGTCCGAAGGGTCACGGTCCGCAGTCTCTGATGCATCAGAATCAGGGCCATGAGCCACAGCCGGGCCTGGTTCTGCATCAGAATTATCCCCAGAAGATGGCGCCGCTTCTACCTTGGCAACAAAAGCCTCCAGGATTGCCGACATAGCGTCCACAGATACATCAGGGGCACCAGCTGCCAACTCAAGTGTTTCAGGGGAAATGACGTCTGCTTCTGACATGTTGACCCACGCGCCTGACACCCACAGGGACTCCAGGCAAGGTATAAATAGGCCACCCTCCTAGCTGCTACAGAGATGCAGGGTCTCCCAGAGGACTCACCACCCTTAGAACGGTACCGCTACTTCTGCCGTCTGATCCCGCCTGAGATGCTCTCCCACCGCTGCCTGTGTCAGTCTGATCCCGTCAGCGTGTGTCTGTATACTTTCGCGCCTGTAGAATGCACCCTAGAGGCCGAAGACTTCCACAAAATGGCCGCCGAGCAGCTGAGCTAAAAAACAGTGTGAACCATAAGAAAATGGCCGCCGAGCAGTCGACAGTGGTCAAAGCAGCCGCGGACCACAAGAAAATGGCCGCTGAGCGGCGGTAGATCCATACAGGCGCGAACCACAAGAAAATGGCCGCCGACCGCATGGAGGGAGAAAACACACAGCACATTGACATATTTAATGACAGCCTACAGCGCAGCCCCACTCCAGATGGAGCCCCCCAAGTGACCCCCAGCAGCCAGCCTTAGCCTACAGAGCCCAGGGAGGAGGGAAGGCAGGGAGAGAGAAAAGAAAGGGCAAAACCACTTACTTGATCTCTCCAGGAATGTCCAGTCAAGTCTTCCTGCCGAAGCAGGGGAGCTACTTACCTTTCCTGCGTGGATTACGCTGGAAGACATCCCGGACAGATCATCTTCCACGCAGTTACGGAGGGGACTGTCGGCCCGGCATGCTGTGATTGAACCATAGAGACCGATCATAAACATGCCCTGGAGCATAAGCTCACCGGCCACCCGTGGAGCGACGGGCATGTCGTGGAAAACCCAGCGCGTCGCTAGGGTCAGCACATGCTCGATGGCCGAAACTGAGGGGACTACAAGGATCTGGGATCCAGCCTGTCACCCAGTCGGCAATTGATCGAAGATCGCAAGAACAAAAAAACTTAGAAAACTTAGAAAAGAAACCCCCGGACCAATGAGCCCCGAAGGGAGCCATGTCCTTCTCCTATGCTAGGCAGAAAAAAAGGGATTTTTATAACAGCTTACCTGTAAAATCCTTTTCTTGGAGTACATCACGGGACACAGAGCGACTTAGTCATTACTAATGGGTTATATAGTTTACCTTCAGGTGCTGGCACTGGCAACTTCCAAACCGGAAGTACCCTCCCCTATATAAGCCCCTCCCATCCGGGAGCACCTCAGTTTTGTAGCAAAGCAATAAGTGTCCCAAAAAGAGGGGTGGGAGCTCTGTGTCCCGTGATGTACTCCAAGAAAATGATTTTACAGGTAAGCTGTTATAAAAATCCCTTTTTCTTTTTCGTACATCACGGGACACAGAGCGACTTAGTCATTACTAATGGGACGTCCCAAAGCAATGCCAAATGAGGGGAGGGATACATAAGCTGGGCGCCATCAGGCATGAGGATCTTTTGCCGCCTGCAACACACTGCGCCCAAAGGCGACATCCTCCTGACTTCTAACGTCTACCTGGTAGAATCTAGTAAACGTGTGTACCGAAGACCATGTTGCGGCCTTACATACTTGAGCCAGGGAGGCCTGGTGATGCACTGCCCATGAAGTTCCAACTGCTCTTGTGGAGTGCGCCCTAACTTTGAACGGAGGCGGTCTCTTTCTCAAGCCATAGGCTTGTATTATGACCTGTCGAATCCACTTGGCTAAAGTAGATTTTGATGCTGCCTGACCCTTTCTAGGGCCTTCCGGCAGAATAAACAAAGTATCCGTTCTGCGAATCTGAGCCGTGGCTTTTAGATAAGCTTTAACTGCTCTTACTACATCCAAAGAATGTAATAACTTTTCCTCTACCGAGCTAGGTTTGGGGAAAAAAGAAGGAAGAACCACATCTTGGTTCAAATGAAACCTCGATACCACCTTGGGAAGAAAGGCTGGATGAGGACGTAATACTACTCTGTCCTTATGGACAACCAGATATGGCTCCTTACAGGACAAGGCGGCTAATTCCGATACTCTTTTAGCCGAACAAATGGCTACTAAGAAAATCAATTTCCTGGTGAGAAGAACCAAGGAAATGTGTTGCAATGGTTCAAACGGTTGTTTCTGTAGAACCGACAGAACCAGGTTTAAGTCCCAAGGACATATGGGAATACTAACCGGAGGGCTAATACGCATCACTCCTTGTATGAAAGCTTTGACTAGTGAATGCGAAGCCAAGGGCCTTTGAAAAAATATTGACAAGGCCGAAATCTGACCCTTGATAGTACTCAAGGCCAGCTTCCTATCTACAGCCCACTGTAGGAAGTCCAAAATCCTCCCTATCACGTACTTACGTGGATGCCATTTCTTGGCCTCACACCACGTAATGTACGCTTTCCAGATCCTATAATAGATCTGCCTGGATACCGGCTTCCTGGCATTGATCATGGTAGATACCACAGAATTAGAGAGCCCTCTCTTTTTCAGAATGTGGGCTTCAATAGCCAGGCCGTCAAACCTAGGGCTGGTAAGGAAGGGTGGTATATCGGTCCTTGCGACAGCAGGTCCGGACGATGTGGGAGGGTCCAAGGACTCCTCACTGACATTTTTACAATCTCCGCGTACCATGCCCTTCGGGGCCACGCTGGAGCCACCAGAATCACTGGTTTCTTTTCTACCCTGATTCTGCGGAGTAATCGCGGTAACAATTGTGGCGGTGGGAATGCATATATCAGCTTGAACTGATCCCAAGGGAACACTAGGGCATCCAAGCCGCAAGCTAGGGGATCCCTTGTGCGAGACACAAATCTGTCCACCTTTGCGTTGAATCTGGATGCTAGCAGATCTACATCCGGTGTTCCCCACCGCTGGCATATTGCCTGGAAAACCTCGGGGTGAAGAGACCATTCCCCCGGGCATAATTGTTGGCGACTTAAAAAGTCCGCTCTCCAATTTTCCACTCCTGGGATGAAAACCGCGGATATGGCTGGGACATATTTTTCTGCCCACTCCAGGATGCAATTTGCTTCCCTCTGGGCTGCACGACTCCTGGTGCCACCCTGGTGATTGATATATGCCACTGCTGTGGCATTGTCTGATTGAATTCTGACAGGGGACCCTGGGAGTTTGGATGTCCATGCTACTAGGGCATACCGGGCTGCTCGTATCTCTAAGAGATTGATGGGCAGGGCCTTTTCTGCTTCTGACCACTTGCCCTGGAGAGACCATTGCTCCAGTACTGCCCCCCAGCCTATGAGGCTGGCATCTGTAGTGACCACCTTCCAAGAAACCGGACTGAAGGGTTTCCCTTTTTCCAGATTCTGGGGCACCAACCACCAATGGAGGCTCTTGCGAACGGAAGGGGACAGGGACATTGGTAAGTCTATGCCTGAACTTTTTTGTTCCAGGCTGACAGTATGGCCCTTTGCAAATTCCTTGAATGGAATTGACCGTAGGGTACCGCTTCGAATGAAGCCACCATTTTTCCCAGCAGCCTCATGCACAGGCGTATGGATGGTTTTCTTTTTGTACCCTATAAGTGGGTCAAATCTTTTAAAGACGACACCTTCTCTGGAGGTAAGAAAATCTTTCTCTGATTTGAATCCAGCCTTAGCCCTAAGTATTCCAGACTTTAGACTGGTCTTAGAGCTGACTTGTCCCGGTTGATAATCCAACCGTGATATTCCAGATACTTGATTGTCTTGTGAATAGCTACTTCCAGCTTTTCCACTGAGTGGTCTATTAGTAGCAGGTCGTCTAGATATGCCATTATCGTTACACCTTGTGTTCTTAGATTGGCCAATAGTGGGGCCAGAACCTTTGTGAACACTCGTGGTGCTGTGGCCAGACCGAAAGGTAAGGCTCTGAACTGAAAATGGCGCCCTTCTACTGCAAAGCGTAGAAATTTATGGTGGGCCGGAAAGATGGGAATATGCAGATAAGCATCCCTTATGTCGATTGAGGCTAACCATTCCTGCCCTTGTAGGGCGGTGGCCACCGATCGGATCGACTCCATCCGAAAAGTCCTGATATTTAGGAACTTGTTTAGCCCTTTTAGATTTAATATGGGCCTCACGTCCCCATTTGGTTTGGGGACTGTGAAAAGGTTCGAGTAAAACCCGAATCCGCTTTCTTCCAGGGGAACCTTCATGATTACACCTTGGAGCAATAGTTGTTCTAGTGCCAGAAGGAGGGATCCTCTCTTCTGGGGATCTCTTGGCACGTTTGACCTCATAAATTGGGCAGGAGGAGTGCCTTTTAACTCCAGCTTGTATCCCAGACTTACTGCGGAGAGCACCCATCTGTCTCTGATGGTGTCCCGCCAGGTCTCTGTGAACAACTGAAGCCTTCCCCCCACCCGATTGAGTGGGGGCAACGCTTCATGACTTGGGGGGAGGTTTTGTACCTCTCTTGATCCAGGGCTTCTTGTTACCCTGTGACTGTCCCTGATTTCTGCCCCCTGAATTTGACCGCGGAGGCCGTCGGAACTGCTTCACAGCCAGTGTGCCCGGGACTGGAGAAGTAGGTCTCTTAAAAGAAGGACTTCTACTCTTGTTCTTAACTGGTAAGAGTGAACTTTTACCGGCAGAAATTTTCTGGATATATTTGTCCAGATCTTCTCCAAATAAGCGTTCTCCATGAAATGGGAAGCTAACCAGCAGTTTCTTACAGGGAGCTTCAGTAGACCAGTTTTTGAGCCACAGAAGCCTACGCATATGTACTACAGACAGCGTAAAGCGGGAGGCCTGTTGGATTGTATCCTTTATGGCGTCCACCGCAAAACACAAGGCTCTAGGTAGGTCAGCTAGGGCAAGAGCCTGCTGATCTGGTAAGTCCCTTAAGACTTGTTTCAACTGATCTTTCACTGCTTGGCAGACTCCAATCGCTGCTACCACAGGTTGTGTCACCATGCTTGCTGTAGAGAAAGCAGATTTTAGTAAAGACTCCAATTTTTTATCTATTGGGTCTTTGAACATTGGAACATTATCTACTGGACATGTCAGTGATTTGTTCACAGAAGAGATGGCTGCGTCCATTGTAGGGACCCTCCATTTTTTTATGAACTTATCCTCCATGGGATAGATCACCGGAAATCTCTTGGGGGGAGCAAATATTTTATCAGGATGCTCCCAATCCTGGTAAATAAGCCCTTCTAATAAAGGGTGGATTGGGAAGGAACAGACAGCCTGGGGAGCTTTTAGCGACCCCAGCGAGGAAACCGTAGTGGTTGGTGGTTCCGCCAGAGGCATTTTAAATGCTGATCGGACCATGTTAGTCAGAGACTGAACCCATAATCTTTCAGCCTGAGATGCTGAGAAAGGTTCTTCCACTGTTGATTCCTCCATAACTGAATCAACCTCATCCTGATCCCCTTCAGGTAGGTCGATCTCTGTGTGGGGCTGTTCCTCCACTAACAGGCACTCTGAAGGAGGAGACGGAGATCGGACGCGCTTTCCCTGTGACAGGGAAGCAGCGATTAATGCTGTTAATCTCTCTTCCAATCCTCCCAGAGTTGAGGATAAAACCTCCTCTGTTATATATACAGGAGCAGGTGGACTGGGGACAGCCGCAGCACCAGGCACTCCTGCGGGGTTTCTACGGCTACTGACCTCTGAATTCTCAGGGGAGATTGGTGCAGTACAAGCATGCCCAATATCCTCAGAGCCCGATGGAGACCCCTTTGGCTTCCTGGAAGACTTATTTCCGGAGCGTCTGGACGACATATCCTTTAAGCACAAAGCTGAGGTATTCCCGTCGTCATACACCAATTTTGCTGGTAATAGTCTAACACAGTTGCTGCTATATACCAGCTGGTGTCCACTAAAGTGCCTTTCTATGGGGATGCCTGCATCAACCGCCTCTGTGTGCCACTGTTTGTTGCTAGCTCTGTTTGCATCCAGCTGACACTTGTACTGTGTCTTTATACAAGCTGGGACGCCTGCACATGCGCAGAAGCGCCGTGGCGCGCATCGAGCGTCATCCACCCGCCCCGCCCCTTTTTTTTCATAGGAGGCTCGTGCACGCGCCCGCGCGCGCACCCGTGCGCCATTGGCGCCCTTTTCGAAAATCAGACAGGGACTAGGAGCCAGGGCCCTTCCGGAGGACCTGTGCGGTGGATGAGCGCAGCAACAGGGCAGAGGAAGTGGATTCCCACAGAGAAACTTACCAACTGCCTGAATCTTTTGACTTGAGAAAACCAAAGATCCACATGACAAGAAAAATGGACCACAGCGGCCTCTAGTGGTTTAAACACAGGTACCGCGGTCCTCTTTTTTTTTTTTTTTTTCTTGACTACTATTAAAATTTTACATTTTCAGTAGTTACAGGCATACACAGATATTAGCGGGAATACCGTTAGGTAACAGACAGAAAGACAAATTAGGCTTGGGGGTCCCCCAATAGAACCAAGTTCCTGGGGGCCCCCACTTACCTGATCCCCGCCGCAGGACTCTGTTTGGTCCACAGAAGCCCAAACTTCACCTATCACGGCAGGCATTGTAATTAAACCTTCAGGGACCGGGTTCCCAAGGATTCCACTCCCCTGGACCTGTATAGCACCCTACACAGACAACATCTTGGTCGTGGGTATGACCAGAGCTCTGGATCCCAGGGTCCAGCCCTCCTAAGAGAGGCATTACAGGCAAAACCTTGCTCTTCTGCTGCAAGGCCCGGGTACCGACCGTTTAGCTATGAAGCTTTTTTGGTGGGATCCGGAACAGCTTACTAAGGCACAAAAGAACCTGTACGCAAGCCCAGTGAAAACACATGTTACTCTTTGGCCAACACCTTAGACACTGGCAAAAAACTGAGGTGCTCCCGGATGGGAGGGGCTTATATAGGGGAGGGTACTTCCGGTTTGGAAGTTGCCAGTGCCAGCACCTGAAGGTAAACTATATAACCCATTAGTAATGACTAAGTCGCTCTGTGTCCCGTGATGTACGAAAAAGAAAAACTGATCTGCGAGGTGCAGAGAGAGGGATTATACCCAGAGGGTCCGCCCCCTGGGTGGTACTGTATAAGGTGTGATGTGTTAACACTTTCTACAAGTTTTCTGCCTAGTCACTCCTAAATGAAGGATAGTACCCCACTTGTCAAGAGGAAGCTGTGTCAGTCCATGAACGAAAGAATAATCCTATTTTCTTTATCATGCATCACGGGACACAGAGTGAGGCTATTATTCCTTACTTACTGGGACGTCCCAGAGCAATAGCCTTAAGGGGAGGGAGACACCCTGCCAAAACAATAGCCATCAGACCTATACAGCAGCCTGCATTACACTGCGGCCGAAAGCCGAATTCTCAGCTGCTCGAACCACTTGATAAAATTTTGTGAAGGTATGCACTGAAGACAAGGTAGCAGCCTTACAAATCTGAGCCACAGGTACCCAATGGCGAAAATCCCAGGAGGTTTCTACACCCTGGTATAATAAACTCTCACCCTAAAGGAAGGAGCCCTATGTTTCAGACCATAGGCCTGAATGACCAACTGGTTGACCCAATTGGCAATGGAAGCTTTGTAAGCTGCCTGCCCCTTCTTGGGTCCTTCTGGTAAAACAAAAAAGGAGTCTGATCCTCGGATCTCCACAGATCTAGACAAAAACTCTGACTGCTCACCCTACAGCCAAGGAGTGCAGTCATTTCTCTTCCACCGAACGAGACAGAGAAAAAAGAAGGCAAAACAATGTCCTGATTCAAATGAAAGGCCGACACTACTTGGATGGAACAGGTCGTAACATGACCCTGTCGTGGTGAAGATTTAAGCATGGTTCTCTGCATGAAAGGGCCACCAGCTCCGACACCCTTCTAGCCAAGGTGATGGCCATCAGGAAGGCTAGCTTGTGTGACAGCAAGACTAATGTAATTTCCTTGATAGGCTCAAACTGTTGTTTTTGTAACACAGACCATACCAGGTTTAAGTTCCAAGGACACCAAGGTGATCTAATGGGGAGAAGCAAACGAGTTACGCTCTGCATAAAGCTTCGGATCAGTGAATGGGAGGCTAAGGGCCTTTGGAAGAATACTGACAAGGCCGAAATCTGACCCCTGATTGTACTCAAAGCCAATCTGATTTCCACAGCCGACTGAAGAAAAATAGGATTTTTGTACTCACCGTAAAATCCGTTTCTCTGACGTCCATGGACTGACACAGCAGGATACTGTAAACGTGTGGTATATGTCCCTGCAGGAGAAGATCTAGGCAGAATGTTAGAAACATACATTCCAGAACAAACCAGAGCTAAACAGCCCCGCCCAGGGGGGCGGTCCCTACGGACATTACCCTCCCACCTGCAGCCTCAGTTCGTAACAAAGCAGTACAAACCTTAAAAGAAGGGTGGGTGCTGTGTCAGTCCATGGACGTCAGAGAAACGGATTTTACGGTGAGTACAAAAATCCTATTTTCTCTTATCGTCCATGGACTGACACAGCAGGATACTGTAAACGTGTGGGACGTCCCAAAGCAGTATCAGAAGGGTGGGAGCAATAGTAAAGGAACAACCAAAACTTCACTCCAAACAAGCAGAGCTTCTCAACGGAGGAGTTGCAACATTAAACAGCGGCCTGCAACACTTTGCGGCCGAAGGAAGCATCTGAAGATGCAGCCACATCAACCTTATAGAACTTAGAAAAGGTATGAACGGACGACCAGGTTGCCGCCTTGCACACTTGTGCAACCGTTGCTTGATGTTGGAAAGCCCAGGAAGCACCAATTGCCCTGGTGGAATGCGCCGTAACCGGAAAGGGAGGCGCCCGCCCCTTAATGGCATAGGCCTGTATAACGGCCTGTCTGATCCACCAGAAATGGTGGCAGACGACACCGCTCAGCCCTGTTTCAGACCAGAGACAGACACAACTAGTGAGTCATAGCACGTACCGCATCCAATGTGTGAAGCGCAAACCCTCTGGGATGCGATGGGCGAGGACACAAGGATGGGAGGACAATGTCCACATGTAGGTGAAAGGCCGAGACCACCTTTGGCAAAAGGAAGGTCGCAGACGCAACACCGCCTTATCCTTATGGATGACCAAATAGGGCGACTTGCAGGACAAGGCCGCCAACTCAGACACCCGTCTGACAGAAGTAATGGCCACTAAGAAGGCCACCTTCGGAGACAAGGTCAAAAGGGGAATATCTCTGATATTTTCAAAGTGAGTTTCCTGGAGAACCGAGAGCACCAAGTTCAAATCCCGAGAAGGGAGAGGAGGTTTAACAGGAGGGAGCACATGGCGAACCCCCTGCACAAAGGAGCTAACCAAGGAATGACCCGCTAGCGGTCGCTGAAAGAAGACGGTCAAGGCCAAAAACTGACCCCTATGGTACTCAAAGCAAGCATTTGGGTCACGCCACGCTGCCAGGACCGCAGGATACTGGGAACGGAATATGTCCGTGGATGCTAGTCCAGCTCTTCGCACATGTAAGCTTCCCAGGTATGGTGACATATCTTTCTAGCGACCGCCAAGGAACGTCCGCGATGGGACGTACCAGATCAGCGTACCAATGACGCCGAGGCCCATCAGGCGCAAGAGGATCACCGGAATCCCCTCGGCCACAACCCAGTGCAGCAGGCGAGGAAGCAGCTGCAGCGGAGGATAACAGATATCAGGTGATAATGACCCCATGGGGCCACCAACGGATCCGAGGCATCCGCCCAGGGATCCCTGGACCTGACCACAAACCGACACCTTGCGATTGAGTCGAGAGGCCATCAGGTGCACATCCGGCATCCGCTGGCACAGAATTTGAAAAAAACCTCCGGGTGTAAGGACCACTCTCCCTGGTCCAGCGTCTGGCGACTCCATAATCCGCCTGCCAATTGTCTACGCTCGAATGTAGATGGCCGACAGACCACGAGGAGAGGCACAGTCCGATTGCCCGCATTTCCAGAACATCGATCGGTAAAACGAGCTTCGTCCAGAGTCCAAAGCCCTTGGGCTGACAGGACTCCCCAGACTCCACCCCAGCCCGTCAGGCTGGCGTCCGTCATGATCACCGTCCACTGGATGGGGAGGAACTACTTCACGGACCGAAGAGCCGGGGACCCCAACCACCATGCCAGGGACGCCCTGATTGGGTGACTCATCTGGATCCGAAGATCCAAGGACAACGGGGATTTGTCCCAAGTGGACAGGATCTCTTACTGCAATGTCCTTGTGTGTGATTGGGCATACGGAACAGCCTCGAACGAGGCCCCCATGAGTCCCAGGACACTCATGCAAAAAACGGGTTGACGACCATTTTCGGGACGTCGGGACCCGCACTGCAGACTGAAAGGTCAGTAACTTCTACAGGGGTAGGATACCTACGCCTCCAAGGAGCCCAGGATCAGACCGAGATACTCCAAATAATGAGCCGGAACCAGGACCGACTTCTGAATGTTCAGGAGCCACCCGCAGTCCCTAAGGGTCTGACTGACGATAGTCACACTTTTTCTAATTCGGAGCCATTGTCTGCTCTTAGAAGAAGATCGTCCAGATAGCCCACGATAGCAATGCCTCGCTGTCTCAGCAAAGCTAGAACCGGAGCAAGCACCTTGTTAAACACCTTTGGTGCCGAGGCTAGGCCGAAGGGAAGAGCCACAAATTGATAGTGGACTTCGCCGATCGCAAGCGCAGAAACTACTGGTGACTTGCGCAGATCGGAACCTGCAAGTAGGCGTCCTTGATGTCCAAGGACGCCAGAAAATCCCCTTGGAGTGTAACGAACACCGTGGGAATGGATTCCATGCGGAACTTTTTGCACCATTACCAAGGTATTCAAGGCCTTAAAGGCCCAGGATTGGCCGAACCCCGTCCCTCTTTTGGGACTACAAACTGATTCGAGTAGAAACCCTGAAACCTCTCCTGTGACGGAACCGGCACAATCACTCCGGACCTGATCATCCCGTACCGCCCCTAAGAGGGTCGCCCGACGGGCAGGAAGGAGAGGGAGAATTGAGGGAAAGAATATGTCTGGGGTCAGGAACGGAACTCTATCCTGTATCCTGAGGTGACCACCTCGCACACCCACCGGTCGGAGATCCGGAAGGTCCACTGAACCGTGAACCTGCAAGGACGTCCCCCCCCCGCCCCAGACTCGGGCCGGGGCAAGACTTCATGCGGCGGCGGCTTGGGAGCTAGCTTGATAGGCTTAAGCACCCAGGGACGCTTATGTCCCCCAGCTGCACTTTTCTCAGTCTGGGCGGGCTTACCCGTGGATTCTGACTGACGAAAAACCCCTTTGTCTTTGCCGATAAGGAAGGGCCCGGCCTACAGTGGGGCTCTTGTCCCTTAACAGACTGAGGAAGGAAGGTACTCTTACCCCCCTGTGACATCCACAATAATGTCATCCAGGGAGGCCCAAGCAGTCTACCGCCCTTAAAGGGCAAGTCAGCCAGGACCTATTTGGAAGCTAGGTCGGCCGACCAGCATTTCAGCCAGATAAAGCGATGCAGCACCACAGCATAGATAGAGGCCCCAGATATTAAAGGGGCCGCATCCAAGTGGCCTAGCACACAGAGACTGAACCCTGCGCAAGTTGGTGAGCCAGGGAAATGGTCTCAGGAGGGAGATTATGCACCTGTACTGTCTGGTGCAAAATCTTTGCCCAACCTGTGAGTGTCTTGAGACACAAGTGTCGCCGCCACTATAGGGCGTAAGGCAGACCCCAATAAGGTAAACATAGTTCTACTCACCACTTCTGACCTCCTGTCAGTGGGATCCTTAAATACAGGAGTCCCTTCCATTGGGAGCGTGGTAGCCTTATTCAAACGGGCGACCGGGGGGTCGACCACTGGGGGGAAAGCCCACTTCTTAACCAGGTCCTCCTCAAAGGGGTACCTCATGGCTAGGCGCAGCGGGACCGCCAAAGTCCTCTGCGGCTTAAAAGGGCACATATGGAAAAACCTTTTTTGAATAAATGGCTTTAAAAGGAACCAAAGGAGACAGCTTCCACATGAGGTTCCTCAGCCTCAACATTCAGCTTGATAGTGTCCCTCACAGCATCAATGAGTTCACTTACAAGCACCTTGTCAGTTATTCAGAACTGGGGTCTTCCTCACAGGGAATATCCTGTTCAAAAACATGAAAATCCTCAGAGCTAGGGTCCGGAGCAGCAGTAGCTAGGCCCATATTTGAGACAGAGCACTCCCTTACAGAAGAATGTGTGGGGAGGGGGCGCTTTACAGCTCCCTTGCGCTCTCACACCGCTTCCATCCTGACAAGGATGATTCCAGGACTGCCGACAACTAGTCGCTAGGGACCGCAGGTGCAGAAGCACTGCCAGTTGCCTCAGACAGTGTGGAGAAGCAGGTGAACCAGACTCCATACTGCCACCCTCTGAGACCCTATACACCTATTACAGTGAATAGTACAGTCCACCCACTGGCTGTGCTGAGGCTAAGGAGGGGATACCCAGAGGACTCACAAACCCTTATAAGGACCGCTCAGATAAGCTGTATGAAACTGCGCTGCAGCGCGAGTGAAGCCTGAGGAGAGTGTGAGGAGATTGTGAGGAGATGTGAGGAGAATGTGAGATTCGCGCCGCAGCAGCGCCGATAGAGGCCGAAACCGAAAGTAAAAGCTCTGCGGCTTTAAGAAAATGGCCCCTGGCCGCATGCATTACTGCGCCAGTGATCCACGGCAAGATTGCCGCCAAGCGCGGTTTTCAAATCACCTCACAGCGCTAATGGCGCACACAGTAATAAAACACCCACACACCAGAACACTGCTCCTCTCCCAGGGTCCACTAAAACAGACATGAGCGCCCCCAGCCAGGCCAGAGTGACCCCCAAGCACCCCCACACAGTACAGCACCAGTACAGGGTGCAGAATGGAGCATAACAGGGGGTGGGAGACAGGGATGAGCCCCCCATATAAAGAAACACCGCAAAAGATACAGACAGGTACTGTTCGATCTTGAGAGGACCGCGGGAGCATAAAAGCAACCCGGCCACCCCTGGAGTCATGGGGCATGTCGTGAAGGCGAGGATCAGCACGCTCGATGGTCGGACAGGGAAGACTATGAGGATACCAGTGTACCCAACCTGTTCCTCAGCCGACAGTTGATTGAAGGTCTCAAAAATAAAATAAAATTTCCAAAGGAATAAAAGTTACAAGTAAAATCTTCCAGGAGACTGGCTCCTGAGAGAGCCACGTCTTTTCCTTCTGCTAGGCAGAAAAAAAACTGAGGCTGCTAGCTGCAGGTGGGAGGGTAATGTCCGGAGGGACCGCCCCCCTGGGCGGGGCTCTTCAGCTCTGGTTTGTTCTAGAATGTCTGTTTCTAACATCTAACATTCTGCCTAAATCTTCTCCTGCGAGCAGGGACAGATACCACACGTTTACAGTATCCTCCTGTGTCAGTCCATGGACGATAAGAGAAAAGAGAGAATTCTCCAAATCACGTATTTCCGAGGATGCCATTTTCTGGCTTCACACCAAGCAATATAAGTCTTCCAGATCTTATAATGGATCTTCCTAGTGACTGTTTTTCTGGCATTCACTAGGGTAGACACCACCGGCCCCAAAATGCCAGGATCCTTTAACACCCTGGCTTCAATAGCCATGCCGTCAAATTTAGAGACTGTAAATTCAGGTTTAATATAGGACCCCGAGACAGTAGATGGGGCTGGCGCGGAAGCGTCCATGGCCCATCTATTGCCAATCTCACGATGTCTGGGAACCAGGGCCTTCTGGGCCAGGCTGGTGGCACCAGGATGACTGGAACCCCCTCTCTCCAAATCCTGCACAACAAATGTGGAAGGAGAGGGATCGGGGAAAAGCATAACCCATGGAAATATAGGAGTTTTGTACTCACCGTAAAATCCTTTTCTCTGACATCCATGGACTGACACGGCGTCTCTTAATCACTGTACACGTGGGTTATGTCCCTGCTTGCAGGAGAAGACCTAGGCAGAATGTGAGATGTTATACATACATTCTAAAAGCCAGAGTTGAACAGCCCCACCCAGGGGGGCGGTCCCTCTGGACATAACCCACCCCCTGCAGTCAGCAGACCTCAGTTCCTAACAAAGCAGTACAAACTTTAAAAGGAAGGGTGGGTGCCGTGTCAGTCAATGGATGTCAGAGAAAAGGATTTTACGGTGAGTACAAAAATCCTATTTTCTCTTATCATCCATGGACTGACACGGCGTCTCTTAATCACTGTACACGTGGGATGTCCTAAAGCAGTGTCAAGAGGGATGGGAGCAGTATAAATGGAAAAAACAAAAAACTTCACTCCAAACAAGGCAGAGCTCCTCAACGGAGGAGTTGCAACTCTAAACAGCGGCCTTCAACACCTTGCAGCCGAAGGTAGCATTCGAAGATGCAGCCACACTAACCTTATAAAACTTAGAAAAGGTATGAACAGACGACCAGGTAGCCGCCTCGCACACTTGTGCAACCGACGCTTGATGTCGGAAAAAGCCCAGGAAGCACCAATTGCCCTGGTGGAATGCGCCGTGCCCGGAAAGGGAGGCGCCCGCCCCTTGAGAGCATAGGCTTGAATGACGGTTTGTCTGATCCACCTAGAATGGTGGCAGACGAAGCCACTTGGCCCTGTTTTGGACCAGAGACAGTTACAAACAGTGAGTCAGACAGGTACACCCGCAAGGCTCGTACCACGTCCAATGTGTGAAGCACAAACTCTCTGGGATGCGATGGGTGAGGACACAAGGATGGGAGGACAATGTCCGCAATTAGGTGAAAGGCCGAGACCACCTTTGGCAAAAAAAGAAGGTCGCGGACGTAACACCGCCTTATCCTTATGGATGACCAAATATGGCGACTTGCAGGACAAGGCCGCCAACTCAGACACTCGTCTAACAGAAGTAATTGCCACTAAAAGGGCCACATTCTGAGACAAAGTCAAGAGGGCAATATCCCTGATATTCTTAAAGGGAGGTTCCTGGAGAACCGAGAGCACCAATTCAGATCCCACGGGGGAAGAGGAGGCTTGACAGGAGGGAGCACATAGCGAACCCCCTGCACAAAGGTGCTAACCAAGGAATGACCCGCTAGTGGTCGCTGAAAGAAGACGGCCAAGGCCGAAATCTGACCCTTAATGGTACTCAAAGCAAGCTTTTGGGCCACTCCACGCTGCAGGAAACGCAGGATTCTAGGGACGGAATACATCCGAGAACGCCAGTCCAGCTCTTCGCACATGGCGATGCAAGCTTTCCAGGTACGGTGATAGATCATTCTGGAGGAAGACTTCCGTGCCCTCAACATGGTCAAAATGACAGAGTCCGGGAGGCCTCGGTCTCTCAACACCTGGCATTCAACAGCCATGTCGTTAAAGCCAGAGACTGGGGGGGGCGTGCCCTGGCTATGGAGGAGTGAAGACGTGTGTCTCCACAGCTCCGTCTCACCGCCGCACTTCATCACCGCTCAGGGGGAGAATCTCACTCCATCCGCCTTCTACTATGCCTCAGAAGTCCCGGGCATCCTCGCAGCCACCGTGGACCGACCGTACCTCCATCCGCCTTCTACTATGCCTCAGAAGTCCCTGGCATCCTCGCAGCCACCGTGGACCGACCGTACCAGGCAAAGACAGCTTGTTTTCTTCCCCGAGAACAACGGGCGAGGCCGCGAGGCTACAAAGATGGCGCCGGCAGCAAAGGCCCAGAAAACCACCAAGGCCTCCCAGAACGCCACTGCCCATTCGCAGCAACAGACTGGCTCTCCTATACCATCCCCGGGCTCCCCTTCTCTGCGGGCGGATGATGCGGCAGACCCAGATCCCCTGGAAGAGGCGGATAGCAGGCGCCATATTTGGTCGCTCCCCACCAAGGCAGATTTGGAGCGCTTTGCTGACAGGGTTGAGAAGGCCAGAGCTCAAAGCTGACACATGTCAACTGGGGGGAAGGATGGAATCCTTAGAACAGAGATTTGAGGAAGCCCTCCCTGCTATCGCCATGCTGCAGGACAAGTGCACCACTCAGGACCATCAGATTGAGGCCCTTGCTCTGTCAGACGACATGGAGAACCGTAGCCGCAGGGCCAACATTAGGATCAGAGGCCTGCCTGAGGCCATCGGTGCTAAGGACATTGTCCCCACCCTAGAAGGTGTCTTTAAGGAAATATTGGGACTGCCTGCTACAGCCACCATTGAGATAGATCGTGCGCACAGGGCCTTGAAACCCCCTTCCCAAGATGTGAACAATCCCAGAGACATCATTTGTAAGCTACATAAGTACACACTAAAAGACCGCATCATGCAGAAAATGCGGGGTAAGCCCTACTTTGATTTTGATGGCGCGCACTTGGCCTTCTACCAGGACATTTCTCGGCGCACTCTCATGCAACGCAGATCACTTCGCCCCCTCCTGGTGGCTATCCAAGATGCGGGTCTCCAATACCGTTGGGGCTTCCCCTTCTTTCTTCAGGTCACCAAAGATGGCAAAACGGTGACTCTCCGCACTAAGGATGATCTCCCAAATTTTTTGTCCTCTCTGGACCTGGATCCGGTGGACTTTCCTGACTGGAGGGGAACACCAGACATTTCTGCTACCAGGCTACCGCCACCCCAGCCGTGGCAATCAACCAAACGCAAGACTGGCAGACGAGATCGCAGACGACATCCTTCTGAATCCTCAATAGGCCCGGTCTCCTCGAGGGACTAACAGTGTGACTCGCTTTGAGGAAGGTCCACTCTCTAATTTGCCTTCCCTTTGATAACCATGCCGTAGACTCCTAGGCCGTTATGCCCCCTGGTCATGCCTTGAGCACCTACAACAGGCTTTGGTGCCCCTATACCCTCTAAATTTTCTCCCACAAGAGGTATCCCCTCTTCTACCCCTCCCCCACCGCAACGTGTTAGATGCGATGGGCGGGGCTGGAGGCCCCCTCACCTACCCCCCTATGTTGGTCCACGTACCCCCCCCCGTAGGACACCCTTTTTTGGGCTCTGATCCCCATAGGGATCGCGGGCTAGGATTCGGGCCCCCCCCCCTTATAGGGGACGGGATCCCGAGCATGGGCCTTAGAGGTTTTCTATGTTCAGATGGCTCCGGCCACTCTGCTATGTTTGTGTTGTATTTTGTATTTGTCTCATGTGTCTTTTCTTCTTTTTTCCGTCTCCCCCCCCCCTCCCTTTCTCTTCCCTCTCCTTCTCTTTTCATTCAGGCGCGACCTGCCGCTGCGTCACCCACACCGAGCGCGCCACCAATCTACGTGCCTCGACCATCTTTCTTCTCCCTATGGCTACGCTACAGGTAAGCTCATATAATGTCAGAGGTCTTTGCTCACCCCACAAGCGTAGTAAATTGTGGTGGGAGTTAAAGCACTTAAAAACTGCCACTTTACGCCGCAGTCCCTTCCTAAGCTACCTACTCATCTTTTTAATCAATGGTTCCTCAGCAACTCCCCTACACCCAAGTCTAGAGGGATGGCCATCGCTGTCCACAAATCTTGCCCCTTCCAACCCTGACAGTAAAATAGACCCCTGGGTAGATATGTGTTTAAGGGCAGTATTGCTGGCCAGATGTATACGTTTGCGACGATATATGCCCCGAATGCAGACCAACTCACTTTCATTGACTCTACTTTGGAACGCCTGGCTGACTTTAGAGAAGGCTTCTTGATCCTTGGAGGTGACTTCAACATCAGCCCTGACCCCCTGCTCGACACGTCCCATGCGAGATCCCCACACTCCTATGCGTTCCTTAAACACTTCCGCAAGACGCTCCAATCCCACCTCCTAACAGACTGTTGGCGAGTACTGCACCCCTCGGATCGTGACTTCAGCTACTACTCTAAAGTACACAATGTTTACACACGTATAGACAACATCTATGTGGATGTTAAGACTCTAGAACTCCTTCATACTGCGTCCATTGGCACCATCTCCATTTCAGACCACGCCCCGATAACGGTTGCCTTCACCCTACCTTCGGGCACACATCGGGCCTGGACGTGGAGGTTGAATGACAATCTGTTGGACGATGTGGTGGTGGCGAAGGAAGTGTCCGACACCTTGACCCATTACTTTAGCGAAAACTCGGGTGATGCTCTGACAGAGGGGGTGATCTGGGAAGCTCATAAGGCTGTGGTCCGAGGTGAGCTGATCTCTCAGGGATCCAGACTTAAAAAGGCTCGTGGGGCAGACTTCTTGAGGGTACACGCTGCCCTCCAGAGGGCTGAACTTCAGCACAAGGCAAATGGGACCTCTGAGGCGTTGAAGGCACTGACTGAATTGCGGGAACTGTTCCTGCGCCTTCTTGACCGCCAAACCCGTAAACAGTTTCGCTATATGGCCCACAAATACTACGAACATGGGAACAAATGCGGGCGGATGCTAGCGCGGGCCCTTAGGAAAAGACATGCCCTGACGTACATACAAAAACTGTGCCGCTCCTCAGGGGGAATGACGGTGCAATCTTCTAAGATTGCCTCAGAGTTCCGGGATTATTATGCCACACTTTATCACTTAGACTCTGAGCTCCCTCCTACCACACATGAAGCTAGACAACAAGCGATCCGGGAATACCTTTCCTCGGCCGGTCTCCCCCCCCCTCACAGATGACCAGTCCTTGGCCCTGGAGCTCCCAATCACAACGACCGAGCTTGGGGCAACGGTGGAGTCCTTGCCCAATGGGAAGAGTCCTGGCCCTGATGGGTTTACTAAGGCATACTACAAGACCTTTTTTTCTCAATTGGCGACCCCCATGTGCAAATACTTTAATTCTATAGCAGGGGGGAAAGACATCCCCTCTGAGGCCCTCTTGGCCCACATCACTGTGATTCCAAAGGAGGGCAAGGATCCCCCTATCCCCCTGTCCCCCAGAGCTACCGCCCCATTTCCCTCCTTAATTTAGACATAAAACTCCTGGCAAAAATCCTAGCAAACAGACTTAAACACCTTATACCTGAGATTGTCCACCCAGACCAAACCGGCTTCATTAGAGGCAGAGAGGCCAGGGAAAACTCCCTCAGAGCTGTCCATCTCGTCCACTGGGCCCGGACCCGTCCGAACCCACAGCCATACATAATTCTCTCGACGGACGCAGAAAAGGCCTTTGACCGTGTAGACTGGTCTTATTTAACAGCAGTACTTAGGTCAATAGGGTTAGGCCCGCGAATGATAGCGTCGATTCTGGCCCTGTATTCCACGCCTTGCGCACAGGTCAAAGTCAACGGGACCCTCTCTTCTCGATTCCCCATTAGGAACGGCACGAGGCAGGGGTGTCCCCTGTCCCCCCTTTTGTTTGCTCTTTACTCCGCACAGTGCGTGCCAGCAAAGATATTAAGGGACTGCAGGTGGGGAACACAGAACATAAGCTCTCGGCATACGCCGATGATGTCCTCTTCCACCTTTCAGACCCCCTACTCTCGTTGCCCAACTTGATGAAGGAACTGAAACTCTTTGGGTTGATCTCCAACTTCAAGATCAATTTCACGAAGTTGGAGATTATTCCCATTTGCCTGCCCCCCCACTTGGTCTCGAGTCTTAAAGCTGCCTTCCCCTTTACCTGGGCCACATAGTCTATACGCTACTTGGGGATACATCTTACAGACCGATTTGACACTCTATACGCCGTTAACTACCCCCCACTGCTGGCCTCGGTCAAGAATGATCTCTCGCACTGTACGCGTACTGCCTTTACATGGACGGGCCGGGTGAACATAATAAAAATGAACGTATTACCGCGCATACTCTTTTACCTACAAATGCTCCCAGTTCCACTACCCAGACTTTTCTTTGACCGTCTATCTAGCATGCTATCCGACTTTATATGGAACGCGCGTAAACCCAGAATAGCCCTGAGGGTGCTACGGCGCCCGAAGCGGGGGGGCGGCTTGGGGGTCCCGGACATTAGGAGATACTACCGGGCTATAGCCCTGCAGAGGGTCCTCAATTGGCGTTTCCATACTCACTCGAAACTCTGGGTCTCCCTAGAGAAGAGCATGGCGGGTAGGAATTTGTCCTATGCGCCATGGCTATCTCGGGAACATAGGGGGCTATCCGAGACGACCTCCCCACTGACGACTCAGGTGTTGTCGGTGTGGGACAAGATCAACCCACTGCTGAACTTGGCCCCCCCCTATGTCCCCGCTGACCCCGTTGGGTGGTTTCCATTGGTTCCCCCCAGGTGAACAAATGGCCTTTTTTGGGCCATGGGTTGATGACGGAAACGCTAGTTGTGGCAAACTCATGAAAGACGGCAAACTCCTGAGTTTTGAGGCTCTCCAGGCCGGACATCAGGGCCCGCGAATGAATTTCTGGAAATACAGGCAATTACACCATTTCTTCGATGTACATGGTCACACAATTAGAGACACATTGTCTCTCACCCAATTTGAGCGCCTTTTCATTGCAGAGACTCCTGCCCCTCACTTGGTGTCGGAACTGTACCGACTTCTAGATTCAACTGCTTCTCAGCCCAGGCCCGCCTACATCCGGCGATGGGAAACCGACCTAGGACACGTTCTTACGGACACACAACTGACTCACTTATACTACCTCACCCACTCGTCCTCCATTGACTCCAAGACTCAGGAGACAAACTTTAAATTACTGTCCCGTTGGTACCGAGTACCGGCGGAAATGGCCCGCATTTACCCCTCTACATCCGAGCTCTGCTGGCGCGGCTGTGGACTCCGAGGTACGTTCCTCCACATATGGTGGGACTGTCCCCTAATTAAACCATTTTGGGAAGACTTACGAGACCAAATAAAATTAGTAACGGGGATAGATGTTCCTTTTTCTCCAAAGCATTTCCTTCTGCATGTCCCCCCAATTTCACTCAGCCGATTCAAGAAAAGTGTGCTGCCCCACCTGCTTAATGCAGCAAGGTGCCTGCTCCCAATATACTGGAAAAAGCCCAAAATTCCTACTCGGGCGGAGTGGATCGGTGGGGTGAATGCGGTCCGAGAGGCAGAGGACTGGATAGCGACTTGTTGAGGCTCCCGGGAACAGTTTGCCGACGTTTGGGCACCCTGGACTGAATATGTTTCTGACCCTGACTGCGTACCCTCCAGTTTGGATATTGCCTTACTGGAATTGGCAGACCCCTCCCTTAAAACACACAGGTTACGGCGCACCTAGAGGACAGAACGACACTCCCTCAGTAGGCCGCAGACATTGGCACTTGGCTATACAGATGGCCTGATCCTGGCGTGGCGTGCTCGGTGTGGATCTTCTCTTCCCCCCCCTTTTTTTTTTTCTTTTGTGTTCTTTTTTCCTTTCTTTCCTCTCCCTCTGTTCCTTTCCTATTTTAACTTACAAGTTCTATGGTGGTCTTATTATTATACTGTTGTCGATTTCAAAGACCTATTGTTTAGCTGTGGGAGGGAGTCGATGCATGAGCCCCTCTGCGCTCACGGGACCGACCCCTGACCATACAGGGGCACTGGCGGTCCAGAGGAGGTGCACTTCGATGCCTTTTGGTGCCCTTGGCGCGTGGGGAGGGTGGGGGGCGGTTTGATGGAGGCCACTGGCCCCCCCCTGCCCTGGCCGCGGGTCACGGTGCCATACATGTAGTACATTTCGGGAAACAGCCCCCCTGGCTCGTAGCCGGGGACAGGGCTGTACATGGGCAGGTCAAGAAGCTATATACTTTGCCCGCACCCCCACAGCTATTTTCTATGCCAAGGTCCCCTCTGGGCCCCCATAATGCTTATCGACCCAGTAGACACAGGAAGCACCCCATTAGGTATCTGTCACCATAGCTTTGTCATTGTATATATATATTCCCCTGTTCAACCTAGGTCTTCGTGCCGCTCTTGTTATCACGACCCTGCGAGGTCGGTGTTTTCTATTTTAACCACCAACTGTTGAACATGTCCTGTTATCTGTCATTTTTGAAAACAATAAAATACTGATTATAAAAATTAAAAAAAAGCCAGAGACTGTAAAGCAGGATGAAATATAGGACCTTGAAACAGAAGGTCCTCCCTCATTGGCAACCGCCAGGGAACGTCCGCGACGAGACGTACCAGATCGGCGTACCAGTGACGCCGAGGCCAATCCGGAGCCATGAGGATCACCGGAATTCCCTCGGTCGCCACCCTGCGCAGCAGGCGAGGGAGCAACTGCAGCGGAGGATAAACGTATATCAGGTGATTATGACCCCGTCGGGCCACGAACGCATCCGAGGTATCCGCCCAAGGATCCCTGGATCTGGCCACAAACCTCGACACCTTGCGATTGAGTCGAGATGCCATCAGGTCCACATCCGGCGTGCCCCACCATCGGCAAAGGAGTTGAAATACCTCTGGGTTCAAGGACCACTCTCCCTGGTCCAGCGTCTGGCGACTCAAATAGTCCGCCCGCCAATTGTCTATGCCCGGAATGTAAACGGCCGACAGAGCCGGCACGCTTCTTTTGGCCCACTTCAGGATACAGGTGACCTCGGAAGCCACAGCTAAGCTCCGAGTCCCCCCTTGATGGTTGACATACGCCACCGCCGTGACATTGTCCGACTGGATCCTGATGGAGCGATCCTGTAATCTCTCAGACCACGAGGAGAGGCAGTTTGATGGCCCGTATTTCCAGAACATAGATCGGTAAATGGGCTTCGTCCCGAGTCCAAAGCCCTGGGGCCGACAGGACTCCCCAGACTCCACCCCAGCCCATCAGGCTGGCGTCCGTTGTGAACACCGGCCATTGGATGGGGAGGAAGGACTTCCTGGACCAAAGAGCCGGGAACCCCAACTACCATGTCAGGGACACCCTGACCAGGTGACTCACCCGAATCAGAAGATCCAAAGACAACGGGGATTTGTCCCAAGTGAGCAAGATCTCCTTCTGCAATGCAATACAAGTAATAGGTGCAAAAAAACTACAGTGTGATATCCAATGTCTAAATTATAAAAACAGTAATGTGCTGAGGTTGCAACGTGGGTATACACAGGAAAATGTTAGCCCATTGTCTGTTTAAAAGGAAGTCCATACAAAGTGCGAATGGAAATACAAGCACTAAAGGCTTCAGTGTAAGCATAGGTGGTGGCGGAGGGGGTACAGGGAAGAGAAGAACAAGTCCACAATCACGGCAGCCATCCAGGGGGAACAGAGACCATATTCCCAAATACTGCAGAAAACAAGAAAGAGAGGCGCCTCTGGGTGCAGACTGTATGGAATATATAATGCATGTAATAATAAAAGTGATTTACAACTCACATTTGCGAAGTAAAAACAGGCATGTATGTATGAGTCCCATAGGCAGGGGGCATCAGTGTGGTCCGTTAGGCAATCGCTCATGGAATGGGTGTCCTCAGTGGTATACTCCTGTGCCGCTAGATGGTGCGTGGTCCGCTGTATGGAATAGGCGCCAAACCGAGGCTTTGGAAGCAGGCTGAGATCCAGGCGAAAGGTACTGACGTCACAGAAAGTGCGACGCGTTTCTGAGCGTGCTGGCCGCGATGACGTGACGGCCACGCTCCTTTGTCAAGCAGGTGAATGGGGGACTAGTAAACAAGGATATATAAGGGGAGGAAAAAGTGGAAGGGAGTGGCCAGTGAGTTAGTCCGGCCCAGACTATTATTGTAAGGTGACCTGGCGAGTGGAGGCTAAATGAATGGCACGGACTCAGATTCTATATACATTAAAAGGAAATAACATGATAAAAAGGCTTGCTTAAAGGGGACATCGTTCTAAAGCATCAAAAGGAACATCAGAAAACAACATAGATAAAAACAAATAAAAACACAGTGAAAAATCCAAAATAAAAGAACAAAAGAACATCATCACAGGTTAAGACTAAATAAAAATGAATGAAAAAATATATAAAAAATGTATGATATATATATATAAATAAATGAAAAAATATATGAAACATGTACATATATGTGTGTGTGTGTGTGTGTGGAAGGGAAAGTGAACGGAATATTGGTTATGGGGGGCATGTGTAAAGAATGTATATAAAAACAGAGCGCATAGGCTAGGGTGATGATAAAGCAATGGCTGTTTGACAGAACCAGCAGAATTATATTAAGGGAATTGGAGATGGAAGTGTGGAAATGAATGTTTATCATTTACTACATGGAGAAGGGAAATTACAGTATGAGTACTGTTACCAGATATTAACACGAAGGTGTGCAATAACGATGGGAAAAGTAATGTTGGAAGGCGTGGATGACCATTCATTAGAAGCATATGTACATAAATGAAAAGAATCGTACATACATGTACATAAAATCATAAGGATGGAAACGCATGCATACGAGAAGAATGCATGCGTGCAAATGGTATCGTGCAGTATGTACATACATAATTGGGCGGATATGAATATATGTATAGACCAGTACAGTGTGGAAGGGGAGACGAAGAGGGGGAGGGGGGGGGATGAAGGGTAATTTTTGTTAATAAAAAAGATTATATATATATATATATATATATATATATATATATAATATTATGTACATTACTGTACATAAATGGTTTTTTGGGAGTATATTTATGTGATTAGTTTTAATTGTATATACATATGTGTACATATATACTGTGACAGCAGGAAGGTAAAGTCACCTGGTTGCATCCAGGGGGGTAGATATATTTCGCCCAGATTCAGGCTTTACGCCGACTTATACAACTAGGTGGAGAGTTGTATAAGGCTAGTGGGCTCATGGATGACTCATACCTCTAGGGAGAGGGCTGGGCGTCGTACAGACAGGGAGTTGATGAGGCCAGCTGAAGCTTGTCAGCTCATTTAGGCCTCTATAAGAACTCCCAGCTTCATTAGATGTTAGCTCATGCCTGGAACCAGACCTGTGTGGACTGTCTAGGGAGAGTGAACCCCTGTGCGGTGAGGCAAAGCCTGTGTGGCTATTTGTTTGGACTTTTACTAAACCAGGGACTTAGGGACTAGGACAGCACTAGGCTGATCCCAGTTGTTAGTTAGGAAACCTGTATGTTTAGTCAGAGGTCAACTTGACCAGGATTTATTTTGGTTATGTTTCTTTTGCTTTGCTGTGTTTTGTCACTGTAAATAGAAAATAAACCGCACCTTTTTTTTGATTTTGAAAACCACAACCTCCGTTTGCTGGGCCTGTTTTTGTGTGGGGAGCCCATCCCGGGGGTCACACACACCCGCTGCCAAGCTAACCCCCTCACAGTTGGTGGAGAATGCGGGCAGTTTTTTTTTAAGCCAGCATGGAGGAGATACTGAAGCAGCTGGCTCTAGCAAATGCCAATCAACAGCAGACAAATGCAGGTTTGCAAAAGAGCCTTGCAGCTCAACAACAGAACTTCGCAGCCCAGCAGCAAGCTCACCAACAGAGTCTGGAAGCTCAGCAACAAGCCCAGCAGCAATCTGAGGCCCGCTTCATAGACCTGTTACAGAAGCAAGAGCAGAGACTACAACAAATGGAAGCAGTAATGCAGCAACGTCCGCAGACCAGTGAGGAAAGCCGTCCCACTAATACCGCGTCCTTTGGGGTGAGTCGTTTATTGACAAAAATGACTGGAGAGGATGATCCAGAGGTATTTTTGACCACATTTGAAAGGACTGCTGAAAGAGAAAAGTGGCCTGAGGAGCAGTGGGCTGGACTGGTGGCTCCTCTGTTAACTGGTGAATCGCAGAAGGCTTACTATGACCTAGAGCCTGACCAAGCAAAAGACTATGTGATGCTAAAAGCTGAAATATTGGCAAGGCTGGGTGTCACCCAGGCTGTCCGGGCTCAGCGTGTGCATAACTGGACTTTCCAGCTTGGAAAACCCCCCAGGTCTCAAATGTATGATCTCATTCACCTGAGCAGAAAGTGGCTACAGCCAGAGACTTTGTCCGCACCAAAGATTGTGGAACGTGTTGTAATGGATCGGTTTTTGAGAGCTCTTCCTACTGCCATCCAAAAGTGGGTAAGCCATGGAGACCCAGAGACGGCCGATGGTCTTGTGGATCGTGTGGAGAAATACTTGGCTACAGAGAACCTGACGGCCTCTTCCAGAGACACTCGGACTTTCCACCCTAAGACCAGACCATCCCCAGGGGCGGATAAGAGGATTCCAAGGGGTGAGGGTGGAGAGAGTGAGAGGGTGGGAGCTCTACCCCAAGTTTGGCGAGAACAGCCTGGGAAATCAGCGGCTCAAGAGGCGGCAAGAAGGATCGTTTGCTACCGCTGCCGGCAAGCGGGACATATTGCAGCCAATTGCCCGGTTGTGGAGGAACCCATGCAGTGTGACTTTCTGATGGGCAGACGTCAGTCGCTGTGTGCGACAGTCGCATGCACTGCCATTCGAGGAACTGAGAAACATTTATGCAAAATGTGTGTTAATGGTAGAAATGTTGTGGTATTGCTGGATTCAGGTAGCCTTGTGACCCTGATAAAGGCTGAGTTAGTTAAAACAGAGGTCTCTGGGAATAGCAAGGTAGCTGTTATTTGTGTGCATGGGGACACCCGAGAGTATCCAGTGACTACAGTGTGTTTCGAGACCCCCAAAG
The DNA here is from genome assembly GCA_029206835.1 of Rana muscosa. NCBI lineage: Eukaryota > Metazoa > Chordata > Amphibia > Anura > Ranidae > Rana > Rana muscosa. The sequence continues at coordinate 173,330,407 of CM055128.1, read as the reverse complement.
GTACCCTCTCTCATCCAGTGGGCTTAGTATCTCAGTTACCGCATGACGCCATTGTGGGAAGGGATTTTCCGAAGTTCTGGGAACTGTGGGATGACCCTGAGCCCCCCACTGGTGCCCCTATGTACCAGGAATGGGATAGCCAGAACTCCCCTGAGAGTGGTGAGGACTCTCCGGAATTTCCCTTATCAGTATTGGCAGGGGAGACTCAAGAAACTGGAGAGGAGCCCACCTCCTCAGACGAAAACCTACCGTCTGTGGAGTTTTCTGATCTTGAGGTTCACAGGGAAAACTTTGCCACAGAACAGTTGAAAGACCCCGCCCTAATAAAGGCACGGGAAAACGTAGTGAAAATAGATGGCGAGTTAGTGAACCCAGATAATACCTGCACTTACCCATACTTCAGCGTAGAGAAGGACCTACTGTATCGGGTGGCAAAAAGGGCAGAAGAAACCGTTGAGCAGCTTGTGGTGCCCAAACCTTACAGGAAGTTGGTGTTGGAGTTGGCCCATGGGCACATTCTTGGAGGTCATCTGGGGACAGAGAAAACCCGAGAGAGGGTATTACAGAGATTCTATTGGCCGGGGGTGATAAAGGACATAGAAAATTATTGTTCCTCCTGCCCTGTGTGTCAGAGGTCGGCCCCGATGCCACATTTCCGTAGCCCGCTGGTCCCTCTACCCATCATTGAGGTCCCGTTTGAGAGGATCGCCATGGATTTGGTAGGTCCTATAATCAAGTCCGCTAGGGGGCACCAGTACATATTGGTTATAATGGACTATGCCACCCGTTATCCAGAAGCGATCCCTCTCAGAAATACCTCGGCCAAAACCATAGCCAAAGAGCTATCTCTTGTTTTTAGCCGGGTGGGTATTTGTAAAGAACTGCTTACGGACCAAGGTACACCCTTTATGTCCCGGGTTATGAAGGAGCTGTGTAAATTGTTCAAAGTGACGCAATTACGTACATCTGTGTATCACCCCCAAACCGATGGGCTGGTTGAAAGATTCAACAAAACCCTAAAGCAAATGTTGAAGAAAGTGGTGGATAGAGATGGAAAGGATTGGGACTGTCTACTTCCTTATCTGATGTTTGCTATTAGGGAGGTGCCCCAATCCTCTACGGGATTCTCCCCCTTTGAGTTACTGTATGGGAGACACCCAAGAGGGCTGTTGGATATTGCCAAGGAAACTTGGGAAAGTGAGAGTTCTCCCCACAGGAGTGTGATTGAGCATGTCGCCCTGATGCAAGACCGAATTGCACAGGTAATGCCCATCGTGAAGGAACATTTGGCCCAAGCGCAGTTAGCACAGCAGAGAGTGTACAACCGTGGAGCCAAGACCCGTACCTTTTCCCCGGGGGATAGGATACTGGTACTTGTCCCTACGGTTGAAAGTAAATTCCTTGCCAAATGGCAAGGCCCCTACGAGATAATGGAAAAAGTGAGCGAAGTGAATTACAAGGTCAGACAACCAGGAAGGCGAAAGCCCGAACAGATCTATCACGTTAATCTGTTGAAAGCCTGGAGGGATAGAGAGTCCCTAGTCGCAGACACTTGGTCACCAGCTCAAACTGGTTGCGTGATTCCTGAGGTTGGAATAGCAGCCACCTTATCACAACCCCAACAACAGGAGGTTAAGGAGTTTGTGCTTCGCAACAAGGAGGTATTCTCTGAGCTGCCGGGACAAACATCTGGGGTAGAGCATGACATCATTACCCCGCCCGGTGAAAGGGTGAAGTTAAAACCCTATCGGATCCCAGAGGCCCGACGGGAGGCAATACGGGAGGAAGTACAGAAAATGCTGAACTTAGGGGTGATAGAGGAGTCCCAAAGTGATTGGTCTAGTCCCATTGTGTTGGTGCCTAAACCGGATGGGAGCTGGCGATTTTGTAACGATTTTCGTCAGTTGAACAAAGTTACAAAATTTGACACCTACCCCATGCCACGTATAGATGAGTTGATCGACCGGCTGGGAACAGCCCGATACATGACGACTCTTGACCTCACAAAAGGGTATTGGCAAATCCCCCTGGCCAAATTGGCCAAAGAGAAAACCGCATTTGTAACCCCAGACGGGGCGTTCCAATATAAAAGAATGCCGTTCGGGTTACAGAATGCGCCGGCCACATTCCAGCGGAAAATGGACCAGATGCTGAGGCCCCATCGGAAGTATGCTGCGGCTTACCTGGATGACGTAATTGTCCATAGCACAGATTGGGCCTCACATCTGCCAAAAGTGCAAGCAGTCCTGGACTCTGTTCGGGAAGCGGGGTTTACGGCTAACCCCAAGAAGTGTACCATTGGGCAGGAGGAGGCCAAATATCTTGGGTACACCATTGGGAGGGGAGTAATAAAACCCCAACTCAACAAAGTCGAGGCCATCCAGAGTTGGCCACGTCCCAACAGCAAGAAGCAGGTACGAGCCTTTCTGGGAATCGCTGGGTATTATCGGCGATTCATTCCCCACTTTGCCTCTAAGGCTGTGCCCCTAACCAACCTAACGAAGGGGAAAGGGTCGGTCATGATTAAATGGACCCCCGAGGCTGAGGCAGCATTCCAATTCTTGAAACAAGCCTTATGTAGCCAGCCAGTGTTGTACTCACCCGACTTCTCTAAAGACTTTGTCGTACAAAGTGATGCGTCAGATGTGGGGTTAGGAGCAGTATTGTCCCAGGTCTGGAACGGGGAAGAGCACCCAGTCATTTACCTCAGCAGGAAGTTGAAGTCCCATGAGGTAAATTACGCCACCGTTGAAAAGGAGTGTTTAGCGGTGAAGTGGGCTCTAGATTCCCTTCGGTACTACCTGCTAGGTAGGCACTTTGACATGGTTACGGATCACGCTCCGTTAAAGTGGATGGCTCAAAACAAGGAAACAAATAGAAGAGTGAATAGGTGGTTCCTGGCCCTCCAGGAATTCAACTTCACCGTAAAGCATCGCCCTGGCGTTCAAATGGGGAATGTGGATGCTTTGTCTCGAGTACATGAATGCCTGATTGCTGGTGTTCCAACCCCGAGGTTAAAACAAGAGGGGGGGGTATGTGACAGCAGGAAGGTAAAGTCACCTGGTTGCATCCAGGGGGGTAGATATATTTCGCCCAGATTCAGGCTTTACGCCGACTTATACAACTAGGTGGAGAGTTGTATAAGGCTAGTGGGCTCATGGATGACTCATACCTCTAGGGAGAGGGCTGGGCGTCGTACAGACAGGGAGTTGATGAGGCCAGCTGAAGCTTGTCAGCTCATTTAGGCCTCTATAAGAACTCCCAGCTTCATTAGATGTTAGCTCATGCCTGGAACCAGACCTGTGTGGACTGTCTAGGGAGAGTGAACCCCTGTGCGGTGAGGCAAAGCCTGTGTGGCTATTTGTTTGGACTTTTACTAAACCAGGGACTTAGGGACTAGGACAGCACTAGGCTGATCCCAGTTGTTAGTTAGGAAACCTGTATGTTTAGTCAGAGGTCAACTTGACCAGGATTTATTTTGGTTATGTTTCTTTTGCTTTGCTGTGTTTTGTCACTGTAAATAGAAAATAAACCGCACCTTTTTTTTGATTTTGAAAACCACAACCTCCGTTTGCTGGGCCTGTTTTTGTGTGGGGAGCCCATCCCGGGGGTCACACACACCCGCTGCCAAGCTAACCCCCTCACAATACATATAAAAAACATATGCATATACATGATACATGTATATATACCCTCCCAATTAAAGGTGGGAGGAGGTATACGTGCACATGCAATACACATACGTGTTATGCGAACATTATTAAGACGGGTGTATATAGAGGAACTATGGAACAGAAAATAAAAAACAAAAATAAATAAAAGGAAAACTAAAAACTAAAATAGAGAAAGCCAATCATCAGAGTATGGTGGAGACCTCAATGCTTTCATTAATTCCTCCTGGCGAAAGCACATCAAGGCTATAAATCCAGTAGGTCTCCCTTGCGCATAGTTTTTTGAAGCGCTCGGCTGCTGATGGGCAGCTGGAAATTTGTTCAATGACCCACACTTTCAAACCAATGGTGGAGCCTTTGTGGGCCACAGCGAAGCGTCTAGGCACACTGTGTGGATCCGTGTCACCTTCCATGTTTCTTCTGTGCTCACCGAATCGCTGTCTCAGAGGTCGTATGGTACGGCCGACATAGATTAGTCCGCAGGAGCACGTAAGGCCATATACTAAGTCCGAGGAACAATTGTAGAATTCTTTGAGAGGGTAGGTTATGCCTTTAGTACAGAATGATTGTTGTCCATGTTCAACAAATTTGCAAGTCTTGCATAGTTTCTTGCGACATTGAAACATCCCTAACAAGGGAAAGAACATGGGTACTGTGGGGGTGGGTAAGAGTGGTTTTCATTTTGCTTGGGGCAATTTTATTTTTGAGATTTGGTGCCCTGTGATATGTGACCTTGGAGTAGGAGGGAAGGATGGTTTTTAGATGAGGATCTTGTAACAAAATGTCCCAATGGTTGGATAGTATTTTTTCCATTTTTCTGTGTTTGGAGTGGAAAGTGGTGATGAATCTACTGGAACAATCTCTCAATGGTGGTTTGGTATTTTTAGGTTTTCCTAGAAGATAATGTTGGTATGCATCTTCTACTAGGCCGACAGGATACTGTTTTTCTAAGAATTTGTTTTTGAGATTGGCGCTGAGTTCAATATAATCCGTGTCTCTGGTACAATTTTGCCTTAACCACTTAAGCCCCGGACCATTTGGTAGCTAGAGGACCAGAGGTGAATTCAGAATTTAGCACTGCGCTGTTTTAACTGTAAATTGTGCGGACATGCAATGTTGTACCCAAACGAAATTTGCGTCCTTTTCTTCCCACAAATAGAGCTTTCTTTTAATGGTATTTGATTGCCTCTGCGATTTTTATTTTTTGCGATATAAACGGAAAAAGACCGAAAATTTTGAAAAAAAATGATATTTTCTACTTTTTGTTATAAGAAAAATCGAATAAACTCAATTGTAGTCATACATTTAGGCCAAAATGTATTCAGCCACATGTTTTTAGTAAAAAAAATGTCAATAAGCGTATATTTATTGGTTTGCGCAAAAGTTATAGAGTTTACAAACTAGGGTACATTTTCTGAAATTTACACAGCTTTAAATTTATGACTGCCTATCTCATTTCTTGAGGTGCTAAAATGACAGGGCAGTACAAAACCCCCCCAAATGACCCCATTTTGGAAAGTAGACACCCCAAGGAAATTGCTGAGAGGCATGTTGAGCCCATTGATTTTTTTATTTTTTTGTCCCAAGTGATTGAATAATGAGTAAAAAAAAAAAAAAAAAAAAAAAAAAAAATTACAAAAAGTTGTCACTAAATGATATATTGCTCACACATGCCATGGTTATATGTGGAATTTCACCCCAAAATACATTTTGCTGCTTCTCCTGAGTACGGGGATACCACATGTGTGGGACTTTTTGGGAGCCTAGCCGCGTACGGGACCCCGGAAACCAAGCACCACCTTCAGGATTTCTAAGGGCGCAAATTTTTGATTTCACTCCTCACTACCTATCACAGTTTCGAAGGCCATAAAATGCCAAAATCGCACAAAACCCCCCCCAAATGACCCCATTTTGGAATATAGACACCCCAAGCTATTTGCTGAGAGGAATGGCGAGTATTTTACAGCTCTCATTTGTTTTTGAAAATGAAGAAAATATATATATATATATATATATATATATTTTTTCAATTTTCAAAACTTTGTGACAAAAAGCGAGATCTGCAAAATACTCACAATACCTCTCAGCAAATAGCTTGGGGTGTCTACTTTCCAAAATGGGGTCATTTGGGGGGGTTTTGTGCTATCTGGGCATTCCATGGCCTCCGAAACTGTGATAGGCAGTGAGAAGTGAAATCAAAAATTTACACCCTTAGAAAGCCTGAAGGCGGTGCTTGGTTTTTGGGGTCCCGTACGTGGCTAGGCTCCCAAAAAGTCTCACACATGTGGTATCCCCGTACTCAGGAGAAGCAACAGAATGTATTTTGGGGTGTAATTCCACATATGCCCATGGCATGTTTGAGCAATATATCATTTAGTGACAACTTTGTGCAAAAAAAAAAAAAAAAATTGTCGTTTTTCCGCAACTTGTGTCAACATATAAAATATTCCATGGACTCGACATGCCTCTCAGTATATAGCTTGGGGTGTCTACTTTCCAAAATGGGGTCATTTGGGGGGGTTTTGAACTGTTCTGGCATTTTATACACAACATTAGGAAGCTTACATCCACTCTTCTAACCACTTGAAGACAAAGCCCTTTTTGACACTTTTTGTTTACATGAAAACATTTTTTTTTTTTGCAAGAAAATTATGTTGAACCCCCAAACATTATATATATTTTTAAAGCAAAGGCCCTACAGATTAAAATGGTGGGTGTTGCATTTTTTTTTCTACACAGTATTTGCGCAGCGATTTTTCAAACGCATTTTTTGGGTTAAAAAATACACTTTTTTTAATTTTAATGCACTAAAACACACTATATTGCCCAAATGTTTGATAAAATAAAAAAGATGATCTTAGGCCGAGTACATAGATACCAAACACGACATGCTTTAAAATTTCGCACAAACGCGCATTGGCGACAAACTACATACATTTTTAAAAGCCTTTAAAAGCCTTTACAGGTTACCCCAGTAGATTTACAGAGGAGGTCTACTGCTAAAATGATTGCCCTCGATCTGACCTTCGCGGTGATACCTCACATGCATGGTGCAATTGCTGTTTACATACGACGCCAGACCGACGCTTGCGTTCGCCATTGGGCAAGAGCAGGGCAGGACAGGGGTGCTTTTTTTTTTTTTCTTTTTTTTTTATTATTAATTTTGCTTTTTTATTTTATTTTTAAATTGTTCCTTCCAAGTATTTTTTTTTTTTATCATTTTTATTGTTATCTCAGGGAATGTAAATATCCCCTATGATAGCAATAGGTAGTGACAGGTACTCTTTTTTTGAAAAAACTGGGGTCTTCTAGACCCTAGATTTTTCCTCTGCCCTCAAAGCATCTGACCACACCAAGATCGGTGTGATAAAATGCTTTCCCAATTTCCCAATGGCGCTTTTTATATCCGGGGGGGGGCATTCCCTCCCACTGCTTGTAAAAGCAGTCCAGAGGCTAATTAGCCGCTAGGATTGCTTTTACATGAAAGCCGGCCGCAGGCTGAAAAGAATGATACCAAGATGATACCTAAACCCGCAGGCATCATTCTGGTATAAACATTCAAAGTCCAGCAACATACCAGTACGTTGCTGGTCCTTGTTGGACATGTATTGTAATCTTTTTATTTCATGCAGCCAGTTGGCTGAATGAAAAAAGAGATTGATCGGTGGGTATGCCCACCATTAGAATACCACCCTTCATCCACCCACTTCCAATGATGGGCATACACGCACCATTTATATATGCCGAAGCATGGGGGCATCCTCCCGCAAAAAAGTTATGCCGCACACACATGGTCGGACTTTTCCACGGGCAAGCCTCCGTCGGAATTTCGACCGTATGTACGCGGCATTAGGAGCAAAATCGCTCCTCCGCCCCTGCTGCCCCAATGCTTCGGCATATTTGCTTTTTTTTTTTAACTGTGGTGGTGAAATCACCTCCTACAGCACTGGAGTCGCAGGGATCAGGCCTGTCTCTGCGAATGCTGCAGTTATGTGTGTTTTTGTTTTGTAAGTGACAGTGATCGATCGATACTGCACTTGGGTGGCCTGGGCTGGACGGAGGGGCAAAACGCAGGTGCCAGCAGGTATCTGGGCTGATCCCGCTAACACTGCGTTTTTGGGAACCCTAAACTGCTGGGGACGCTAGTATAGATCTGATCAGATCAGATATTGATCTGTTCAGATACTATACCACTAAGGGGGGTGTATGCTTCACGCGTGGGTGTTAGCGTTACTGGCACTAACCTGACGCTGCCTGGGGTGTGACTCAGACCCTCTCTGATGCTAAAACCTAATTGATATCACCCGCCGGGCGATCAGGGGGTTAAATCTTTATTGGGTTATATACACGGCGGGTGCCCTGACACTATAAAAAGCAAACTAACTAACCAGCGTCACCCGTAACACTTATATGGTGATCACTGGTGGAAGGGTTAACTAGGGGCAATCAGGGGGTTAAAACCTTTATTAGATAATATATGGGGGTACCTGACGCTATAAAAACCTGCGGCGAACCTAAAAAAAATTACCAGCTACCGATCTGCATCACCGACACTAAGACAGCGTTTAGAAAAACGATTGCTTAGCGACAGTGGTGATGGGGGTGAAAGGGTTACCTGGGGGGGCGATCAAGGGGGTTAAACCTTTATTAGATAATATATTGGGGTACCTGACGCTATAAAAACATGCGGCGAACCTAAAAAAAATTACTGGCTACCGATCTGCATCACAGACACTAAGACAGCGTTTAGAAAAACGATCGCTTAGTGACAGTGGTGATAGGGGGTGAAAGGGTTACCTGGGGGGCGATCAAGGGGGTTAAACCTTTATTAGATAATATATTGGGGTACCTGACGCTATAAAAACCTGCGGCGAACCTAAAAAAAATTACTGGCTACGATCTGCATCACCGACACTAAGACAGCGTTTAGAAAAACAATTGCTTAGCGACAGTGGTGATAGGGGGTGAAAGGGTTACCTGGGGGGCGATCAAGGGGGTTAAACCTTTATTAGATAATATATTGGGGTACCTGACGCTATAAAAACCTGCGGCGAACCTAAAAAAAATTACTGGCTGCCGATCGGCATCACTGACGCTAAGACAGCGATCAGAAAAATGATCGCTAAGCGACAGTGGTGATAGGCGGTGAAAGGGTTATCTGGGGGGTGACCAGGGGGTTAAACCTTTATTAGGGGGGGTTAGGGGGCTACACTGGACCTAAGACTAAACTTTGGTGACACTTTTACAGTCACAAATGTCACTGATTGCAGTGATCACTAAATAAATGGTCACTGCAATCAGTGACACTGTGACTGGGGGCTGGGGGGGTGATCTGGGGGGCCTGGGGGGGGGATTTATGTCCCTATGTGTCCTGGTGTCAGTGTAGTGTTGTGTGCACTAACCTGATATCTTCTCTTGTACGGCGCTCGGTATATGTGAGTGCCGCACCAGAGATGACATCACTTCCTCCTGCTCCCTCTGTCTGACACAGACAGAGGGGGCATTTCCATTCGCCGGGAGCGATCGCGAGGGGGTGGCCAGAAACGAATGGCTGCCCCCTCATCCCTGAACGCTCCCGGACACTTAGCTACCGCTCACTGTATAGGAGGGGGGTCCGATCGGACCCCCCAACTGTACAAAGGCAATCACGTATGCTCTACGTGATTGTGCCTGTCGGTGCCATTCTGCCGACGTATATATACAGTGAGCGGTCGTTAAGTGGTTAAACGGCAAAATTGACCCTTGGGAATATTGTTGATCCATTTAGGATAATGGCAACTGTTAAAATGTAAATATGAATTCCCGGCAGTTGGTTTAGTGTAGTTCTTGGCATATATTTCAGGTCCATCATGTCCAAGCTCCAAGTCTAAGAAAGCTAGGGAGGTTTTGTTGCTTTCGTGGGTGAAGGACAGTCCGTAGGTGTTGTCGTTGCAATATGTAACAAATGAACGGATTTGTTCAATAGTGCCATCCCAGATGATGATGAGGTCATCTATATATCTACCGAAGAATATGATGTTGGCGGCAAAGGGGTTAATCATTCTGTACTAAAGGCATCACCTACCCTCTCAAAGAATTCTACAATTGTTCCTCGGACTTTGTAGTATATGGCCTTACGTGCCCCTGTGGACTTATCCATGTCGGCCGTACCATACGACCTCTGAGACAGTGCTTCGGTGAGCACAGAAGAAACATTGAGGGTGGCACGGATCCACACAGTGTGCCTAGACACTTCGCTGTGGCCCACAAAGGCTCCACCATTGGTTTGAAAGTGTGGGTCATTTTTTTTTTAAAGGTACATTTTTATTACGTTTTTTTTTTCAAAACAAGACATACAATAGACAACAAACAGACACTCGTGGAGCGAACATCGCCCAGTACAGTGCAAAAAATGTCTTTTAGAAAGCTGGTAAACAATTGGCATATATCAGGAAGACAATATTCAGTCACATTTTTAAGGAGCAGGAGAGACAGTGCTCTCAGAATCAACCCAGTAGCCCCAAACCTTCCTGATTTTTTTCGGACACCCTCTAGCCTCATATGTCAGTTTGTATAATGATACAGCATGGTTAATATTTGTGAGCCAGAAGGCAATAGTGGGTAAGGATGGAGACTTCCAATGGAAGGTTATTGCTTTCTTAGCATAAAACAATACTATTCTCAGAAATGTTCGTGTATTCTCGGATATACTATCATCATCAATATAGCCCAGTAAACACCTTAGAGGATTACATACATTAGGTAATTGTGTCAATGAACTAATGAAGGCCGTGACCTCCGACCAGAACTGCCTGATCGGAGCACACTCCCACATTAAATGAAAGAACGTGCCATCAGCCATGCCGCAACGAGAGCACAATGCAGAGGGCAATCTATTCAGTTTAAATAGTAAGCATGGAGTAAAGTAGGATCTGTATAACAATTTTGTTTGTATTACTTTATCACGAGAAGAGATGACAGAGGGAACCTGGAGGGGCAAAAGCTCCTGCCAGATTTCCTCCGTCAGCTCAGGAATATCAGCTCTCCAGCTGGCAGCCGTCTTGCTCAGCCTTTGAGTCGTGGAATGCAGAAGGGACCTATAATATGTAGAAACTAGCTTGGTGTGAGAGGAGTCGGTCAATATACGTTCCAGTGGGGAGAGTTGAATGGATGTGTTGCAAAGACCAAACTGCGTTGCTGCAGTGTGGCGTATCAATAGGTAGAGGAAGTAAACTGTGTGTGGTAGATTGTAATCTCTACGAAATTCATCAAAAGAACGAAACACGTTGTCTGAGAATAAAGGCAAAATAGTTTTTACCCCCCTTTTCGACCAGAATCCCCCCGTCAGATCTGCGGAAGAACTCTGGTAGAGTCGGGTTCCCCCAGAGTGGAGTGTTCGGCGAGTAAGTATTACTGTCAGTGAACGACTGTAGTTTTGTTAGCTTAATAAGCCTGATAGTCATTGTCAGGACACACTTACTCTCCCGCCCTCTAAGGGACATACGATAAATCAGGTTCTGCAGGGATTCATAGGAGGTAAGGATAGCAGCCTCCAAGGCAGTGGCTGCGTTGTTGGCTTCAGGAAAAAACCACCAATGTGCATGAGCTAATTGTGAGGCAACATAATAGGTGTGGAGGCAGGGTAAGGCCAATCCACCCTCCAGTACCGGTAACTGGAGGGTGGTCTTGGCAATCCTGACTACTCCCCCCCTCCATAAAAAGGAAGTAAGGATGGAGTCTATTTCTTTAAATTTAAGCTTAGTGACATATATTGGTAAATTACCCAATACATACAGAAATCGTGGCAGGAATATCATTTTAAAAATATTAATCCTGCCCAATAAGGTAAGTGGGAGATTTGCCCAGGTTTTGAATGTGGTCTTCATTCTCCCTATAAGGGGGTCTATATTGAGTTTAGCATAAGAGGTAATAGGGAGCTGTACCATAACTCCTAAATATCGGAAGGAGGTGACTATTTGTAGTGGGCAATAGGAAGTTAGCCTGGGTGGGTCTGCCTGGTCAATCCGAAATAGGATGGACTTGTCCCAGTTAACCCGGAACCCGGAGAAATGCCCAAACTTGCCAATAATCTCCAGCAGGACTGGGAGAGACGACTGGGGCTCCTGACAAATAGATCAACATGTCGTCAGCATAAAGAGACACCTTCTCCTCCAGACCCCCAATCGTCAGTCCCGCAACCTCCCCGCAAGATCTCATCAGTGCTGCCAAGGGCTCTATCGCCAGTGCAAAGAGCAACGGCGACAGAGGGCACCCCTGTCTGGTGCCTCTCTTTATCGGAAAGGGATCAGACACAGCTGTGTTCACCCTCATTCGAGCAGTGGGTTTCGAATAAAACAGCTGGACCCATCTGATGAAGGTACCGCCAAAACCAAACTTTGCCAGGACCTCCAGCAGATAAGGCCATTCGACTGAATCAAATGCCTTGTGTGCGTCCAAGGCCAGAACAGCCCTGGAACCCATCTCCGCATGAGTGGCCTGAAGATTGGTGAACAATCTCCGCAGGTTGATGGAGGTCAATCGCCCAGGGATGAACCCAGTTTGATCCGCACCAATAATGGTAGTAATAACTGTGTTCAATCGCCGGGCGAGCACCTTGGCCAAAATCTTAACATCTGAGTTGATGAGTGATATTGGTCTGTAAGATTCGCATAGGAGGTGATCCTTATGTGGTTTAGGAATGAGGACAATCAATGCCTCCGACATAGAGGGGGGTAGCTGTCCCGTTTTCATAGCAAAATCATATACCCTGCTTAGATGGAGTATAAGCAAATCTTTGTATTGCAAATACCACTCGATGGGGAACCCATCCAGTCCCAGCGTTTTGTTTCTGGCAAAGGACTGGATAGCCTCCCCAATTTCCTCAGTTGTCAGAGGAGCATCAAGATCTGACGCCTGCTGGGTCTGAAGTCTGGGCAACGAAATGTCCGCAAGATAGTCATCCAATTCCACAATCGTGTAGTGAGCTCTAGTAGCATATAGGGAGGAGTAAAAGGAAATAAAGGCTTCCATGATCTCATTGTTCTGTTCTACCACTATGCCCTCTGTGCTCTTAATTCTGGGTATGCTGCATGGCTGATAGTCAGGTTTAGAAAGATATGCCAACAAACGGTTATTCTTGTCACCAAACTCAAAGATTCGCTGATTCTGGTATAACAGCTTCTTCTGGGTGCGTTCCAAAAGCACTAGGTCCAATTCTCTGGACCCATGCTTCCAGGCAGCATGTGTCTCAGGAGAGGGAGTCGCGGTATAAGCGGCTTCTGCCTCCCTGAGAGCCCCCTCTGCATCCATCAACTTGGACATAGAGGCCTTGCGTGTCTGACCAACCGCCGCAGCAAAAGAGTGGGCTTGAAGGCATACCATACCACTGGAACAGATGCACTCTGTTTATTAAGTAGCCAGTATGATTTCATCTCCGTCATACATTGGTTCACCACGATCTCATCCGCCAACCACAGTGGGCTCAGACGCCACACCCGATAGGAGGAGGAGGGGCCCAAGGTGAGGTCCACCATCAAAGGAGAATGGTCGGATATCGCCCTAGGGAGGTATTTAACCTCTGATACCATGGAAAGTAGATCCGACGAGACCAGACACAAATCTATACGAGACAGAGTACCGTGTGACTCAGAGGGACACGAATACTCCCTCCTGTCTGCATGCTTCCACCTCCAGGCCTCTACCAAGTTAAATTGATTTAAGAAGGAACCCAGGGGAGTGGGGGGTAATGAAGAGCAACGTAACCTGTCTATGGAATTATCCAGTACTGTATTATAGTCACCCGCTATTAGTAAAGGACCCTCTGCTATCGCCAGAATGGAGGTCATAACCCTTTCAAAGAACAATTTAGTGAAGGGGGGAGGGGCATACAGGCTAGTCACGGTATATGGTCTTCCCATAAGTTCGAGTACAACAACTACAAAACACCCTTGTGGGTCCAGTTTAACATGCTTAATACTAACCGGGGCTGATTTGGCTATTAGGATGGAGGTCCCCCTGGCATATGTGGAGTATGTAGAATGGAGGGCATAGGCAATTTTTGCCCGTTTGGGGGCCATGACTCTAGAGCCCTGGAGGTGGGTTTCTTGAAGTAGGATTACATGCGGTATGTGGCGTGCCAAGTAGTCAAACATCAAAGATCTTTTCACCTTGGAATTCAGCCCCCGTACATTCCAAGACACTAAACGTAGCTTAGACATAGGGAGGCTTAAAGCATATGATTAACCGTACCCACTTCCCATGGCCCGCCGGACACAAGCAAGGCCCGAAGTCCCGCGAACCAGGGGAAGTGCGCAAGGTATAAAACAGGTCAAAAAGATAAGGCAAGAGCATAGGAAATAAAGTGATCAGATGCATATCATAAGGGTCAGTTATACCAGCCTGTAAATGGAAATGCACAAATGAATACCAGCACTGCAGAATAAAACACATAAAAATAAAAACTTCAAACAAAATCCCCAAACATCCCCACCCACCCTAACCCTCCCGGCTCCCAAACCCAAACATATGAGAGCTTTGTTCCCAAAACCAAAAAACTGCAAAGCAGGGGGGTCATGACACAGACCCCAAACTAACCAACCCTGAGAAGCGTTAAAGTCCCTTAGACGCGGGCTATCGTCCGTGACCACACAGGACAAGTATGCTAGTTGACCCGGAGTCTGAAGGAAAAAATGCAGCAGTCATCCAGATCAAACAAGTAAGAAACAAACAGAGTTAGTAGAATGTAGTTCGCCACTTTCATATAACTGTAAAGAGGGGAGTGAGATGATCACAGGCGTAAGGATTTCCAGGCCCACTCCTACCCCCCCCTCAGCTGTCATTTGCTGGAAAGGGGTAACGTAGGCCACATAAGGCTCAAGGTATAGCTATCAAAAAATGCAGGTTAGGTGCGATGTCAGAACGGAGGGGATCTTTGATTCTGATTCCGGCGTTCAGGATGTCCCAGGGTATCCACCCAGTGAGATACCTCCTTAGGATCCGTGAAGAAGTAGGCCTTGCCCTGGTAGACAATCCTCAATTGAGCAGGATATAGCATGCCATAGGGGAGATTATGCTCACAGAGCCTGCGTTTAATAGCCAGGAAAGTGGCCCTCTGCTTTTGTGTAGCTACAGAGAAGTCAGGGAAAATAGTAATTCCGCTCCCATTAAAGGACACCCTTACCTTTTCTCTGGCAGCACCAATAATTCTCTGGCAGCCAAGAATGGCTGGGCCCCAGGTGGGAGGGGGCGCATAAGAACCCTGTGTGCTCGTTCAATGGCAAATAACGGTAAAAAAGTTGAAGCGCCGAATGTGGTGATTAGCCATCTTTCCATAAAAACCTCCGGGGTTCTACCCTCAGCCCCCTCTGGGAACCCCAGGAAACGTAAATTGCTCCTCCGTAAACGGTCCTCCATTTCAGTGAGCTTATCTGCTGTGTAATCCTGGGCCTGGCGTAGCTCCCTAACAGAGCCCTGTAATGGACGGGTCTCATCCTCCAGCGTGCAAATGCGCTGCTCAGCATTAGACACCCTGTGGCGGAGGTTATGAACATCCTGTTTTAGGAAGGATGAGTCTGTTTTAATGGAGTCCATTTGGGTGGTCAGGGAAGCATGGCTGTGCTGGATGGCCTCCATGATCTGAGTCAGGGATGGCTCTGCAGGGCCTGAATCAGCAGTGTCCCTGCTGGGAGTATCAGGGGCAATGTCCTCAGCTGGAGAGAACAGGAAAGGATCTTCCGGGCTTAGAACAGGGGGGGGGGGGACAGTGTGACTCACCCTTCCCTGCAGGCTTCTTTGTCAGCGTTGAGGAGCATGAGGATGGCTGGCTGCATGTGTCTGCAGCATGGTGACCGGTGCCATCTTGCCTCTGTTTGCATGATGGGGGGCTGCGGGCCGGGTCCTGAGGCTTCCTCCATCGTTGGGCTGTATTTGACCATCTCCCAGTGGGCACAAAATTCCCTGGATGCTGTGGGGACAAACGGGATTCTCGGATGGCGAACGGATCAGCAGGATTCAGTCAGGATGTAAGCGGCATGGATGGAGCTCTGGCTAAGCACTTCCTCACATCCCGGTCGTTGGCCACACCCCCAAAGTGTGGGTCAGTGAACAAATTTCCAGCTGCCCATCAGCAGCCGAGCGCTTAAAAAAACTATGCGCAAGGGAAACCTACTGGATTTATAGCCTTGATGTGCTTTCGCCAGGAGGAATTAATGAAAGCATTGAGGTCTCCACCATACTCTGATGATCGGCTTTCTCTATTTTAGTTTTTAGTTTTCCTTTTATTTATTTTTGTTTTTTATTTTCTGTTCCATAGTTCCTCTATATACACCCGTCTTAATAACGTTCGCATAACACGTATGTGTATTGCATGTGCACGTATACCTCCTCCCACCCTTAATTGGGAGGGTGTATATACATGTATATGCTTATGTTTTTTATGTGTAGATATATATGTACAGATATGTTTATACAATTAAAACTAATCACATAAATATACTCCCAAAAAAACATTTATGTACAGTAGGGCTGCAACTAACGATTATTTTCATAATCGATTATTGTTTCGATTAATCGACTAATCGGTTAATAACCGTTAAAAAAAGGGAAATTTTTTGCATTTTTTTGGGCCAATTTGTTGGGCAGATTACAAAACACAAATTGCCACAAAAACACATTACATGCTTTTCTGCAGCTTCTCCATTGAAGTATATTAAACCAAAAAAATAAAATAGCACCGTTTTGCGTTAAAAAAAAGTCCTTGTCCTTTCCAAATACGCAGCAGCTGAAAAAATCATGGATGTGAACGTGTCCCAAAAAAAATTGTAATTGAATTGTAGTGTTTCTGCAAAAAGCACCAAAAAACAGAGGTGTGACCGAGGCCTGAGATGTTTAGTAACATGGGGTTAAAAAAACTAAAAATTAGTACAAAAAGAGCAAATAATCGCTACTGTAAGGGGTTAATTTTTTACTGTGGGACAGTGAAAGTAATATTTACAGTAGCAATTTGCTCTTTTTGTACTATAAAGGGTTCATTTTAGTTTATTTTTAACCTCATTAGGTTACTGGCCGATTAATCGATTATGAAAATTGTAATCAATTTCATAATCGATTAGTTGTCGATTAATCGATTAGTTGTTTTGGCCCTAATGTACAGTAATGTACATATATATATTATTTTTTTAACAAAAATTACCCTTCATTTACCCCCCCCCCCCTCTTCGTCTCCCCTTCCACACTGTACTGGTCTTTACATATATTCATATCCGCCCAATTATGTATGTACATACTGCACGATACCATTTGCACGCATGCATTCTTCTCGTATGCATGCGTTTCCATCCTTATGATTTTATGTACATGTATATACGATTCTTTTCATTTATGTACATATGCCTCTAATGAATGGTCATCCACGCCTTCCAACATTACTTTTCCCATCGTTATTGCACACCTTCGTGTTAATATCTGGTAACAGTACTCATACTGTAATTTCCCTTCTCCATGTAGTAAATGATAAACATTCATTTCCACACTTCCATCTCCAATTCCCTTAATATAATTCTGCTGGTTCTGTCAAACAGCCATTGCTTTATCATCACCCTAGCCTATGCGCTCTGTTTTTATATACATTCTTTACACATGCCCCCCATAACCAATATTCCGTTCACTTTCCCTTACACACACACACACATATGTACATGTTTCATATATTTTTTCATATATATATATATATATATATATATATATCATACATTTTTGATATATTTTTTCATTCATTTTTATTTAATCTCAACCTGTGATGATGTTCTTTTATTTTATTTTGGATTTTTCACCGTGTTTTTATTTATGTTTTTATCTATGTTGTTTTCTGATGTTCCTTTTGATGCTTTATAACGATGTCCCCTTTAAGCAAGCCTTTTTATCATGTTTTTTCCTTTTAATGTATATAGAATCTGAGACCGTGCCATTCATTTAGCCTCCACTTGCCAGGTCACCTTACATTAATAGTCTGGGCCGGACTAACTCACTGGCCACTCCCTTCCACTTTTTCCTCCCCTTATATATCCTTGTTTACTAGTCCCCCATTCACCTGCTTAACAAAGGAGCGTGGACGTCACGTCATCGCGGCCAGCACGCTCAGAAACGCGTCGCACTTTCTGTGACGTCAGTACCTTTCGCCTGGATCTCAGCCTGCTCCCCAAGCCTCGGTTTGGCACCTATTCCATACAGCGGACCACGCACCATCTAGTGACACAGGAGTATACCGCTGAGGACACCCATTCCATGAGCGATTGCCTGACAGACCACACTGATGCCCCCTGCCTATGGGACTCATACATACATATCTGTTTTTACTTCGCAAATGCGAGTTGTAAATCACTTTTTTTTATTACATGCATTAAATATTCCATACAGTCTGCACCCAGAGGCGCCTCTCTTTCTTGTTTTCCTTCTGCAATGCCCTGGTGTGTGATTGGGTATACAGAACGGCCTCGAAGGAGGCCACCATGAGTCCTAGGACTCTCATGCAAAAACGTATTGACGACCATTTTCGGGATGTAAGCACCCGCACTGCAGACTGAAGTGTCAGTAACTTCCCCGGAGGTAGGAATACCTTTGCCTCCAAGGAGTCCAAAATCAAGACCTAGATACTCCAGACGCTGAGTCGGGACCAGGACTGACTTCCGAATGTTCAGGAGCCACCCGAAGACCCTGAGGGTCTGACTGACGATAGTCACACTGTCTTCTAATTCTGAGCCACTTTCTGCTCTTAGAAGAAGATCGTCCAGAAAGCCCACGACAGCGATGCCTCGCTGTCTCAGCAAAGCTAGAACCGGCGCAAGCACCTTGGTGAACACCCTTGGTGCCGAGGCTAGGCCGGAAAGGAAGAGCCACAAATTGATAGTGGACTTCGCCGATCGCAAGCGCAGAAACTTCTGGTGACTTGCACAGATCAGAACATGCAAGTAGGTGTCCTTGATGTCCAAGACCGCCAGAAAATCCCCTTGACAGAGTGTATCGATTACCGTGCAAATGGATTCCATGCGGAATTTTTGCACCTTCACAAAGGCATTCAGGGCCTTGAGGTCCAGGATAGGCCGAACCCCGTCCTTTTTGGGACGACAAACGGATTTGAGTAGAATCCCTGAAACCTCTCCTGTGACGGAACCGGCACAATCACTCCGGACCTGATCAAATCCTGAACAGCCCCCATAGGGCTGCCCGACAGGCAGGAAGGAGAGGAAGATTCGAGGGAAGAATCTGTCTGGGGCCAGGAACGGAACTCTATCCTGTAACCTGAGGTGACCACCTCGCACACCCACCGGTAGGAGATCCGGGAGGTCCACCGATCCGTGAACCTGCAAAGTCGTCCCCCCCCACCCCAGAGTCGGGTGGGGGCAAGACTTCACGCGGAGGCGGGCTTGGGAGCCGGCTTGTTTGGCTTACGCACTCAGGGGCGCATGTGTCCACCAGCCGCACCGCTGTCAGTCTGAGAGGGCCTACCCGTGGACTCTGACGAAAAAAAACCTTTTTTTTGCAGGAAAGGTAGGACCCTGCTTACGGCGGGCCTCCTTACCCTTGCTAGTCTGAGGAAGAAGAGTGCTTTTACCTCCCGTGACATCCTTGATGATGTCATCCAGCGCAGCACGAAAAAGCCTACCACCTTTAAATGGTAGATCCGTCAGAAGCTTCTTAGAGGCTAGGTCAACAGACCAGCAATTCAACCAGATAAGACGACGCAATACCACCGCCGAGACAGAGGCCCTGGATATTATTAAGGGGCCGCGTCTAACGTGGCGTCGCACACATAAACCAGGCCCTGCACCATTTGGTGGGCCAGAGCAATAGTGTCTGGAGGAAGATTACACTCCTGTACAGTTTGGTGCAAAATTTTTGCCCATCCCGTAAGTGTCTGAGACACAAGGGTCGCCGCTACCACAGGCCGTAGGGTGGATCCCAACAAGGCAAACATGGCTCTGCTCACCACTTCTGACCTCCTGTCAGTGGGGTCCTTAAAATGCAGGAGTCCCCTCCATCGGGAGAGTGGTGGCCTTGTTCATCCGGGCGACTGGAGGGTCGACCACTGGGAGAGAAGCCCACTTTTTAAGTAGGGCATCTTCAAAGGGGTATCTGATAGACAAACGCTGCGGGACCCCAAAAGTCTTCTGCGGCTTTTTCCCCAGACCTTATCAATGAGCTGGTCAAAGAAAGGTACATATGGAAAAGCCTTTTTAGAAGGCCCGGCCTTAAAAGAACCAAAAAGAGACTGTCCGCCTGAGGTTCTGCATCCGCAGCAGTCAGCTTGAGAGTGTCCCTCACAGCATCAATGAGTTCACTAACAAGCGCCCTGTCATTTACTGACTCAGAACTGGAGTCTTCCATGCAAGGAATGTCCTGTTCAAAACCATCAAAATATTCAGAGCTAGGGTCCTGAGCGGTAGCGGCTAGGCCCATATCTGAATCAGCGCACCCCCCCTTTTTCTTCTTTTCTTTTTTTTTGTGGAGATAAAGTGGGGAGAGGGGCTTTTTTGCTCACCGCTTCCTTCCTGGTCAGAAATGATTCCAGGACTGCCGACAACTGGTCCATAGGGACCGCAGGTGCTGGAGCACTGCCTGTTGCCTCAAACATGCAAGGGGAAGCTGTGACACTGACTCCATATTGCCCCTCTCAGACTCCTCAGATAAAAAAATAGGATTTTTATAACAGCTTACCTGTAAAATCCTTTTCTTGGAGTACATCACGGGACACAGAGCGGCATAGTCATTACTATGTGGGTTATATAGTTTACCTTCAGGTGCTGGCACTGGCAACTTCCAAACCGGAAGTACCCTCCCCTATATAAGCCCCTCCCATCCGGGAGCACCTCAGTTTTGTAGCAAAGCAATAAGTGTCCCCAAAAGAGGGGTGGGAGCTCTGTGTCCCGTGATGTACTCCAAGAAAAGGATTTTACAGGTAAGCTGTTATAAAAATCCTATTTTCTTTCTCGTACATCACGGGACACAGAGCGGCATAGTCATTACTATGTGGGATGTCCTAAAGCAATGCCCAATGAGGGGGGGGATACACCATACATAAGCTGAGCGCTATCAGACGTGAGGATCTTTTGCGGCCTGCAACACACTGCGCCCAAAGGCGACATCCTCCTGACTTCTAACGTCCACCTGGTAGAACCTAGTAAACGTGTGTACTGAAGACCATGTTGCGGCCTTACAGATTTGAGCCAGGGAGGCCTGGTGATGCACTGCCCATGAAGTTCCAACTGCTCTCGTGGAGTGCGCCCTAACTTTGAACGGAGGCGGTCTCCTTCTCAAGCCATAGGCTTGCATAATGACCTGTCGAATCCACTTGGCTAAAGTAGATTTTGACGCTGCCTGACCCTTTCTGGGGCCTTCCGGCAGAATAAACAAAGTATCCGTTCTGCGAATCTGAGCAGTGGCTTTTAGATAAGCTTTAACTGCTCTTACTACATCCAAAGAATGTAATAATTTTTCCGCTACTGAACTAGGCTTGGGGAAAAAAGAAGGAAGAACCACATCTTGGTTCAAATGAAACCTCGATACCACCTTAGGAAGAAAGGCTGGATGAGGACGTAACACTACTCTGTCCTTATGGATAACCAGATATGGCTCCCTACAGGACATAGCGGCTAATTCCGACACTCTTCTAGCCGAACAAATGGCTACGAGAAAAATCAATTTCCTGGTGAGAAGAACCAGGGAAATATGCTGTAATGGTTCAAATGGTTGTTTCTGTAGAACCGACAGAACCAGGTTTAAGTCCCATGGACATATGGGAATATTAACCGGAGGGCTAATACGCATCACTCCTTGTATAAAGGCTTTGACTAGTGAATGCAAAGCCAAGGGCCTCTGAAAAAATATTGACAAGGCCGAAATCTGACCCTTGATAGTACTCAAGGCAAGCTTCCTATCTACAGCCCACTGTAGGAAGTCCAGAATCCTACCTATTACGTACTTACGTGGATGCCATTTCTTGGCTTCACACCAGGCGATGTACGCCTTCCAGATTCTATAGTAGATCTGCCTGGATACCGGCTTCCTGGCATAGATCATGGTAGATACCACAGGATTAGAGAGACCTCTCTTTTTTAGAATGTGGGCTTCAATAGCCAGGCCGTCAAACCTAGGGCTGGTAAGGAAGGGTGGTATATCGGTCCTTGCGAAAGCAGGTCCGGACTATGTGGGAGGGTCCAAGGACTCCCCACAGACATTTTTACAATCTCCGCGTACCATGCTCTTCGGGGCCACGCTGGAGCCACCAGAATCACTGGTTTCTTTTCTACCCTGATTCTGCGGAGTAATCGAGGTAACAATTGTGGCGGTGAAAATGCATATATCAGCTTGAACTGATCCCAAGGGAACACTAGGGCATCCGAGCCGCAAGCTAGGGGATCCCTTGTCCAAGAGACAAACCTGTCCACTTTTGCGTTGAATCTGGATGCTAGCAGATCTACATCCGGTGTTCCCCACCGCTGACATATTGTCCGGAAAACCTCGGGGTGAAGGGACCATTCCCCTGGGCATAATTGTTGGCGACTTAGAAAGTCCGCCTTCCAATTCTCCACTCCTGGAATGAATACCGCAGATATGGCTGGGACATATCTTTCTGCCCATTTCAGGATGCAATTTACTTCCCTCTGGGCTGCACGACTCCTGGTGCCCCCCTGATGATTGATATATGCCACTGCTGTGGCATTGTCCGATTGAATTCTGACAGGGGACCCTTGGAGTTTGGATGTCCATGCTACTAGGGCATACCGGGCTGCTCGTATCTCTAAGAGATTGATGGGCAGGGCCTTTTCTGCATCCGACCATCTGCCCTGGAGAGACCATTGCTCCAGTACTGCTCCCCAGCCTACAAGGCTGGCATCTGTAGGGACCACCTTCCAAGAAATTGGACTGAAGGATTTCCCTTTTTCCAGATTCTGGGGAACCAACCACCAACGGAGGGGACAAGGACATTGGTAAGTCTAGGGCCTTAACTCTTTTGTTCCAGGCTGACAGTATAGCCCTTTGCAAATTCCTTGAATGGAATTGACCGTAGGGTACTGCTTCGAATGATGCCACCATTTTTCCCAGCAGCCTCATGCACAGGCGTATGGATGGCTGTCTTTTTGTACCCACTAGGTGGATCAAATCTCTCAAAGACGACACCTTTTCTTGAGGCAAGAAAATTTTTCTCTGGTCTGAATCCAGCCTTAGCCCCAAGTATTCCAGACTTTTGACTGGTTTTAGGGCTGACTTGTCTCGGTTGATAATCCAACCGTGATATTCCAGATACTTGATTGTCTCGTGAACAACCACTTCTAGTTTTTCCACTGAGTGGTCTATCAGCAACAAGTCGTCTAGATATGCCATTATCGTTACACCTCGTGTTCTTAGATTGGCCAATAATGGGGCCAGAATTTTTGTGAACACTCGTGGTGCTGTGGCCAGACCGAAGGGTAAGGCTCTGAACTGAAAATGGCGCCCTTCTACCACAAAGCGTAGAAATTTTTGGTGGACTGGAAAGATGGGAATGTGCAAATAAGCATCTTTGATGTCGATCGAGGCTAACCATTCCTCCCCTTGTAGGGCAGTGGCCACCGATCGGATCGACTCCATCCGGAAAGTCCCGATATGTAGGAATTTGTTTAACCCTTTTAGATTTAATATGGGCCTTACGTCCCCGTTTGGCTTCGGGACTGTAAAGAGGTTTGAGTAAAACCCGAACCCCCATTCTTCCAGGGGAACCTCTATAATTACTGCTTGGAGCAATAATTGTTCTAGTGCCAACAGGAGGGATCCTCTCTTCTGGGGATCCCTTGGCACGTTTGACCTTATAAAATGGGAAGGAGGGGAGTCTTTTAACTCCAATTTGTATCCCAGACTTACTGCGGAGAGCACCCATCTGTCTCTGATCGTGTCCCGCCAGGTCTCTGCGAACAACTGAAGTCTTCCCCCCACCCGATTGAGTGGGGGCAACCCTTCATGCATTTGACTTTGGGGGAGGTTTTGTACCTCTCCTGATCCAGGGTTTCTTGTTACCCTGCAATTGTCCCTGATTTTTACCCCTGGGATTTGACCGAGGAAGCCGTCGGAACTGTTTCACAGCCGATGTCCTAGGAACTGGAGAAGCAGGCCTCTTAAAAGAGGGACCTCTAACTCTGTTTTTAACCGGCAAAAGTGTACTTTTACCGCTGGAAATTTTCTGGATATATTTGTCCAGGTCTTCCCCGAATAAGCGTTCACCATGAAATGGGAAGCTGACCAGCAATTTTTTACAGGGAGCTTCAGCAGACCAGTTTTTGAGCCACAGAAGCCTGCGCATATGTACTACAGACAGCGTAAGGCGGGAGGGCCTGATGGATTGAATCCTTTATAGCGTCAACCGCAAAGCATAAGGCTCTAGGTAGATCAGCTAGGGCAAGAGCCTGCTGATCTGGCAAGTCCCTTAAGACCTGTTTCAACTGATCCTTCACTGCTTGGCAGACCCCAATAGCTGCCATTGCTGGTTGTGTCACCAAGCCTGCTGTAGCAAAAGCAGATTTTAATAAGGACTCCAATTTTTTATCTATTGGGTCCTTGAACATTTGGACATTATCCACTGGACATGTCAGTGATTTATTCACACAAGAGATGGCTGCGTCCACTGTAGGGACCCTCCATTTTTTGATGAACTTATCCTCCATGGGATAGACCACCTGAAATCTCTTGGGAGGAGTAAATATTTTATCAGGATGCTCCCAGTCCTGGTAAATGAGCCCTTCCAGTAAAGGATGGATTGGAAAGGAACAAACAGTCTGGGGAGCTTTTAGCGACCCCAACGAGGAGACAGAAGTGGATGATGGCTCCGCAAGGGGCATTTTAAATGCTGATCGGACCATGTTAGTCAGGGACTGAACCCATAATCTTTCAGCATGTGATGCTGAGAATGGCTCTTCCACTGTTGATTCCTCTACAACAGAATCGACCTCATCCTGATCCCCTTCAGGTAGGTCGATCCCTGTATGGGACTGTTGCTCTGCTAACAGGTACTCTGAGGGAGGAGACGGAGATCGAGCGCTCTTTCCCTGTGACAGGGAAGCAGCGATCAATGTTGACAATCTCTCTTCCAGCCCTCCCAGAGCTGAGGAAAAAACCTCCTCTGTTACATACACAGGAGCAGGTGAACTGAGGACAGCCACAGTACCAGGTACTCCTGAGGGTGCTCTACGGTCACTAACCTCTGATTCTTCAGGGGAGATTGGTGCAGCCGAAGCATGCCCAAGATCCTCAGAGCCCGATGGAGACACCCTATGCTTCCTGGGATTTTTAGTCCCGGAGTTTTTAGACGGCATATTCCTAAGCCCAAAGCTGAGGTATTCCAGCCGAAATACACCACTTACTGACAATAGTCTAGCACAATTGCTGCTATAAAACCAGTTGGTGTCTACTAATGTGCCTTTCTATGGGGATGCCTGCATCAACCGCTTGCTGTATGCCTTTTTTAAATGTTGCCAGCTCTGTCTCTGCACTCCATAGCCAGCTCACAACACATAATTGTGCTTTTTAACATGCTGGGACGCCCGCACATGCGCAGAAGCGCTGCGGCGCGCACAGAGCGTCATCCCCCAAGCTCCGCCCACTTTCCCAGCTCACCTCTATATATAGAGGCGTGTGCACGCGCACGCACGCGGGCACGTGCGCCTTCGGCGCTCTTTTTTGAAAAGGGAAACTAGGGACAGGAGACAGGGCCCTTTGCCGCAGGCCGGGGGATGGACGAGCATTGCAACATGGCAGAGGAAGCAGTTTCCCACAAGAGAACTCACCATCTGCCTGGACTTGCTCTGATGAAAAGAAACCAGTCCACATGACAAGAAACGTTCCACAGCGGCCTCTAGTGGATTAACACAGGTACCGCAGTCTATATATTTTTTTTTTTCTTGACCACTATTAAAAATATTACATTTTTTAGTAGTTACAGGCATGCATAGATATTTAGCGGGAATACCGTTAGGTAACAGGCAGAAAGACATATTAGGCTTGGGGGTCCCCTAAATAGAACCAAGTCCCTGAGGGGCCCCCACTTACCTTTTCCCCGCCGCAGGACTCTGTTTGGTCCACAGAAGCCCAAACTTCACCTATCACGGCAGGCATTGTAATTAAACCTTCAGGGACCGGGTTCCCAAGGATTCCACTCCCCTGGACCTGTATAGCACCCTGCACAGAAAACATCTTGGTCGTGGGTATGACCAGAGCTCTGGATCCCAGGGTCCAGCTCTCCTAAGAGAAGCATTACAGGCAAAACCTTGCTCTTCTCTGCAAGGCCCGGGTACCGACCGTTTAGCTATGAAGCTTTTTTGGTCGGATCCGGAATAGCTTACTGAGGCCCAAAAGAACCTGTACGCAAGCTCAGTGAAAAACACATGTTACTTCTTGGCCAACACCTTAGACACTGGCAAAAAACTGAGGTGCTCCCGGATGGGAGGGGCTTATATAGGGGAGGGTACTTCCGGTTTGGAAGTTGCCAGTGCCAGCACCTGAAGGTAAACTATATAACCCACATAGTAATGACTATGCCGCTCTGTGTCCCGTGATGTACGAGAAAGTCAGTCCACCCACATGCTGTGCTGACTGAGGAGGGGGCGCCCAGGGGACTCACCAGACCGGACCAGGACCGCTCAGTTCCGCTGTCTGTACCGCACTGTGTCAGCGCGAGTGAGCTGTGAGGAGATTGTGAGGAGATTTGCGCTGTTACAGCTGCGATAGAGGACAAACTAGTGCTGAAAAGCGCGCGGGCTACAAGAAAATGGCCGCCGCACTTCACTGAGGCGATCCGCGGCAAAATGGCCACCATGCGCAGTTAAAATTACAAACAGCACACACACAGCGCCAAACGGCGCCCGGGCCCCAAAATCACACAAAAGGCCCCCAGCGATATGCAGACCAGCATGAGCCCCCCCCCCCAAGACAGTATGACCCCCAGGCACCCCCCACAGCACAGCGCTAGCAATGGTGACAGAGAGCGACAATAAAACACAGGGGGAGACAGGGAAAATCCACCACAGAGAAACACACACAGCATTTTGTACTCACCTGCAGGCAGGAGAGACTACTAACCCGTCCCCTGAGGGACCCACTGGTTTGTTTCTGACAGACCTATCACAGAGTAGTACTGCGTAGCTGTCGGCCCGGTCCACCGCGAGAGAAACAGTCCATCAGGTACTGTTCAATCTTGAGAGGACCGCGGGAGCATGAAAGCAACCCGGCCACCCCTGGAGTCATGGGGCATGTCGTGAACTGAGTCTCACGCACACAAAGCGAGGATTAGCACGCTCGATGGTCGGACAGGGAAGACGAGGATACCAGTGTACCAAACCTGTTGCCCAGCCGACAGTTGATTGAAGGTCTCAAAAATAAAATAATAAAATTCCCAAAGGAATAAAAATTAAAAGTAAAATCTTTCAGGAGACTGGCTCCTGAGAGAGCCACGTCTTCTCCTTCTGCTAGGCAGAAAAAAAAACTGAGGTCTGCTGACTGCAGGGGGTGGGTTATGTCCGGAGGGACCGCCCCCTGGGCGGGGCTGTTCAACTCTGGCTTTTAGAATGTATGTATAACATCCCACATTCTGCCTAGGTCTTCTCCTGCAAGCAGGGACATAACCCACGTGTACAGTGATTAAGAGACGCTGTGTCAGTCCATGGATGATAAGAGAAAATAGTTTGTTTATAACAGCTTACCCGTAAAAATCCTTTTCTTGGAGTACATCACAGGACACAGAGCATCATAGTAATTACTATGTGGGTTATAGGCCACCTTCAGGTGATGGACACTGGCACACCCAAGACAGGAAGTCCCCCGCCTATATAACCCCTCCCATACAGGGAGTACCTCAGTTTTTGTAGCAAAGTAATATACATATATCCCAATAAGAGGGGAGGGACCTCTGTGTCCCATGATGTACTCCAAGAAAATGAATTTACAGGTAAGCTGTTATAAAAATCCCATTTTCTTAAGCGTACATCACGGGACACAGAGCATCATAGTAATTACTATGTGGGATGTCCCAAAGCAATGTCATCCGAGGGGAGGGAGACACAAATAAAAGCAGACCGTCATCAGACGAGAGGACCTATAGTGCTGCCTGCAGTACACTGCGCCCAAAAGCGGCATCCTCTTGCCGTCTTACGTGCAAGTGATAAAATTTTGTAAATGTATGGACGGACGACCAAGTTGCGGCCTTCCAAATCTTAGCCATGGAGGCTTGGTGATGCACTGCCCATGAAGCAATTACTGCTCTGGTAGAGTGCGCTCTAACTTGAGAAGGTGGAACTCTCCTTTTCAAAACATAAGCCTGAAGAATAACTTGCCGAATCCACTTAGAAATGGTAAACTTTGACGCTGCCTGCCCCTTCCTGGGGCCTTCTGGCAGAATAAACAAAGCATCTGTTTTTCGAATCTGAGCAGTTGCCTTTAGATAGACCTTAACCGCTCTCACTACATCAAGAGAATGTAATGACTTTTCTTCTGCAGAACAAGGTTCTGGATAAAAGGAGGGCAGGGCAACATCCTGGTTCAGATGAAACCCCGACACTACCTTAGGTAGAAAGGTTGGATGAGGGCGTAACACCACCTTATCCTTGTTAACAATGAAATATGGCTCTTTACAAGAAAAAGCAGCTAACTCTGATACTGTCTGGTCACCTGAGGCCAGGTGACAGATGCACACCGTTGGGGTCAGGAGTGCACCGCTAAGGTAGTGGACCCTATGGCTGACTGCTGCGGATGGAACTCTGGGTGGTTAAGGAAGGCAGGTCCAATGGAGCACTAACAGGGACTGGAGCACTAACAGGGATCCCACAGGGAGCTAAAGCCTAAGATTCCCCAGGGCGCGGAGTCGAAGATCCAGCAGGTGTTCACCAGAGCCTCTAGTGGTGAGGATGGACTGGGCTGCAACTGGATCCAGGTCGCGGCCCCCAGAGTTCCCCAGCTCAGACTCACAGTAGGCTAGAGATGATAGAGGGGAAGCAGCAGCTCAGGATACAAGAGATAGTGAGGGGAAAGCCAAGTTCGGGGCGACTAGCAGACACGGATAAATAAAAGGACACACCAAAGGTCAAGGTCACAAGCAGACAGGGATAGTCGAGAACAAGCCAAGATTGGTAACTGGAATCAGACGTAGAAGACACAGCAAGTCACACACGAAAGCTAACATACAAAGTTGATCAGCACGGCTGGCTTGCAGTGCACAGGTTAATATAGTGTTCCCTGATAGGGCTTGGGGTGGAGCCATGCTAGAAGAGAGATTACTTAAGCAGCCAGGTGAGAGTGGCTGGCCTCTAAAGCAGGACACATGGAGCAGAGGTGAGCTGAGAGACAAACATTACTGCATAACCATGACAGATACTCTTCTTGCAGAGGCTATAGCAACGAGAAATAACAATTTCCATGTCAAAAGGACTAAGGGAATATGTCGTATTGGCTCAAAAGGCTGTTTTTGCAATACCGACAAAACTAAATTCAAGTCCCATGGGCACAGGGGTGACCTAACTGGCAGATTAATACGGGTTACCCCTTGTATAAAGACCTAGACCAAGGAATGAGAAGCAAGAGGTCTTTGGAACAAAACCGATAAAGCCGAGACCTGACCCTTGTTAGTACTTGAGGCCAGCTTCATTTCGACCCCCAACTGTAGAAAGGCAAGAATTCTACCTATGACATACTTCCGAGGATGCCAACCCTTAGATTCGCACCAAGAAATATATGCCCTCCAGATTCTATAGTAAATTACTCTGGAGGCCAGTTTCCTAGCATTAAATCAGGGTAGACACCACTGAACCTGAAAGCCCCAGATTCTTTAGAATGTGGGTTTCAACAGCCAAACCGTTAAATTTAGAGTTTGTAAGGCAGGATGGAACACTGGTCCCTGCGAGAGCAAGTCTGGGCGTGGCGGACGGGCCCACAGGTCCCCCACTGCCATCTTTACGATTTCTGCATACCAGGATCTTCTGGGCCATGCAGGGGCTACAAGAAGCACCGGCTTCCCTTCCCCCTTGATCCTGCGAAGAAGCCGTGGCAGCAGCTGAACAGGGGGGGGAACGCATAAATCAGTAAAAAATTATCCCACGGGGTCACTAATGCATACGTCCCGCATGCAAGTGGGTCTCTTGTCCTCAACACAAAGTTGACCAGTTTCTTGTTGAACCTGGATGCCAACAGATCTACATCCGGGGTACCCCATCTTTGGCATATGGCCAGAAAGATGTCAGGGTGAAGAGACCATTCCCCCGGGAACAACTGCTGGCGACTTAAGAAGTCCGTCTGCCAGTTTTCTATTCCCGGGATGAAGACTGCAGATAGGCAAGGGACATGCCTCTCTGCCCAGGCCAGAATATGGTTCACCTCCCTCTGGGCTGCGTGACTCCTGGTGTCTCCTTGGTGATTGATATAGGCCACTGTTGTGGCATTGTCGGATTGAATCCTGACTGGACAATCCTGCAACCGAAACATCCAAGCCATTAGAGCCAAGCGTGCTGCCCGAATTTCTAGGATGTTGATGGGCAAGATCCTCTCAGTCTCGGACCACTTCCCTTGGACAGTAGCCTCTTCCAGGACTGCTCCCCAACCCGTAAGGCTGGCATCTGTTGTTACAACCTTCCAGGTAACCGGTACGAAGGATTTCCCCTTCTGCAGATTTTTGCCCACCAACTGAGGCTCTGGCACACCCTTAGGCCCAGATACATTGGAAAGTCGAGAGCTTGGACCTTTTTGTTCCAAGAGGATAGGATACTGTTTTGCAAAACAGTCTTGAATGAAATTGGGCATAGGGAACTGCTTCGAATGAAGCCACCATCTTTCCTAACAACCTCATGCAAAGACGAACGGAGGGATTTTTCTTCGTCTTGACCAGCTTTCCCTTATGGCACTGACCTTTGTCTGGGGGAAAAAAAACACCCTTTTTTGGGCTGTATCTATGACCAGACCCAAGAACTCCAGGCTTTTTACTGGCCGCAAGGATGACTTCTCTAGGTTGAGAATCCAACCCAGGTGTTCCAGATACTTGACCGTGCTGACCACACATTGGTCCAAGCGGGCTATCGACTGATCTATCAGCAGCAGGTTGTCCAGGTATGCCATTACTGTAATACCTTGGGCCCTTAGTTTTGCTAGAACCGGGGCCAGCACCTTTGTGAAAACTTGGGGTGCAGTAGCCAAACCGAAAGGCAGGGCTACAAACTGAAAATGGAGCCGCTCTATTTCGAACTACAGTAATTTCTGGTGAACGGGGAAAGTAGGCACATGCAGATAAGCATCTTTGATGTCGATAGACACTAGAAGTTCTCCTCCCAGCAAGGTGGAAACTACTGACCGGATTGACTCCATGCGAAAGGAGCGGATATTCAGAAATTGATTTTGATTTTTGAGATCTAGAATGGGTCCGACATCTCCATTTGATTTTTGAACCATGAAGAGATTTGAATATAACCCCAGGCCCTGTTCTTCTGTGGGGATTTCCATGATCACCCCTTGAGACATCAACTGGTCTAGTGCTAGGAACAAAGATTTTCTCTTCCCTGGATCTTTGGGAACGCTTGATCTCAGAAAACGAAACGGTGGAAATTCCCGAAATTCTAGTTTGTAGCCTAGATATACTGTGGAGATGACCCACTTGTCCAGAATCTCCTCCCGCCAAATCTCTGAAAACTGCAGAAGCCTTCCCCCCACTTGAGCGAGTGGGGGCGCCCCTTCATAAGGAGGCCTTGGGACTGTTTTGTAGGTTTCCGCCCCCAGGACTTCTTCTGCCCCTGGGCTTGACCTTGAGGTTTACCTCTTGAACCTGACGGCGGAAGGCCGTCGCGACTGCCTAGAGGCTGTCGCCCATGGGTCTGGAGAGGAAGCACGTTTAAAAGGAAAGACATCTACTCCTTTTAACTGGTAAAAGAGTACTTTTACCACTTGAAATCTTTTGGATGCATGTATCCAAATCATCCCCGAACAGCCGTTCCCCATGAAATGGAAATCCAGCCAAAAGCTTTTTGCATAGCAACTCAGCTGACCAGTTTAACCAGAGAATTCTGCGCATATGGACCAAAAGGAGAGCAAGATGAGTAGAATCCTTAATTGCGTCAACAACAAAACATAACGCCCTAGGTAGCTCACCTAAGTCCCTGGGCCTGTTGAGCAGGAACAACCTTGAGAACCTGCTTCACCTGATCTTTCAGGGATTGCCAAATGCCTATTGCTGCTACTGCAGGTTGAGTTACAGCACCTGCTACAGCAAAGGAGGTTTTCAGTAAGGATACCAGTCTTATCTGTTGGATCCCTAAACATCTGAATATGGTCCACCAGGCAAGTTGGGCTTTTATTCACACAAGAAATAGCAGCGTCAACCGCTGGCACACTCCATTTTTTGGTGAATTTTTCCTCCATGGGATAAAGTAACTAAAACTTTTTAGGGAGGGAGAAAATGCTTATCTGGGTGATCCCAATCAGCATATATAAGCTGCTCCAGCAGCGGATGGACAGAAAAGGCATGCAGAGCCTGTGGGGGCTTTAGAGAACCCAAAGAAGAAATGGGGCTTTCGGCCGACTCGGTTAAGGGTAACTTGAACGCCGAGCGGACCAACTCTGTAAGAGATTGCACCAGTAACTTCTGAGATTGCGAGGCAGAAAAAGGTTCCTCCGAAGTTGATTCCTCAGAAGAGGAATCCTCAGTCTGTCCATCTTCCCGGTCCCCTGAGGGTGACTCATCCCCATCTTCCCACTGTTGCTCCCTTGCTTGAGGGCCAGCAGCAGGGGAGGGGGGGGGGGAGGGGATCTACCGCGCTTTCTCCCACCCTGGGAAGAAGATGCAATAAGAGCAGCTAACCTTTCTTCTAACCCCACCAGGGCTGAAGAGAAAAAGTCTTCAGTAACGTACACAGGAGCTGGGATGTTGGAAAAAGCTACAACACCTGACAGTCCCAATGGCTCACCCTGGCCAGCCGCTTCTGGTCTTTCCGGGGAGGATGGTAAACTAGGATCCTCAGAGCCCAATGGTGACGCCCTTGCAACCTTTTTTTGAGCTGCTTGAACCTCCCCCTTCGGGAAGGCATAGTCCTAAGCACAAAAGCAGAGGTACCAACAAAAATGCATCCACTGTTGAGCTATAGTCCAGAAATCTAATATATATGCTGCCATTACTGCTCAGCCTGATGCTTGAGTAGATGTGTCTTTGGGAATGCCTGTATTCACCACAGCTTACACGCCCCGATCTGCTCATGTGTCCCTCTGTTAGCCAAATGCTCTTTAGAAGCGGAGGCTTTAACAACAAAGCAGCACCGCGCCTGCGCCGTGTGAGGAACGTGGACGCTGAGCCACGTACACGCCGCCGTGCTAAACCACACCCCTCTCCCCTCCCGGGAACGTATTCCTTATTTAACCACTTCAATACCAGACACTTTCACCCCTTCCCGCCCAGGACAATTTTCAGTTTTCAGCGCTGTCACACTTTGAATGACAATTTCGCGGTCATGCAACACTGTACCCAAACTAAATTTTTATAATTTTCTTCCCACAAATAGAGCATTCTTTTGGTGGTATTTGATCACCTCTGCTGGTTTTATTTTTTGCAAAACAAACTAAAAAAGACCAACATTTTTGCTAAAAAAAAAAATCCTTAGTTTGTCATAAAATTTTGTTTTCCCCTTCACCGACATGTAGAATTGATGGGCACTGATTGGCACAAATAGACGGCACTGATATGCAGCACTGTGGTTGGCTCCGATTGGCACTGTGGTGGGCACTGGCAGGGGGTTGTGATGGGGCATTGACTGGGCACCGATTGGCAGCTTATTAGTACATTTGATGGGGGCTGTGCTGATAATCAATGATAATCCCCTCTGACAGGGAGAGCTGCTGATTGGCTCTCCTTGTCAGCGCGAACCGAGGTATGCCATTTACCGGCACTTTCTGGTTCACGCAATGATCAGCCGTTATTGGTCACAGCTGATCACGTGGCAAGAAGCCTCTGACAGAGGCTTCTTATGCTGATCAGAGATGCGACGTGTCAGACTGATACGCCGCAATCGCGATCTATTAAACTACTAGAGCATCTGCTCTGATTGCCAGGGGATCCCTTGTTCGGGACACAAACTGCTGTAGCTTGTTGTTGAACCTGGATGCCAATAGATCGACCTCTGGCTCAACCTTGCAAACACTGGTAAAAGACTAAAGTACTGCCTGTATGGGAGGTGTTATATCCTGTCTAAAAGACCTTAGGTCTATCAGTGTCCATTCACCTGGAGATGAAGTATAACCCAGTAAGTAAGGAATAAAAGCCTCACTCTGTGTCCCGTGATGTATGATAAAGAAATATAGGTTTATGAGATCTGCAAACCGTTGCATTTTGTTTTTATTCTGTTTAGATTTTACACAGCATCCCAATCATAATCATAAACTAGTTAAGCTAATGGTGATTTTCTTTGTGAAGGAGAAAATCGCCCACTTCCTCGGTGGGGTGGTGGAGTAAAGTTAGGTTATAGGGAAGCTTCCCATGGGGGGTGTTGGACTGGGATATAAATGGGGGGGGGGGGGCTAGGGGCACTAATGTAATGGAAAAGGGGAATGCAATGTCAAGGGGAGACTGTGGTGTTAAGGAGGACACTGATGTAAAAGGAGTGCAGCTGTGTGGGGGATCTGAGTCAAACATGAGATTTGGACCTCTGCTAGAAGAAATTTTTTATTGACCAGATCTCAGAATTTTTACCATTTGCTGACTGGGCCATGGCTGAATGACAAGGCAGTCGGCTAGTTCTGGGAGGGCGTCCAGGGTTACAATGTTTGGCATCATGCATTAAGATCTTGCCAGCAACAGCACTTCCTGTTTCAGGCTGACAAAGCCAAGTCACTGCCTTGCAATTAGCAGCGTCGTCAGCCTTCGTTACACATTACTTCAGCTTGGACTATAAAGTCTGCAGTAGGCATGCAAAGACCAGACAATGAACAACTCAAGGCAGCCTCGTAGCATTGTCAGCCTGATATAAGAAGAGCTGTTACTGGCAAAATCACCTGGTAAGACATTTTTTTTGTGTTAGTTGCAAAGCATTTTTTCTTTTAGCTGCAAAGTCATTTTTAAACCTTTTAAAAGGTTTTACAGCTTTAAATCATACTTGCTAATGCAGGTTCTTGTTCGGGCACTCCCTGTTATAGGGTGACAATGCTCTGATCCAGCCTCCCAAATGTGCTCCTGTGTGGTCACATGGGCTTTTTTTGATGGAGATAAGTGGAAGTTTCAAAACACATACGCAGACACCGTAGTCATCAACAGGAAACCTGCTCTAAGAAATGCCCTACAGCTGTCGTTAGAAAGCATGCATGTACACCGAGACTGCAATGAGGACTGCTAGGCAACAAAGAATGTAGAAAGGTGAAAACAAGCTATTTTTCGTAATAAAAGACAGCAACTGTTTATGAGACACAGTGCTTTCAAAAGCTAATGTGTTACAAATAGGGCTTACATCTACTTTGGGAAAAGTTATGACTATAGTCCACTTACCATAATTTGTCGAACCATCTTTATTGTCTCAGGCCATGGTCGGTTCTGGTTATACTTGGCATGGAGGCGTTCCAAAAGGGAACTCATCTTTATCTGGATCCTAAAAAAAATGCAATCATGATTTTACTATTTCATAAGCATTCTACCACAACACAATCAAAACTTCATCTTTACCACAGTGGCTGGTGATCCTGAAACATAAGGGCTCCTATACACCGCAATCTCTGCATTCACTTTGCGTTTCTGCATGCATAATTGCAGTGTGTATGTGATTATCTGCGCACAAGTTTGTGAATAAATAAAGCTGCAAGCATGAAGTGAAAAAAATAACGTAGTTATTTAAAAATAAATGAATGCCGCGCTATCACGAAGAGTTTCTCTGTAAGAAATCTACTAAGTCTACTTAAATTAACTTACCAAGGCCCCTTTTCACACTACCGTGACTGCAAAGTCGCGCAATTTCACAGCCGCAATTTCAGAAAGGCTTGTGGTCTATGAACCTGAACTTGCATCAAAGTCGGACCAAAGTAGTGCAGGGACTACCGTATATACTCGAGTATAAGCCGACCCGAGTATAAGTAGAGGCACCTAATTTTACCACAAAAATCTGGGAAAACTTATTGACTCGAGTATAAGCCTAGGGTGTCCATCTGCATGCCTCACTGTGCCTCACTTTGTCCATGTGCATGCCTCACTGTGCCCATGACTAGACTGACGTTTAACATGGGAGTCTATGGAAGGGGTACCCAGGTTTGAAAAATAGTTGCTGCCCGGCCGGAGGTCCCTCAGACAAAAAACCTTGCACACTTATAGAGGAGAAATGGGGCAACATGTCTGCCAAGTTAAGGGTCCAGGGGACGTATGACCGGCCGGTACCGGGTCTCCAAAGTCACCGGAGAAATGACCGTTTAACATGGGAGTCTATGGAAGGGGTGCCCGGGTTTGAAAAATCGGTGCTCCCCGGCTGTAGGTCCCCTGGACAACAAGCTTTGCACACTTGTTAAGAAAGAGTGAAGCTACATGTGTGCCAAGTTTGGGGTCCAGAGGACCTACGGCCGACCCGTACCGGGTCCCCAAAGTCCGGGAGATCAGCCGCAAAAAGGTGACTCGAGTATAAGCCTAGGGGGCATTTTCAGCACAAAAAATGTGCTGAAAAACTCGGCTTATACTCGAGTATATACGGTACTTTGAAGTCGTACTAATATGAATGGTTGTCATTGGAAATCATGGGGAACGACTTGTCATACGACTTTGCAGTCCCAAGTCGTAGGACAAGTCGTACAAATGTGAAAGGGGCCTTAGGCTGAAGCAGCCAGAATTTGGAACAGCTGTGCATTGCAATCAGCTTCAAGCTTTCATTTTCAAAGCTATACTGAACAAACTAAAGCTAGAAGCTGATTGGTTACTATGTACAGCCGTTTCACATTTTGTCTGCTCCAGTTTTAATAAAATTCCCCCCAATGTACTAAAGCCTCCATTTTCATAATCTTAGCTTTACTTCTTTAGCAGTTGCATATGGTGATTACATATGACTGTGCAGGCCTATGTACACAGTGAGTGAATTTGACCTAGCGCATTTGGTAATCTAGCAGAGCTGCTCAGACATAAAACATCGCTTAGGCTATGTTCACACGCACGGCGTCCGAAACAATTTTTCCCTGCGACTTTCCTAGGTTCACATTGGAGCGAACTGGCATGTCAAATCGGCGGCAATTGCACCGTTCGAAACGGTGTGATGCCGCATATGCGGTGCAGCACCGATTTCACAAAAGTAGTTTCTGTACTACGTTTGGCGACTTCGGGGTGTGATTTACAAAAACATCTGTGCAGCAACCCGCACAGATGTCTATGAAATCGCCCCCGAAGTCAAGACTGACATGCGGGAATGAAATTGTGCGAGTTCAGCTCAACTTGCACGATTTCATGCCCATTGTCAGGTTCAACTTCCATGAACGGGATTTGATTTTTATCTAACTTTGAGATGATTGTGTCTTGTCCTTTCACCAAATAAATTATTTTGGCTCTGGTATGGATAAAACCTCACACCAATATGGATTTTGAGGGTAAACCCCACGCCAAAAAATAAAAATAAAAAATTAAATAAAAACACGGCGTAGGATCATTCCCCAAAATCCATACCAGACCCTTATCCGAGAATACAGGAAGGCAGGTCAAGAAAGGGGGGGCTGAACCATACTATAGCTATGGGGCTTGGCCATCGGGTGCCATCACCATGAGACCCCACCCCCTTGTGACATCACGGACCCATAATGCCCGGGTCCGTGACATCACAAAGGGGCGGGACTCAGGGTGACGTCACCTGATGGCCACGACCCATAGCTATATAAGAACTGTCAGACACCAGAGCTCACAGAATGGCGGGAGCCAGCGTCAGGGGAGAAGCGTTTTTTTTTTTTTTTTTCAGTGGGTCGGCAGCAGCGGAGGAAGAAGACGTCGGTGGAGGAACCGGGAAAAGACACATCGGTGGAGGAACCAGAGAAAGACACATCGGTGGAGGAACCAGAGAAAGACACATCGGTGGAGGAACCAGAGAAAGAAGACATTGTGACTGACGTTGAAGTTACGACAGGGGACATTCTTAATTTTTATTAAAGGACTTGTCAAAAACCGTCTCTTGTTTTTTGTAACACTGCACTGCATTTTTTTTTTTTTTTGGTGAATGGATAGGGGTATACTGTACCCCACACATTCACATGGAGGGGGGGGATCCGGGGGCCCCCTTTTTTTAAAGGGCGCTTCCAGATTCCGTTAAGCCCCCTGCCCGCAGACTCCCACTACCACTGGCCAGGGTTGTGGGGAAGAAGTCATTGTCCCCATCAACAAGGCATGTGGCCTGGTATGGTTCAGGAGAGGGTGGGGGGCACTCGCTCACCACCCCCTTCCAACCTGATTGGCTGCATGCTCAGATAAGGGTCTGGTATGGATTTTGGGGGGGACCCCACGCCAAAAAAGACAAACGCGTGGGGTCCCCATCAAAATTTACCCTCAAAATCCATACCAGACAGAAGGGGCCCACGCTGTTTTTAAAGCGGTGTTCCGCCTAGGGAATTTTTTTTAAAGTCAGCCACTACAAATACTGTAGCAGCTGACTTAATATACAGTGGATATAAAAAGTCTGCACAACCCTGTTAAAATGTCAAATTTCTGTGATGTAAAAAAAATGATAAAGATGAATCATTCATGAATCAACTTTTTTTTCCCCTTTAAATGTGACCTATAAACTGTAAAGCTCAGTTGAACAAACTGAAATCTTTTAGGTGGAGGGAAGTAAAAATAAAAAACGAAAATAATAATATGGTTGCATAAGTGTGCACACCCTTAAATTAATACAGTGGAACCTTGGATTACGAGCATAATCCGTTACAGGAGAATGCTCGTAATCCAAAGCACTCGCATATCAAAAGCGAGTTTCCCCATAGAAGTCAATAGAAACGAAAATAATTTGTTCCGCATTGACTTCTATGGCATGCAATACCACATTTGGCCAGAGGTGGGGAGGCGCCGAAGAGCCTCAGAAAAACTCGGGAACAGTTCGGCTGAACTCGGAAACCCTCGGAATGCCTCGGGAACAGAGTATTTCCAAGTGTTTCCGAACGGCTCCGATTGGCTCTAGCGCCCCAGCACCTCTGACCAAATGCGGAACTGCACATCGCAGAGGCTTGAATCCTGCTTGTTTTGCGAGACACTCGCAAACCGAGTCAGAATTAAAAAAAAAAAAAACGCTTTTATTGCGAAACACTCGTTAACTGCGTTACTCGCAATCTGAGGTTTCACTGTACTTGGTTAAAGCACCTTTTGATTTTATTACTCAGTCTTTTTGGGTAGGAGTCTATCAGCATGGCACATATTGACGTGGCAATATTTGCCCACTCTTCTTTGCAAAAACACTCCAAATCTGTCAGATTGCGAGGGCATCTCCTTTGCACAGCCCTCTTCCGATCACCCCACAAATTTTCAAATCAGATTGAGGCCTGGGCTCTGGCTGGGTAATTCCGAAACTTTAAACTTCTTCTGGTCTAAGCCATTCCTTGGTTGATTTGGATGCATGCTTTGGGTTGTTGTCATGCTGAAAGATAAAGTTCCTCTTCATGCTCAGCTTTCTAGCAGAAGCCTGAAGGTTTTGTGCCAATATTGAATGGTATTTGGAACTGTTAATAATTCCCTCTACCGTGATTAAGGCCCCTGTTCCAACTGAAGAAAAACAGACCCAAAGCATGATGCTGCCACCACCATGCTGCGCTGTGGGTATGTATGGTGTCCTTTTGGTGATGTGCAGTGTTGTTTTTGCAACAAACATATCTTTTGGAATTATGGTCAAAAAGTTCAACCTTGGTTTCATCAGACCATAACATTTTCCCACATGCTTTTGGGAGACTTCAGGTGTGTTTTTGCAAAATTTAGCCGGGCTTGGATGTTTTTCTTCGTACGAAAAGGCTTCCATCTTGCCACTCTACCCAATAGCCCAAACTATTTAGGAATACGGGAGATTGTTGTCACATGTACAACACAGCCAGTACTTGCCAGATATTCCTGCAGCTCCTTTAATGTTGCTGTATGCCTCTTGGCAGTCTCCCTGACTAGTTTTCTTCTCGTCTTATCAATTATGGAGGGACCTCCAGTTCTTGGTAATGTCACGGTTGTGCCATATTTTCTTCACTTGATGATAAATGTCTTCACTGTGATCCATGGTATATCTAGTGCCTTGGAAATTCTTTTGTACCATTCTCCTGACTGAAACATTTTAACAATGAGATCCCTCTGATGCTTTGGAAGCTCTCTGCAGACCGTGGCTTTTGCTGTAGGATGCAACTAAGAAAATGTCAGGAAAGACCTACTAGAACAGCTGAACTTTATTTGGGGTTAATCAGAGGCACTTTAAATGATGGCAGGTGTGTATGGACTCCTATTTAACATGAGTATGACCAAATTAACCACAGTAATGAACGAGACTTTTCATACTTCTCCTCTCAACTTTCATACTCGCGAATTGACGACTTCTTAGTTGACAAACTCACCCTTCAGGACGTGATGAAATCTGAAATTGGAACCGTCGCATGGTCAGACCATGCACCTGTTTCCCTTACTGTGGGAAATTGTAGACCAAAGACAACCCGGGTTTGGAGGCTTGACTCGTCCCTCCTCTCTGACCCGAAAATTGTTCAAGATCTCAATACCGACCATCACTTTTATTTTCAAACGAACAATCAACCGGAAACCGATAGGTTTGTACTCTGGTCAGCATATAAAAGCTTACATGCGTGGTGGCATTCTAATTAAGCTTAATAGCAATATTAAGAAGCAGAGGTCTAAGCAAGTTGAAGAGGTCCTCTCCCTAATCACTCTATTAGAAAACCAGAATAAAATAACTCCCTCTCAAAATTTAGCAACTGAACTCTTAGAACAATGACACAAACTCCGCTCACTTCTACTCTTCAAATTTGAGAACAACCTTAAACTAACCAAAGCCAAATACTTTGGCAATAAAGCTGGATCATTACTGGCCAGACAAGTTAAGACTCAACGCATTAGAAATAAAATAGTTTCCCTTTACCACCCCACCACCAAACAGCTCCTGACTAACCCACAGGATATAGCTAATGCATTTAGCGACTATTACTCCTCTCTTTATAACCTCTCGAATGATACAGCTACTCCTCAACCAAATAATCAAAACATTCAAAATTTTCTAACCAGTATTGATCTCCCGAATATAACCCATTCACAACTGAGTGTCCTTTCCCAACCGTTCTCGGAAGACGAAGTCCTAAAAGCCATCAACACGCTTCCTCTCCACAAATCCCCTGGGGAAGATGGCTACACTAATGAATACTACAAAACAAACTAGTCACCCCACACCTTACTGACCTCTTCAACTCTGCCGCCACCTCTGGTTCTCTACCGCTTGATATGCTACGGTCAACTATTACCACAATCCCTAAACCGGAGAAAGATCCTACTTCTACAACTAACTATAGACCTATATCGCTCAACACAGACGTAAAGATTTACGCTAAAGTTATTGCTTCTAGATTATTGAAATGTCTCCCCTCTTTAGTACACCCAGACCAAGTCGGCTTTATGCCGAACAGGCAAGCCCCGGACGCTACTAGAAGAGTTATCGGTCTGATTCACCAGACCGCCCAGTCGCGAACACTTTCTCTGCTATTATCCTTGGATGCAGAGAAGGCGTTCGACAGAGTACAGGGATTCCTGAAAGCAGTACTCACTAAATTTGGAATCACAGGGTGGTTCCAATCAGCCATACTCTCTCTTTATTCACAACCCTCTGCATCAGTATTAACTGACGGATCCCTCTCTAAACCCTTTGGGATATCCAACGGCACCCGCCAAGGCTGCCCGCTCTCCCCTCTCATCTTTGCTCTAATAATGGAGCCACTAGCAGCAAAGATCAGAGGTGACAAACGCATCTCCGGCTTCGAACACAATGACATGGAGCATAAAATAAGCCTTTATGCGGACGATGTCATACTTCTAGTCACAAAACCAGCCCACCCATGCCTGCAATCCAAGACATCTTGACTCAATTTAGTCTGGCCTCCCTCTACAAAATTAACTACTCCAAATCCTTAATCCTTAATCCTCCCGCTTAACCTGACACACGACCAACAGTCCCATCTGGAGAGCACTCTACCTTATTCCTGGACGACACAGTCTATTCCTTACTTAGGAATAAAACTAGCCAACTCGCTGTCTCAACTTTATGACCTCAACTACCGCACTTTCCAAAAACAACTTCCCCAACTATTATGTCAATTGCGCTCTACAGGTCTCACTAAACTAGGGTGAATTGCCTCCTTTAAGATGTTAATCCTCCCTAAACTGCTATACCTATACCTATTTCGCACAGTAATTCTACCTATACCGAACTCCTTTTTCACCTCCGTACAAAAACAACTTTCCAGATTTATATGGGAAACTAAACCACCCAGATGCGCTCAATACATCTTAACAAGACATCATAAGAGAGGAGGGGTGAGTCTCCCCCACATGCAAAGCTACCATTATGCGACTATACTAGACTATTACTGGTGGCACCCAACACCCAATAAGACCTGGTCAATCATAGAATCATCAGCCTTTAAACCACATACTTTACGAGATGTGCTCCTTGCCACATCGATGGACCCTCCCTCAAATAGACTGACCAATCCCCCGTCAATCACAGCCTCACTATCAGCTTGGAAGAAACTCACTCAAACAATATCGAAACATCCGTCCCACAGACTGCAAATCCCTATCAGTACACTGATGATACACATACCAGATTTAAATCTAAAGAAGTGGCAGACACAAATGATAACTAACGTCTCAGATCTCTACAACACTAACGACACTCTGAAAACCTTTACAAATCTCCAAACTGAATATAACCTCCCCCACACGGAAATCTTTACATACATGAGGATCTCTCATCTTCAAATATCCAAATTCTCTACTTTAGCCAAAATTCCTGAACCTATACACAATTTCTACACACACACACACACACACAACATATCCGAAACGTGGTATCTCTACGATGTATTCTACTCTCAACGACGACCGTCCCTATTCCGAAATACCATCCCTTTCAAAATGGGTAGAAGAACTAAACATTTCTATTACCCCCGACATGTGGACACGAGCCTTTCAGCACACCTTTACGGCCTCCCATTGCTCTAATCATTGGGAATCTTCCCAAAAAACGATTCATAGGTGTATCTCACACCCTATTGCCTCTGCAAACTCTTCCCTGGTCATCCTCCTACTTGTTGGCGATCTTGTGGAAGCACTGGTACCATAGCACATATTCTATGGTATTGTAGAACCCTAAGCTCCTTCTGGAAACAAATATTTGCCCTAATCTCCACCATATCACAGATTACAACATCACCTAAATCCCTCGCTAGCATTATTACACCTTGGAATAGACAAATTCCCATCCAAGTCACGGGTAGTGATAATCCATTTACTACTCGCGGCAAAAATGAACATCACGAAACTCTGGAAAACCACTGACTCACCAGCCATTGCCAACACAATAACCGATTTGAATCTTCAATGTGAAATGGAGAGACTAGTTGCTAGGAAAAATCTAAATATGAAAAAGTTTTCATATAACTGGCATGTCTGGCTCACACATCCAAAATGTACTGTAACCTCCTGATGTATTATCGATATTGCAATCCTCTCTCACTCTTGTAATTCCTTTCTACCATCCTACCCCCTCCCTCCTGTGATGTAACGAAATGCTTGCTTAGCTGGTGCTCCTTCTCCCCCCCCCCCCCGTCTGGAGTTATTGATTTACTATTGAGTTATCGAGTTACTGTTGAGTTGATATGTTACTGTGTTACCATGCTAAACATGATTAAGCCAGGTTCTGACTGTGTGACTTTCTCTATACAGCTTACTTCTCTGTAATATAGGTGATATCACTTGATCCAGTCGGAACATCTGACATATTGTAATGTATGAATATCCGGATCATTTTTTTCTTTTGAAAATAATAAAGAAATATTGAAATTAACATGAGTATGAATGTGATTGCTTAATTTTGAATACAGCTACATCCCCAGTTATAAGAGGGTGTTGTGCACTCTTATGCAACCACATTATTTTATTTTTTTATTTGTACTTCCCCTCCATTGATTTTCAATGGAGTTGTACAGTTTTATAGGTCACATTAAAAGGTGGAAACAGTTCTGAAATGATCTTTGTCTCATTCTTTTAAATCACAGAAACCTGACATTTTAACAGGGGTGTGTAGACTTTTTATATGCACTATATATAGACACTTACCTGTCCAGGGAGCCCGCGATGTTGGCAGCCCAGCAGATTTTCGAATCGGTTGTCGGGTGCTGCCGCCGCCATCACAGAAAGTTCCCTACTACGCAGGCGCGAAGAGCGCTTCCTAATTGAACCGGCGGCGGGGGAAAGAGGAGGGGGGCCAAACTTCCGAGGGACGGCGCTGTCTGCCGGAAGTTAAGAAGGGTACCTGTCAAAAACAGGTACACGTTCCCCACCCACTCCATCCTGAAAGGTGCCAAATTTGGCACCGGGGGGGGGGGGGGGATTAGATCAGCGGAAATTTCACTTTCCGAAATAAAAAATCTGGAGTGGGGGTTCCCCCTTAAGATCCATACCAGACTCAAAGGGCCTGGTATGGATTGGGGGGGAGGGGACCCAAGCTGTTTTTTTTTATGGGGTTTTACATTGCTAATATTGCGTAAACTTGATCTCAGAGCACAAGTTGCATGCCACAATTCAAAACAGTTAAGATGATGATCCAACTTGGATGTGACTTCAAATCAATAGGCTGAAATTGTGCCCAAGTCAAACCAAAGTAGCGCAGGAACCTTTTTCAAAGTCGGACAGACACAAGTTGGACCAGTTAAGACGGCGTTTATAAGGAACCATTGATTTTGACATGTCATACGACTTGTGCTCTCGAAGTTGGAGCGCATGTCGGACCAGTGTGAACCAGCCCTTACTCAGCAATAGAGGAAGCTTGTGATGAGGGGTGGCGCCCTTATTCATCTACGCTAACATACAGCAGTTGTAGGGAGAGAGCAAAAAGTGCATTGACAACAAAATTTTGATTAAAACATGCTTAGGCATCAGAAGTAAAAGGTGATTAATACAATGAACAAAGGTATGTTACGTT
The DNA here is from genome assembly GCA_029206835.1 of Rana muscosa. Classification (NCBI taxonomy): domain Eukaryota; kingdom Metazoa; phylum Chordata; class Amphibia; order Anura; family Ranidae; genus Rana; species Rana muscosa. The sequence goes on along the minus strand of CM055128.1, from coordinate 173,285,556 downwards.
TGTTTGCAATAAAAAAAAACTCCAAGAAAAAGTATTTAAAACATTTTTAAACACTGTGAAAATAAATTACTTAAACCCCATCAACATTATATATTTGCTAAATGCAGGGCCCCTATATAAATTACAAAATTTATATTTTCTGGGAAAAATACACTAAAATGAATTTTAAAGTCAAGCTTTAAAACTGCATGCATCAATGGCGAAAAATTACGGTACTCGAAATGATCAAAAAGTGATGCTTTAAGCCAGGAGTGCTTAACCTTAGGGATCGGCCGATATCGTTTTTTTGGTGCCAATACGATACCGATATTTCGGCGATCTCTCCTGCCGATATTTTTGGATGATATTTTGTACATTTAAATTTTTTTTTTTTTTTTACACTGTCATTTAAAATTTTTATGTTTTTAATCACTGTTATTGCAGTCACAAGGAATGTAAACATCCCTTGTGACCGTAATAGGCACTGACAGGTACTCTTTATGGAGAAATCGGGGGTCTATAAAGACCCCAAACCCCTCCTTTGCACTTCAAAGTATTCAAAACGTCAAGATTGGCGTTTTTTAATACTTTATTTTTTAAAACTGGCGCCTTTAAGATGCCAGTAATCCTGGAAGTGATGTCATGACATCGCTTCTGGATTACTAGATCTGAGACCCGAACGAAGCATCGGCTTTGTTCGGGTCTTCGGCCAGCCAGCGGACGTACTGGTTGGTTGCTTGGGCCTCCCGGTGGAACGGGAGAGCCCAGGCGAGCGTAGGGAGAAGCCCCATCCCATTGCTTGTAATAACAGCCGAGCAGCTGCTGAGCCGAATCGGTTGTTAATACAATAAAGCCGATCGGCCGCTCTAAACAACGATACCAGAGTGGTAAAACCCCTTGAAGCAATATCGGTAATATCGGTCTAGTTTGAGACCGATAATTTTTCAGAAAATGCTGATATCGGGCGCTGATAATCGACCTTCTCGATAATCGGTCAATCCCTACTTAACCTTTTAAAGAGCGAGAGCCACCTAAAGCAGAACTTCACCCAAAAGGGGAAGTAACACTTTTCCTCCTCCGCCCCCCCCCCCCCATATTTGGGATGTCTTTTTTTTGGGGGGGGGAGCAGGTACCCGATTTTTTTCCCATGTCGGAGAGAAGCTCGGGGTGACGTCACCATTCCGGGGTTCCGCTCAGACGTGTTTCTGTCAGTTGAGGTTTGATGGTGGCAAATTTCTGGCAGAACTGTGGAATCGTTGCCGACTGTCTTACAACACTGAGAGAAAACAAATGGAAGTTTGTGACTGAGCGAGACTGTAGACATGGTGTAGGTAAAAAAAGATACGTTTGGGGGCGTGGCCTGAGCGGAGACCGAGATGGACGCCTAATTTGAGAGCTCCTGTGTGACCGGGCTGACTAATCCTCTTAAACGGGAGCCTACCGACCTGACCCTGCTATGCACAGATCTACCAGGAGCTCGTCCACCTCCAAGGACTCTCAGACCCACTCGGGGAGGCACATACCGGATATATTTCGGCCACAAAAACTTCAGGCCTCGGCGCCATTACAGAACCACGCGACAACACAGGCCCAAGCCGCGGCCTCGCCGGACGGCCTGCCCTCCGCCAACATGCCGGGTTTGTCCTCTCCAAGCCCCAGCGGGGCCCTTCCTCCCAGCCTATTCGACTTGGAGAAAGTCGCAGCGGACATTAAAAATACAGTTACGGCTGCCATAGCAGACCTGAAGGCCGAAATGCTCGCGGTCGCGCACCGGGTGGATAGCGTGGAGCAAACGACCCAGACACACGCGGCGGCTATTCGCCAGGTGCAGTCGGCATATGACTCCCAACTGGCTCAAGTTTTTGAGCTCCATAGACACGTGGAGGACCTGGACAACCGGGGAAGGAGACACAACGTTAGGGTACGGGGGGTCCCCGAAACCGTAGACCCTACCGCCATACAGCAAACCGTCAGCGCCATTTTCAATGACCTGATTGAGCGCCCTGCGGACTCCCCCATCGATATGGAAAGGGCCCACCGCGCTCTCAGGCCCGCACCCCGAGACAACGAACCCCCCAGAGACATTATATGCTGTATAGTCAACTTCCCCCTTAAGGAAGAGATTCTCCGCAAGGCGAGGGAAAGGGGACGTATTCTTTATAATGGCACGGAGGTTAAACTATTTCAGGATCTTTCACAGATCACTCTCCAAAATAGGAGAGCACTACGACCACTGTTAGATGCTTTACGAGCGAGAAATATCCAGTATCGCTGGAAGTTCCCGTTCGGCCTGTCTGCATCCGCAAGGGGGCGCTCCGCCCTACTTCGCACACCGGAGGACCTTCAAGCATTTTGTGAACAACTTGACTTGCCTAATGTGGAGCTTCCTGATTGGTACGCGCTCTACTTTCCAGCGGAACCCTGGCTCCCTGTTTCACTCCACCCATCACCGAAAGCGGCGCGCCAAAGACAGCGCCACTGTAGACTGATGTCTCCGATTGCCCGCTCCTCACGCCGAGACCTGCAACATCACAGTCCTTCACCGCAGCGCATGTGAAGCGAAACGCTGATTGACTGACTGTCTGCCGGATAGACTGAGGTCTGCGGTCCGTGAGTATGCCTTCTCTCCCCCCCCCCTCCCTCCCCCTCTAGCGGGCTTCCACGTTATTCCCTGAGCCACTACCCCGTCAGAGATCTCCATACCCCTATTTGGCATTGACACGCTACTACCACCCCGGTCCTTTACACCCCGCAGCTGGCAACTCCGCTTCCCAATGCTCCTCACGGTGACTCTCTCCCCCTCTCCCGGGATTCACCACACCGCATAACCAACCGGAGGCACCCGGTCGCTTCACAATATGACACACAGCAGACTGACTAGGGCTCGCCTTACCCAGGCGTCGGCTGTAGGAAGCGCGTATCCCCGGAAAAGCTATCTACACCTTTTTACCCTGCAGCCCTTGACCCTCTCATATGCCTAGATCCCCCTGAGCTTGGAGTCGACACTGAAGGACTAAACACTCTGGCATCCGGAAGATAGGCGCACCCCCATGAACTGCACCGGTCCCGGGAGAGGCTTCCCCTGAGTGCCCGGGCGTAGGCCTGAGATTCTGACATTCGCCCCCCCCCCCACGCAGCTACAAAGATCCTTTCCTGGATGACCTAAAGACCCTTCAGCAACCTGAGCCCGCACAGACATCCCCCTTCGGATGTGAGAGGCCTGAACTATCTATTGCCCTGCACCTCGGCCTGCGACACGGTCGCATCATCTTCTTCTGGAACGCTTACTACAGGGATGATGATTCTAAGCTCCTACAGGCAATGTATTTGCAATATAGGGTTTTTTTTGTTTTTTTTTTCCTCTTCCAATGCTTTTTTATGTCCCATATTCGCACTTGTTCCCCTCTATCCCCTATTGCAAGCAAGCGATGTACCAGGCATCAGATGGGCAGGGTATGACTTGGGCGATGCCATTTAATGTGGAGACCTGAGAACCCCCCTCCCTATCTGAAGCGGGAACGAGAATGGAGACGCCACCCCCCTAGCTCATTATGGAGGCCCCTCCGCCCACCCCCACTTCCCTACCCCCTTCTCACCCCTCCGCATACTGCTCCCCCCACCTTCTCCCGCCTCCCCCTTCTCTTTTTGCTCTACCCGGCCACCCTCCCTTGACCCTTCATCCCCCCCACTCACCCCCTCCCCCCCCCTCCACTCCTCATTCCCCCTCCCCTTCTTTCCTCATTACTCCCCTTCTTCCCCCTCATCTTTCCCCCCCCATTTCTCTCCCCCCCCTCATCTTCACCCCTCCCTCCGCTCCTCCCCTCCCCCTCCCCTCCCTCCTCTCCTTCCCTCCCTCTCCCCTCCCCTTATCCCATTTCCAATCTCCCACTTCTCCCCCTCCCCCTGTCTCATCCCCCGGCCCCCCTTTCTCCTTCCTTCCCCCCTCTCCTATCCCCCCCCTTCCGTTTCTCCTCCCTTTCCCTTCTCCCTGTATCCGTCCCCGCACCCTCCCCCCCTATCCCCTATTCCCTCCTTCCCCCTCCTCGTGGTCTGCCCTAACGCAGTCTCTTGAGGAGGGAGTCCCCCCTCCCGGCATGTCTCATGGGTTGTTGATTTCTCTTGAATACACCTCAAAGTTTTACTTTCTAAATAGTACGGGTTGCTTTTATTGACTCCAGCCCCGCGAGTTGGAGAAGGTTATGTTTTGTTATGTTATGCTGGTTTATGTGATGTCCCTACACACTCGACATTTGAACCCCCTGTAGCTTGCTCCTCATGGTAGGCTCCCTGTTACGCTTTTTGGGTTCTCGCTATTAGCGGGACCCCTCATCCGCTTCACCCAGACTCCCGGTCCACAGGTAGGCTGTGGTTGCCGCTCACACTACTACCCCCACACAGCGGTCTCACTGAGACGCAGCTGACACTCCAGGTTTTCCCTTGGTTCTTACAGGTGGGTGGCTTAGCTACACCCACCTCTGGTTTTCTTTCCCCCCCCCCCTTATCTCTCTCCCTACCCTTGGCCCACATAGCCTGCTTTTACCCCTCGTCATTCTTTGCTTCTTCTCGCCCCCCCTTTCTTCCCTCTCTTGGCCCTGATCCCCCTACTCTTCTTCTTTCTCCTCCTTTTTCTAATCTGATCCTCCTGAATCTTACTACCCCCAACTCCTCCTGACCTTTTCATCTGTGTGTCTTTCTCTCCCACCCTACCTTTTCCCCTGTGTGTCCCCTCCCCTTTCTCCCTTGCCCCAGGGGAGTGACCCTCGCACCCATCCTCTAAAGAACGACTCTAACCCTCTCGACTACCAGATACATATCTTCAACCCTTTCTAACTCTTCACAATGCAGACCCCCCCTAGGACTGATATTCCACTGACTCTGAAGTGTGTTTCCCTGAACACAAAAGGCCTGAATGTACCAGAAAAAAGGTCACAAGTGTTAGCTTCGCTCACAAAACACAAGGCTCACTTTATCTTTCTGCAGGAGACACACTTTCGATCTGATGCTATCCCGAAAATGGCTAATCACATATATCGCTCTGCCCTACATGCCACTAACCCGGTCGCCAAAACCAAAGGGGTCTCGATTCTCATTTCAAAACATGCCAATTTCCTCCTGTCTGACTCTCTAGCGGACCCAGAAGGTAGATTTATCTTCCTTAAGGGAACTTATGCATCTAAACCTATCACGCTGGCTAATATTTATTGCCCTAACGACCACCAGGTTTCCTTTTTTCGCAAGACGTGTGCCCTTTTATCCTCGTTTCAGAGCGGCCTGGTCCTCCTGGGAGGCGACTTCAACGTGCCCCTAAACCCCTTCCTAGACACTTCCACAGCCTCGACTTCTCTACCTTATAAGGCCTTACAGCAAATTAAAGCCCAACTACAAACCCTGGCCCTTCATGATGCGTGGCGCACCCTCTATCCCTCAACTAAAGACTACACCTACTTCTCGGCCCCCCACCAGAAATATTCCAGAATTGATTTTTTCTTTTCATCTCAGACCGACCTCCCCGCCCTCCAACATTCCTCCATTGAACCGATGTTCCTATCAGATCATCACCCCATCACAGTCACATTATCATTCCCGGAAACATACCCCAAGACTAAGATTTGGCGTTTCAATCCCTCATTCCTGACAGACCCGACCTCATTAGAGCGCATTCGCTCATGCATCAAGCTATATTTCAAAGAAAATGCTAACCCTGACATTTCTCCAATATCCATATGGGAAGCTCACAAATGCGTGGTACGGGGAGAATTGCTTGCCCTGAATTCACAGGCCAAAAAAGCTTACCAGGAGAGAGTGAATACTCTTCTCAAAAGGATTAGAGTACTAGAACTGTCCCATAAGAAGATACAAGCCCAGAACACTCTACAGGAACTGACCAGGTGCCGTACACTTCTTGCAGATGAATTAGGTAAACGCGCGAGAAGGCGTTACATTCTTGGCCAGAGGGTCTTTTATGAACATGGCAATAAGAGTGGACGTCTTTTAGCGCGGTCCGTTCAGAAGGCCAAACTCTCGTCCACCATACATACCTTACGCGATCCCCAGGGTACCCTCCTGGCAAAGAGCGAGGACATTGCGAAGGAATTTGAGTCTTTCTATCGCAAGCTCTACAACCTTCACCCCACCCAGCTACCCCGAGCCTCGGGGGAGACACGCCAAACGCTCATTGCGGATTTTCTCTCTCACTATGGCCCTAAACCCCTCTCCTCCCAACAAGCACAGTCCCTGGAGGGACTGTTCTCGGCAGGAGAGCTGGAGACAGCCCTGAAACAAATGAAGCTGGGTAAAAGCCCGGGCCCGGACGGGTACACCCTTCAGTATTACAAGTCTTTCTCAGATGTCTTTACCCCCAACCTTCTACAGACATTTAATGCCCTGGCCAATCCTCAAGACCGACCTAACAGATTATTAGAGGCTCACATCACAGTAATTCCTAAGGAGGGGAAGGATCCCCTACAAGTGGCAAATTATAGGCCGATTTCACTCCTTAATGTTGACATAAAAATTTATGCCAAAATACTGGCCAATAGGTTAATACCCCTGATCCCCGGACTTATCTCCAATGACCAGGTGGGGTTTGTCCCAGGCCGGGAAGCACGGGACAACACCATACGAACCCTTAACTTACATCACTGGCTTACTTCAACTAAAACACCAGGCTTTTTGCTCTCCCTTGATGCGGAGAAGGCGTTTGACAGAGTGGCCTGGAACTACATTCGAGAGGTCCTAAAAGGGGTGGGTTTGGAAGACCGCATGCTCACCTCCATAATGGCATTATACTCGAACCCCACGGCGGCGGTGAGAGTTAACGGCCACCTGTCGAACGCCTTCTCCATTAATAACGGCACACGCCAGGGTTGTCCCCTCTCCCCCCTGATCTACATTCTCTCCTTGGAACCCCTCTTAAACAAACTTAGAGAAAACCCGGATGTTAGGGGAGTGGTGGTCAGAGGTAGAGAATTTAAAGTCGCTGCTTTCGCGGATGACATTCTGCTCTCCCTCATATCCCCACGAACCTCCCTTCCATCTCTCTTACATGACTTGGAAGCCTTTGGTACAATCTCAAACCTTAAAATGAACTATACAAAGTCCCACGCCCTGAATATCACCCTCCCACCACAGGAAGCCACCCACTGCCGGGAATCTTTCCCGTTCCACTGGGAAAAGACTGCTATTTCCTATCTCGGGATTCGGATCCCGCCCTGCCTCAAAGATCTGTACGCCCTCAATTTCCACCCTGCCCTGAAAAAAGCCCAAGACCATTTTTTGGAGTGGTCTACATTGAATGTCTCATGGTTTGGTCGGGCTGCTCTGATCAAAATGATTATACTACCACGTATGTTGTATTTGATCCAAACCATCCCAATGCATATCCCCGCAGGATTCTTTTCCTCCTATCGGAAGGCATGCTCAACCTTTTTATGGAAAGGCTCCCCTCCTAGAATCAAATATGCCAGACTCACCTTGCCCAAGCCTAAAGGGGGTATTGCTCTCCCAGACCTGTATAAATATTTTGTGGCTTGCCATCTTACGAGAATCGCGGACTGGTCCATTCACCCCCTAGAGAAGATCTGGATCTCTATTGAAGACTCTTTCTCACCCATTCCTCTACGTCTTCTCCCATGGCTGTCCCCGAAACAATGGCCACAGTCCTTGTCCTCACATCCCTTCATTCACACTTCCTTGAAGCTTCTTAGGTCGTCCCCGACCGGAGACTCCCTTTCACCCACCCTGGGCCCGCTGACTACGCTGAGAGGAAACCCCGACTTTATCCCAGGCGAGTCACCTTCCTTCCTCAAACAAGAATGGCCGTTTCAAGACATCTTTGCCTCCCAACTGTACACTGACGGCAAACTCGCCTCGATAGAGGATCTTAGGCTCATTTCCAACACCTCTACCTTCTCCTTCTGGACTTACAGACAAATATGTCACTTTCTATCCACACATACAGCACGTGATAGCTGGACAAGACCACTTACCCCTTTCGAAACTCTCTGCTATCGTAGAACCCCCCAACGACACCTTATTTCCCTTCTCTACGCCTTGCTTATAGAACCTAGTGACTCCACCCTTTCGCCATCACAGACCTCATGGAACAGAGATCTACCTACCCCCCTGTCACCAACTGAATGGACGAGAATTCATGAATACGCACATAGGGGGTCGTTGAATGTTGCCATACAGGAAAACGGGTACAAAGTGCTCACTAGATGGTACAGAACCCCATCTCTCTTGCATAAATTTGCCCCTTCAACCTCCAATATATGCTGGAGATGCAATACAGAGGTGGGAACCATGGTACACATTTGGTGGGAATGTTCACACATCCAACCCTTTTGGAGGGAGGTACACAGATGCATCGCATCGATCACCACATATACCTTGGACTTTACACCAGCACAATTCCTCCTGCATCACACGTCTCTCTCGAGAAAAGATTACTTTAAATCCCTGGCCATGCACATGGTGAATGCTGCTAGGTTATGCATCCCCAAACACTGGCGCTCCTGCCATGCACCGCCACTTAAAGAATGGTTTGCGACCATCTCTAGAATTTGCGACATGGAAGAACTGATCCACATCTCGCAAGAGAGACTGGAGAATTTCTCGTTTACTTGGTCCTGCTGGTTACATTTCAAAACAACAGCTGAATACAAGCAGCATGTTCCCCCTGACTAATGTACGAGCTTTGAGGGGCTCTACTCCCCTCTCACATACAGAGGCCCAAGCGAGTGGTCACTCCCCGCACCTTCATCCTCACCCTTACCCCTACCCCACCCCCTCCCCCCCCCGGTCTTTTTTTTTTTTTTTTTCTCTTTCTCTCTCTTTCCTTTTCCTCGGTATTCCGCTCCTATTCCTCTCGCTGCTCCCTAGCTCTCCCCAAAATCTCCCCTCTCTTCTCTACTACAAATGCTCTCCGACCCCCATTAATACACCACCTGTGGCCCCCCTTTTCTTTGCTCCTGCTCTCTCTTCTCTGATCCCTCTTCCCCGTTTCCTACCCCCTTCAGTCCCATACCCCCTCCGCACGAATGGGTACGGTTCCCCTCCCCCTACCCCTCTATTACTAGCCTTTAGACACCGTCTTTTTGGTGTCGGAAACAATAAGAAATGCAGCAAGGTTAGCAGGCGGCCGGCACGCGATTCAAATTAATAATGGCTCCGGCCCATATGCACCCTCATTCACACTTTTACAAAAACTGGAGACAATTACACACCTGCCTGTAATGTTTGTTTATGTTGTACCAAAAACTGATTCTCCTTGAATGCACTTGTTCTGTTTTCTAATTTGTACTGAGATGTTTGTGAATTTGCTCAATAAAACTTTATGGGAAAAAAAAAAAAAAAAAAAGATACGTTTATTCAAAATAAATGCATGACACATCTCCAAACAGAAATCACATGGAAGGAAAAACATTCTGGTTGATGTGATTCCCTAGAGTTACACACAAGTATGGGTATGCACGGCACGGGGGCGTGAGGACGGTGTGAACGTCAGAACCTGTGAGCGGGTTCCACACTCACGATGCTTCCAGTGTGAGACGCCGCCAGTGATGCCTCTAGCGTGAAACGCCAGCTCTACCACCGACCCGCAGATCCAATTGAGCAGATCCGCAGATCCGAACGTGCCGCTCTCAGCCTGCCAAATAGCTTGCTAGATAGCTAACTCACTACCTCACTGCGGTGTAGTAACCTAGTGGCCCCTGGTGTCCAGTGGAGAAAAACAACAGGTGACAGCGGAGTGTCAGTGACGAGTCAGGGGTGCTTCCAGCGCGAGATGCCAGCTCGGCCGTAGACCCGAACGAAATGATGTAAACCAGCTGAACAGCTAAGGATGGACTTAACGGCGTGCTGTGAAGGTAAAAACGGCAGGGTAGGGGGCGTGGTCTGCCGTGGATGAAGATGGCCGCTTGACCCCTGAGCTCTGACAGACCGCGACCACTTTCTTACTTTTATTAGGGACATTAAACTCTCTGAAGGCACCAAACTATGGGAACCTCTTCCCGCAGCTCTTCTGCTTCTAGGTCTCGCTCTCCACGGGACACGGACGGGCGACTGACTCAAACTATACTAGATATATTTCGCACACAGAGAACCAATATGGCTGCACCTACACAGGCCTCGACACCTTCACATGGTCCTGACGTGATTGTTCTTACTCTCACCGGGACTCATCCCGTAGCACAAGGCTCCATGGCGACATCAGCTCACCTACAGCCAAGCCTGAATGACCTCCACGCGGTTGCAGCGGATATCAAGAACAGCCTGTTCACGGCCATATCTGATCTGCGCACAGAGATCAGAGCCATAACAGGTAGAGTGCAGGACATTGAAGTCACCACGACCCGCCATCATACGGAGCTCAGGAAGGTGGCACACAAACTAGACACACATACCATGCAGCTCCGCGATCTCCAGAGACACGTGGAGGACCTGCACTATCGCGGCCGCAGGTGCAATCTAAGAGTGAGGGGCCTACCTGAATCGGTTGAACCGGACTGCATCCTCCCTATGGTCACAGAGATATTCAATCAAATCCTGGAGAAACCAAGCCAGACGCCTATTCCGATGGAACGCATCCATAGAGCCCTGAGACCGCAGGGCAGGGACTCAGACCCCCCTAGGGATGTGGTTTGCTGCCTTACGAATTTCCAGATGGAGGAAATTCTCAGAAAGGCGCGCACAAATGCCCAGATTGAATACGAAGGCCGGGCGATCCATATCTATCAAGACCTGTCCGCCATAACTGTCAAGCATCGCAGAGACCTCCGTCCCTTGTTGGAAATCCTCCGTGCCAGAGGGATTCAATATCGCTGGAGGTTCCCGTTCGGCCTTTCGGCTTCGCATCTTGGCCGCAATGCCCTCCTGAGAGTCCCTGAAGAGTTGGAAGACTTCTGCCAAACGCTTGATATACCATACACCGAGCTCCCAAACTGGTATGCGGACTTTGATTTATCTAACTGGGGACCCCACAGAACCAGGGAAGAACCAATGGATGCACAAGCCTTGCGCTCCAGAAGACAACGCTCGCCATCCACCTCAAGATCCAACACTAGCTCGCAGAGCAGATACCAGCAGCCCCACATTGACATGGCACCTCTGCCCCGCAGGGCTCGTCGGGACCGCTGAGAATGTGCATGGACTTGGGACCCCAGGATAGACAGTTAAGTACTTAAAGTTATACTTTTTCTTCCCTTCGCACCGCTCCTTGCTTGCCACTTCATTCTCTATGCTCGCTACACCCTGTGTACAGGGCCTCTTGTTAATTTAAAAGAGACACCTTTACTCCGCTCACCCCCTACAGCTGCCTCCCTTGACCGCAATGGCTAACTCCCTCCCTGCCATGGGCTATGACTCTCACATCACTCATCCGACCACCTCCGTAGTGGCTCTTGGATTGCATGTGGATGAGGAGCCCTACGCCGCTCCCGTATCTCTAGAGTCTCGACAACAGGAGATTCCACGGACTTAACTGTTTACAGGGTGATGGATGATCACAGTAAGGTCAAGGTTTGGCTCTTAATCAACACGTTATGTTTTTCCTCCGACCGACTCACTCCTGTTCCCCGCGCTGCCCACTGGAACACTCTCCCCCCGGGACCCTGGAAAGGCTACTCATGTCCATGAGGTCTCTTTCACCCATTCTCACGTAGCGAGCTAGGGGGTTTCACTTCGTTCGCTCCCTATAGATAAGTGTGCAGAACTCCCTTTATTAACAAACAAGCTGGAAGTCTCGTTGACGTTGCAAGTGACGGATCACTTGGTGATTCCTGCTTGCCCAAAACTGCTCACGGACATTGCAGTAAAATTCAGCTTAGTGTTTAACTCGTGCGCCTCCGTTACTGGGAACTCCAGTGCCTAGTAGTGTTCGCCCTGGGCTTCTGTGGAGGCTGGTTCACTTTGATTGCTAGCGATGTGTGTATTTATGCCTTATTACTGTCTTGGCCTTTCTCTCATATTCCGTATAGCATGTACTCCTGTATCTTTCTGTCTATCTCCATCTACACCTACAACATGTTCTACATTTGAAACCGTGCCATACACTCCGGATCACTGAGACAGGAATTCTTTAAGCTTGTTGTTTAATGCTGTGATCATTCTCTGCCCTGTGCTGCCCTCTTATGACCACAAACATTACTTATACTAGCTGATGGCCTAAGGTCATGATGTACTCCTTTTGATATTCTATTTTGCCCTGCTGCTTATCTACAAATCTACAAATTGCTATTCGGACAGCCTGTAATTGCCTCGGCCGTGCACCCGTGAAGTTTTTTTTTTCTTTTTTTTGTGAGTATCTTCTTTTTGACATGGCAAGATGACCCGATACCCGATATGTCCTAAATACAAGCACACCGCAGATATTCTGCTCAGTTACGTACGTGCCCCAGACACTTATGATCCACATACATGCTGTCCGGCCATTTTCCTTGTCTTTCCCTGTCCTGTCTAACACACTTTTTGACTCTTCACCTCTGTTCATCATCTCTTTGTATTTTCACTGTTGCCAAGATACAAGGTATTAGCTGAAGTGTCGACCCTACGCCCCCCTCCTCCGACTGCTATGTTATTTTATTATGTAATTTTGTTATCCTGTTCACACGATAATGTTATAGTAATGTTATAGTATTGGGATTTACATTGGAAGCTGCCTAAGCCTGGGTCCTATAGTGTTGTTGTCTTGCACCACTAGAAAGTTCTTGAGCTATCTGTAATTTATAGGTGAGTATCTCGCCCACACGTCGATCTTCAAGACATATGGTACTTTAACAGTCGCTCTTAGACAAAATTAATATTGTTGTTTATGATAGGACGATCGTCTGAGCTAGTGAGCAGACATTGACATTTACGGATTACAGGGTTCATGATGCGAATTCTCCCTTCTTGCACCATATGCACCCGTTTACCATACAGCATTCTAGTCCCCACTCGCACTCATATCTTCGCATTCCTGGTTGCAGGTCTGTCAGTCTCCCACACTAGACTTTTCTTTCACGACAACTCGTTCCCCACGCAGTGGTCCTGGATTGAGCCTCATCCCTTCCTGAGACTTTCTTTCATACACGCCACTGGTTTACCCCGGCGGTACCGCAGCTGCGGTAACTTCCTTACTTGGACAGGTGAGCTAGGTCTCTCCTGTAGCCGGTATCCCCTCCATTACTTTCCGGTGTTGAATACCCCCTACGTATATACGTAGATTCTTCCCTACCCCCTCCCTCCCCATATATTCCTACCTGACTCCACTCCTTTTACCTTTGCTCTTGCTTTCTGACCCACCTATCTAGAGTTTCTCTTCTACCTTGTCTCGACTCCCGCTACAGCTCTCGGAACTTTTGCACTCTGTAATCTGTAGCCTTTCTTGCCCACTAATTATGGCTGACGATCCTCAGAATACAGCCAAAATCCTTACTAAGGTCATATCCCTCAACGTACGGGGTCTCAATACCCCTGAACGCCGCGCCCAGCTCCTTCTCACTATGCACCGTAACAAAGCGGATGTTATATTCCTGCAGGAAACGCACTTTCGTACTGACTCAACACTGAAACTACAGAATCACTACTATCCTACCGCGTTTCATGCAACGAATGATACTTCTAAGTCGAAAGGGGTCTCTATACTTGTGGCGAAACACTGCCCTTTTCAACATACTGGTACTTTGACAGATACAGGAGGCCGTTATATTTTTCTTAAGGGGACACTCTACGGTCGTAAAGTCACGTTTGCTAATATATACGCCCCAAACTCTCAACAGGTATCCTTCTTCCGTACCATTACCAATGCTCTCGTGGAATTCCAGGAGGGTAACCTCATTTTGGGAGGGGATTTCAATGTCCCTCTCAACCCACTCCAAGACACTTCTACAGGCACATCCTCTCTCCCATACGCCGCCCTCAAGTCCATCAAATCCCAAATCCAAACTCTATCACGCCACGACGCCTGGCGCACCCTCAACCCTAACGGTAAAGGTTATACTTTTTTCTCCGCCCCACATAATAAATACTCAAGGATTGACTACCTATTCCTTTCACAAAATGATCTACACACTCTTCAACAAGTGTCTATTGATCCCATGTTTCTCTCCGACCACCATCCCGTCTCCATGACAATAGCTTTCCCGACTGCGCCTTCCCGCCCTCCTTCATGGAAACTGGATCTTTCTTTACTCACGGACTCGGCTATTGCAGCTGACGTAGACATACGCCTTAAGCATTACTTTGCGGAAAATAAATCGATTGACACCTCCCCTCTTATCACATGGGAGGCACACAAATGCGTCATACGGGGCGTCCTGATAGCGGCAGCAGCTAGGCGGAATCGCAACAGACGGGAATGCCTTTTGGAACTCACAGCTCGAATACAAAGGTTGGAGGGAATGCATAAACGCTCACTGGCTTTAGATACCCTAAAGACTCTTATACAAACTACAGCGGATTTGCTAGAACTACTGGGTAAACAAATCAGACGCAAATTCGTTCTCTCCCAGAGAGTATTTTACGAATATAGCAACAAATCAGGGAAGCTTCTAGCTAGAGCATTACGAGACAAGAGAGCGTCCACGACTGTACACTCCCTGACTGACTCTGGGGGTCGCAAAGTCAACGCAACGCCTGACATAGCCGAACAATTTGTGACTTATTATTCACGACTGTATAACTTGCAACCCCCAGACATGCCTGCAGGTAGCCTACCGAGACAACAAGCTATTAGAGACTTTCTGAAGCAACATAGCCCTGAACCTATCTCTGATTCCTTAGCACAGGATTTAGACGCCCCCCTGACTACCGAAGAAGCGAGTGTAGCACTAAAACAAATGAAGCCGGGTAAGAGCCCAGGCCCTGACGGATTGCCAGCTGGGTACTACAAGACTTACTCGGACCTCCTCATACCCTTTTTTCTATCTGCGTTGAACTCTTTTTCTGCCACCATTACACCCCCGCGTGACTTACTAGCGGCACACATAACAGTGATACCTAAACCGGGTAAGGATCATTCCTCGGTTTCAAACTATAGGCCCATCTCCCTTCTAAATGTAGACCTGAAATGGTACGCCAAAATGCTTGCAAACCGTCTCCTACCCCTCCTGCCCAGGTTAATAGAACTGGACCAAGTAGGCTTCATCCCGGGTAGGGAAGCCAGGGATAATACGATAAAGGCGATTAACATTCATCATTGGTTGACCTCAAATCGAAGACAAGGCTTTATGCTTTCCCTTGACGTGGAGAAAGCATTCGATAGAGTGGCCTGGGATTACATGACGGAAGTTTTGCGGTTCTTAGGCCTCCACCACCGCATGATCCATTTTATACTTGCACTTTATGCCAATCCCACTGCTAGGGTACGTGTCAACGGTCACCTGTCGAATGCTTTCTCCCTATCCAACGGTACACGCCAAGGATGCCCCCTCTCCCCGCTTATTTTTGTCCTTACCCTCGGTACCACTGCTACGACGTCTTAGAGCCAACCGTGATATCAAGGGAGTCACCATAAATCAACATACGTACAAATTGGCTGCATTTGCGGATGACATCCTCCTCTGACGGAACCTCTCACTACAATACCGAACTTATTGAAAGACTTCCAGACCTTTAATTATCTGACCAACTTGCAAATTAATTTTGGGAAATCTATTGCCCTAAATATCTCTTTACCCCCCGACATCTGCTCACAGTGTACGGTTAACTTCCCGTTTAAGTGGGACAAGCACTCAATCACATATCTCGGCATTCAGCTCTCTTCCTCCCTGAAAAACCTATACTCTGCTAACTATCTCCCTCTACTGCAGTCCATACGGAAAGATTTGAAGCGTTGGTCGTCAAAATGAATGTTCTACCTCGTATCCTTTACCTGCTACAAACTGTCCCGATCAAGCTCCCACCAGCCTTTTTTGACGCATACAGGAGGGCGTGCACGGACTTTGTCTGGAGTGGACTCCGGCCAAGAATTAGTTTTGCTAGACTTACCATCCCTAAACTTAAAGGGGGCATAGGACTCCCGGATCTCCGTAAATACCACCAGGCCTGCCACTTGGCCAGGATAGTCGACTGGAATATCCACGCGATGACTAAAGCCTGGGTCCAACTGGAACACTCTTTCTCGCCAATCCCGCTGTCCCAGACCCCTTGGATTGGGCCGAAAAACACCCCGACCCCGTGTATGGAACATCCGCTCATTCTACCCACGCTGACCTGTTTCCGGGAAGCGTGCAAAAGGTTTAGAATCTCCTTGATTCTAGGTCCAATGACCCCTCTAAGACATAACCCAGACTTTGGACCGGGACTGACACCCTCCTTTCTTGCTGACATCTGGCCTCATAGCCACATCCGAGCCAAACACTTCTTCGAAAACGACCACCTGCTCTCTTACACAAACCTGGCCTCTAAAATGACCACGGGCTCCTTTCCCTTTTGGAACTACGTTCAACTTAGACATTATTTTGAAAAACCCAGTCCGAAACCAGAATGGTCTCGGAGACATACCCTTTTTGAATCACTCTGTCTGAACGCTACACCACTAACTCACCTGATCTCCAGCATCTATGCACTTTTTTTTTCTGACCAACATTCTAAACTGAACTGGGCGAGCCACAAATGGGAATGTGAACTCGCCATTGATCTCATGGACCAGGAGTGGGAAAACGCCTATACCTGTATACACAAAGGGTCTGTAAATGTTCACACACAGGAAAATGCGTTCAAGGTTTACTCAAGATGGTATAAGACCCCCATCAGATTACACCACATATACCCTTCCCAATCCCCGCTCTGCTGGAGATGTGGGACGGACATGGGCTCCCTGATTCACATATGGTGGTCATGTCCTAAACTGCAGTCGTTCTGGACAGAAGTCCACCGCCTTATCAACTCTATTACCACGTACTGTCTAGACTTTACCCCGGCGCAATTCCTACTGCATCATTCCAACTTACCACTAAGAACCTATGTCAAGTCCTTGGCTATGCATTTGGTAAACACGGCTAAACTGTGCATACCAGCGAAATGGAGCTCACCGGAGCCACCTTCAATCTCGGAATGGTTCCAACGCATACACAAAATAGCAGAAATGGAAGACTTAATACATCAGGCCCATGACACACCCTCGAAATATACACGATCTTGGGCATGCTGGTTACATTTTATTGCTACAGACGAATATAAAAGATATATGACTTGAGAGCCTTCTGAGAGCTGTGGTGGGAGGATGAGTCCTACAGTAACTCTCCTCTCTCGCTTCCCTCGCTTTCCTTACTTTCCTCTTCTCAACCCCGCTCTACATTCCCGTCCCGACCTCTTCTTTCTTTGCCTACCCCCTCAAGCCCACACACACTTCTGTTACCGATGTATCACATATTCTATCTGAATTGCCCCCTCTAGCTACTTTATGATAATGTTCGACCTTTCCTGGTACCCGTCTCCCACTATGTATGTATGTCTGTATGTACCCTATTCGTAATTCCCTCCCTATTCCCTGGACTTTGTGCTCCCGCCCTTTAGACCCCAGATTCACCATGTACTACCATATCGCAACATAATCCCACCCTTTTACAATATGTAGACTTATGTTGGACTACTATGCAACCTCCTTAGAATTGAGTCCAGATATATGTTCCTATTTTTAGAGTACCCTATTACCTGTTACATTTAACTGTAGTGTAACAGCGGTACGGGCTTAGGTGCTGTTGCATTTATTTACTATATTCACCATACTTGTCGGCTGCGTCCGCTACCTTATATGGCGGCTGCGTCCGCAATTATGTGATTGGTTGTATACTTTGTTTTCAAACTCTATAAAAATTTTGTTTAAAAAAATTAAATAAAACGGCAGGGTAGTAACGGAGAAGGGACAGGGACGGGACAGTGCTGGGAGGAGGGAAGCCATCAGCGGCTTCAACACTTGAATGTCCGCTCAGTGCACCCAATATAGACAGCACTGGACTTACAGAGTCCCTGGATCCCCCCTTTCTATCAGTGACGTACATCTAGAGGCATATTTAGATCCTTGGATCCTCAGACTCTAGAGAGAATAGCGGGGTACTGGATGTTCCAGCAACACTAGCGATGCTAGCATTATAGACTGTGCCTCCCCCTCTCTGGGCTAGCCTTCGCCGGTCTCCCTGAGTGTTCTTTTTCAGCCAATACACACGTACATCAAGCCGGGGAAGAAAAAAAAAAAAAAAAAAAAGAAGCAAGAGAGAAGACAGAAAAACCAGACTTACTTTTGCTATCTTCACATATACCTATGCTTCTCCCTTCATCCAGTGAATAAGCAGTAGGAGAATAGAGGGGATGACGAAGTAGAAACAATACAAAGGTGCCTGCCTATACTGGGAGCTTTATCAACCCAAATCGCCCTAGGAAAAGGGGAACACTGCTACAGGGAAGGAAGGAGGCAGAGGAAAAAAAAAACAACGCATATAGACTTTACCCTTCTGAGGAGGGAGAAAGATTATTTTTTTTTTTTTTTTAGATAGTACTTTGAGGATGGAGAGGGGGGGGGGATTTGGGGGGAGTGTGGACCGGTGTACAAGGTAAATATAATTTGAATACGAATGTTTACGGGAAAATTATTTATACTAACAATATATCTTTCTTTTTGTCAATTTATCCTTTAATTTATCCCTTTATGGAGATATGCTTGTCTAGGGTAATAATGATAGCATATTATATTGAGTGTTGAACCCGCCACACGTTTGTATGAAAGGAAACTTTTTTTTTTTTTTTGTGTTGGGAGGGTTGAGTTTGAGAAATGTTGGGTATTGACTATGGAACAGACACCATGGTCGGTAAAAAGGGGTTAGTCTAAATGCCTCTCCACTCTCGTCCAGGTATGAATGGAACTTGGGATCTAAGGATGAGGTGGAGAGGGATGGAGAGGGCTAGGGATGGAGAGGGATAGGGTGGGTGGGAAGGGAGGAGGGAGGGTAAGATGTTGTAAGAATGAGATGTATAAAAGTCCAGAGGTGTAATTTAAGATTCCAGAAGAGGTTCCCTCCCCAAAATGGAAGGTGTAGGAGGCAGTTCTCCGGGTTTTAAATACGTCAGGTAAAAAAAAGTAAAAATAGTTATTCAGTAACATCATGGAATGTCAGAGGATAGAATTCTAGGTTTAAGCGAGCCCTGATGTTTCAGTATATAAGAAAATATAGTCTGCAACTAATTATATTACAGGAGACACATCTAATGGGGAAAAAAATAAACGTTAAAAAAAACCTGGATACAAAAAGAATATCATGCCACCTACTCATCCTATGCGAGAGGGGTATCAGTGTTAGTTAATAAATCTTTTCCCGGAAAGGTGGAAAAATTCCATATAGATTTACAAGGGAAATAATAGGATTTTTGTACTCACCGTAAAATCAGTTTCTCTGACGTCCATAGACTGACACAGCTCTCATACTGATTACGTGTGGGTATATGTCCCTGCTTGCAGGAGAAGACCTAGGCAGAATGTTAGATGTTAAAACATTCTAGAACAAACCAGAGCTGAACAGCCCCGCCCGGGGGGGGGGTCCCTCCGGACATTAACCTCCCACCTGCAGCTAGCAGTCTCAGTTCGTAACAAAGCAGTACAAACCTTAAAAGGAAGGGTGGGTGCTGTGTCAGTCCATGGACGTCAGACAAACGGATTTTATGGTGAGTACAAAAATCCTATTTTCTCTTATCGTCCATGGACTGACACAGCTCTCATACTGCTTACGTGTGGGACGTCCCAAAGCAGTATAAGAAAAGGGTGGGAGCAAAATAGTAAGGAACAACCAAAACTTCACTCCAAACCAGCAGAGCTCCTCAACGGAGGAGTTGCAACATTAAACAGCGGCCTGCAACACTTTGCGCCCGAAGGAAGCATCCGAAGATGCAGCCACATGAACCTTGTAGAATTTTGAAAAGGTATGAACGGACGACCAGGTCCCCGCCTTGCACACTTGTGCAACCGACGCTTGATGTCGGAAAGCCCATGAAGCACCGATTGCCCTGGTGGAATGTGCCGTGACCGGGAAGGGAGGCGCCCGCCCCTTAATGGCATAGGCCTTTATAACAGTCTGTCTGATCCACCTAGAAATGGTGGCAGACGACACCGCTTGGCCCTGTTTCGGACCAGAGACAGATACAAACAGCGAGTCAGACTTCCAAATAGAAGCAGTAGCCGCCAGGTATACCCGTAAGGCACGCACCACATCCAAATTGTGAAGCGTAACCTCTCTAGGATGCGATGGATGAGGGCACAAGGACGGAAGGACAATGTCCTCATTAAGGTGAAAAGCCAAAACCACCTTAGGAAGGAAAGACGGTCGCGGTCGCAATAACGCCTTATCCTTATGGAGGACCAGGTAACACGACTTGCGTTACATAGCCGCCAACTCAGACACTCGTCTAACCGAAGTGATGGCCACTAAGAAAGCCACCTTCTGGGACAAAGTTAAAATAGGAATATCTCTTATATTTTCAAAAGGAGGTTCCTGAAGAACCGAGAGCACCAAGTTCAGATCCCAAGGAGGGAGAGGGGGCTTGGCAGGTGGAACCACATGGCGTAACACATGCACAAAAGTGCTAACTAGGGAATGACCTGCTAAGGGTCTTTGAAAGAAAACGGCCAAGGCCGAAATCTGACCCTTAATAGTGCTCAAAGCCAGCCTTTGTGCAACACCACGCTGTAAGAACCGCAGGATTCTGGGGACAGAGTACGCCCGTGGACGCCAGTCTAGCTCTTCGCACATAGCGATGTAAGCTCTCCAGGTACGGTGATAGATCTTCCTAGAAGACTTCCTTGCCCTAAGCATGGTTGAAATTACCGAATCCGACAGGCCTCCCTCAACGGCAGGCGCCAAGGGACGTCTGCGATGAGACGTACCAGGCTGGCGTACCATTGACGCCGAGGCCAGTCCGGGGCAATGAGGATCACCGGGATGCCCTCGGCCGCCACCCTGCGCAGCAGACGATGAAGCAACTGCAGCGGAGGGTAGACATACATCAAGCGATACTGACCCCACAGGGCCACTAACGCGTCCGAGGCATCCGCCCAGGGGTCCCTGGACCTGGTCACAAACCTCGACACCTTGCGATTGAGTCGAGACGCCATCAGGTCCACATCCGGAGTGCCCCACCACCGACAAAGGAGTTGAAACAACTCCGGATGCAAGGACCATTCCCTCTGGTCCAGGGACTGGCGGCTCAGATAGTCCGCCTGCCAGTTTTCTACGCCCGGAATGTAGACGGCCGACAGCGCCGGCACGCTTCTTTCCGCCCACCTTAGGATGTGGGCGACCTCGGACGCCGCAGCCGAGCTCCGAGTGCCCCCCTGATGGTTGACATATGCCGCGGCCGTGGCGTTGTCCGACTGGATTCAGACCGAGCACCCCTGTAGCCTCTTCGACCATGCGGAGAGACACAGTCTGATTGCCCGCAATTCCAGGACGTTGATTGGGAGACGAGATTTGTCTGGAGTCCAGAGCCCTTGAGCTGACAGGACTCCCCACACTCCTCCCCAGCCCGTCAGGCTGGCGTCCGTCCTGATCACCGTCCAGTGGATGGGGAGGAACGACTTCCCGGCCCGAAGAGCCGGGGATCTCAGCCACCACGTCAGGGACGCCTTGACAGAGTGACTCAACTGAACCTGAAGATCCAATGATAATGGGGACTTGTCCCAAACAGACAGAATTCCCTTCTGCAATGTCCGAGTGTGTGATTGAGCATACGGAACTGCCTCGAAGGAGGCCACCATTAGTCCCAGGACTCTCATGCAGAAGCGAATTGACGACCATTTTCGGGACATCAGAACCTGCACTGCCGACTGAAGTGTCAGTAACTTCTCTGAGGGTAGAAACACCTTCGCTGCCGAAGTGTCCAGGATCAGACCCAGATACTCCAAGCGCTAAGTTGGGACTAGAGCCGACTTCTGCATATTCAGAATCCATCCGAAGTCCCGGAGGGTCTGACTGACTATTGTCACATTTTCCTCCAATTCTGAACCATTTTCTGCTCTGAGAAGGAGATCGTCTAGATAGCTCACGATAACAATTCCTCGCTGTTTCAGCAAAGCTAGAACTGGGGCAAGCACTTTGGTGAAAACCCGTGGTGCCGATGCTAGGCCGAAGGGAAGAGCCACGAACCGATAGTGGACTTCGCCTATGGCAAAGCGCAGAAACCTCTGGTGGCTTGCGCAGATTGGGACGTGCAAGAAAGTGTCCTAGATATCCAAGGACGCCAAAAAATCCACTTGTTGGACTGTCGCGATCACCGTGCGAATGGATTCCATCTGGATTTTTAATACCCTCACATAGGCATTCAGGGCCTTGAGGTCCAGGATTGGCCGGACCCCGTCCTTCTTCGGGACAACAAACAGGTTTGAGTAAAACCCCTGAAACCTCTCTTGTGACGGAACCGGCACAATTACTCCGCACCCAAGCAAATCCTGTACGGCCCCAAGAGGGCCACCCGGCAGGCAGAAATGAGAGGGAGGTTCGAGGGAAAAAACCTGTTTGGGGGCCACGAGCGGAACTCTATCCTGTATCCCGAGGTGACCACCTCTCACACCCACCGGTCGGAGATCCGGGAGGTCCACCGCTCCGAGAACCTGTGAAGACGTCCCCCCACCCCAGAGTCGGGCAGGGGCAAGACTTCATGCGGTGCTGGGCTTGGGAGCTTGCTTGGTAGGCTTACGCACCCAGGGACGTCTTTGTCCCCCAGCCGCATTCTTTTCAGTCTGGGCGGGCTTACCCGTGGAATCTGACTGACGAAAAAACGTCTTCTTCGCCGGAAAGGAAGGGCCAGGCCTGCGGTGGGGCTCCTTTCCCTTAATAGACTGGGGAAGGAAGGTGGTCTTACCTCCTGTGACATTTTTAATAATGTCATCCAGGGCAGTCCCAAACAGTCTACCGCCCTTAAAGGGCAAGTCAGCCAGGAGCTTTTTGGAAGCTAGGTCGGCCGACCAGCATTTCAGCCAGATAAAGCGACGCATCACCACAGCAGAGATAGAGGCCCCCATTATTAAAAGGGGTCGCATCCAAAGTGGCATCGCACACAAAGACTAAACCCTGCGCAAGTTAGTGAGCCAGGGCAATGGTTTCAGGAGGGAGATTATGCTCCTGCACTGTCTGGTGCAATATCTTTGCCCAGCCTGTGAGTGTCTGAGACACAAGTGTCGCCACCACTATAGGGAGTAAGGCGGCCCCCAATAAGGTGAACATAGTTCTACTCGCCACTTCTGACCTCCTGTCAGCGGGATCCTTAAATGCAGGAGTCCCTTCCATTGGGAGCGTGGTAGCCTTATTCAAACGGGCGACCACTGGGGGGATAGTCCACTTCTTAACCAGGTCCTCCTCAAAGGGGTACCTTAAGGCTATGCGCCGCGGGACCGTCAAAGTCTTCTGCGGCTTATCCCAGACTAGGTCAATGAATGTATTAAAAAAAAGGCACATATGGAAAACCTTTTTTGAAGAAACGGCTTTAAAGGAACCAAAGTATACCGCTTCCACCTGAGGTTCCTCAGCCTCAACATTCAGCTTGAGAGTGTCCCTCATAGCATCAATGAGTTCACTTACAAGCACCCTGTCAGTTGGTGGTTCAAGACAGAGGTCTTCCTCACAAGGAAGGTCCTGTCCAAAGACATCAAAATACTAATAACTAGGGTCCTCAGCAGCAGTAGCTAGGCCCATATCCGAGTCAGAGCACTCCCCATGTGGAGATTGTGTGGGGAGGGGGCACTTTACAGCTACCGTGCGTTCGCACACCGCTTCCAGCTTGACAAGGAATGATTCCAGGACTGCCGACAACTGGTCCATAGGGACCGCAGGTGCAGGAGCACTGCCAGTTGCCTCTGACAAGTGTGGAGAAGCAGGTGAACCAGACTCCATACTTCCACCCTCTGAGACCTTATTCACTATTACAGTGAATAATACAGTCCACCCACTGGCTGTGCTGAGGCTGAGGAGGGGATACCCGGAGGACTAACCACCCTTAGGGACCGCTCGGTTCCGCTGTATGAGCCGCGCTGCAGCGCGAGTGAATCCTGAGGAGAGTGAAGAATCTGTGAGGAGACTGAGTTATTTCGCGCCATTCAACAGCGCCGCTAGAGGCCGAAAACGAAAGTGAAAGCGCCGCAGCTACAAGAAAATGGCCGCCGGGTGCCTGTATAACTGCACATTTGAGCCGCGGCAAGATGGCCGCTGAGCGCACTTTTTAAATTTAAAAACACAGCACAAATGGCGCACGCAATAAGGCCTCACACACTCCCCCAGAACACTTCCCAGAGTTCACCAACAGCCATGAGCGCCCCCCTCCAGGGCAGAGTGACCCCCCAAGCACCCCCACACAGCACAGCACCAGAACAGGGTGCAGAGAGCAACATAACAGGGGGGAGACAGGGAGAACCCCCCCACACAAAGAAACACAGCCAGCATGTACTCACCTGCAGCAGGAGAGACTACTTACCCGTCTCTAGAGGGACCCACTGGCTTGTTTCAGACAGACCTATCACAGAGTAGTACTGCGTAGCTGTCGGCCCGGTCCACTGCGAAAGATACAGTCAGGTACTGTTCAATCTTGAGAGGACCGCGGAAGCATGAAAGCAACCCGGACACCCCTGGAGTCATGGGGTATGTCGTGAAGTGAGTCTCACGCACACAAGGCGAGGATCAGCACGCTCGATGGTCGGACAGGGAAGACTACGAGGATACTAGTGTACCCAGCCGACAGTTGATTGAAGGTCTCAAAAATAAAATAATAAAATTCCCAAAGGAATAAAATTTAAAAAGTAAAATCTTCCAGGAGACTGGCTCCTGAGAGAGCCACGTCTTCTCCTTCTGCTAGGCAAAAAAAACCGAGTCTGAGGCTGCTAGCTGCAGGTGGGAGGGTAATGTCCGGAGGGACCGCCCCCCTGGGAGGGCTGTTCAGCTCTGGTTTGTTCTAGAATGTTTTAACATCTAACATTCTGCCTAGGTCTTCTCCTGCAAGCAGGGACATATACCCACACGTAATCAGTATGAGAGCTGTGTCAGTCCATGGACGATAAGAGAAAATAGGATTTTTGTACTCACAGTAAAATCCGTTTCTCTGACGTCCATGGACTGACACAGGTGGATACTGTAAACGTGTGGGTATATGTCCCTGCTCGCAGGAGAAGATCTAGGCAGAATGTTAGATGTTAGAAACATACATTCTAGAACAAACCAGAGCTGAACAGCCCCGCCCAGTGGGGCGGTCCCTCCGGACATTATCCTCCCACCTGCAGCTAGCAGCCTCAGTTCGTAACAAAGCAGTACAAACCTTAAAAGGAAGGGTGGGTGCTGTGTCAGTCCATGGACGTCAGAGAAACTGATTTTACGGTGAGGACAAAAATCCTATTTTCTCTTATCGTCCATGGACTGACACAGCTGGATACTGTAAATGTGTGGGACGTCCCAAAGCAGTATCAGAAGGGTGGGAGCAGTAGTAAAGGAACAACCAAAACTTCACTCCAAACAAGCAGAGCTCCTTAACGGAGGAGTTGCAACATTAAACAGTGGCCTGCAATGCTTTGCGGCCGAAGGAAGCATCCGAAGATACAGCCACATCAACCTTACAAAATTTTGAAAAGGTATGGACGGACGACCAGGTCGCCGCCTTGCACACTTGTGCAACCAACGCTTGATGTCGGAAAGCCCAGGAAGCACCAATAATCTTGGTGGAATGCGCCGCAACCGGAAAGGGAGGCGCCCGCCCCTTAAGGGCATAGACCTGTATGACCGTCTGCCTGATCCACCTAGAGACGGTGGCAGACGACACCGATCGGCCCTGTTTTGGATAAGAGACAGACACAAACAGTGAGTCAGACTTCCGAAGGGAAACCGTAGCAGACAGGTACACCCGTAAGGCTTGTACCTATCTTAATGAATGATGCGCAAACTCTCAGGGATGCGATGGGTGAGGACACAAGGACGGAAGAACAATGTCGTCCTTAAGGTGAAAGACCGAGACCATCTTTTGAAAAGGACGGTCGTGGGCGCAACACCGCCATATCCTTATGGAGGACCAAGTAAGGCGACTTGCAGGACAAGGCCGCCAACTCAGACACCCGTCTAACCGAAGTAATGGCCACTAAGAAGGCCACCTTCTGGGACAAGGTCAAGAGAGGAATCTCTCTGATATTCTCAAAGGAATGTTCTTGGAGAACCGAGATGCATCAAATTCAGATCCCAAGTAGGGAGAGGAGGCTTGACAGGGGGGATCACATGGCGAACCCCCTGCACAAAAGGTGTTAATCAAGGAATGGCCCGGTAGCGGTAGTTGAAAAAGACAGCCCGGGCCGAAATCCGACCCTCAAAAGGTATGCAAGGCCAGCTTTTGGGTCACACCACGCTGTAAGAACAGCAAAATCCTGGGAACGGAATATGTCCGAGGACCCCACTCAAGTACCTCGCACATAGAGATGTAAGCCTTCCAGGTACGGTGATATATCTTTCTGGAGGAAGATTCCCATGCCAACAACATAGAAGAGATGACCGAATCCGAGAGAACTCGGTCCTTCAGCACCTGGCTTTAAACAGCCATGCCATTAAAGCCAAGGACTGTAAAGCAGGATGAAGTATGTGATCATGAGACAGAAGGTCCACCCCAATAGGCAGTCGCCAAGGAACGTCTGACTAGCCGAAGTAGATCGGCGTACCAATGTCACAGTTTCGGAGCAATGAGGATCACCGGAATGGCTTCAGCCCCTACTCTGCGAAGTAACAACAGTAGCGGAGGGTAAGCATATATCAGGCGATAATGCCCCCACGGGCTTCCAACGCGTCTGACGCGTCTGCCCAGGGGTCCCTGGACCTGGCCACAATCTTGCCACCTTGCAAGTGAGTCGAGAGGCCATAAGGTCCACATCCGGTGCCCCCACCTCCGGTAAAGGAGGTGGAACACCTCCGGATGCAAGGACCCTTCCCCAGCAATGCACACGGCCGACAGGACCGTCTTGCAGCGAGATGTATGAAAATCCCAATAAGACTCCGCAATATATCGGAGAAGAGAGGCCCCGGTGTACAGGGTGCCTCAACTGTTGGCCAATAAATGCAACTTGACAGAGCTTCCCTAGAAACTCGCTCAGAGGACCAGTACCTCAGCCTCCACAGGTGACGCAAACCCACCCCGGGCACAGAGACCCTGAAGGCTAAAGCAGTTGCAGTGCACCTGCTAGTCGACTGATAGAGGAAGCAGAGGCTTTTGCCCAGTCATTGAGCTACAGAAACGCCAGATACGCAGCCACTAACGGGCGCAACGCTAACCTCAGCCTGGCGAACACAGTCCAAGCCAGCGCTTCTGACCACCACTGAAAGCAGGTGGAAAGTGGTACCCCTGAAACCAGGGATCCTTATGACAATGCTCCATCCAGCAGCTACCCATAGATAAGTGCTGATTGTACAAACATATAGTTTATACTATGTATTGCGTCACACGCGCAAATAGAGTGTGGGAGGAAACCCACCCAGCCACAAAGAGCATAATACAACCACATACTGCGTATGTAGTTTAGTATGTGTGGATAAACCTATTAAACACGCTTATACTGTGCCAGCGACTAAGGCGCGCACATCATCGGGGCTTGGACGTAAACCAGCCACGCAGATTGCGTACACAACCGTGTAGGTAAGTTAGCCTGCGAATAAACAAATTGCACATGATTATACTGTGCATAGCGCTGAAAATGCGCACACCATTGGAGCGCAGGGGAGAAACCGGAGCACCCAGATGAAACCCACGCAGACTGCATACGCATACCGTGTAGGTATTATAGTATGTGTGCTAAACATTTTGCACAAGCCCATGTGTGCATAGCACCGAAGGCGCGCACAACGTTGGCGCGTGGGAGGAACCGAAGTACCCCACGCATACCCAGAGAATGCAATACCTACAACTACTGTGAATGTATTTAGTGTTGTTTATAAACATAATGTGTATGTTTACACCGTGTATTGCACCAAAGGCTAGCATGTCATGTAGCGTGGGCGGAAACCTGGAGGAAACCCACGCAGACTGCACAGACATACCGGGTAGGTATGTTAGTATGTTGATATCAAATCGCACAAATTTAGGCTGTGCATAGCGCCGAAGCGCCCATACCAATGGAGTGTGGGAGGGAACCGGAGTACCCGGAGGAAACTCACACAGACTGCATACACATACCGTGTAGGGATTATAGCATGCTTGATAAACATTGAACATGTTTACCTGTGCAGAGGGCCAAAGGCGCACATACCGTCAGCGCGTGGGAGTAAATATGTATAGTATGTGCAATAAACATATTGAACATGTCTATACTGTGCAGAGAGCCGAAGCGCACATACCATGAGAGCGCGGGAGGACACCGGAACCCCCAGCGGAAACCCGCGCCGACCCAGAGAGTATAATACATACATATACTGTGAATGTATCTAGAGTCGTGCATAAACATATTTTGTACGTTTATATCATGTATGGCACTGAAACACAGCATTGGAACGTGGGGGGACACCCACACAGACACAGAGACCAATAACACATACATACACTGTGAATGTATGCAGTGTAGAGGTATGGGATGAGTTTAAATTATGGCGCAGAGGCGCATAATCTTCTCTGTATCATTCCAACCTGTTTGACCGTGCTGCCGAAGCAGCATGCAGGCAACAGGTAACCTCTGATCCTCAGACCGTGTGTCTGTCAGAGCTCAGAGCATTCCCCAGGAAATGGCGGGAAACCACAGGTGCAGAGACCCTGTTGTTGCCTCAGGACATCACACAGAAGGCTCACAGGGACTAGAGACATAAATGAATAAAGTCCCCCCCCTGCCATGCTGCACCGACCAGGGGGAGGGAAACACTGTGTACCACTGTATCATCCATGCTGCTCTCGACGCAGTGTGTGAGGAAAACAGTGAGGAAGCTGTGTAAAAGAAAGGCCTGAAGGAACCAAGGGAAACAGCGTCCACCTGAAGTACCACAGCCACAGCACCCAGCTTGAGTGTTCCTCGCATCATCAATGAGTTCACTTACAAGTGCCCTGTCATTCACTGACAGAGAACTGGAGTCTTCCTCACAAGGGAATGTCCTGTTCATAAACATTAAAATATTCAGAGCTAGGGTCCTGAGCACAGTAGCTAGGCCCATATCTGAATCAGAGCACTCCTTCACTAAAGATTTTTGTGGGGAGAGGGGGCTGATAGCTCCCTTCGCTTGCATACCGCTTCCATTCTGACAAGGAATGATTCCAGGACTGCCGACAACTGGTCCATAAGGGCCGCAGGTGCAGGAAACATATGAACATGTTTAACTGTGCAGCACTGCCAGTTGCCCCAGGCAAGTGTGGAGAAGCAGGTGTATCAGACTCCATATCACCACCCTCTGAGACCTTATATCCTAGTACAGTGAATATACAGTCCACCCACTGGCTACGCTGAGGCTGAGGAGGGGATACCCAGAGGATTCACCAACCCTTAAGGACCGCTCAGCCCTGCTGAAGAAACCGCGCTGTGAGCCTGAGGAGAGTGAGGAATCTGTGAGGAGATTGTGAGGAGATTGTGAGGAGATTGTGAGGAGATTGTGAGGAGATTCGCGCTGCAGCGCCGCCACTAAAGGCCGAAACCGAAAGTAAATGTGCGGCGGCTACAAGAAAATGGCCGCCGGCCGCAGCTATAACTGCGCCATTGAACCACGCCAAGATGGCCGCCGAGCGCGAAATTCAAAGGCAAACAGCGCTAATGCACGCGCTAATGGGCGCACGCAATAATCACCTCACACACCAGGAAAACTGCCCCTCACCCCAGAGCCCACTACAGACATGAGCGCCCAGCCAGGCCAGAGTGACCACCAAGCACCCCCACAGCACAGCACCAGTACAGGGTGCAGAGAGCAGCATAACAGGGAGGAGACAGGGAGAAAACCCCCATATAAAGAAACACAGCCAGCATGTACTCACCTGCAGTAGGAGAGACTACTTACCCGTCCCTTTCAGGGACCCACTGGCTTGTTTCAGACAGACCTATCACAGAGCAGTACTGCGTAGCTGTCGGCCCGGTCCACCGCGAGAGATACAGTCAGTCAGGTACTGTTCAATCTTGAGAGGACCGCGAGAGCTAAAAGCAACCCGGCCACCCCTGGAGTCATGGGGCATGTCGTGAACTGAGTCTCACGCACACAAGGCGAGGATCAGCACGCTCGATGGTTGGACAGGGAAGACTACGAGGATACCAGTGTACCCAACCTGTTGCCCAGCCGACGGTTGATTGAAGGTCTCAAAAATTAAATAAAATTCCCCAAAGGAATAAAATTTAAAAAGTAAAATCTTCCAGGAGACTGGCTCCTGAGAAAGCCACGTCTTCTTCTGCTAGGTAGAAAAAAACTGAGGCTGCTAGCTGCAGGTGGGAGGGTAATGTCCGGAGGGACCGCCCTCCTGGGCGGGGCTGTTCAGCTCTGGTTTGTTCTAGAATGTATGTTTCTAACATCTAACATTCTGCCTAGATCTTCTCCTGCGAGCAGGGACATATACCACACGTTTCCAGCTGTGTCAGTCCATGGACGATAAGAGAAATGTGATTTTACTAGGGCCGAAACAACTAATCGATTAATCGACAACTAATCGATTAATAAATTAATCGATAACTATTTTCATAATCGATTAATCGGCCAGTAACACATAATGGGGTTAAAAAAACTAAAAATAGCCCTTTGCAGTACAAAAAGAGCAAATCGCTACTGTAAATATTACTTTACTGCCCCACAGTAAAAAATTAACCCCTTACAGTAGTGATTATTTGCTCTTTTTGTACTAATTTTTTATTTTTTTTACCCCATTATATAATATCTCTGAATATCTCTGGGCCTGGGTCACACCTCTGTGTTTTTTGGTGCTTTTTGCAGAAACGCACTACAGTTCATTTACATGGTTTCCTATGGGACACGTTCACATCCATGATTTTTTCAGCTGCTGCATTATATTATTATTTATTTAAGGTACCCATAAAGCGCCGTCAATTTACACAGCGCTCCACACACACATCACACACACTCACAACGGTCCCTACCCTCAAGAAGCTTACAATCTAAGGTCCCCAACTCACATTCATATACTGGGCCAATTTTGGACAGAAGCCAATTAACCTACCAGCATGTCTTTGGAGTGTGGGAGGAAACCGAAGTACCCGGAGGAAACCCACGCAGGCACAGGGAGAACATGCAAACTCCAAGGCAAACTACCTGCCTTGGAGTTTGCATGTTCTCCCTGTGCCCTGTCTTGGTATTCGAACCAGCAACCCTTTTTACTGCTAGGCGAGAGTGCTACCCACTACAATGGAGAAGCTGCAGAAAAGCATGTAATAATGCGTTTTTGCTGCAATGTGTGTTTTTTAATCTGCCCAACAACAAATTGGCCAAAAAAAATGTAAAAATGCAAATCGCCGCAAAATTAACTTTTTTTTTCTTCTTAAGGTTATTAATCGATTAATCGAAACAATAATCGGCCAACTAATCGATTATGAAAATAATCGTTAGTTGCAGCCCTAGATTTTACTATATAAGATCGGGCAACAAAGGTGCATTATAGTGGCAATATATATTCCACCTCCATTCTCAGTTGTAATCTTAAATGAGATAATGGAAAAAATTATTCAATATCTTCCAGCAAAATTGATGCTCATTGGAGATTTCAATTGGGTGATGTCGTCCGCTGAATTGGACAGACCGAAACCTTCCAAGAATCACTCAGCCAATTTATATAATTGGGCACAAGCGACGGGGGTAACGGGGATATGGAGATAGACAAATCCGGAAAAAAGTATAGATTCCTGCTATTCTACATCTTATAAAACAGCGTCTAGGATAGATCTGGCATTTGCGGATTCCGCAATGTTAACAGACATTGTAGACTCTGAATATCTACCGAGTGGCCTGTCAGACCATGCTCCCCTACGGGTGTCAATACGCATCCCCACTTTTAGAGACACAGCATTGTGGAGGTTACCTCCACAATGGGTGACATACCCAGAGATATCAGAAAAGATGGTAACCATAATAAATGAATACTGGGAAAATAATGAGGGATCATCCTCAGTAGATATAGTCTGGGATGCGTTCAAAGCATATCTACGAGGACAATACATTTCCAACATTGCAGCAATAAATAAAAAACAGAAGGTCAAGGTACAGGAGTTACAAATACAGGTAGAATGTAGTAAGGAAAAATATAGTAAAGACCCAAGAAATCTTAATTTTGATTTAATAAAGGCCGCACAAAGAGAATTACAATTACACATGGAGGATATAACAAGGCTAGAATTATACAAAAAGAAACAAAATATCTTTGAATTAGGGGACAAAAGTGGGAGGTTCTTGGCGAGACTGGCACAACAGGAATATCAACCTACAACTATAGCAGAAATAGAAACGTTAGAAGGAATGAGAGTAAAAGAACCAGATGAGATTTTGAAGGCCTTTGGCGATAACTATGCTGGGTTGTATGCCTCCTCTCTCTCCTCCGGCTTCCATCCGAGGGCCATGTCGGACTTATTGGACCGGGTGGCCCTCGGGTGGTTGTCGGATAGGTAGAGGGAGGCACTGGTGGACCCAATTGCAAGCAAATAAATAATTAAGGTTATAAATACATTCCCAGGGGAAAAAACACCAGGTCCAGATGGAATCCCCGGTGAATTCTATAAAAAATAAAGATTTTTTAGCTCCAAAATTGGTAAAGGTATTTTCAGAGGGATTGTTGAAGGGGATATTGCCAGACTCAATAAGACAGGCACATATAACCCTAATATATAAAGACGGCAAAGATCCAAAACTATGCCCCTCATATAGGCCGATAATATTTTGAAGTCTATATTCAGTAATGCTAACTAAAATATTAACATCTAGATCAGTGTTTCTCAACTCCAGTCCTCAAGGCACCCCAACAGGTCATGTTTTCAGGATTTCCCTCAGATAAAACAGCTGTGGTAATTACTAAGGCAGTGAAACTGATTAAATCACCTGTGCAAAATAATGGAAATCCTGAAAACATGACCTGTTGGGGCGCCTTGAGGACTGGCGTTGAGAAACACTGATCTAGATTACAGCCTTTATTAAAATCCATTATAGACTCAGATCAGACGGGATTTATGCCACAGAGAACGACAGATGTAAATCTCCGTAGATTATTTACGAACATACATGCACACCATAACTGTGAAGGATCTAGGACGGTGGCTTCCCTAGATATAGAAAAGGCCTTCGATACTATAGAATGGCCCTTTCTATGGGAAGTACTCAGAAGAATGGGGTTCCCTTTAAAATTTATCAACTGGGTTCAAACAATATATAGAAAACCTATGTCAGCGGTTAAACTCGGGGAAAAGGTTGTCACCTTTCTTTGAGCTGTACAGAGGTACAAGACAGGGCTGCCCCCTCTCTCTCCAGCACTCTTTGCAGTAGCAATAGAGCCAGTGGCAGAGGCTTTGAGGACGTCACAAGAGATTCAGGGACTCCGAATAGGAGGGCTGGAGGAGAGGGGAGCTCTGTACGCAGACGATATGTTGTTATTTTTGAGGGATGCGGGTCCGTCATTGAATGGAGCGTTGGAGTTATTGAATACCTTTTCATTATTCACAGGACTTAAAGTCAACTGGGGTAAATCATTGTAATAGATCAAGGAGCACAGGATACAGCGACCCCAAATCTGCCATTAAAATGGGTAACAGAATTTAAATATTTGGGCATAGTGATATCGCGACAGGCTGAAAAATTTTAAATGTTGAATTTAGATCCAGTGCTACAGGAAAAAAAGAAAAAACTAAAAAGGTATGGGAGATGCTCCCCCTGTCCCTACTAGGACGCATAAATATGATAAAGATGAAGATTCTCCCTCAGTTGCTATACTTGTTTAGAAATTCACCACAATGGTTACCAAAAAGTTTCTTCACACAGCTACATGGTATGTTATCTTCATTTATATGGCAAAATAAATTGGCTAGAATAAAATTAAATACACTCATGCGCCCGGTGTCACAGGGGGGGTTGGCTTTCCCTGACCTACATAGGTATTATCTAGCAGCACAGCTGGTAACAGTAGGAAGGTGTTTAGATCCCGATAGATATGATCCCGCTACAATGGTGGAGGCTGCAGTGGTCCAGTCTCTGGAGGCGCTGCAGGCACTACCATTTCGTGGGTTAAAAAATAGCCAAGATTTAACTCCATCAATGGTAACGACAGTAAAAGCATGGAAAGCTGGTATGATAAGAGAGAGTGATCAAAAAACATATATATATATATATATCCAAATACTCCATTATGGAGAAATCCTGAACTTAGACACCTATCTTCTATTCCGGATCCTAGAGCATGGACAAAATTTGAAGTAAAAAAAATATCACAAGTAATACACGAGGGAAAAATATCTTCATTTGCAGATATGAGAAAAAACTGGAATGTCCCCGAGAGCTACCTTTTTAGATATTTCCAGCTAAAACATGCGTTGTCAGCCCAGTTCCCACAGGGTACCCCCTCAGTTAATAGAAACAGGCTTAGAAAAAATTATGAGAAAGAAGAGAAAGGGGGATGATTTCAATCCTATATAATCATCTATTAAAG
This sequence comes from Rana muscosa, assembly GCA_029206835.1. Lineage (NCBI taxonomy): Eukaryota > Metazoa > Chordata > Amphibia > Anura > Ranidae > Rana > Rana muscosa. Next base: position 173,251,011 of record CM055128.1, on the reverse strand, counting down.
ATAGAACTATCAGATATGAATAAATTGTGAGTGTTGGTTAAGAGATATCCCAAGATTATCAACAGAAAATTGGGGAAAGATATATAAATTTCCATTCCAGATTTTAGTTTCACTTAGAGACAAATTAATTCAATTTAAGATAATACATAGAAGTTACTTTACACCGTACAAACTGTCTAAAATATCACCATCTAATCCTCAAAATTGCTGGAGATGTGCAGATACCCCGGGAAACTTTATTCATATTTTCTGGACCTGTCCGAAGATAATGGTATTCTGGAGAGAGATCCTGAGAATAATTGACAAAGTGACATCAGTTCAGCTGGACCTAGAGGCAGAGATCTGCCTGCTGGGACTAGTTGAGGAAAATATGGCCTCTATAGAAAGAAGAACACAGGTTGGCCTGTTGCTCTTCTATGCAAGAAAGGCAATAGTGCTAAACTGGAAAAGGGCTGAAGCCCCCCACTAGCGCAATGGAAAAACCTAGTAAATAGCAATCTGATATTGTATAAGGAGACATACTGCAACAGAGGAAAGGAAGAGAAATATAGGAAAATTTGGGCAAATTGGATAGAGAATGCTATGACAGCTCCAGGGGAGGGGGCGCAGAATTGGGATAGAATTACACCAATGGAAGAAAGGGTTAAGGAACATACAAACCTATCTATGTGAATGTGAGGAAATGGGTGGTATTGATGGGATAATTTTTTTCTTTTTTTGGAGTAATTGGGTGATTGTAGGATGTGGAATGTATGATGTAAAATGCATAATTTAATATGAGAAGATAGGATGTATAAGATGTAAAATGTATGATGTAATATGAGAAAAAAAATAAAAAAATTAATAAAGAGATTTATAAAACAAAAGTATGGGTATGCACAATATAAGCAACCAGGTACATCAGTGTGTGACCCGGTGCCACATAGTGATCCGTATGGATAATGGAATACATTCAGTGAATTACATATGTACAGATATCACATGGCAACAAGTGCTAAAAACATGAAAAAAATTGCATATATGATGGACCTATCTTTGGTCAGGGCTCCATATGCACCATACCCATTGTACCAGATTCCATGTAAGTACTCAAGATGGGCCCTTGTGTTCCATCATCTATTTCCTTTGACCAGCAACCAGATTTAGTTATTTAAACTTCATTATATATCTTTTAGATGTCCTGAGCACTAGCCCCTGAAGAGTGTAACTTATACACAAAACGCGTCGGGCATCAGAAAACGCATCAACTCAGTTGACAACACAATCATTTACCTATGCTCTTACTGGTTTTATATGCACATTTTTTCATGTTTTTAGCGCTTGTTGCCATGTGATATCTGTACATATGTAATTCACTGAATGTATTCCATTATCCATACGGATCACTATGTGGCACCTGGTCACACACTGATGTACCTTGTTGCTTATATCGTGCATACCCATACTTATGTGTGTGTGTGTAACTCTAGGGAATCGCATCAACCAGAATGTTTTTCCTTCCATGTGATTTCTGTTTGGAGACGTGTCATGCATTTATTTTGAATAAATATGCATCTTATTTACCTACACCATGTCTACAGTCTCACTCAAAGTCCCAAACTTCCATTTACTTTTTTGAATTAGGGATGGAGGTGCACCACATATGCGCCTCATTTAAAGTCCCAAACTCCCCCCAAACTCCCCCCCCCCTTTGTACAACACTGAGAGGGGGTTGAATGATCAAAGCTGTGTTTGATATGGTAATTTGTGGCGAAACTTCTGTTGAGTGCGTATATGGTGGTCGGTTTGTGGCACTTTTGAGCGGCTTTACACAGTGGATGGTTATCACTTCCATTAAAAGATAAAATATTAGTTAAATATTTTAGGGATTGACTGATTATTGGAACGGCCGATTATTGCTGGCCAATATCAAAATTTTCCGAAAAATCAGTATCGGTCACAAACTAGACCTATATTACCAAAATTGGTCTCCACTGGCCGCGGCCATCTTTTTGGGGCCCAGAAGCCCGCAGACCTAGTGCGCAGGGGAGAGCGGCACATGCACACAACGTCATTACGCCTCCGCGCACTGAGCCTAACGTTCTGAGTCTGACAGACCTCCCTCGCCACTTGGACGGACATGCCAGCCACCCACCGCAAGGTACCAGGCCACTGAGGACAGCCAGCAGCCACCCACAGCAAGGTGCCAGGCCACTGAGACCTGACAGCCAGCAGCCATCCACAGCAAGGTGCCAGGCCAGCCAGCAGACACTCATCCACAGCAAGGTGCCAGGCCACGAAGGCCAGCCAGCAGCCTCCCACAGCAAGGTGCCAGTCAGCAGCCACCCACCCATGTTTAGTTTATACCAGATTTGTGCATAAAAATACGATTTTTGTACTCACCGTAAAATCTGTTTCTCTGACGTCCATGGACTGACAGCCTCTTAATATTTGACAAGTGGGTTTATGTCCCTGCTTGCAGGAGAGAACTAGGCAGAATGTTATAACAAATTCTAAAGACCAGAGCTGAACAGCCCCACCCAGGGGGCGGTCCCTCCGGACATAACACAACCACCCGCAGCCAGCAGCCCTCAGTTCGTAACAAAGCAGTACAAACCTTAAAGGAAGGGTTGGTGCAGTGTCAGTCCATGGACGTCAGAGAAACAGATTTTACGGTGAGTACAAATTTTTTTTTCTCTTACCGTCCATGGGCTGACACAGCCTCTTAATATTTGACAAGTGGGATGTCCCAAAGCAGTGTCAAAAAAGAGGGGTGGGAGCAAAGAGAAAGGAAAATCAAACTTCACTCCAAAACAAGCAGAGCTCCTTAACGAAGGAGTTGCAACTTAAACAGCGGCCTGCAACACCTTGCGGCCGAAGGAAGCATCAGAAGATGCAGCCACATCAACCTTGTAAAACTTAGAAAAGGCATGTGCGGACGAATAGGTCGCCACCTTGCACACTTGTGCAACCGACGCTTGATGTCGAAAAACCCAGGAAGCACCAATTGCTCTGGTGAAATGCGCCATAACCGGAAAGGGAGGCCTGTATTACGGTCTGCCTGATCCATCTAGAAATAGTGCCAGGGGAAGCCGCTTGGCCCTGTTGTGGGCCTGACACAGCCACAAACAGCGAGTCAGACTTCCGAATGGGAGCAGTAACGGACAGGTACACCCGCAAGACACGTACCACGTCCAGCGAGTGAAGCGCAAACTCTCTGGGATGCGACGGATGAGGACACAAGGACGGAAGAACAATGTCCTCAATAAGGTGAAAGGCCGAGACCACCTTCAGAAGAAAAGAAGGTCGCGGACGCAACACAGCCTTATCCTTATGGATGACCAAGTAAGGCGGCTTGCAAGACAATGCCGCCAACTCAGACACCCGTCTGACAGAAGTAATGGCTACCAGGAAAGCCACCTTCCGAGACAACGTCGAGAGGGATATCTCTGATGTTTACAAAAGGAGGTTCTTGGAGAACCGAGAGCACCAAATTCAGATCCCAAGGAGGGAGAGGATGTTTGACAGGGGGGAGCACATGGCGAACCCCCTGCACAAAGGTCTAATCAAGGAATGGCCAGCAAGCGGTCGTTGAAAGAAGACAGCCAGGGCCAAAATTTGACCCTTGATGGTACTCAAAGCCAGCTTTTGGGTCACACCCCGCTGCAACAGCAGCAGAATCCTGGGAACGGAATACGTCCGTGGACGCCAATCTAGCTCCTCGCACATAGCGATGTAAGCTTTCCAGGTAAAGTGATATATCTTTCTAGAAAAAGATTTCCAGGCCCTCAACATGGTTGAGATGACCGAATCTGAGAGACCTCGGTCCCTCAGCACCTGGCTTTCAATAGCCACGCCGTGAAAGCCAAGGACTGTAAAGCAGAATGAAGTATGGGACCTTGAGACAGAAGGTCCTCCGCAGAGGCAGTCGCCAAGGATCGTCCGCGACTAGCCACACAAGATCGGCGTACCATGACGCCATGGCCAATCCGGAGCAATGAGGATCACCGGAATGCCCTCGGCCTCCACCCTGCGAAGCAGGCGAGGCAGCAACTGCAGCGGAGGGTAAGCATATGACAGGCGATACCGACCCCACGGGGCCACCAACGTGTCTGAGGTGTCTGCCCAGGGGTCCCTGGACCTGGCCACAATCTCGACACTTGCGATTGAGTCGAGATGCCAAGAGGTCCACGCCCGGCATGCCCCACCGCCGGCAAAGGAGTTGCAACACCTCCGGATACAAGGATTATTCCGCCTGGTCCAACGTCCGTCGGCTCAGATAGCTGGCCTGCCAGTTGTCTATTCCTGGAATATAAATGTCCGACAGAGCCGGCGCACTTCTTAGGATGTGAGCGACCTCGAATGCTGCTACTGAGCTCCAAGTTCCCCTCTGATGGTTGACATACGCCACCACTGTGGTGTTGTCCAACTGGACCCTGACTGAGTGGCCCTGTAGCCTCTCCGACCACGAGGAGAGGCACAGTCAGATCGCTCGGAGGTCTAGGACATTGATCGGTAGACGGGATTCGGCCGGTGTCCACAGCCCTTGAGCTGAGAGGACTCCCCAGACCCCACCCCAGCGCATATGGCTGGCATCCGTCGAGATCACCGTCCACTGGATAGGAAAGAATGACTTCCCGGACCGAAGAGCCGGGGATCTCAACCACCACATCAGGGACGCCCTGACCGGGTGACTCACCTGGATCTGATGATCCAATGACAACGGGGACTTGTCCCAAGCAGACAGGAGTGCGAGATTGGGCATACGGAACTGCCTCAAAATAGGCCACCATGAGCCCTAGGACCCTCATGCAGAAACGTATTGATGACCATTTTGGGGACATCAGAAGCCGCACCGCAGATTGAAGAGTCTGCAACTTCTCCAAGGGTAGGAAGACTTTCGCCTCCGAGGAGTCCAGGATCAACCCCAGATACCAAACGCTGGGTCAGGACCAGGACTGACTTCTGAGCGTTCAGAAGCCACCCGAAGGCCCAGAGGGTCTGACTGAATATTGTCACAATTTCTTCCAATTCTGAGCCAGTGCCTGCTCTCAGAAGATTATCCAGATAACCCACGATAGCAATGCCTCGCTGTCTCAGCAAAGCCAGAATCGGGGCAAGCACCTTGGTGAAAACCCGCGGTGCCGACGCTAAACCGAAGGGAAAAGCCACAATTGATAGAGGACTTCGCCCATCGCAAAGCACAGAAACTTCTGGTGACTTGCGCAGATTGGAACATGCAAGTAAACGTCCTTGATGTCCAAGGATGCCAGAAAGTCTTTATACTGTGCAAGGCGACGAAGGCGCGCACACCATTGGGGCGTGGGAGGAACCCGGAGAACCGGAGGAAACCCACGCAGACTGCGTACACATACCGTATAGGTATAATAGCATGTGTGATAAACATTTTGAACATGTTTACGTTGTGCATAGCGCCGAAAGCGCGCACACTGTTGGAGCGTGGGAGGAAACCGGAGAACCCGGAGGAAACCCACGCAGACCCAGAGAGTAAAATACATAGATATACTGTGAATGTATTAGGCGTCGTGTATAAACATATTGAGTATGTTTACACTGTGTATGGCACCGAAGGCGCGCACGTCATTGGAGCGTGGGAGGAAACCGGAGGACCTGGGGGAAACCCACGCAGACTGCATACACATACCGTGGAGGTATGGTAGTATGTGAATAAACATATTACACATGGTTATGCTGTGCATAGAGCCGAAAGCGCGCATACCATTGGAGCGTGGAAGGAAACCGGAGTACCCGGAGGAAACCCACGCAAACCGCAAGTATAATTGGGTAAACAATGGCGCTGAGGGCGCTCATCTCTGTATCGTTCCAACCTGCGTATATGTGCTGCCGAAGCAAGCTGCAGGTAAAAAACTACCTCTGACACCGCAGACCGTGGTCCTGTCAGAGTGTTCCCCAGGAAATGGCGGGAAACCACAGGTGCAGAGACTCTGGTGTTGCCACAGAGATATTACACAGAAAGCTCACAGGGACTAGACAAATAAATGAATAAAGTCCCCCTACCATGCCCGGGGTGGGCACCGTGTATCACTGTATCATCCATGCAGCTCTAGAAGCAGTGTGTGAGAAAACAGTGAGGAAGCTGTGAGGAGAATCGTGCTGCGCCCTGCAGGAGCCAGCACTAAGCCAATGGTGTAAAAGAAAAGCTTTAAACGAAGCAAGGGAGACTGTCTCCACCAGGATCTCCAGCTGCAGCCTCCAGCATGAGAGTGTCCCTCACCATTAATGAGTTCACTACCAAGCGTCCCATCATTTACTGATCCAGGAGTCTTCCTCAGAAGGAATGTCCTGGTCAAAAAATATACAAAAAATTCAGAGCTAGGGTCCTGAGCTGCAGCTAGGCCCATATCTGAAACAGAGCACTCCCCTACTAAAGATAGTGTGGGGAGAGGGCGCTTTATAGCTCCCGTTCGCTCGCACATCGCTTCCATCCTGACAAGAAATTAGTCCAGGACTGCTGATCCATAGGGACTGCAGATGCATCAGCCCTGCTTGTTGTGACATGAATGGGGAAGCAGGTGAACCAGACTCCATAACTCGCCACTTCTCTGAGACTTTTGTACAAAGTCCACCCTCTGGCTGTGCTGGCTGTGGGAGGTTACCCAGGGGACTCACCGACCCAGTGGGGACCGCTCGGTTCCGCTGCCTGTGCCGCACTGTATTATTTTTGAAAAGTTTAAATGCACAAAATATCGGCACATAATATCAATATCAGCTATTAGCAGGAGAGGTGGCGGAAATATCAGTATCGTATCGGCACCGAAAAAACGATATCGGTCGATCCCTAATATATTTGGACCGATGCTGCATCCACCTAGGTAAGTAAGCACTTTCACTTTATTACTATTTTTAGGTTTGTACCTTGTTGCCAGCTGCCTGTACCTCCAAGTGCTCGGTTATCTTACAGCTGATAAGTGCCAATAGGCCCATTGCAAATGTACAGTGTATGTGATGTTTAATTTTCATCTAACAGCTTCTGCTGGCATCTCTCTCCAGTGCACTTAATATCACTACATCTGGGACAGGATCTGGCGCTAGAGGAAGCATCGGCTTACGCAGCCACCTGCTTCTGCTCTATGCAGTGCTATGAAAAAGTATTCACACCCCTTGACATTTTCCACATTTTGTCATGTTACAACCAAAAACGCAAATGTATTTTATGTGATAGACCAACACAAAGTTGCACATAATTGTGAAGTGGAAGGAAAATGATAAATGGCTTTAAGATTTTTTTTACAAATAAATATCTGAAAAGTGTGGCGTGCATTTGTGCAAAGAGTATGGAACAATTGCAAACCTATCAAGACTAGAGGTGCGCATCTTCACTGGCCTCACAATTCGATTCGATTATGATTATCAGGTCAATGATTCGATTTGATTTGATTCCGTGATGCATCACGATTACAACGCAAGTGCGCATGGTTTTCATAAAAAAAATTCAAGCAGTCAGGAGAACTACTTTTTTTTATTCTATCTGTTCTTTTTTTTTTTTAAATACGACACTCCCTGCATGTAGCAAAGTCTAAACAAAGCAGACAACAACTTGTACATAGTACAGAAGATGATCAGAGACTGCAGACCTAGTACAGGAGATGATCAGAGACTGCAGAAATGCTACAGGTGTCACGTACCTGGTGAGGGAGCCTAACGTGCAGGGAGTAACCTCTCGTAATCCCCTGGCTCGAGAGCCCCCGATAGAGCAGACAGGGGCTCCGGAGGACAGTGGGCACAAGTGCCTGGTTGGTGAGCAGGGTAGAAGGCAGATGCAGCGGCAGGTGGTGCACAGCGGACTGGAGCAGGCCTACGGCAGCTGGGAGGTGCAAGGTGAAGCTAAACTGGATACAACAGCGGGTTGGAGTATTAGAGTCCGGAACTAATCTGCAGCAACAAGGAGGTGTGCTGTAGTCGGGGCTGAACTGCAACAGCAGGAAAGGTACTTGTAATCCAGGTTGCTCTGCAACAGCAGGGAGGTGTACTGTAGTCCGGGTAGTACTGCAACAGCAGGGAGGTGTACTGTAGTCCGGGTGGTACTGCAACAACAGGTAGGTGTGGATAAGCAGGTTCAGGCCGGGCCAGTTTATCAGGCCAGCAGCGACTAGGTTCAGGGGAGACCGGGGGAGTAGTCAAGACAAGCCGAGGTCAGGGCAGGCAGCAAACTGAGGTAACATAGGCAAGCCGGGTCAGGTAACTGGTATTCAGGATCAGAAGCCAAACAGCAGGGGTCTCAGGAACGCTGTAGACCAGACAGCAAGGAGCAGAATGTCAGAGTAGTTTAAATGTCATCTCTGGCGCCAAACGCTGTCAACGCGCGTGCGTGTGCGCTCCCGGGCGCCGATTGCGCTATCGCGCACGCGCCGGATGGTCCTTCCGCGCACAGGTGTTCTCCTGGCAACACTGCTGCCAGGCAGAGTATGGAAACGTCTTTCCTGACATTGCCCCCCCCCCAAGGGGCAGCCTCCGGATGCCCAGCTGGGCCATCTTGTCTGGGTGAGACCTCTTGAAGTCCCTAATTAGTCTTCCAGCATGGACATTCGTTTCCGGTTCCCATGAGTTCTCCTCTGGGCCGTAGCCCTTCCATTTTACCAGGTATTGAGTCTGGTTGCGTCTCCTCCTGCAATCCAGAATGGACTCTACCTCGAACTCCTCTTCTCCATCGATGAGCACTGGTTCGGGGGGGGGGGGGGCGGTGTTCCGGTTGGTAAAGGGATCAGGGACCATAGGTCTGAGCAGGGCCACATGAAAAACTGGGTGGATCCGGAAGGATTCTGGCAGTTTCAATTCGTAAGCCACCTCGTTAATCTTCCTTGTTATTGGGAAGAGACCCACGAATTTAGGACCCAACTTTTTGGATGGGCATGCCAGCCTTAGATTCAGGGTAGATAGCCAAACTTGGTCCCCGGGTGCTAGGTTGAGCTCCCCTCTCCTCTTTCTGTCAAAGACCTCCTTGTTGTACTTCTGAGCCTTAGTCATTGTCTCCTGGAGTAATTTGTTGTTGGCAGAAAAGAAATTTAAGGTCTCCTGGGCGGCTGGTACTGGGCATTCAGGCATATTGTTGGACAAAAACAAGGGGTGGAACCCATAGTTTGCAAAGAATGGGGATTGTTTGATGGCAGAATGAACCGAGTTATTATAGGCGAACTCTGCCAGGGGCAAGAGAGAGGCCCAATCATCCTGGGAAAAACTTGAAAAGCAGCGCAGACACTGCTCGAGCGTTTGATTGGTGCGCTCTGTTTGGCCGTTGGTCTGGGGATGGTAAGCTGAGGAAAAGAACAGATCGATCTTCAAAGACTTGCATAGTGCTCTCCAGAACCTTTATGTAAACTGCACCCCACGGTCAGACGTGATGTTAGCAGGTATGCCGTGGAGCCTCACTATCTCCCTGATGAAAATTTTAGCAGTCTCAGAGGCCGAGGGAGTACCCACCATAGGCAGGAAGTGGGCCATCTTGGAAAGCCTATCAACTACTATGAAGATGGTAGTAAACTCTTCTGAAGAAGGTAGTTCGACTATAAAGTCCATGGAGATCATCCTCCATGGTCTCTCCGGGACGGGTAGTGGCTTTAGCAGCCCCCAGGCTCTGGTCCTGCTGCCTTTGTTCTGGATGCAGGTGATGCAAGACTCCACATAGCTCCGGCAATCTTGGAGTAGTTGCGGCCACCAGAATGTCCGCTGGAGGAGCTCAGAGGTCTTGTGAACACCAAAATGGCCGGCCAGCTGGTGATCATGACAGGATTTCAAGACTGCCACCCGTAGTTGCTGAGATACAAAAATCTTGTCCTTGTTCCACAGCAGACCATCTTTAAACTGAAAGGCAAGGTCTGGAGACTGAGGAGGTTCAGAAGAAGCTTATCTGATTTGAGACAAGAGATCCTCCTGCAAGAGGAGGAAGTTAACGGGAGCTAAGATGGTATGTGGAGGTGCAAGAACTTCAGGTTCGGCAAACATCCGAGAAAGAGCGTCCGGTTTGGTGTTCTTGGATCCTGGTCGGTAAGTGATGTGAAATGAAAATCGGGTGAAAAAAAGTGCCCACCTGGCCTGGCGTGGTCTGAGTCTCTTGGCAATTTTCAAGTACTCCAGGTTCTTATGGTCAGTATAAATCAGGATAGGATGTGCCGCTCCCTCCAGGAGATAGCGCCACTCCTCGAGTGCAGATTTTATTGCAAGAAGTTCCCTGTCTCCGACATCGTAGTTCCCCTCAGCCTCCGTTAGCTTACGGGAGAAGAATGCAACTGGGTGCAGCAAGGCCTTTGGGCCCTGTCTCTGGGAAAGTACGGCTCCAACTGCCACCTCAGAGGCATCCACTTCCAGAATATAAGGTAAGGCCGGATCGGGGTGCTTCAGGACAGAGGCTGAGATAAACAGGTTTTTGAGAGTAGTGAAGGCGGCCTGAGCTTCGGGAGACCAGTGGAACCGGATACCCTGTCTGGTTAAACTGGTGATAGGGGAAATGATTGAGGAGAATCCCTTGATAAACTTCCGATAGAAGTTCGCAAATCCTACGAAGCGTTGGATCCCCTTATCGGTGGGGGCTGGCAAATCGAGAATGGCCGTGATCTTCTGGGGGGGTCCATTTTAATGCCCTCCACCGAGATGATCAGTCCTAAGAACTGAATATGCTGTCGTTCGAATTCACATTTCTCAGGTTTGGCGTACAAGCCATGTTGGCGAAGCCGGGCCAATACCTTCCAGACATGTTCACGATGGTTGGACAAGGAAGAGGGGAAGATCAGGATGTCGTCCAGGTAGATTATGACCAATAAGTCTAGATAGTCTCTAAAGATGTCGTTTATGAAGTGTTGGAAAGTGGCGGGGGCGTTGCAGAGGCCGAAGGGCATGACCAGATATTCGAAGTGCCCGAATCTGGTGCGGAACGCTGTCTTCCACTCCGAATGTGGACCAAGTTGTAGGCCCAACGGAGGTCCAACTTAGTAAAGATGACTGCTGTTCCAAGTCTTTGGAATAGTTCAGGTACCAGTGGAAGGGGATATCTGTTTTTAATAGTTATCTTGTTTAAGTCTCTGTAGTCCATGCAGGGGCGTAGAGAATGGTCTTTCTTCTCTACGAAGAATATACCGGCTCCTGCGGGTGAGGTGGAAGGACGTATGAATCCCTTCTCTAGGTTGTCGTCCAGATATGTTTTTAGAGTCCCGAGCTCCATTTCAGACAAGGGGAAGATCCTACCAAAAGGGACCTCTGCCCCAGGAATAGGGGCAATAGGGCAGTCATAGGGCCGGTGTGGGGGCAGAGTCTCCGCGCCCTTTTTACTGAAGACATCCAGAAAACTGTGATAGGCCTCTGGGACTAGTTGACGGTTCTCCATGTCACTCTCCAGGCATAGTAGTGGAGACGGGGTCTCGATGGGTTCTGGAAAGCAGTGTTGGCGGCAGTAAGGAGATGGAAAATGAACTTTCCTGGAATTCCAATCGATCTGTGGGTTGTGGGCCCTCAACCATGGCATCCCCAAGATGATTGGTAAGAGAGGAGATTCTATAATGTCCAGGCAAAGGAGTTCTTGGTGATACTCAGCGATGGTAGTACTCAAGGGGACAGTTTCCTGCTTAACAGGCCTGGATCTGATGGCCGATCAATCAGCTAGATGGACAGCAAGCTTCTTGGACCTAAGCCTTAGAGGGATTTGATGTTTCAAGGCGAAGGAGTGGTCCATGAAGCCGCTGCAAGCACCGGAATCAATAATTGCGGAAGCCCGGATGTTCCTTCCTGGAAGCTGAAAAGAGAGACGGAAATTGTCAGGTGAGTGGTATTGTTAGACTGAGCAGGCGAGACAGAAGAGGAGAGATAGGAGCACTTACGAAGCTTAGCGGGGCACATCCTCAAATAGTGTCCTGGTTCCCCACAGTAGAGGCAAAGATTGTGAGCCAGGCGGCGTTGGCGCTCCTCAGGAGTGAGTGAGGGTCGGATCAATCCTAGTTGCATAAGCTCGGAGGTGTCGGCAGCGGAGCGCAAGGAAGTCGAAGGAGCGGAATGAGGAGAGTTGGGTACCCGTGGGAGCATCCACACCGGGCAAAAAGGTCCTGCTGTCCGTTCAGCTCTTCGCTCTCTCAACCGCCTATCGATCTGGATGGACTGGAGGATCAAGGCGTCGAGCGTGTTAGGTATGCCGACCCGGGCCAGCTCGTCCTTTAGGGATTCAGATAGTCCCAAACGGAATTGATGTCGCATGACGGCGTCGTTCCAGCTGGTATCGGAACTCCAGCGCCTGAAATCTGACACATAGTCCTCTGCGGCCCTGCTGTAGGGAGCATAGTGCTGCTTCAGCGGTGGCTGGCAGTTGTGGATCCTCAGAGTAGGTCCATGATCTGAAAGAAAGTACTCAGAAGTTCAAGGCAAGTGTCTTTCTGCTCTAGGAGGCGATGGGTCTATGTCTGGAGTTCGCCAGACAACAGGGCTATGACAAAGCCCACCTTGGTGGATTCAAGGGAAAAAGTCATGGGCTGCAGCACAAAGAAAAGTTCACACGCGTGGCGGGAGGCCCTATACTTGCTGCGAGGAGGTATTAGGAGCATTTGCATTCGTGAGGAACAGTAGGAGGGAGCGGCAATGTACAGCCCTGAGGGGCAGAGTTCTGATAGGAGCCGAGAGGTAGGGGGAACAGAATCCGGCGGGGGAACCATTCTCGGCACAACACCTGTAATTATCAGTGTGTATATGCCACGCTCATGTGACTGCCCTCTCTCCTCTCTGTTTTCACGTCTCACGTCTCTCCTGGCGTCAGCCACGCCCGCCTGTCTATTGAGCTGATAGCTACAGTCAGTGGGCGGGGCTGACGCCAGTAGAGACGTGAAAGCAGAGAGGAGAGAGGCGGGCCGGGCAGTCACATGAGCGCGGCATATACAAACACTAACAAGTGAGGTAACAGCTCTCCCGGGAGGGGCGGGGCTAGACATCGATTATTAGGGTCGCATGCATCAGTGCCGCATCGGGGACACCCGAATCGCGATGCACCGATGCAGAGATTAAATTCCGCACCCCTAATCAAGACATGGCCATCCACCTAACCTGACAGGCCAGGCAAGGAAAGCATTTATTAGAGAAGCAGCCAAAGGGTCCATGGTAACTCTGGAGGAGCTGCAGAGATTCACAGCCCTGGTGGGAGAATCTGTCCACAGGACAACTATTAGTCGTGCACTCCACAAATCTGGCCTTCATGGAAGATTGGCAAGAAGAAAGCCATTGATGAAAGAAAGCCATAAGAAGTCCCGTTTGCAGTTTGCGAGAAGCCATGTGGGGGACACAGCAAACATGTGGAAGAAGGTTCTCTGGTTAGATGAGACCAAAACTTTTTGGCCTAAAAGCAAAACACTGTGTGGCGGAAAACTAACACTGCACATCATTCTGAGCACACCATCCCCGCCATGAAACATTGTGGTGGCAGCATCATCTTGTGGGGATGCTTTTCTTCAGCAGGGACAGGGAAGCTGGTTAGAGTTCATGGGAAGATGAATGGAGCCAAACACAGGGCAATTTTAGAAGAAAACCAGCAAGGCTTAAAAACACCTGAGCGTATTCAGAAAATGCAGTAGAACCTTGGAATGCGAGTAACGTGGTTAACGAGCGTTTCGCAATACGAGCAATTTTTATTTTTTTTTAATCCGGACTCGGTTTGCGAGTGTTGTCTTGCAAAACGTGCAGGATTCAAGCCTTTGCGGTTTGCAGTACCGCATTTGGCCAGAGGTGCGGGGGCGCCTGTGAAACTCGGAGCCGTTCGGAAATACTCGGAAACACTCTGTTCCCTAGGGCTTCCAAGAGCAGCCAAATGATCTCCGAGTCTCTCCGGCGCCCCCCCCCCCAACTCTGACTTCTATGGCATGCAATACTGCATGTGGCCAATGTGGAACGAATTATCTTCGTTTTCCATTGACGTCTATGGGGAAACTCGCTTTGATATGCGAGTGCTTTGGATTATAAGCATTCTCCTGGAACGGATTATGCTCGTACTCCAAGGTTCCAGTGTATGGGGATTTAGTTGCACCATATGGCCATATAGTGCCAAGCCCACTACTATGTCAAAGTACCCCAATATCCATTCTATGGATAGCGTAGGACCCACTGATATTGGGTTACTTTGACATAGTAGTGGGCTTAGCACTTTATGGCCAAATGGTGTAACCAAGTTCCCCATATTTTCGGAATATGCTGAGGTGTTTTTAAATAGCCTTGCAGGAGTTAAATGTAATTTTTGTATGTGTGCGTTTGTAATTTTTTTTTCTGGATTCAACCTCCCTCACGATCTTAATCTGGCATTTCCAAAATTCAGTGCAAAGCCGTTTTCTGCTGACAGCTGTCAAAAAAATTATTAAAATAAAAAAGGCAGCCTGCAAAGTTTATCACAACAATGCTCAGTGCTGAGATAAAAAGAAACAAAGTATCTTTCGGTTCTTTTAGATCTAAGGGATGAACTGTCTGCAAATGAAGTCAGTTTAACCACTTAAAGAGGAACTGCAGTCTGCTCATGTAATATAACCATCTTTGCCATTCTGAAGCTTCCCTCCAACCACTTTCCATATTTTATAATACTGTGATTCTGTACTTGCTAAATATGCTGCAGGAATTTCCCTCCACTGAGTCTGGCTGCAATCATTTTAACTGTGGGTAGCTGAAGCTGCTGCCTTTTCACTTCCTGGATTTAGACAGACACACAGAGGCACACCTCCAGCTCTCATTAGCCCTCTTATTACTCACCCCTCCCTCTCCCACCAGACAAGAAACAGGAAGCATACGGTATTTACTGGCAGAAGAAATAGGATTTTTGTACTCACCGTAAAATCCGTTTCTCTGACGTCCATGGACCGACACAGCTCTCATACTGTTGACGTGTGGGTATATGTCCCTGCTTGCAGGAGAAGACATAGGCAGAATGTTAGAAACATTCTAGAGCAAAACCAGAGCTCAACAGCCCCACCCAGGGGGGCGGTACCTCCGGACATAACCCCCCCCACTGCAGTCAGCAGACCTCAGTTCGTAACAAAGCAGTACAAACCTTGAAAATAAGGGTGGGTGCTGTGTCAGTCCATGGACGTCAGAGAAACGGATTTTACGAGTACAAAAACCCTATTTTCTCTCATCGTCCATGGACTGACACAGCTCTCATACTGTTTACGTGTAGGACGTCCCAAAGCAGTATAAGAAAAGGGTGGGAGCAAATAGTAAAGGAACAACCAAAACTTCACTCCAAACCAGCAGAGCTCCTCAACGGAGGAGTTGCAACATTAAGCAGCGGCCTGCAACACTTTGCGGCCGAAGGAAGCATCTGAAGATGCAGCCACATCAACCTTCTAGAATTTTGAAAAGGCATGAACGGATGACCAGGTCGTCGCCTTGTACACTTGTGCAAGCGACGCTTGATGTCGGAAAGCCCAGGAAGCACCAATTGCTCTGGTGGCATGTGCCGTACCTGGAAAGGGAGGGGCCACCCCCTTAATGGCACAGGCTTGTATAAAAGTCTGTCTGATCCATCTAGAAAAGGTGGCAGACGACACTGCTCGGCCCTGTTTCTGACCAGAGACAGACAACTAGTGAGTCATATCACGTACCACATAAAATGTGTGAAGCGCAAACCCTCTGGAATGCGATGTGTGAGGACGGGAGGACAATGTCCACATGTAGGAGAAAAGCCGAGACCACCTTTTGCAACACCGCCTTATCCTTATGGATGACCAAATAGGGCGACTTGCAGGACAAGGCCGCCAACTCAGACACCCGTCTGACAGAAGTAATGGCCACTAAGAAGGCCACCCCCTGAGACAAGGTCAAAAGGGGAATATCTCTGATATTTTCAAAGTGATGTTCCTGGAGAACCGAGAGCACCAAATTCAAATCCCGAGGAGGGAGAGGAAGTTTCAACAGGAGGGAGCACATGGCGAACCCCCTGCACAAAGGTGCCACCAAAGAATGACCCGCTAGCGGTTGCTGAAGGAAGATGGCCAAGGCCGAAAACTGACCCCTAATGGTACTCAAAGCAAGCATTTGGGTCACACCATGCTGCAAGGACCGCATGATACTGGGGACGGAATACGTCCGTGGACGTTAGTCCAGCTCTTCGCACATAGTGATGTAAGCTTCCCAGGTACGGAGATATATCTTTCAAGCGGAAGACTTCCGTGCCCTGAACATGGTCGAAATGACCGAATCCGAGAGACCTCGGACTCTCAGCACCTGGCTTTCAATAGCTATGCCGTTAAGTCAGAGACTGTAAAACAGGATGAAAAATAGGACCTTGAAACAGAAGGTCTTCCCTTATTGGCAACCGCCAAGGAACGTCTGCGATGAGACGTACCAGATCAGCGTACCAATGACGCCGAGACCCACCAGGCGCAAAGAGGATCACCGGAATCCCTTCGGCCACAACCCTGCACAGCAGGCGAGGAAGCAGCTGCAGCGGAGGATAACAGATATCAGGTGATAATGACTCCATGGGGTCCACCAACGGATCCGAGGCATCCGCCCAAGGATCCCTGGACCTGGCCACAAACCTTGACACCTTACGATTGAGTCATGAGGCCGTCAGGTCCACATCCGGCATGCCCCACCGCCAGCACAGAATTTGAAAGACCTCCAGGTGTAAGGACCACTCTTCCTGGTCCAGCGACTGGCGACTCAGATAGTCCGCCTGCCAATTGTCTACGCTTGAATGTAGACGGCCGATAGAGACCACGTGGGGAGGCATAGTCTGATTGCCCGTATTTCCAGAACATAGATCGGTAAAACGGGCTTCGTCCGGAGTCCAAAGCCCTGGGGCTGACAGGACTCCCCAGACTCCACCCCAGCCCGTCAGGCTGGCGTCCGTCATGAACATCGTCCACTGGATGGGGAGGGGCGACTTCCCGGACCGAAGAGCCGGGACCCCAACCACCACGCCAGGGACGCCCTGAGTGGGTGACTCATCTGGATCTGAAGATCCAAGGACAACAGGGATTTGTCCCAAGTGCCCAGGATCTCTTACTGTAATGCCCGTGTGTGTGATTGGGCATACGGAACAGCCTTGAACGAGGCCCTTACGAGTCCCAGGACTCTCATGCAAAAAACGGGTTGACGACCATTTCCGAGACGTCAGGACCCGCACTACAACTTCTCCAGGGTTAGAAATACCTACGCCTCCATGGAGTCCAGAAGCAGACCGAGATACTCCAAATGCTGAGCCGGGACCAGGACTGACTTCTGAATGTTCGGTAGCCACCCGAAGTCCCTAAGGGTATGACTGACAATAGTCACACTTCTTCTAATTCTGAGCCATTGTCTGCTCTTAGAAGAAGATCGTCCAGATAGCCCATGATAGCAATGCCTTGCTTTCTCAGCAAGGCTAGAACCAGAGTAAGCACCTTGGTAAAAAACCTTTTGGTGCCGAGGCTAGACCGAAGGGAAGAGACACAATTGATAGTGGACTTCACCGATCGCAAAGCGCAGAAACGACTGTTGACGTGCACAGATCGGAACATGCAAGTAGACGTCCTTGATGTCCAAGGATGCCAGAAAATCCACTTGATGGAGTGTAGCGAACACTGTGCGAATGGATTCCATGCGGAACTATTGCACCATCACAAAGGCATTCAGGCCTTGAGGCCCAGGATTGTCCGAACCCCCGTCCACCCTTCGGGACTACAAACAGATTAGAGTAGAAACCCTGAAAAACCTCTCCTGTGACGGAACCGGCACAAAAACTCCGGACCTGATCAATCCTGTACGGCCCTTAAGAGGGCCGCCCGACGGGCAGGAAGGAGAGGGAGAATTGAGGGAAAGAATCTGTCTGGGGGCCAGGAACGGAATTCTATCCTGTATCCTGAGGTGACCACCACGCACACCCACCGGTCGGAGATCCGGGAGGTCCACTAAAACGTGAACCTGCAAGGACGTCCCCCCCACCCCAGAGTCGGGCAAGGGCAAGACTCCATGCGGCGGTGGGCTTGGGAGCGTGCTTGGTAGGCGTACGCACCCAGGGACGCTTATGTCCCCCAGCCGCACTTTTCCCAGTCTGGGAGGGCTTACCCGTGGATTCTGACTGACGAGAAGAAACTCATTCTTCTTTGCCGGAAAGGGAGGGCCCGGCCTACGGTGGGGCTCCTTTTTCCGTACCAGACTGAGGAAGGAAGGTGCTCTAACCCCTTGTGACATCCATAATAATGGCATCCAGGGCGGCCCCAAACAGTCTACCGCCCTTAAAGGACAAGTCAGCCAGGAGCTAGGGGAAGCTAGGTCGGCTGACCAGCATCTCAGCCAGATAAGGCGACGCAGCACCACAGCAGATAGAGGCCCCAGAAATTAAAGGGGCCGCATCCAAAGTGGCATCGCACACAGAGACTAAACCCTGCGCCAGTTGGTGAGCCAGGGTAATGGTCTCAGGAGGGAGATTATGCTCCTGAACCGTCTGGTGCAAAATCTTTGCCCATCCTGTGAGTGTCTTGAGACACAAGTGTCGCCGCCCCTATAAGGCGTAAGGCAGACCCCAATAAGGTAAACATAGTTCTACTCATCACTTCTGACCTCCTGTCAGTGGGATCCTTAAATGCACGAGTCCCTTCCATTGGGAGCGTGGTAGCCTTATTCAAACGGGCGACCGGGGGGTCGACCACTGGGGGGAGAGCCCCTTCTTAACCAGGTCCTCCTTAAAGGGGTACCTCATGGCTAGGCGCCGCGGGACCGTCCAAGTCTTCTGCGGCTTATCCCAGACTTAGTCAATGAATGTATCAAAAAAAGGCACATATGGAAAAAAACTTTTTGAATAAACGGCTTTAAAAGAACCAAAGGAGACAGCTTTTACCTCAGCCTCAACATTCAGCTTGAGAGTGTTCCTCGCAGCATCAATGAGTTAACTTACAAGCACCCTGTCAGCTTTTCAGAACTGGGGTCTTCCTCACAGGGAATATCCAGTTTAAAAAACATGAAAATCCTCAGAGCTAGGGTCCTGAGCAGCAATAGCTAGACCCATATCTGAGACAGAGCACTCCCCTACAGGAGGGTGCGTGGGGAGGGGGCACTTTACAGCTCCCTTGCGCTCGCACACCGCTTCCATCCTGACAAGGATGATTCAAGGACTGCCGACAACTAGTCACAAGGGACCGCAGGTGCAGGAGCACTGCCAGTTGCCTCAGACAAGTGTGGAGAAGCAGGTGAACTAGACTCCATACTGCCACCATCTGACTGTTAAACACTATCATAGTGAGTAACACAGTCCACCCACTGGCTATGCTGAAGCCAAGGAGGGGACACCCAGAGTACTCACCAACCCCTGTAAGGACCACTCATTCCGCTGTATGAAACCGTGCTGCCGCACGGGTGAAGCCTGGGGAAAAGTGAGGAGATTGTGAGGAGACCGGACTATGAGGAGATTGGATATTCGCGCCGCAGCAGCGGCCGATAGAGGCCGAAACTGTAAGCAAAATCGCTGCGGCTTCAAGAAAATGGCCGCCGGCCGCATACAATACTGCGCCATCGATCCATGGCAAAATGGTCGCCGTGCGCGGTTTTTTCAAAATGACCTCACAGCGCTAATGGCGCACATGTTTTTCGGTTGTTCACTAACCACAAGGCAGGAGCTCCTGCCCTCAATGGCTGTGGCACGGCAAGCGCTGGGGCGGCTGTTTGAACACAAACAGCCCACTCAGGAACTGAACCTGTGAAGCTAAGCTTTGCGAAGCATGCATGTAACCACTATTCCACCACAGTATGTCACCACTACCACACCAGAACACTGCCCCAGTGCCATTAAAACAGACATGAGCTCCCCCAGCCAGGCCAGAGTGACCCCCAAGCACCCCCACACAGCACAGCACCAGTACAGGGTGCAGAGAGCAGCATAACAGGGGGGAGACAGGGAGAACCCCCCACATAAAGAAACACAGCCAGTATGTACTCACCTGCAGCAGAAGAGACTACTTACCCATCCCTGGAGGGACCCACTGGCTTGTCTCAGACAGACCTTTCACAGAATAGTACTGTGTAGCTGTCGGCCCGGTCCACAGCGAAAGATACAGTCAGGTACTGTTCAATCTTGAGAGGACCGCGGGAGCAGGAAAGCAACCCGGCTGAGTCTCACGCACACAAGGCGAGGATCAGCACGCTCGATGGTCGGACAGGGACGACTACGAGGATACCAGTGTACCCAACCTGTTGCCCAGCCAACAGTTGATTGAAGGTAGGGCTGGGCGATTTTCCCCCCAAAAAAAATCTGCGATTTTTTTATAAAAAACTCGATTTACGATTCAATTTTTTTTTTTATTATATTAAAGTGCATCAACAAACAAAATTGCAAAGGCAAACCCTTTCTCCAACTGCAAAGTCAGTGTGCAGTGTACAACAAAGATGTCAAATTATTAATACTGTATTTGGATTTAGCTAATAAAACAACAAAAAATCCTGAGGTTACTCTTAGTTGAATTGAACTGTGCCCATGCCTCACTGTGCCGTGCCTCACTGTGCCCACGCTTCACTGTGCCCATGCTTCAATTACTGCTACACCAGCGGCCATTCCAGTATTCAAAAGCCGTGCCTCCTCCTCGTCTGTAATAGGCGGAACACTCAATTTCCCAGCATTCAGTGTTCCGCCTATCATGGACATCCGCTCATCCTCATAACACAGACGAGGATGAGAGGGTGTCCCTGATAGGCTGAACACTGCCTGCTGTGAAATGGAGTGTTCTGCCTATCACAGACGATGAGGACTCGGGAGGCGCGGCTTTTGAACACTGCAATGGCCGCCGTCTGTCTGCATGACACGCTGATCAGGTAGGCAGACAGAGGCTTGCCGTTAGTGTTACATTACATCTACTCGCGGCGGCTGCGGCGAGTAGATGTAATTGGTGTAACGCCGCCCAGTGCCATTCCGGATACGCCCCCTGCAGCCCTGCTACGGAAACTTTGAAGGAAAAAAAAAAAAAAATCTAAAAAAAATCGATTTTCTTCAAATCTGAATCGATTTGAACTCAAAACTCGATTCAATATTAAAATCGATTTTTTTTCCCAGCCCTAATTGAAGGTCTTAAAAATAAAATAACAAAATTCCCAAAGGAATAAAATTTTAAAGTAAAATCTTCCAGGAGACTGGCTCCTGAGAGAGCCACGTCTTCTCCTTCTAGGCAGAAAAAAACTGAGGTCTACTAGCTGCAGGTGGGAGGGTAATGTCCGGAGGGACCACCCCCCTGGGCGGGGCTGTTCAGCTCTGGTTTGTTCTAGAATGTTTTTGTAACGGCACCCCAATGTCTGAAAAGGGGTTAACGCCGTTTTTAAGATATTCCCTCTCCTGGACACACATTCGCTACCGATCCTCCACAGTCAGGCGACCACTTCCCATAGGATTAAGCCTTCCAAAGTACGAGACAAACGCTCTGCATCTTTCCAAAATAGACTGACTCTTTATTGAGAAAACACAGGTCTTTTTATACACTCAACGAATACTGCATTAATCTAAATGAACAATGGTCCAACTCCACCCACAACATAAGGCCCAATACACATTATTTTGACATCTCTTAGAAGACAACAGGTTAGCTAATCCCCTTTTCAGTTTAAATGATTTAGCATGACCCTTTGTGTTTCCCAGCCTGTCTGGCTGCCAGAGTACAATACCTATAATTACAGGCTTAACTCCCACAAGCCACAATAGAATGTAATCACACCCTACCTCATCACAGCAATGATTACACAACCGCCCACACACAGTATACACACCATATCTATCCTGTATATACAGCATTGAATATGGCTATCACAGATCATGGTGGGGTTCTCATTCACCCTGTGCCCCAAGTGACCCCTGTCACAGTTTTAACATCTAACATTCTGCCTAGGTCTTTTCCTGCAAGCAGGGACCATATACCCACACGTAATCAGTATGACAGCTGTGTCAGTCCATGGACGATAAGAGAAAATATATTTTAAAAAGGTCCCATTGCCATATATAAATTTTGCCCCATCATTCAAAAAAGGGGAGGAAAAAAAAGAAAGGGGAATAACCCCACGCCCATTCTTAAGAACCTCATTCAGTAAGTCATCTGTTTTCCCCTTTCCCCTTTCTATCCAGAAAGTAAGTCATGTTTCAACAAAAAACTGCAGATCGTCTTTAGTCCGTAAAGTTGCTGTTCTGCCATTCCTAGAGGTCGTCAAGCTAAATGGAAACCCCCAGCGATAATTAACCCCCTTTGAACGCATGGCTTCCAACAGGGGCCGGACGGCTCGGCGTTGGTACAGGGTCCTGCGTGTTAAATCTGGGTACAATGATAGATTCGTACCCTCAAGGGAAATTTCAGGACTACTGCGGGCCATTTTCATAATAGTTTCCTTTACTGCATATTTGTGTAATCTACATATAACATCCCTGGGTTTCTCCATATTTTGAGTAATGTACGTGGGGACTCAATGTATCCGATCTATCTCAACACATTTAGGTGTGGAAGCCCCCATAATCTGGCCAAATATTTTTTGGACTACTGAGACTAGTTCCGATGTTTGAATTGTTTCGGGTAGCCCTTTTATACAGATGTTCTGCCTTCTGTCTCTATTCTCATAGTCGTCCAATTGATCCTTGTATGAGTTTAGTGCGTCCTCACGTTCTCTAATAGAGTCCGCCATTACCTGTACCATTACCTCCTGGCTCTCTTCCACACTTTCCACCCTATGCCCCAGTGCCCGTGTGTCTTCTCTCAAGCCATCTACCGCTTGCTGGCAGGACTGCTCCACCGCACTAATTAGCTACTGAATGTCAGTCTTTGTAGGAAGGGCCCTCATTAGTTTCCTAATTTCCATCGCTGCATTCCAGTGAGGGGCTTGTGACCTGTGGATTCAATTTCTCTCCTTGTATCCTAGGGTTATGACTGGGACCAGCTATTGGTGTAACGGGAGGGCCCGGGGAACCCAGAATCTCCTAGAAAGTATGAGATACCCGTGCTTCAGCTTTCCCAATGCCTCTTATGTGTAAACCACCCTGTGTCTCTATTAGGGGCACAGGGTGAATGAGAACCCCAGTATGATCTGTGCTCATCAGATTCATACTGTATATACATGGCATATAGTGGGTATATACTGTGTGTGGGCTGTTATGTAATACTTGCTGTGATGGGGTGTGATTACATTCTATTGTCTATTGTGGCTTGTTTGAGTTAAGCCTGTAATTATAGGTATGGTACTCTGGCAGCCAGACAGTCTGCTGAATATAAGGGTCATGCATAATCATTTAAACTAGAAAGGGATTAGCTAACCTGTTGTCTTCTAAGAGATGTGGATTGGGAGACAAAAGCTAGCCTACTGTCATATGTAGGAGTCATCAGCTGTAGTTAAGTGGGGTGCTGTTCCATTTGGTTCTCCACGCCCGCTACCAGTTCCTCCTCCAATGTCGGGGTTCCTCTCTCCACTGCTACCGGGTCCCCCTTTGGGAATAGAACATCTAGTGCCATTCCATTTGAGAGTTCATGGGGGCTATTTTGGACAGTTAAAAATATATAAAAAACATATATTAAAAATATTAAATACTTTAAAAGTTATTAATATAACAGTTGAGGTCTAACTCAATATTAAGGTTTCTAGGATAAAGACTCTTTAAAAAAAAAGAAGAGTCTTCTTTTAAAGAGTCTTTATCCTAGGGGCCTTAATATCGAGTTAGACCTCAACTGTTTTATTAATAACTTTTAAAGTATTTAATTAATATTTCTAATATATTTTAATATTCTTTAATTATTGATTTGACTTCTACAGCTTTGCACTATTCTATGGTTAATGCACCCATACTAATGAATTAGTGTAGTGAATGGTAATTTATTTTTAATATAGCAAAGTATGAGTATATTTTATCAGGTATTATACATTACATACGCGGTTGTCTGCTGTGAGTGAGGATGTATTTATTTGTAGTCACATTGGGAATGCTATGGACGCATTTTTTAATATATTATCTACATATATCTATATATATCTATATTCTCTCTCATCCAGGTTAGTGAGATCCAATTTATACTCTTTTGCATATTATTTGCATCTTCTCAGTATCCGTTATTTATGAATCAATCTCATAATGCTCAGAGTTCATTTTAATATATTTTATCATTGCATTTATGAACTCTACGATTATGGTACACTTGCGGAGGGATTGTAGGAATGTTTTAATGACGGAGACATATTGTATCTAATTTAAATATTGCAACCAGAAGCGAGTGTATCAAGGTCATGGGGAAAACCCGTTGAGCCCAAGAGGGGTCGATAGTGGAGATCATTCTTCCGCTATTAAGGTCGCTGGGGCACCCGTTGAGCCTATGGAGAGGCGATAGTGGAGATCATTCTTCCGCCCATAGTCGGGGGATGGTGTTTTACTTTTGCCCTGAGTTCACATGGGGGGGGGGTAAAAGAAGGGTTTGTTGCGCCGCACAGCCAATCCCATCAATCCCATGACTGAAGCCTCGTACACACGACTGATTTTCTCATCCAAAAACGACAAGAAAACTGCCGAGAGAGCTTTCTTGTCGAGGAAACCGTTCGTGTGTATGGTTTTTCGTCGAGAAAACTGCCGTGAATCTCGATGAGAAAAATAGAGAACCTGCTCTCTTTTTTCTCGTCAGGATTCTCGGTTTTCTCGTCGTGTTTCTCGTCGGCCTGTTTTGCGACGAGAAAAACATTTGTGTGTATGCTTTTACGACTCTTCAAAAAGCGCGCATGCTCAGAATCAAGTATGAGACGGGAGCGCTTCTTCTGGTAAAACAAGCCTTCGTAATGGAGATAGCACATTCGTCCCGCTGTAAATTATTGCATCGTTTAAATGTTGCGCATTTAAATCTTCTTTAGAATGTTACAATAATGAAAAATAAAGAACTTGTTTTGCTGCTGATATTCACACAGAGTTCTGACTAACTATTTTAAACCTTTTTCATGCTGATCTCATGAATATTTAGCTGTATTATATCAAGCAAGATCTCCTTAATAATTATATTTTTTACATTTTGATTTCAGATCTTCATTTTAAATGCTTCTTTATTTTATAGTGATCTCCATGATTTTATTTATTATTTTTGTTGTGTCAAGTTTACCCCTTATTTTTTTTTATTTTTTTTTGAGACCTTCAAGGAGATTTTTTTGTGTTATCTGTCCCTTTTATTTTATTTGTTAAAATGTATCTGCCTACTCCAAAGCTAGATTTATAATTATTAGAAAAACACATAGTCAAGTATTAACTGTCAAAATAAAAACCATTTATTCTGGTCTAACACAAAATAAATAGAAGGCAGCGCTGGAGAACCTGCTGCCATTTGTGCATCCATGGGACCCAAGAGCACACATGAACCCTGTGTGGCCAATAAAATTGGGAGCTTGAGAAGCACAACAGTTGTGAGCACAATCTGATCCTGGACTCCCAGAGGTCAGGAACAGCAGCAGGTGATATACATGTCCCAAGTCTGTGGTACTACAACAGGCTGCCTTCTGTCAGACCACAATGAAGCAAGGCCATCACTTCCTGGTCTTCTTGGCAGCCTTCCCTGCAGCCTTCCTTCTGCGTGTGGCTGGAGGCTGTGCCACTGGAGGTGTACTCGTGTCAGGAGGAGGAGGAGAAGAAGAAGGTTGAGGAGGAGGCGGTTGAGGTTGGGATAGCTGGGCGACCTCACATATGGCCGTATTGGGGGTAATTCTCTCCATCACCCCCTTGCTCAGCAAGGTGATGAGCAGGGGCTCGCATAGGAGGCGTTGCTCCATGCTCATCACCTTGAACTTGGCCGGCAATGGCCTCTTCAGGGGATGTGGGCTCCTGGAGGGTGGCATGTGCCTCTAATAAGGGCCATTGCTGCCTCGCTTGTGCTCCTTTCCCTCCTTGATCTTTTAGGTAGGCGGATGGGAGGCACCTGAGATCTGGTCCTGCTACTTGGCCCAGCCACCTCCTGTGTGCCACTGGGCCCTGCCACCTCCTGGCTCACACTGGGCCCTGCCACCTCCTGGCTCACAGTGGGCCCTGCCACCTCCTGGCTCACAGTGGGCCCTGCCACCTCCTGGCTCACAGTGGGCCCTGCCACCTCCTGGCTCACAGTGGGCCCTGCCACCTCCTGGCTCACAGTGGGCCCTGCCACCTCCTGCCTGACACTTTCCAGACCCTCCTCCTGGCTGATGTCATCCTGTGTATGAAAAAGGGACAGTTTTAGTTTGTGGTTCATCATTTACACACAAATTATAGCTCATGACTGTTGCAAATTGAATGTAAATCAATTGAAAAGACTATTATTATGACCCCCATGAGATTTCATTCTTCTCCGCCAATTTTGGGCCCACTACTGTCTATTGATATTGAGATCACTTTTTGTTCCCAATTTTTGGAGGGATTTACATATCTTATTTTTCATGCATTCATTTTCTCACAAGTCATTTAATGAAAACAGTGTTATTACCTGTTAACTACTTTTTCCAGGAATCTTCCAGGACGGCTTACAGAGAGATAGGCTCCTCCCACCTAGAACAGGAAACACATGATCCACATCATAAAAGTCTTACTCATGCATTAGCCCCTCAGTATTTAACAAATAACCGAAGGCCTCAGAATCATTAAACCTGGATCAGCGTAGCTCTATCCTTATATATGCTTTACATTGCTACTCACCTCATAAAAAGGGAGGGAACTGACGCCGTCCTGGAAGATTCCTGGAAAAAGTAGTTAACAGGTAATAACACTGTTTTTCCAAGTCATCTTCCAGGACGGCTTACAGAGAGGACAATATAGTACTACCTGATCAGGGCGGGACCACAGCCTGCAGCACTTTCCTGCCGAAAGACTGGTCCTGGCTGGCAAGCAGGTCCAGTCTGTAATGCTTCACAAAAGTCTGGAAACTGGACCAGGTTGCGGCCTTGCAGATCTGGAGGGGAGATGCTCCTGCCCTTTCAGCCCAAGAAGTAGAAACCGCTCTTGTGGAGTGAGCATTTATACCTAATGGAGGTGTGCGGGAGACTGCCTTGTATGCCTCCGCAATGGCCGACTTCATCCACCTGGCGATGGTACCTTTGGATGCCTCTTTCCCCTTGTTAGGACCTGCGAATAAAACAAACAAGCTGGTGGAGCGTCGCCACTCCTTGGTGTGCTCTATGTAGGCAATCGGGCATCTCCTGACGTCTATTTTATTAAATCCTGCTTCCTTATCATTCTTTGGATTTCCGCAGAATGATGGTATCACGATTTCTTCTGACCTATGGAAGTTAGACGATACCTTGGGGAGAAAAGCTGGGTCCAGCGAGAGGATAATTTTGTCTTGTAAAATGGTGCAGAAAGGCTCGATCACTGAAAGTGCCTGGATCTCACTGACTCTCCTAGCCGAGACTAGGGCCACCAAAACTACTGTCTTCAGGGTTAACAGTTTTATGGGTAGTTCATCTATAGGTTCAAATGGTGCCCTACAGAGACCCTGTAATACTGTTGATAAGTCCCAGGGAGGGAACCTCCTTGCTTTGGGGACTCGTTTCCGGCTGATGGACACAAGAAATCTTTTGATCAGTGGTTCTTCTGACAGTCTTTGATTTAAAAAGTTGGACAGGGCGGCCACCTGAACCTTAAGAGTACTAACTGCAAGGTTTAGATCTGCTCCGGCTTGGAGGAAATCTAGAACCGCCGGGACCATGGCACCTGACACTCTGTTGTTGAGCCTGCGCCAGTCCCCAAATCTCTTCCAAATTTTATTATAAATTGTGTTAGTGGACGGCTTTCGGCTGCTAAGAATGGTATCGATTACCTTGGCCGATAACCCTCTCAGCTCTAACAGCTCCCTTTCAGAAGCCAAGCCGTCAGAGAAAGAGAGCTCAGTTCTGGATGATTCGCTTCTCCCTGGTATAAGAGGTCCGACCTGTAAGGTAGTCTCCAAGGTTCTGCAATGCTGAGTCTTAGAAGACCTGAGAACCAAGACCTCCTCGGCCAAAATGGCGCGATCAGGATGACCTTTGTGTTGGACCCTCTTATCTTCCGGATAATCCTCGGAATGAGGGCAAACGGTGGAAATGCGTACACCAGATCTGCCTCCCAAGACTGGGATAGGGCATCTAGGCCCCGACTGAGAAGATCTCTCTGTAGGGAATAGAACTGTTTCACCTGCCTGTTGTGTCTTGTAGCAAAAAGGTCTATCTGTGGGTCTCCCCACTTCTGCACTATTTCTTCGAACACTGTTCGATTCAAGCACCATTCTGTCGAAGACAGCGTCTCTCTGCTTAGGGCATCTGCCAGAGAATTTAATTCCCCTTTTAGGTGAATGGAAGATAGGGATAACAGGTTTTCTTCTGCCCATTGAAGGATCTCTCTTGCTATCCTCATCAGACCCGGGACTCTCGTACCCCCTTGCTTGTTGAGGTAACAAACCGTGGTAATGTTGTCCGAAAGGACCTGCACATGTCTTCCCCTTAGGGATGGGCAAAAGGCTACTAGGGCCTTTAGAACCGCCTTCATCTCCCTCGCATTGGAGGAGAGGCCGGCTTCCTGCCGGTTCCAGAGCCCCTGGGCTATCAGAGTGCCTGAATGGGCCCCCCAGCCCTGCCCGCTGGCGTCCGTGGTGACTGCCAGAGGACAGTGTTGGGACCAGAGTCGGCCAGCCGAGAGGTTTGCAGGGATCAACCACCATTCTATTGAGAGCTTTACTTCCTGCGGAATTTCCGTCTGTCTCTGAAGTGAATTTGTTTGTCCATCCCAGAGAGAAAGCATGAACGCCTGAAGCGCTCGAGTATGGAACTGAGCCCACTGGACTCCTGGGATGGCCGCTGTCATTAACCCAAGGACCCTCATTATACTCTGAATTGAGGTCCTTGAACAAGTGCAGAGGTTCCTCACCTCTGTCAAAATTGTCTCTACCTTTTCCTTTGTCAGGAATATCTTGGACTTCCTTGAGTCTATCAGGTATCCTAGGTATACAATGCTCTGAGTAGGTACTAATTGTGACTTCTCCTGATTTACCAGCCACCCTAGTTGCTGAAGGTGTCTGGTAGTTCTGCTCAGGTTCCGTCTGACTTCGTCTGCTGAGTCTGCAAAAATCAGTAGGTCGTCCAGATAGGGGATAATCTGAATTCCCTCTGATCTCAGAGTCCCTAGCGCTTCTGCCAGTATCTTCGTAAAAATGCGTGGAGCTGACGCTAGTCCGAAGGGCAGAGCATTGAATTGAAAATAGAGGGTTCTGAACCCTTTTCTTACTGCAAATCTGAGAAATTGTTGGGACTCCTCTCGAATAGGGACGTGAAGATAGGCGTCCCTTAGGTCCAATGAGACCATGAAGACCCCAGGGGTTAACAGCTCTCTGGTGGAGTAGATTGATTCCATCTTGAAACGTCTGTACTTTACGTACATGTTTACTTGTCTCAGATTTAGAATCAGTCGAAATTTTCCTGATGATTTCTTTATCAGAAAAACTTGAGAGTAGAATCTCTCTTTCCTTAGAGATGGGGGGATGAAGCTTATCACCTTCTCTTCTAGCATACTCTGCAGGAGGGAAGACATAGCTGTGGCTTTTTCCGCGTCTCTTGGGAGACTTGTTATAAAAAAATTTGGAGGGGGGCAGCCTAAAAGTTCTATCCTGTACCCTGATGCGATCAGATCTAGGATAAAACGGCTGCTGGAGATGGTCTGCCACTGTGGAAGGAATGACCCCAATCTCCCCCCCACAGGCCCGACTGAGTCACTGGGAAGTGTTCTTAGGCTGGGAGGGTCTAAAGAGGAAACTTCCTCTGCCCCTTCCCCTCCTGTATTGCCAACCCCCTTTCTGGTCTTGGGCTCTGTTATTCCGTCTCCTATCCCCCCGGTGAGAGTTCCTTTCACTTGACACCTGAAAGGGACGAAAACTCCTCTTTTGTTGTTGTTGTTGTTGTTGCCTCTTGGGAAAAGGGAACCCTTTCTTTTTATCGGCCGACCTCTCTAGGACGGATTCCAGCTCCTTTCCAAAGAGCAGATCTCCATCAAACGGGAGGGAACAGAGTCTTGTCTTTGAGACAGAGTCTCCTCCCCAGGTCTTCAGCCAGATAGCCCTCCTGGCTTCATTAACCAAGGCTGTGGATCTGGCCGAGAATGTGACCAACTCCGTGGATGCATCCGCTATATAGGCCACTGCCTTACTTAGCGTGGGTAAAGCATCCAGAATCTCTTCCCTAGGAGTGTCTGACTCCAGAAGAGTGCGGAGCTGTTTAAGCCATAAGTCAAGTGTACGCGCCACGCATGTGGTGGCTAGTGCGGGTCTAAAGTTGGCGGAGCAAGCTTCCCACGCCTTTTTTAAATAGCCCTCCGCCTTCCTGTCCATTGGGTCCTTCAGGATACCTGTATCCTCAAAGGAAAGTTCTGAAGCTCGAGACCTTGGCTATGGAAGCGTCCAGTCTGGGACATCTATCCCACAGCTTTGTATCCTCTTGCTTAAAGGGGAACCTTCTCTTTAAATTTTTAGGGAAGAATACTGCTTTCTCCGGCTTCCTCCATTCATGAAGTATGGTCTCCCTTAAGGATCCATGCACCGGAAAGGTTCTGCCCTGTCTAGGCTGAAGGCTTTCATATAGGAGGTCATGCACTGACAACTCCTGGTTCTCTGGGGACTCCAGTTCCAGGGTGTCGTAGATTGCTTTCAGGAGCTCCTCTGTCTCCTCTGAAGGAAAAAGGAATTTTTGCATCTTTTCTGGCCCTTCCTCGCTCGGGTCTATCTCCTCAGGGTCTGAGGCTGAGCCTGAGTTGTCCTCCCCGTCCTCCAGGACTCGATGCTGGTGGACTGCCCGTACCTGGGCCCTAACTTCTGGCCTCACGGTAGTACTGGTGCCTGAAGTACCTGGGCTGGGTTCAGCAAGTGTCTCTTGCTGTGTGGGCTTAAAGGACTGAAACGTCTGTTTCATCCCTGACTTTAATGAGTCCATAAAGCCTTTGAGAACAGGGCCTGTTTCTCCCTTGATAAGTCTGTCTATGCAGTCCTGACAAGCATTCTTTTTCCACCCAATTTGCAACTTCCTGGTACATATTGGGCATCTTTTTCTAGGTGTTTCTGTTTTATCTCTGGGCTCGTGGGTCCTGTCCTGTAATACAGTAAATGACAAGCGCCTGCATATTACTTACACTGAAGTAAACACCCAAACCAGAAACACCACGTGGACTCTCTTATTCTAGTCTAAGAATTATGAGAAGTATCCACCACCAGAGCCTATGCTAGAATATGTGACGTCTGCCACCATCAGCATAGGAGAAACAAACGGTCTCTGGAATAAACAGACTCCCCCTGTGCCGCCCCCACAGGAGGGTAAGAAAAGGAAAGAAGCGGTCTGCCCCTTATTTTCTTACCTTAGGGCCCGATGCGACCGATGGCGCCTCCAGATCTGCGTCTCTGGGTCCTTCCATGTTGCGCGGCGCCATCTTTAGGTCCGGGTCCCTTAAATATGAGAGGAGTGGAGGTCCGGAGCGGCGCTGTGGATCCGACGCCGCCCTACGGCACAGCACGCCTGTTATTTTCAACTAGGCTTCCAAATGGGTGTACCAAGTTGGCCGCCGCGGGACTTCCTGTCGTGTCACTTCCTGTTTTCTGCGCCGGAAGTGACACACTAGCTGTGCGCCCAGCTCCATGCTGTCCTGGAGCTAGAGACTCCCCTCTGTAGATCCATCTGCCCGGGAAGGATACTGGCTCTACGGCTGCCGGAGCCTCCGCCAGGAGGATACCCTGCTGTGCCGCGGCTGGACCCACTGGATCACCTCCTCCACCCTCACAGGTAACCTCGCTGAGGATACACCCGACTTGGGAGGTGGGGTCCCATACCATCACCCATGACCCCTGTTTCAGGTCTCCTGGGTGGCCCCAAACTGACTCATACCCCAGGGGAACTACCCCTGTTGATTGGGTATGGACGTCGGGGGGGCCCCTGCCGCCTGGCACGAAGGCCCAAAAAAATAACAAACATCCCTTGGATAGTGCCTGTCTAGCCTGAGGAAACACAAATACTGAGGGGCTAATGCATGAGTAAGACTTTTATGATGTGGATCATGTGTTTCCTGTTCTAGGTGGGAGGAGCCTATCTCTCTGTAAGCCGTCCTGGAAGATGACTTGGAAAAATACTATACCTGGCTCCAGATGTCCAAATCAGGTTCTTCCAGGATGGCTGCCTCCTCTTGCTCCAGAGAAGGCTCAGGTTGTCTGGGGGGAAGACTGGACAGTGATGGCCTTGCCTCAAGGTGGTCGTTCAGAAAGGACATCCTGCTGTAGTACCACAAAGTCGGGACATAGACATCATCTGCTGCTGCTCCTGACCTCTGAGAAGCCAGGACCCTAAAGCGCTCAGTCCTGTATGTGCCTCTCAAGCTCCCAATTTTACTGTCCACCTGTTTTGTGGTTGCAGTGGGTACCTTGGTCTGCACAAATGGGAGCAGACTCTCCAGCGCTGCTTTCCTCACACCTTTCTTCCTGTGAATGGGGTTTTTGGTCTCCCACAGAGCGGGCAGCTCCCTTACCCGGTCTATAAATTCTGCCAGGAATTCACGGTCGCTGATAAAAGCATTTATTTTGTTTCTGCAAGCCAAAAAATAAGACAAAAAAAGGAATGTCAGTCACACAGTCTAACCTCCTGTAAATCAGATTCCCCATATATATCCTCCAACAATCTCTAGGCATTATAGGCCACCGATTTCACAAAGTATAAAAATCACATACCTTCGTTCTCACGTCCGTCACTTTTCCTCCTCTCTCCGCACACCGAACGTAGTATCGTCACATGTGTGTTTGCTTTATATACACCACGCATGCGTGAAACTCCGCACACGTCGCCCGCCCATGACGTTCAAAGTATCAACTTTTCCCCGCCCCTTCTCTTTCGGCGCGCAGACGATATGGCGGAGTCACAGCAGGTGTCTGCTAATTCCTCAAATAACGAGGAGGAGACCAGCCCAGACCGTGAAACGTCACGATCAAGGAGGAGATTCAAGGCATCTAATATGTCTTACGCGGAGATGGTGGACATATTGCTATAGTCGGATTATGACGCAAAGCAAGGGCCGTATACCCACCCTAATCTAAGGAAGTCTAAAATAATGAAGAAAGTAGTGAAAAGTCTGAAGAAGAATTTCGGGGTTAAACGATCAAAGGAGCAGCTTAGAAAGAGGTGGTCTGACCTCAAACTGAGGGAGCCGGAGCAGTTAAGGAGCATTAAGAGAATGCTAGAAAAAAGTAAGTACTTTTCCTGTGTTCCTATTGTATTTACTAACTTGCATGTTGTTGCATTTTACAATTGTACCTTACAAAATGTCCTCCTTAAAACTTGGTTTGGCCCAGTAATCGTTCGTTTCAGACACATCGTTCGCCCACTATATACGATGTTTTGCGATTTTACAGGGTTCCAATAATTTAGAGAGATGCCTGTTTTTATTCCATAAATGTTAGTACATTGTTGGCTAGATGATGTGTTTGAAAAGAGAATGAAATGCAAACTTTAATCAGTGTAAAGGAGAGGACACTCAGCAGCTGTTTCCACATCTGGACTCTGGAGCACTATAGTGTGGGCCACCAGAACCACCTTTTTAGGGTGCCCCACACAGGTGCATCAGTGCATTTTTGGGGTGCCTCCATAGGTAAAAAAATGTCATCCAAAAGGTGAATAGTCAAGATTTTATTTTTTTCTAATAATGTCTTCAGCTTAAAATTCGTCCCAGACAGACACTTGTACCCCACTTCCAAGCAATGTATCATGTTCATTTATTTTTAGGAAAATATGTGTGTGCTAAGTATACCTTTTGTTTGATTCTCATAGGGGAGAGAAGACTGGGAGGACACCACTCCAGGGAGCACAGGAACCCCACACCTTCTAAACAACCCCAACCTCACCAAGAACACCAACCTGAGGATGTTGAGGAAGTTGAAGAGGTGGAGGAAGGAGAAGTGGATGACGTGGTGGAACTTGTCACCCCAACAGGTCAGTATCTGTCACCACAGCTTCAGGTAAGAGATGTAGGCCTGCAGAGATAAAATAACTTTTGTATTTTTTTTATAGGGGATGAAAATGTTGTTGGGAAAGAAAGTACGCGTTTCTCTGCTGACAGTGCCCTACGAATCATACAACAAGTGATGGAATGTAGTACAGAACTGGACAGAATTAAGCAAAGAATTAATGTGATGGATCAAACCTTTAAGGACATCCTCGATGTTTTGTGGCGAATTGAATAAGGCACAAAACACCCCATTTTATTTTTTGATATTGTTATTACCCCAATGTTATTACGCTTTTAGACAATCAATCAAGCCAAAATTTGAACATGTACACAGTGTGTCAACATGTGCCATCTGCCATCAGGGGATATCCATGTACGGGTTTTGGGGGTGCAACCCCTTCTTCGCATCTCAAGTAGGTGAAATGAAGAAGGGGTTGCACCCCCAAAACACGTCCATTGATCACCCCTGATGGCAGATAGCACATGTTGACAATAGGGATCAGGAGTCAAAAATCCCATTTTAAAATGACTCTAAATTGTGTGCATCTTCAAATTTTGGCTTGGTCAGGGGTGCCAATACCCCATATTCTGACGGTCAGATAGAGACATTTTTGGTGACATTGAATGTCTCATATTGCCAAGAGGTCTTACCTATAAAAAAAAGGCCTGTTTCTGGGCAGCCAAAAAAACAAAATAGTGTTCTATTTACCATGTGTGTGAATGTGCACAGAGTAAAATGTTTGAACAACCACAAAGTGTAGCTTCTTTTTCAAATACGCTATAACCTTATTTGTGTATATTTTTGGTGTTATTAGGGAAATGGTTGGTATTTACTAAAGGAAAATACACTTGGCACTACAAATGCAATAAGACAAACTAGGAGACAGCCAAAAAAAATACAAAATACAGATCAAACCAGATCTTTATTTTGTAATTGCTCTCGAAAAATTCAGACATGGCCTGGCATAGGAATTGCCCCCCTACCCGTGAAATATTCAAGATATTTCTGGCGAACTTCACGGGCATTTTGGGGGGGGGGGCAAGCCAGGATGGCCAGATTCTAGGCCCGGCAGGGTATTGCCAGTTTGAAGTCCTGCCTCAGGCACTATTGAGGCCATATAATTTTGTGATTTCCGGATAAGAAAGTTATGTAGCACACAGCAACAGAAAACAATGTAGTTAATTTTGTACTCCGCCAAGTGAATTGGAGTCATGAAAAGGCGGAACCGGCTGGCCATTATCCCGAAGGCATTCTCCACGACTCTTCGGGCCCTGGCCAGCCAGTAGTTGAACACCCTCTTCTCCGGGGTGAGGGTTCTCTGGGGAAATGGCCTCTTGAGATGCGGTCCCAGTCCGAAGGCTTCATCAGCCAAAAAAACAAAAGGGGAGTCCTTCAACATTCCCTGCATCCGGTGGCAATGCAAGGTCATCTCTCTGGAGACGGAGGGCAAACTCCGTCTGGCTGAAGGATCCACCATCGGGCATCCGGCCATTCTTCCCCACATCCACATAGAGGAATTCATACCGTGCTGACACCACCGCCATCAGCACAATGCTATGAAACTCCTTGTAGTTGAAGAAGTAGGACCCTGAACGGGGTGGCGGCACGATGCGGACGTGCTTCCCGTCGATGGCTCCACCACAGTTGGGGAAGTCCCACCGCATGACAAACTCCAATGCCACAGTCTGCCATTCCTGTGGCGTGGAAGGAAGCTGTGGAGTCAAACCAGAAAAATAAATATTATTACTTTTGCACATAACATTGCAAGCAGATTCTACTAAAATACATTCTAGCCCAACATCATTCTAAGTTTCCGTTTAATGTGTTTTCCCAAAATCAAAGGGAAGGCTCAAGTATCATATTCATCACCCCCTCTGATGGTCCATTCTAAAAATATTTGGGGGGAGGGCTAGATGAGTTTGGGAATGGCCAAAAATTAGGAGATCTAACATTTATAGCGAAATTTTAGGGGGTGATTCGGGGGGGGGGGGGGGTAAAGCACTACAATGGAGCTGCAGATAGACATTGGGAAGTGACTCGGCTAGGTGTGTTTGGGCACAGGATAGCATTGCAGTGTCGGTGCGTCCATAGTGGGTGCAGGAGCGCTGCCCCCTCTCTCTCCTACGCCCGTCACTCAGAACAATACATAGGTTCATGCCTTGCATGAACCTATGTATTGTCGATGCCGCCCACTATTCAGGTGGATGGCCCCCTGTTCAGCGGCGGCCATCTGAATAATAGCGTCAGGTTTTTTGAGTGAAGTGCCTATCAGAGCCAGCGACTCTGATAGGCTTGCCGATTCCAGCCTGAGGGCTGTAATTGGCTTCCAAAAAGTTAACCAGGGGACACAGGGGGGGTGCGTTCCTTGGATAAACACTGACAGGCTCCTCTGCCAATCATGTTCACCGAGTCTGTTTACCGGTAACCTGATTGGCTGATGCAACATCGAGGGCGGGAGAAGACATCGAGCAGAGAAGAAGGACGGCGCAGACCAGAGGAAGGAAAGTGCAGGGCTGGGGGGACAAACTGGCTGCATTTGAGGGGACAAACTGGCTGCATTTGAGGGGACAAACTGGTGGCGTTTAATAGGCACGTCGCGGAAATGGTAGTTTTTAATTTAGTAAATTTTTGGGCTGGCCCCCCAAACATTTGGAACACCAGCCGCCACTGCTGGAGAGGTTAGTGAAGGGAAATATGCATGAAGGAGGAAAAAGGGGCATTTAAAAGCTTACAGCATGCATGAGGACAAAGGGGACATTCTCAGCATATTACAATCATGGTAATTAGGGAAGGATGAAAGAAATACAATACATTAGCATACATGAAATACATAAAATGTGATGTTAAAGGAGAAAACTTACCCTCATATAATCCTCCTGCAGGACTTGTATAATGGCAGAACAGGTGTCTGGGATTATGAGGCCCAGAGCCTGGGGGGAGATGCCTGTCGTGAACTTCAAGTCCTGCAGACTTCTCCCTGTTGCCAGGTAACGTAAAGTGGTGATGAGCCTCTGCTCAGCACTGATGGCTTCCCGCATAACGGTGTCCTGCCTGGTAATATAGGGGGACACCAAAGCCAACAGATGCTGAAAAACGGGGTCAGACATCCGCAGAACATTCCTGTAGTCCACAGGATTATTCTCCACGATCTCCCGCAGCAGAAGCATATGGCAGAATTGGTCCCGCTGGAGCAACCAATTCTTGGTCCATGAACTCCTCCTCACCCCGTTCATGGACTCGTCTTAGTCCAAGACAAGCAGACCAACACCAAGCGCCCACACAGCACGAACTCGACGACGAGAACGTACCCGCGACATGGCTAGGAAACGGTCGTCTGATCAGAACGTACTAAACAGAATGCACTTTAGAACAGCAAGGCCTATGAAGAACGAACTGAAATTCAGAAACGAACAGGCAAGAACGCACTGTAAAACAGATACGACCTGCCTACACGCCCTGAAAGACAATATACGAACCCACGAGCACAAACTGAACCGCAGAAAACGAACTGAAAGCACGAAGACTGAAAAGTGCGAATCGTCTCTTCCCAAACTTTTACTTCACACGCGGTAACATGAGATCAGCAAAAGCAGCCCAAGGGGTGGCGCCATTGAATTTGATCTTCCCCTTTATACTGCCGTCGTACGTGCTGGACGTGACCGCGCAGAACAATGACGAGATTTGGAATTGACTGTGTGTATGCAAGGAAAGCTCGACAAGAATCTCGTCGAGAAACGTGTTTTTAACGATGAAAAACACAATCGTGTGTACGAGGCTTGAGTCTTTATGACAAAACATGACGGGGCGTGGCTGAGCGGCAACCATCTGAAGTGAACGTGTGATGTATCAAGGCTGATCAAAGAAGCGGAGTTCCAGGAAGCAACAGCGGGGAGGTGGTGAGCAATCAGTGGACATCTTGGGTCCGCCGTGACCAATATACTCGGTTTTCGGTTCATTTCTGAACGAGTGTTTGCTGTGCAGTGTATTGCTCTATTTTTTGAGATTCGCGTGAGTGCTATATTTAAAGATTTAAGTGTGATATTAAACCGATTTTACGGTATCACGCTATTCTGAGCACTTTTATTTAAATGCGGAGCTTTCTGGCAGTGAATTGGTTGGAACTGGGATTATCTGCTATACCTACCAGTGAGGTCTTTTTTTACACGTTTACACGCCGAACACGAGAGTGTAAGGCAATTTAAGTTGGTGAGTTTTGCATCTGACGTGAGAGGATTCACTGACACCGGGTGTGGTGGAAGATTGGGAGCTATTATTATTTTTTCACAAACCTATTTGATGTGATATATGGACTTATATTCAATATTTAACCACTTGCCGCCCGCCCTATGGCGGATTGACGTCGGCAAAGTGGTTTTAAAATCCTGACTGGACGTCATATGACGTCCGTCAGGATTCAGTGTTTTTGCGCGCCCCCGGGGGCGCGCACTGCACCGATCGGTAATGCCGCTTGTCCCCCGGACACAGCGCATACCCGATCAGGGTAAACAGCCAATTTCATTGGCTGTTTATCATGTGATCGGCTGTGTCGAATCGCAGCCGGTCACATGTCCAAACAAATAGGAGGCGCGCCCAATTCGCGCCGCCGGGAGCGCGCTGTGCGCCGATCGGGGATGGCGAGTGTCCCTCGGACATAGCCCATCCTCGATCAGGGTAAACTGCCAATAAAATTGGTTGTTTACCCACGTGATCGGCTGTGACCAATCACAGCCGGTCACAAGTATAAACAATGTGGCGGTTTCCAGGGATCTCTCCTCTCTCTCTCACACACCGATTGTGTGAGGAGAGAGAAGAAGGAGAGAGATCTGTGAGTTTTTACGATTTTGAATTAGAAAAAAATACTGTCTGCACTACACGTCCCCCCCCCCAATAAGGAGAACCTGTCACAGCCCATCTGGACCTGTCACAGCCCATCTGGACCTGTCACAGCCCATCTGGACCTGTCACAGCCCATCTGGACCTGTCACAGCCCACCATCAGTACCATCTGTTTCTGACAGCCCATCTGTCACACAGGCCACCAACGGTACCACCATCGGTACCATCTGGATCTGTCACAGCCCATCTGTCACACAGGCCACCACCGGTACCATCTGGATCTGACAACCCATCTGTCACAGCCCATCTGTCACAGCCCATCTGTCACACAGGCCACCAATGGTACCGCCATCAGTACCACCAGGATCTGACAGCCCATCTGTCACACAGGTAGCCATTAGTACCGCCATCGGTACCGCTATCACTACCGCCGCACAGTCCCGCCATAAGTACCATCACACAGGTCATCAGCAACCTGTCATTACCCTCACACAGGCCTGCCATCAGTGAGCTGTAAGTAGCACCACCAATACCGCCATGTCGCAAAGAATGTACACACCTGAGGAGGCATATAACATCCTCGCCATGTCGGATGATGAGAGCAACGGGGAGCTCCCATTATCCGATTCTGGTTCGGAATACGAGCCAGTGGAGGGTAGTGGATCGGAGTCCGAGTCAGCGGAGGAAACTGCCCCTCCTAAAAGAGTAAGGAGATCAGGACCTAGATCAGAAGACCTGCCTACCACTAGCAGTGCCAGACCCCAGGAAGAGGAGCCGAATACCAGTACTGGAATTACTCATCCAGCCCAAAGAATCCGGGCCCAGTCCTACCTTCCTGATGCCCTGGCAAACCCCTTATGGTTGCCTGCCAACTCAGGATCCGCTACAATCCCCCCTTTCACCGCACAGCCAGGTGTGCAGCCCAACACATCAAATTTTTCCCAATTGGACTATTTTTATTTGTTTTTCCCCCGAAGATTTGTTGCAGTACATGGTGGACCAAACAAATCTTTATGCAGAGCAATTTATTGCTGCCAACCCCAATTCGTCCTACGCCCGTATGTTTAATTGGCGACGTCTCACACTAGAGGAAATCAAATTGTTTTTGGGCCTTAGTTTTAATATGGGGCTTACAAAGAAAAGCGAACTGCATGCCTACTGGTCCACCCGCCCCATCCACCACATGCCCATATTTTCTGCTGTCATGTCCAGGACACGGTACGATATGATAATGCGCTTTCTTCATTTTAATGACAATTCGCAGTGCCCTCCCCGAGATCACCCCAACCATGACAAATTATATAAGCTTCGCCCCCTAATAAATTATTTTTCCCAACGGTTTTCTGAAGTGTTTATCCCCGACAAAAATATATTTGTGTAGACGAATCCCTTATCCACTTTACTGGCCGGCTGCAGTTCAAGCAGTACATCCCAAGTAAAAGAGCCAGGTACGGGGTAAAATTGAACAAATTGTGCCATCGAGCCACTGGATACGTGCACAAATTTTGTATTTATGAAGGCAAAGATTCCCAGCTCCAGCCCCGTGATTGCCCCACATATATAGGAACCAGTGGTAAAATTGTCTGGGACCTTGCATACCCCTTGTTCAAAAAAGGATACCACATATATGTAGATAATTACTACAGCAGCTTGCCCCTTTTCCGTCACCTGTATCGTGAACAAACCCTGGCCTGCGGTACCTTCCGAAAAAATAGGAAGGGGTTCCCACAGAATTTGCTTTCAAAACAGCTACAAAAGGGGGAAGCCGCATTCATGAGGAATGAGGAGGTGTTGGCCATGAAGTGGCAGGACAAGAAGGATGTTCATATGATGTCTACAATCCACGATGACAACTTGGTGGAGATTCAGAGAAGACGTGGCCCCGTAGTAAAGGCTGAATTTGTTCATGACTACAATATGTACATGGGGGGGGGGGTGGATTTAAACAATCAAATTGCTACAACCCTATTTATCAACCCGAAAGTCAAATTATTGGTATAAAAAAGTTGTATTTCATCTCTTTCACAGGGCCCTGTTCAATTAATTTGTCTGCCATCAAAAATCACCCGAAAACCAACCCACCTCCTACCTCAAATATTTTGAAGACATTGTCACTACCCTGATTTACCAGCAAGGACCCGCCCCAGGAAGCATTCGCTCCGATAGTGTGAGTCGACTGCATGAGCCACATTTGCCCTATAGCATTCCCCCCGCAAAATCCGGAAGAAGACGCCAAAAGAGATGTCATGTATGCTCAAGAGGAGGAGTTAGAAGAGATACAAGTTATCATTGTCCCGAATGTCCCTCCCAACCTGGCCTGTGTATCGGCGATTGCTTCAAAAATTATCACCGATCTATCAGATACTAGTTCCCCTTATTAGTAACAGACTGCCATTTCCCCCTTTCTAATACCTGTGCCTGCCTGCTACTGACCCTGGCCTGTTTACCGACAATGTCTTTGCCTGCCGTTTTAACACCTTTCTGACTTCCACGTGCACCAACCTCAGCCTGTTTACCGACGATGCATCTGCCTGCCGTTTTAACCACGTTTCTGACTTCCACGTGTACCGACCTCGGCCTGTTAATCGACCATGTTTTTGCCTGCCACTTGGACGGATCTTTGCCCTTCTACTTTAGCACAGGGGTCTCACATATATGAGGGGCTCCAGAATAGCGTTCTGAGTACAGAAAATCCGTTTTTGGTTTTGTGTTCCCAGGGTCTGGTTGCCCGGAGGCTTCAAAGAGATTTGGGTGGGAGAAGCCTCTACCCCTGTCCCCCTGGCTCTTAGCTTGATGGCCCTTCCTTCTGCCTGGACCAATACTTTGGCTGTGCTGACCATATTGATGCCTGTAATGACCCAGGACTTTATGGACTATGTTTTTTTCTGCTGCCTGGACCAATACTTTGGCTGTGCTGACCATTTCTCTGCCTGCTGCCTCTACTGACTATGGACAGTATTTCTGCCTGGACCTGTGCTTTGGCTGTGCGGTGTCTCTGCCTGTCTATTCCTGCCTGCTGCCTGGACCGATGCTCTCCTCTGTGGACCACTGCACTACTAAAACCACAGGTAATCTTTTGTTATTTTGTATGTACCTACTATGTGTTAGAAATATGAAGGGCCTTCAAAAATGTGATCGGTAGTCAGAAAATTATATGTGTAATTTTATGCTGCTAGAATGCCTGGAGGTGCTATTTGGATGTTGGGCCTCTGTATATGGCCAGGCTGTGTAAAAGTCTCACACATGTGGTATTGTTCTACTCAGGAGTAGCAGAATGTATTTTGGGGTGTAATTTTTGCTATGTACATGCTATGTGTTGGAAATATTTTATAAATGGACAACTTTGTGTAAAAAAAATGCGTGTTCATTTTTTTCCCATGTTTTCCAAAAACTTCTGGGAAAAAATGAACCGTCCAAAAGACTCAGTATGCCTCATAGATTATACGTTGGGGTGTTAGCTTTCCAAAATGGGGTCATTTTGTGGATGTTTCCATTGTCCTGGTGCTCCAGGGCCTTCAAAATTGAGATAGGTCATCATGAAATTATATGTGTAATTTTGCTCCTAAAATGCCTGGAGGTGCTATTTGTATGTTGGTCCTCTGTATATGGCCAGGCTGTGTAAAAGTCTCACACATGTGGTATCGCCATACTCAGGAGGAGTAGCAGAATGTATTTTTGGGTGTAGTTGCAAGTATGCATATGCTGTGTTCAAGAAATAACCTATCAATACAATAAGTTTGTGTAAAAAAAAAAAAAAATTCTTAATTTTCCCAAGAATTGTGGGAAAAAATTACAACTTCAAAAAACTCACCATGCATCTTACTAAATACCTTGAACTGTCTACTTTCCAAAAAGGGGACATTTTGGGGGTATTTGTACTTTTCTGGATTGTTATTGTATCAAGAAATGAGATAGGCCTTCAGTACATCAGGTGTGATCAGATGTGATCAATTTTCAGTGATTTGCACCCTAACTTGTAGACTCTATAACTTTCACACAGACTAAATAATATCCACTAATTTGGGTTATTTTTACCAAAGATATGTAGCAGTATAAATTTTGGCCCAAATTTATGAAGAAAAATTACTTCTTTGCAAAATTTTACAATAGAAACTAAAAAAGTTTTTTTTTCAAAATTTTCGCTCTTTTTCCGCTTATAGCGCAAAAAATAAAAAACCCAGCAGTGATTAAACACCACCAAAAGAAAGCTCTATTTGTGAGAAAAAAATGATAAAAATTTTGTTTGGATACAGTGTAGCATGACTGAGTAATTGTCAAAGCGTGAGATCACTGAAAGCTGAAAATTGGTCTGGGCGGGAAGGTGTTTAAGTGCTCTGTATGGAAGTGGTTAAACACATTTATATATATATATATTTTTTGTAATTTGTGCACATATTCACTTTTGTCACATGGTGATGTTTATGGACATTAGCATAATTTTTGAATACCTGTGAAAACGGATATTTCATCTTACATTGTTTACAGCGCTGCTTATAATTTTATTACACTAATTTTAGGGTTTTAGAATATGTTTTTCACATACCAACATATATAACATAATAAAGTGCTAAATAGGATGAATTAAGCTGAAAAAAAAAAAAAAAATCGCATTTTTGTACTCACCGTAAAAACCGTTTCTCTGACGTCCATGGACTGACACAGCTCTCATACTGATTACGTGTGGGTATATGTCCCTGCTTGCAGGAGAAGACCTAGGCAGAATGTTAGATGTTAAAACATTCTAGCACAAACCAGAGCTGAACAGCCCCGCCCAGGGGGGGGGGGCGGTCCCTCCGGCGGACATAACCCTCCCACCTGCAGCTAGCAGCCTCAGTTCGTAACAAAGCAGTACAAACCTTAAAAGAAGGGTGGGTGCTGTGGCAGAGAAACTGATTTTACGGTGAGTACAAAAATCCTATTTTCTCTTATCGTCCATGGACTGACACTGCTCTCATACTGATTACGTGTGGGACGTCCCAAAGCAGTATAAGAAAAGGGTGGGAGTAAAATGGTAAAGGAACAACTAAAACTTCACTCCAAACCAGCAGAGCTTCTTAACGGAGGAGTTGCAGCATTAAACAGCGGCCTGCAACACTTTGCGGCGGAAAGAAGCATCCGAAGATGCAGCCACATCAACCTTATAGATTTTAGAAAAGGTATGAACGGACGACCAGATCGCCGCCTTGCACATCGACGCTTGATGTCGGAAAGCCGAAGAAGCACCAATTGCCCTGGTGGAATGCGCCGTAACTGGGAAGGGAGGCGCCCGCCCCTTAATGGCATAGGCCTGTATAACAGTCTGTCTGATCTACCTAGAAATGGTGGCAGACGATACCGCTTGGCCCTGTTTCGGACCAGAGACAGATACAAACAGCGAGTCAGACTTCCAAATAGAAGCAGTAGCCGCCAGGTATACCCGTAAGGCACGCACCACATCCAAATTGTGAAGCGCAACCTCTCTAGGATGCGATGGATGAGGGCACAAGGACGGAAGGACAATGTCCTCATTAAGGTGAAAAGCTGAAACCACCTTAGGAATGAAAGACGGTCGCAACACCGCCTTATCCTTATGGAGGACCAGGTAAGGCGACTTGCATGACATAGCCGCCAACTCAGACACCCATCCAACAGAAGTGATGGCCACTAAAAAAGCCACCTTCTGGGACAAAGTTAAGAGGAATATCTCTGATATTTTCAAAAGGAGGTTCCTGAAGAACCGAGAGCACTAAGTTCAGATCCCAAAGAGGGAGCGGAGGCTTGGCAGGTGGAACCACATGGCGTACCCCCTGTACAAAAGTGCTAACTAAGGAATGACCTGCTAGGGGTCTTTGAAAGAAAAC
Organism: Rana muscosa; assembly: GCA_029206835.1. Taxonomy (NCBI): domain Eukaryota; kingdom Metazoa; phylum Chordata; class Amphibia; order Anura; family Ranidae; genus Rana; species Rana muscosa. Next base: position 173,206,449 of record CM055128.1, on the reverse strand, counting down.
GACCAAGGCCGAAATCTGACCCTTAATAGTGCTCAAAGCCAGCCTTTGTGCAACACCACGCTGCAAGAACCGCAGGATTCTGGGGACAGAGTACGTCCGTGGACACCAGTCTAGCTCTTCGCACATAGCGATGTAAGCTCTCCAGGTACGGTGATAGATCTTCCTAGAAGAAGACTTCCTTGCCCTAAACATGGTCGAAATTACCGAATCCGACAGGCCTCGGTCCTTCAGCACCTGGCTCTCAATAGCCATGCCGTTAAAGCCAGAGACTGGAAAGCAGGATGAAAGATAGGACCTTGAGACAGAAGGTCCTCCCTCAAGGGCAGGTGCCAAGGGACGTCCACGATGAGACGTACCAGGTCAGCGTACCAGTGACGCCAAGGCCAGTCCGGGGCAATGAGGATCACTGGGATGTCCTCGGCCACTACCCTGTGCAGCAGACAAGGAAGCAACTGCAGCGGAGGGTAGACATACATTAAGCGATACTGACCCCACGGGGCCACTAACGCGTCCGACATCTGCCCAGGGGTCCCTGGACCTGGCCACAAACCGACACCTTGCGATTGAGTCGAGATGCCATCAGGTCCACATCCGGAGTGCCCCACCGCCGACAAAGTTGAAACACCTCCGACAAAGTTGAAACACCTCCGGATGCAAGGACCACTCCCCCTGGTCCAGGGACTGGCGGCTCAGATAGTCCGCCTGCCAGTTTTCTACGGATTGTAGACGGCCGACAGCGCCGGCATGCTCCTTTCCGCCCACCTTAGGATGTGGTCGACCTCAGATGCCGCAGCTGAGCTCCGAGTGCCCCCCTGATGGTTGACATATGCCACGGCCATGGCGTTGTCCGACTGAATTCGGACCGAGCGGCCCTGTAGCCTCTTCGACCACACGGAGAGACAGAGTCTAAATCACCCGCAATTCCAGGACATTGATTGGGAGACGAGATTCGGCCGGAGTCCAGAGCCCTTGAGCTGACAGGACTCCCCACACTTCTCCCCAGCCCGTCAGGCTGGCGTCCGTCATGACCACCGTCCATTGGCTGGGGAGCAACGACTTCCCAGCCCGAAGAGACGCCTTGACTGAGTGACTCACTCGGATTTGAAGATTCAATGACAATGGGGACTTGTCCCAAACAGACAGAATTCCCTTCTGCAATGCCTGAGTGTGTGACTGGGAATACGGAACCGCCTCGAAGGAGGCCACCATTAGTCCCAGGACTCTCATGCAGAAGCGAATTGACAACCATTTTTGAGACGTCCGAACCCGCACTGCCGACTGAAGTGTCAGTAACTTCTCTGAGGGCAGAAACACCTTCGCTTCCGAAGTGTCAAGGATCAGACCCAGATACTCCAAGCGCTGAGTTGGGACTAGAACCGACTTCTGCATGTTCAGAAGCCATCCGAAGTCCCGGAGGGTCTGACTGACTATTGTCACATTTTCCTCCAATTCTGAGCCATTTTCTGCTCTGAGAAGGAGATCGTCCAGATAGCCCACGATAACAATTCCTCGCTGTCTCAGCAAAGCTAGAACCGGGGCAAGCACTTTGGTGAAAACCCATGGTGCCGATGCTAGGCCGAAGGGAAGAGCCACGAACTGATAGTGGACTTCGCCTATGGCAAAGCGCAGAAACCTCTGGTGGCTTGCGCAGATTGGAACGTGCAAGTAAGCGTCCTTGATATCCAAGGATGCCAAAAAATCACCTTGGTGGAGTGTCACGATCACCGTGCGAATGGATTCCATACGGAATTTTTAGTACCCTCACAGACATTCGGGGCCTTGAGGTCCAGGATTGGCCGGACCCCGTCCTTCTTCGGGACAACAAACAGGTTTGAGTAAAACCCCTGAAACCTCTCTTGCGACGGAACCGGCACAATTACTCTGCACCCGAGCAAATCCTGTACGGCCTCCAAGAGGGCCGCCCGGCGGGCAGGAAGGAGAGGGAGGTTCGAGGGAAAAAACCTGTTTGGGGGCCACGAGCGGAACTCTATCCTGTATCTCGAGGTGACCACCTCTCACACCCACCGGTCGGAGATCCGGGAGGTCCACCACACCGAGAACCTGCGAAGACGCCCCCCCACCCCAGAGTCGGGAAGGGGCAAGACTTCATGCGGTGGCGGGCTTGGGAGCTTGTTTGGTAGGCTTACGCACCCAGGGACGTCTTTGTCCCCCAGTTGTACTTTTTTCAGTCTGGGCGGGCTTACCCGTGGAATCTGACTGACGAAAAAACATCTTCTTCGCCGTAAAGGAAGGGCCCGGCCTGCGGTGGGGCTCCTTTCCCTTAATAGACTGGGGAAGAAAGGTGCTCTTACCTCCTGTGACATCTTTAATAATGTCCTCCAGGGCGGCCCCAAACAGTCTACCACCCTTAAAGGGCAAGTCAACCAGGAGCTTTTTGGAAGCTAGGTCGGCCGACAAGCATTTCAGCCAGATAAGGCGACGCAGCACCACAGCAGAGATAGAGGCCCCTGATATTAAAGGGGCCGCATCCAAAGTGGCATCGCACACGAAGACTAAACCCTGCGCAAGTTGGTGAGCCAGGGCAATGGTCTCAGGAGGGAGATTATGCTCCTGCACTGTCTGGTGCAAAATCTTTGCCCATCCTGTGAGTGTCTGAGACACAAGCGTCGCCGCCACTATAGGGTGTAAAGCAAACCCCAATAAGGTAAACATAGTTCTTCTCACCACTTCTGACCTCCTGTCAGCGGGATCCTTAAATGCAGGAGTCCCTTCCATTGGGAGCATGGTAGCCTTATTCAAACGGGCGACCGGGGGGGGGGGGTCGACCACTGGGGGGAGAGTCCACTTCTTAACCAGGTTCTCCTCAAAGGGGTACCTTAAAACTAGGCGCCGCGGGGCCGTCAGTCTTCTGCGGCTTATCCCAGACTTGGTCAATGAAAGTATAAAAAAAAAAAGGCACATATGGAAAGACCTTTTTTGAAGAAACGGCTTTAAAGGAACCAAAGGATACAGCTTCCACCTGAGGTTCCTCCGTCTCAACATTCAGCTTGAGTGTCCCTCACAGCATCAATGAGTTCACTTACAAGCACCCTGTCAGTTGGTGGTTCAAGACAGGGGTCTTCCTCACAAGGAATGTCCTGTCCAAATACATCAAAATCCTCAGAGCTAGGGTCCTGAGCAGCAGTAGCTAGGCCCATATCTGAGTCAGATCACTCCCCATGTGGAGATTGTGTGGGGAGGGGGCGCTTTACAGCCCCCGTGCGTTCGCACACCGCTTCCATCCTGACAAGGAATGATTCCAGGACTGCCGACAACTGGTCCACAGGGACCACAGGTGCAGGAGCACTGCCAGTTGCCTCTGACAAGAGTGGAGAAGCATGTGAACCAGACTCCATACTGCCACCCTTTGAGACCATATTCACTATTACAGTGAATAATACAGTCCACCCACTGGCTGCGCTGAGGCTGAGGAGGGGATACCCGGAGGACTCACCACCCTTAGGGACCGCTCAGTTCCGCTGCAGCGCGAGTGAAGCCTGAGGAGAGTGAAGAATCTGTGAGGAGACTGAGAATTTCGCACCGTCAGCAGCGCCGCTAGAGGCTGAAAACTAAAGTGAAAGCGCCGCAGCTAAAAGAAAATGGCCGCCGGGTGCCTGTATAACTGTGCAATTGAGCCACGGCAAGATGGCCACCGAGCACACTATTCAAATTCAAACAACAGCCCTAATGGCGCACGCAATAAAGTTCCACACACTCCACACCAGACCACTGCTCCACTCCCAGAGTTCACCAACAGCCATGAGCGGGGCGCCCCCACCAGGTCAGAGCGATCCCCCCCAAGCACCCCCACACAGCACAGAACCAGTACAGGGTGCAGATAGCAGCATAACAGGGGGGAGACAGGGAGAACCCCCCACATAAAGTAACACAGCCAGCATGTACTCACCTGCATCAGGAGAGACTACTTACCCGGCCCAGAGGGACCCACCGGCTTGTTTCAGACAGACCTATCAGAGTAGTACTACGTAGCTGTCGGCCCGGTCCACCGCAAAAGATACAGTCAGGTACTGTTCAATCTTGAGAGGACCGCGGGAGCATAAAAAGCAGCCCGGCCACCCCTGGAGTCATGGGGTATGTCGTGAGTCTCACGCACACAAGGCAAGGATCAGCACGCTCGATGGTCGGACAGGGAAGACTACGAGGATACCAGTGTACCCAACCTGTTTCCCAGCCGACAGTTGATTGAAGGTCTCAAAAATAAAATAAAATTGCCAAAGGAATAAAAAATTAAAAGTAAAATCTTCCAGGATACTGGCTCCTGAGAGAGCCACATCTTCTTCTGCTGGGCAGAAAAAAACTGAGGCTGCTAGCTGCACGTGGGAGGGTAATGTCCGGAGGGACCGCCCCCCTGGGCGGGGCTGTCCAGCTCTGGTTTGTTCTAGAATGTTTTAACATCTAACATTCTGCCTAGGTCTTCTCCTGCAAGCAGGGACATATACCCACACGTAAATCAGTATGAGAGCTGTGTCAGTCCATGGACGATAAGAGAAAAGCAGAGGACACTACTGGGGGGGGGGGGGGGTGTGAAGAGGGCAGAGGACACTGCTTTGGGAAACCCTGTATTCTGAGCACAACGCATTCCTGATCCCTGTATTCTGAGCACAACGCATTCCTGATCCCTGTATTCTGAGCACAACGCATTCCTGATCCCTGTATTCTGAGCACAACGCATTCCTGATCCCTGTATTCTGAGCACAACGCATTCCTGATCCCTGTATTCTGAGCACAACGCATTCCTGATCCCTGTATTCTGAGCACAACGCATTCCTGATCCCTGTATTCTGAGCACAACGCATTCCTGATCCCTGTATTCTGAGCACAACGCATTCCTGATCCCTGTATTCTGAGCACAACGCATTCCTGATCCCTGAATTCTGAGCACAACGCATTCCTGATCCCTGAATTCTGAGCACAACGCATTCCTGATCCCTGAATTCTGAGCACAACGCATTCCTGATCCCTGTATTCTGAGCACAACGCATTCCTGATCCCTGTATTCTGAGCACAACGCATTCCTGATCCCTGTATTTTGAGCACAACGCATTCCTGATCCCTGTATTCTGAGCACAACGCATTCCTGATCCCTCTATCCTGAGCACAACGCATTCCTGATCCCTGTATTCTGAGCACAACGCATTCCTGATCCCTGTATTCTGAGCACAACGCATTCCTGATCCCTGTATTCTGAGCACAACGCATTCCTGATCCCTGTATTCTGAGCACAACGCATTCCTGATCCCTGTATTCTGAGCACAACGCATTCCTGATCCCTGTATTCTGAGCACAACGCATTCCTGATCCCTCTATCCTGAGCACAACGCATTCCTGATCCCTCTATCCTGAGCACAACGCATTCCTGATCCCTGTATTCTGAGCACAACGCATTCCTGATCCCTGTATTCTGAGCACAACGCATTCCTGATCCCTGTATTCTGAGCACAACGCATTCCTGATCCCTGTATTCTGAGCACAACGCATTCCTGATCCCTGAATTCTGAGCACAACGCATTCCTGATCTCTGTATTCTGAGCACAACGCATTCCTGATCCCTGTATTCTGAGCACAACGCATTCCTGATCCCTGTATTCTGAGCACAACGCATTCCTGATCCCTGTATTCTGAGCACAACGCATTCCTGATCCCTGTATTCTGAGCACAACGCATTCCTGATCCCTGTATTCTGAGCACAACGCATTCCTGATCCCTGAATTCTGAGCACAACGCATTCCTGATCCCTGTATTCTGAGCACAACGCATTCCTGATCCCTGTATTCTGAGCACAACGCATTCCTGATCCCTGTATTTTGAGCACAACGCATTCCTGATCCCTGTATTCTGAGCACAACGCATTCCTGATCCCTGTATTCTGAGCACAACGCATTCCTGATCCCTGTATTCTGAGCACAACGCATTCCTGATCCCTGTATTCTGAGCACAACGCATTCCTGATCCCTGTATTCTGAGCACAACGCATTCCTGATCCCTGTATTCTGAGCACAACGCATTCCTGATCCCTGTATTCTGAGCACAACGCATTCCTGATCCCTCTATCCTGAGCACAACGCATTCCTGATCCCTCTATCCTGAGCACAACGCATTCCTGATCCCTGTATTCTGAGCACAACGCATTCCTGATCCCTGTATTCTGAGCACAACGCATTCCTGATCCCTGTATTCTGAGCACAACGCATTCCTGATCCCTGTATTCTGAGCACAACGCATTCCTGATCCCTGTATTCTGAGCACAACGCATTCCTGATCTCTGTATTCTGAGCACAACGCATTCCTGATCCCTGTATTCTGAGCACAACGCATTCCTGATCCCTGTATTCTGAGCACAACGCATTCCTGATCCCTGTATTCTGAGCACAACGCATTCCTGATCCCTGTATTCTGAGCACAACGCATTCCTGATCCCTGTATTCTGAGCACAACGCATTCCTGATCCCTCTATCCTGAGCACAACGCATTCCTGAACCCTGTATTCTGAGTGTAACGCACTCCTTTGAAAAAGCACAAAAATAGGATTTTTTACTCACAAAGGCACACACAAGTAAGCAAAAATAGGATTTTTTGTACTCACCGTAAAATGCTTTTCTCCGAGTACATGGACCGATACAGCTTCTCTATTGACTAAGTGGGTATTATCCGTTATTTAGGAGTGACTGGGCAGAAAAAAAAACTTGTAAAAAGTGTTGCATCACACCTTCTACAGTACCGCCCAGGGGGCAGACCCTCTGGGTATATCAGCTCTCTCTGCATCTCGCAGATCAGTTCGTCAAAAAGCAGTACAAACTTCACAAAAAAGGGAGGGGTGGGTGCTGTGTCAGTCCATGAACTCTATTGACAAGCGGGACGTCCCAAAGCAGTGTAAAAAACAAAACAAAAAACAAACGAGGGGTGTTAACAGCATAAAAGTAAACTTAACCCCAAAACAAAACAGCCTTCCTCCAACGGAGGAGTTGCAACTCTAAACAGTCGCCTGCAAAACTTTGCGGCCGAAAGAGGCATCTGAAGATGCACCTAATTCAACCTTGTAGAATTTAGTGAAAGTGTGAGCGGACGACCAAGACGCTGCTTTACATAATTGGGAAACAGGCGCTTGATGTCGGAAAGCCCAAGAGGCACCTATTGCCCTGGTCGAGTGTGCCGTGACAGGAAAGGGGGGTGCTTGACCCTTTAAGGCGTAAGCCTGGATTACTATCTGTCGGATCCACCTCGAGATGGTGGCCGACGAAACTGCTAGGCACTTCTTGGGACCAGCCACCGAAACAAACAGTGAGTCTGACTTCCGGAACAAAGCAGTAGCAGATAGGTATACTCTCAAAGCTCGGACAACGTCCAAGGAATGAAACGCCGACTCCTTAGGATTCGACGGATGAGGACCCAAGGATGGAAGTACAATCTCTTCATTGAGATGAAAAGTCATTGGATGACAAGGCTGCCAGCTCAGAAACTCGTCTGACCTAACAGCCACCAAAAAGACCACTTTCTGAGAAAGTGTCAACAAGGGAATATCCCCAATATTCTTAAACGGTGACTTCTGAAGCACAGAGGACCAGGTTCAAGTCCCACGGAGGTAGCGGGGGACGGACCGGAGGAGCCACATGCCGAACCCGCTGCACAAATGTACTCACGAGAGAGTGAGCCACCAGGGGTCGCTGAAAAAAAGACAGCCAGGGCAGATATCTGTCCCTTAAATCGTACTTAGGGCAAGCCTTTGGTCTACCCCACGCTGTAGAAACAGCAGGATACGGGAGACCAAATAAGTACGCGGATGCCATTTCATTTCCTCACACATGGAAATGTAGGCCTTCCAAGTGCAATGATAAACCCTCCTAGAGGACGGCTTCCGAGCACTTCTCAAAGTAGATTACTGAATCTGACAGGCACCGTTCTCTTAGTACCTGGTTCTCAATAGCCATGCCGTTAAATCCAGTGACTGTAAAGCAGGATGGAGTATGGGACCTTGCGATAGCAGGTCCTTCCGTAGTGGTAGGCACCAGGGGACGTCTGCTACCAGACATACTAGATCGGCGTACCAAGGACGCTGAGGCCAATCTGGAGCGATGAGGATCATTGGAATTCCCTCTGCCTCCGTTCTGCGAAGCAGGTGAGGAATGAGCCTCATGGGAGGGAAGGCATAGACTAGCCGATACTGACCCCACGATGCTACTAACGCGTCCATTGCATCTGCCCATGGGTCCTTTGACCAGGCCACAAACCTCAATACCTTCCGATAGAGTCGGGACACCAGAAGATCTACGTCTGGTGTGCCCCATGTTTTGCAGAGGAGCTGGAACACCTCCGGGTGTAAGGACCATTCTCCCTGGTCCAGCATTTGGCGACTCAGGTAGTCCGCCTGCCAGTTCTCCACACCCGGAATGTACACGGCCAACAGTGCCGGTACGCTCCTTTCTGCCCACCTCAGGATGCAAGCGACCTCTGATGCTGCAGCTGAACTTCTTGTTCCTCCTTGATGATTGACATATGCCACTGCTGTGGCCTTGTCTGACAGGATCCTGACTGGATAACCTTGCAGCCTCTGAGACCATTTGAAGAGGCACAGCCTGATTGCCCACCCTTCTTTGGAACTATGAACAGATTTGAGTAAAAACCCTGAAATCGTGCCTGCTCTGTAACTGGAATGACCACCCTGCGTTCCAGCAGATCCTGGACTGCCCCGTACAGGGCCTCCCGATGGGTCGGCTGTAGCTGGAGGTTGGAGGGAATGAATCTGTCTGGTGGACAAGAGAGAAATTCTATCTTGTAGCCTGAGGAGATCACTTCGCAAACCCACCGATCAGAGATGTCCACTGAGTCGCAAATTTGCGAAGACGTCCCCCACCCGAGAGCTGGGTGGGGGCGGACCTTCATGCGGACGCAGATTTGTCCGCAGGCTTGTTGGGTTTGTGGGACTGAGGAAGTTTTTGTCCTTGAGCAGGCGCTTTGTGGGCCTGGGGTCTTTTCTCTGTCGCCCTGGGCGTACGAAAAAAACGCTTGCGTGCAGTAAAGGAGGGTCCTTGCCCCTGGCGTGGCCCCCTACCCTTCTTGGTTTGAGGAAGCAAAGTGCTCTTACCTCCTGTGGCATTCTTGATGAGGTCATCCAGAGAGGCCCCAAAAAGTCTGTCGCCCTTAAAGGGCAGATCCAACAGGGCCTTCTTGGAAGCCTAGTAAGCAGACCAGCCCTTTAGCCAGATCAGGCGGCTTACTGCTACCGCATAAACCAAAGCTTTAGACAAAACAAAAATTGCCACTCCAAATAGACTCACCCCAACAACAAATACCTCTCCAGGAACCAAGGGTGCTGGCAATGCACAAGGTAATGAGGAAAAAATTAAGAAGTCTGGATAGCCGCACTCCAATCCAACATGGATTTTATTGGAAAAATAAAATAAAACAGGCACTACATGTCACAGCAACGGGGAAACAGGGACAGCTAACGCGTTTCACACTTAGGAGTGCTTACTCATAGCTTTAGACAGCAAGGGAATAGTATCCATGTCTGACTTGCAGACAAACTTAAAAGGGGTTGTAAAGGTTTGTTTTTTATTTTCTAAATAGGTTCCTTTAAGCTAGTGCATTGTTGGTTCACTTACCTTTTCCTTCTAAATGTTTTTTTTCTTTGTCTGAATTTCTCACTTCCTGTTTCTCCTCAGTAAACTTCACACCATCATCCGAGTGGTGTGGAGTCAGCCAGAACAGCTTACTGAACAGCTTACTGAGGAGGAACAGGAAGTGAGAAATTCAGACAAAGAAAACAAAGAAAAAAAAAGTTTAGAAGGGAAATCTAAGGAAAAGGTAAGTGAACCAACAATGCACTAGCTTAAAGGAACCTATTTAGAAAAAAAAAAAACAACTCCTTTAAGGCCCTGTACCAAATGGTCGGCCAAAGCCATCTCATTAGGAGGAGCATCTCGCTCCTTTAACCCCTGAAGTAGCAATTTTGCCCATTCAGTAAGTGTTTGAGACCCTAAGGCCCCAGCCAATGCCGGGCGCATCGCTGAGCCTACCACTGTGTATAGGTAGCGAGCGAGTGCTTCAGCCATCTTATCCACAGGGTCCTTGAAAACAGGAGCCCCTTCCACTGGAATTGTGGTAGCTTTATTAAGTCTGGACACCGGAGGGTCCACTGTCGGAGGAGAGGTCCATTTTTTCAGGAAACTCTTCTCAAAGGGGTACCGTACCGCAAAATTCTTTGGGGATGTAAAAACCCTTAGTGGGTTTTCCCACTCCTTGTACAAGAGCTTATCAAAATAAGACACACAAGGAAACACCTTAGCAGTGCGGGCAGGTCTACGGAACCCAAAGGGGACCGGTGTCTCTGCTGCTTCTGCAGCATTCTCCAATTTTAGCGTATCCCGCACTGCAATAATAAGGTCAGATACCAAAGCCTTTTTGCGTACTGACCTGGACTTGGAGTCATTCTCACTGTCCCATCGGTCACGGTCTGCAGTCTCTGATGCATCAGAATCCGGGCCATGAGCCATAGCTGGGCCTGGTTCTGCATCAGAATTATCCCCGGAAGATTGCAGGGGACGGGGGCGTTTACTACCCCCCATGTTCCCGTGTGCCACTTGCACCCTGGCAACAAATGCCTCTAGGATTGCCGACATAGCGTCCACAGATACCTCAGGGGCACCAGCTACCAAGTCAGTTTTTTCAGGGGAAAAAACGTCTGCTTCAGACGCCATGCTGACTCACGTGCAGACACCCACAGGGACTCCAGGCAAGGTATCAATAGGCCACCCTCCTAGCTGATACAGAGATGCAGGGTCCCCCGGAGGACTTACCACCCTTGGAATGGTACTGCTATGCTGCCGTGTGCTGCGCCTGTGATGCTATCCCACTGCTGTCTGTGTCAGTTTGATTCTTATCAGCGTCTTCTGTGAAAATTTGCGCCAGAGAAATGCACCCTAGAGGCCGGAGACTACAGCAAAATGGCCGCCAAACGGCTGTCAATAACAATGTGGGCTCTAAGAAAATGGCCGCCGAGCCTGAATATAGAGGCAAAAAGTGGCCGTGGACCACAACAAAATGGCCGCCGAGCAGCAGTATATACATACAGGCGAGAATCCTAAGAAAGATGGCCGCCGAACAGTCGGTAGAGGCCAAAGCGGGCGCGGACTATAAGAAAATGGCCGCCGGGCGGCGATTTTAAAGCTACTGGCGCGAACTACAAGAAAATGGCCGCCGGACATTCACTAGAGGCCTTAACAGGCATGGACCATGGCAAAATGGCCGCCGACAGCATGGAGGGAGAAGCACACACACACACACAGGTAAGCAGAATGACATTATTTTTAAAATGACAAACAGCGCAGCCCTGCTCCAGATGGGGCCCCCCCATGGCGACCAGCACCCAGCAACCTTAGCTCAGAACCCAGGGAGGAGGGAAGGCAGGAAGAGAGGAAAGAAAGGGGTCATAACCACTTACTTGATCTCTCCGGGAATGTCCAGCCAATGTCACCCTGCCGAAGCGGGGGAGCTACTTACCCTTCCTGCGTGTCTCATGCTAGAAGACATTCCGGACAGATCATCTGCGCACGGAGGTGACTGTCGGCCAGGCATGCTGTGATTGAACCCTGGGGAACGATCCTATGCATGCCCTGGAGCATTAGCTCACTGGCCAGGCTGCTGCGAATTGGCCGTAAGGTCATCCGAAGCTGAGCGGTCCGATGCAAGCCGTGGAGCGTAAGCTCACCGGCCAGGGTACTGCGACTCGGCCGTAAGGTCAGCCGAAGCTGAACGGTCCGATGCAAGCCCTGGAGCGTAGGCTCACTGGCCACCCGTAGAGCGACGGGCATGTTGTGGAAAACCCAGCGCGTAGCTAGGGTCGGCACACGCTCGATGGCCGAAACTCGGGGGGGACTACAAGGATCAAGGATCCAGCCTGCCACCCAGTCGGCAGTTGATCGTAGATCACAGGAAACAAAAAACTCCCTGGACCAATGGGCCCGAAGGGAGCCATGTCCTTCTTGCTAGACAGAAAAAAACTGATCTGCGAGAGGCAGAGAGAGGGGATATACCCAGAAAGTCCGTCCCCTTTGCGGTACTGTAGAAGGTGTGATGCAAAAACTTTTTACACGTTTTTTTCTGCCTAGTCACTCCTAAATAACGGATAATACCCACTTGTCAATAGGAAGCTTTGTCGGTCCATGAACGAAAGAGTAAGGTTTTTTTGGGGGCAGAATCGTACATTTTTGGTTCCTTAGGGCTCATTCAGAGGGATAATCTTAGTCCCATCCTCTGTACAACACGCTGGTAATTTTGTGTTGGCACTTTGAAATAAATAAGTAAGTTTTGCGTCGCTGTTTGGGCACTCAGGCTCAAAAGATTCGCCATCACTGCCCTAGAGAACAAAACGGCTGTCATTGCAATATTTTATGTCACACTGTATTTGCGCAGCGGTCTTTCAAAAGCAATTTTTGGGGAAAAAATATACTTCAATGAATTAAAAAAATAAACAGTAAAGTTAGCCCAATTTTTTTTGTATAATGTGAAAGATGATGTGCTGAGAATCATGAGAGAATGGTGATCTTTATTCTAAGAAAAAAAATTGTAATTCTCATTTTATTCAGAATTGTGCAGTTCTAACAGTTTCAAAATGTTAAAACTTTTTTCTAATGTTTTTTAGCAAAAAATTAAAAACACAGCGGTGGCCGTCATATGACGTCCTTGACTTTGAACGGGGATATCTGAATGATGCCTGCAGCTACAGGAGACAGGATCCGCCGGCCCCAGATGTTTACCATACAGATTTCAGGCGGATCAGATGGTCGACGGAGGCTCTATGATCGTTCGGAGGCCGGGCGTAATATTATGACGTCACGCCCGGCCTCTGCATTCAAACAAATGGCGCCGCCTCGGCTGGAAAGCCAGAGAATGTGTTTTTTTTGTTTTTTTTTCAGGCTTTCCAGCCTAGAGGCGAGATGTGGGGTCTTATTGACCCCATATCTCACTGTAAAGAGGACCTGTCATGCCATATTCCTACCTTGTAATAGGAATAAAAGTGATCAAAAAAATTGGTTTGTCAAACTAAAAAAATACAAGTAAAATTAACAATAAAAATTAGGGCTGTGGAAAATAACTATTACCGTATATACTTGAGTATAAGCCGACCCGAATATAAGCCGAGGCACCTACTTTTACCACAAAAAACTGGGAAAACTTATTGACTCGAGTATAAGCCTAGGGTGTCCATCTGCATGCCTCACTGTGCCTCAATGTGTCCATGTGCCCATGCCTCACCGTGCCCATGCTTTACCGTGCCCATGCCTCACCGTGCCCATGCCTCACCGTGCCCATGACTAGACTGACGTTTAACATGGGAGTGTATGGATGGGGTGCCCAATTTTGAAAAATCGGTGCTCCCCGGCCGTAGGTCCTCAAGACAACAAACTTTGTACACTCGTGGAGGAGAAATGGGGCTACATTTGCGCCAAGTTTTTGGTCCAGGGGACCTACTACCGGCCGCTACCGGCTCCCCAAATTCACCGGAGAAATGACCGTTTAACATGGGAGTCTATGGAAGGGGTGGCCGATTTTGAAAAATCGGTGCTCCCCAGCCGTAGGTCCTCCTGACAAAAAACTTTGCACACTTGTAGAGGAAGAGTGGGGCTACATGTGTGCCAAGTTTGGGGTCCAGGGGACCTACGGCCGACCGGAACCGGGTCCCCAAAGTTCGGGAGATCAGGCGCAAAATTAGAGTTAGACTTACCGGTAACTCTATTTCTAGGAGTCGTCCAGGACAGCACTAGAGAGATAGGCTCCACCTCCAGAGGCAGGAAACATCATACCAATCTTTAAAGGGCAGCTTCCGTCCCTCGTCCTCAGTCTTTTAACCGAGAACTTCCCCGGAACGGCTTCTGAAACAACAAAAAACACTCGTCCACCATTATAACAGCATATAGGGAGGGAATCCCTGCTGTCCTGGACGACTCCTAGAAATAGAGTTACCGGTAAGTCTAACTCTAGTTTTCTCTAGTCGTCTGTCCAGGACAGCACTAGAGAGGATCAGCGAGAACTTACCAGATTAGGGGGGGGACTACCGCTTGGAGGACTTTCCTCCCAAACGCTTGGTCTTGCGCTGAGAGAAGGTCCAATCTATAATGCTTCATGAACGTCGAGTAATTTGACCATGTTGCTGCTCGACAAATTTGTTCTGGTGTTGCTCCAGCTCGCTCTGCCCAAGAGGCCGATAGTGCCCGTGTGGAATGAGCCATGGGGGGAAAAAGGGCATTCCTTTCCTAAGATTTTGTAAGCTTCCACAATAGCCTGCCTAATCCATCTTGCGATTGTGCCTTTTGAAGCTTGAAACCCCAATTTTTTTCCCGAATGCAAAATAAATAGAGCATTGGATTTCCTAATGTTTTTGGACAACTCCAGATATTGTAAGACACAGGCTCTCACGTCCAGATTGTGGAATTCTGTCTCCCTTAGACTGGTTGGGGACCCAAAAAAGGAAGGTAAAACCATTTCTTGAGCCCTATGGAACTTTGACACCACTTTGGGCAAAAAACCTGGGTCTGTCCGTAATACCAGCCTGTCTTCAAAAACTTGTAGAAAAGGCTCCTTAATGGAAAGTGCCTGCAGCTCACTAATGCGTCTCGCAGTGGTTATGGCCACTAGAAAGACAGCTTTGAGCGTCACCCATTTTAGGGACAGCTCTTTCTCTTGTGACCATTTAGCCCAACCCTGCAACACTGTCATCAGGTCCCATTTTGGCAGGACTTTAAATGGAATGGGTCTAATTCTGGCTAACCCCTTGAAGAACCTGCTCACTAGCGGGTCTATAGCCAGGGGTCGCGCTAAAAAAACTGACAAGGCCGATACCTGTACTTTTAGTGTACTAATGGCCAGTCCTTTATCCGCACCATCTTGTAAAAACTCCAAGATGGCTGGGATACTTGCAGACACCTTTTTGGTATCCAACCAAGAACAAAATTTTTTCCAAACTTTAACATAAATCGCTTGGGTAACCTTCTTTCTACTAGAAAGAATGGTGTTTACTACCCTATCCGAGAGCCCCTTAGACTTCAGGAGACTCTCTTCAGACACCAGGCTGACAGCTTCAGGGTCTGAACCTTGGATAATAGGACTGGGCCCTGGGATAGCAGATCCTTCCTTACGGGCAACATGAGGGGGGGTTCCGCTGTCAGGCGTAACAGTATGGAAAACCAAGGCCTCTTTGGCCAATACGGGACCACTAGGATCATTGTGGTGCGTTCCTGCACAAATTTCCTCAGAACCAGAGGAATAAGTTTGAACGGGGGAAAGGCGTAACATAGATGAAACGGCCACTTCTGGGCTAGGGCATCTATCCCTTTGGCCCCTATTTCTCTTTCTATCGAAAAGTAAGCTGGAACTTTGGCATTCGACCTGTTGGCAAACAAGTCCACTTCGGTAATGCCCCATTTCTCTATTATTAGTTGGAAGACCTCCCTGTTTAGCGACCACTCTGATTCGCACACTTGGTGTCGGCTCAGAAAGTCCGCCAGGCAATTGTCCACTCCCTTCAGATGGACCGCGGATATGGACTTCAGATTTTTTTCTGCCCAGGCCAAGATAGCGCTCGCTATCTTGATTAAGGATGGACACCTTGTTCCTCCTTGCTTGTTTAAATATGAGACTGCTACCACACTGTCTGAGAGGACCTGCACGTGGTGATTTTTCAGCTCCGCGACAAATGCCCTTAGGGCTTCCCAAATTGCTTGCAACTCCCTCCAATTGGCTGACCTTTGGGACTGCACTTTTTCCCAGCGCCCTTGGGCTACCTTTGATCCCCAATGGGCCCCCCAGCCCCAGGCACTGGCGTCCGTGGTTATTCGGACTGACACCGGAAGAGACCAAAACAGACCCTGCACTAGGTTCTCTTCGTCCCTTCACCACCAAAGAGACCTTTTGGTCTTTGGGGATAGGTGGAAGGTCGCGTCCAACGATTCCTGCGTTCCGTCCCAGTTGTTCAGAATATTTGCCTGAAGACACCTGAAATGGGCTCTTGCCCATGGTACCGCAGGGATTGTTGCCGTCAGGACACCCAAACCCGACATGGCTGAGCAGATAGAAATTGCCAGATTGTTTTGAAGGAAGGCTGCCGTAGCCTTTACCTTTTTTACTTTCTCCGCTGCGAGATACATTTTCTGCATCACTGAGTTTACTAGGAAGCCCAAGTACTGCAGGACCTGTGTCGGGGTTAGGTTTGACTTCTCCCAATTTATTAACCACCCCAGTTTTTCCAAAAAGGATATGGCCACCCGTAGATCCTCTTGCAGTTGGAGCGCGGAGGGTGCAAAAAATAAAAGGTCGTCCAGGTAAGGGATGACTGATATCCCTTCCAGTCTCAGGGGGGCCAGTGCCTCCGCCAAAATTTTTGTAAATATTCTGGGGGATGAAGACAGGCCGAATGGCAGGGCCCTGAATTGAAAATGTCGGACCTGCTTTCCCCATCTGATTGCTACCCTTAAAAACTTTTGAGATTCCGGATGGATAGGGACGTGTAAGTAGGCATCCCTCAAATCGAGGGAGGCCAAGAAACAATCCGGGGGAAGAATTGACTTCACCGAAAGGATTGTCTCCATCCGAAATTTTCTGTAAGCCACCCACCTGTTTAGTGATTTCAGATTTAATATTAGGCGGAAATTGCCCGCCGGTTTTCTCACTATGAAAACATGCGAGTAGAAACCTAGGTTTATCTCCTGCTGTGGCACTGGGATAAGAACCCCCTGGTCTACCAAGTCGCCTATTTGTGACAGCAAGGCTGTCTTTTTCTGAAAATCCCTGGGCGGAGAGGTTACGAACGTTCTTGTGGGCGGAGTGCCCCTGAACTGAATTCGATAGCCTTCCCTGATTATCCTCCGAATAAATGTATTTGGGGTAGTCTTTTCCCACTGTGGGAGGAACTGCCCCAATCTCCCTCCCACTGGAACTAAGTCACTGGGATTTGGTGGTCTTTTTAGGAGAGGAAAACAGGACACCTTTCTGTTTACCCTTTCCCCACTGCTTCCCAGAGGACGACCCCTTAGGAGCCTGCCCCTGAATCGGCCTTTGTCCTTGGGGACGAAAAAAACGTTTCCCCTGAACCCTTTTATTTTTGACCGGGAAGGCCTTTTTCTTGTCGGCAGTACGGTCTAGCACTTTCTCTAGATCTTGCCCGAACAAAAGGTCTCCTTCAAATGGGATGCCACATAGTCTGATTTTTGATGCCGGGTCTCCCGACCAGGACTTTAGCCATAAAGCCCTGCGTGAGGAATTGATTAAGGCAGCGGTCTTTGCCGATAGCTTGACCGACTCCGCGGATGCGTCCGCCATATAGCCCGCCGCCTTGTGTAGCATAGGCAGGGAATCAAGAATCTCCTTCCTGGAGGTCCCACTTTCCAAATGGTTTTGCAGCTGGTCCAGCCAGACCTCCAAGTTACGAGCCACTATAGTTGTAGCCATTGCTGGCTTTAAACTTGTCATGGCTACTTCCCATGACCTTTTCAGCAGTACCTCCATCCTTTTGTCCATAGGTTCCTTAAGGACACCCATGTCCTCAAAGGCGAGGTCTGTAGACTTGGAACACTGGGAAAAGGCCGCATCCACTTTGGGCACTTTGTTCCAGATACAGGAGGAATCCTCACTGAAGGGAAATCTCCTCTTCAGACTTTTGGGAAAAAACAATTTTCTCTCTGGTTCCCGCCATTCCTTTTTAATAGAATCTGCCAGTGTACTATGTACTGGAAATACCCTGTTCTGATCCTCTTTCAGGGTTTTGTACATCTGGTCATGCAAGGACAAGGAAGCCTGCTCTTCTTTGATATCGAGAGTCTCATATATCACCCCTAATAAGGCATCCACCTCCTCGAGTGAGAGCCTGTATCTGGGTGAGCTTGTCCCCTGGCTCGGAATATCTCTGGATGAAGCCGCCTCACTTAGCTCGTCCAAGGAATCTGGTTCCCCTCCGTCTGATGCGTCACAAACCTCTGGGGCCGAATCAGGGGGGGCTTCAGCTGGTGGTTTTGGGGTTTCAAGGCTGGCCAGCATTGATTTAATGGTCTTCATTTCTTCCTGCACCCCAGCAATTAGTTCTTTACATGCCCCTGTTGCCTCCCTGTAAACCAATTTGTCAATACAAGGTTTACAAAGGGGCTTGCTCCATCCCTCCTTTAGTTTGTTCGTACATGACGGACACCTCTTCTTCCCCCCTGACCTCTCCGGGTCTTTAGGCTGAGCCTGGGAAAGAGAAGGAGAGAAGAAACCAGGGCAAGTAGTCAGAAACCTTTTAGACAATCGGGGATTGTACCTTCACCACACCGATGTGCACCCCCACCAGCCGCTGACAGGATTCACATGGCTCTTTAGCCCGGATCCTGTCGCTGAAGGAGGGGGGGGGGTATTTCCCCTTTTTCCCCCCTCCTTCCCCAGCCCTGTAGGTCCAGGGCACCCCAGTGTCTGCCTACCTGAGCTGGGCCAGCACCACTGCCACCTGGTTCCATTGTCTCCTTGCTGTCTCCTACCTCTGTAGTCAGCTGCTGGATCATCTTCAAGGAACCGTCTATCTTGTGGCCGGCGGTTTTTTTAAATTTCCCGCCATGGCCCCAGCGTCCACGCTCGCCGCGCGACCCGGAACCGGAAGTGTTGCGCCGGAAGTCCCCGCCCTCCTCCTGCGTCCACAGGCCAGAACTCGAGGCCTACGCCCGCCCCCCGCTGAACACCCACGCCAGAGACCACAGTAACTGGCCGGCAGATGCCAGGATGTCCTGCGGGGAACGTCAGCCCTCCTCGGGCTATACCGGAGGATTGCGCCGGTACCAGCTTCACTGCAGCCTGACCGGGGGACCCAACAAAGCCTGCCACCTTCCAGGTATCGCAGACCTCCTTCCCCCTTCCTCGAGCAGTCTGCCTCGGCTTAGGGGAAGGAGAGCTCCATCCAGCCTCCTCCTCCGGTGGAGGAAACACAAAGACTGAGGACGAGGGACGGAAGCCGTCCTTTAAAGATTGGTATGATGTGTTTCCTGCCTCTGGAGGTGGAGCCTATCTCTCTAGTGCTGTCCTGGACAGACGACTAGAGAAAAAGGTGACTCGAGTATAAGCCGAGGGGGTCATTTTCAGCACAAAAAATGTGCTGAAAAACTCGGCTTATACTCGAGTATATACGGTAATTCCTTGATTAATTGTTTTGATCGATCAAAAGTCTTCTGATCGATCAAAAGTCTTCAGGGAGATTCGGTGATCCGGTGACGTCACGGACACCGGTGGGGCTTGCGGTGTCCATCTGAAGGGCTCCTTTGTTGTGCCTTCATATCTGCATGCCGGCGGGACCTTACTATCTGCCACACACAAGGGCTGCTACACTTCCCTCTATCAACCTGGGATTCTACAGCCATCCACTGGGAGTTGTGATAGTTCCCTTCACAGGACATCTACATGCCGATGGACTGATGTTAACCCCTCCTCATCTGGATTCAGCAGTGGTATCGTTGTACACATTTTTATACCAGTATCATACTTAGCTACATGTTTTTATGACTGCTTTTGCTACCGTTTGGAATTACTCGCACCATTTTTACAGTTTATGTAGCTACGTCGATTTTATCTCCAGTGAAATATTTATTTTGTTACCTACTTGAAGACTATAAAAGTTTTAATGCTATTCCCATTGAGCGCTGCCTTTGTGTGTTTTTTGTATCCTGCTATCCATTTTTCCAGTGGTGTTTATTGGATATTCTTCCCTGTTTTTTACAATCTTTCTATTTTTAAATGCAGATTTACTGGCGTGCCCCTACAATTGACCACCATTTTGGCGCAGCACCCCTTTTTGGTCATCTCCTTCCTGGTCCATCTCGGACCTGCGTTTTCAGTTGCACTTGGCGTATTATCCTCAACTTCCGGGACTGACACCCTCTGGCTGACTCTGGTCCAAAACCACACTTACCCCTACCATCCACACTATTCACCTGTGGTATGTAACCCTTGGATTTTATATACATGCTCTCCTCATATTATGCTCAGTGCCACTTAGATTTTAACATATCTCAATCTTTTTAGATTTGGGTGCATCCGCCCCTGATGAGTGTGCAAACACGAAACGCGTCGGGCAATTTTAGGATGCCAACGCACTTTTACGTCACCCCAACGATCCATCCACTGATTGACAAGCACATATGAATTTCAACTTTTTATCGCATGTTACTATATCTGCACTGTGCCATTTTAGGGATTTATGTGTGTGTATTTTTGTATCTATGGGAGCGGTTCATTCCTTTCATACTGTTATGTATTGTTGATCGATATCATTGTATATCCTTGATGTCCATGTTTCATATGTAATGCCATGTGTCATGAGTTTCCAAGTTGATATTAATATGTGCCCTCAATGTTCACTACAATTATGTTCTTATGTACAGCCCCATTGACTCAGACAGTACACCACATTTTTTCATGTCAATAAACATGTTTCCTTTACCTTACGCCTACCTTGTTTTGAACCTCATTTAAAGTCCCAAACTCCCCCCCCCTGCATTATTGTACCAGGGATGGAGGCACAGAAATGTGCCTCATTTAAAGTCCCACCTATGCTGTTGCATAGATTCCCCCCTCTCGTTTGTATCCATTTTTCCAGTGGTTGGTAGCTGCACTGGGAATCAGCCTGCAAGGAGATCAGCTAAAACTGGTTGGATCTGTATGTGCGTTATAATTAATCGAAATTAGTCGATTAATCGATTTTAAAAAAAAACGATTAATCGAACAGGAAAATTTTAAATCAGTAACAGCCCTAATAAAAATACAAATCCTTGGCGGGCTCTGCACGTGTTCAATGCGAACACGCCTGAGCTCATCCCTATTGCCGTTTAACACACTCGAGCCACTGTGCAACAGACAGAAAACAAGCCGTTCAATACAGCCAAAACCCATCCCGCAAAAGTGAAGCAGAATCTGAGAATTTCATTCTCTCTCTGCGCTTAGCAGATCATCAGATACTGCCTCCGACAATCTGCTCATGCGCCATGTTGACATCACTCCAGCTGATCAACATATCAGCTGGAGTTACGTTGTGTACTGCGCATGCGCAGACCCATCCAAGTCATTTTCCGACGGAGGGCATTTCTCGATAGAACACCGGAGAGGAAACCGCTACAGTTTACCACCTGGGCAGCTATCCCCTGTGTGTGAATACAGCCTTAGTAAAAACCCTGATTTTAATTTTGGGGGTTCAGATATACAATAGAGTAGAATTCCAGTCCATATCTAACTATTTAAAAAAAAAATAAAGTGTAATCTACTGCGCTTCCCTAGTGAATGAATGGTAATTGGGGTTGCTGCTCAATCTAAGTGTAACACAATATCAGATGAATAAAAAGTGATAAGCGCAAACCCTTCTAATGATTATAAAATGGTGCATCAGTGTGTGCAAATGGCTAAAGCAAAGTGCATAAAATGACAGTGCATCAGTGTGTGCAAATAGCTAAAACAAAGTGCAACGTGCATGCACTACTGTGTCAGAACTGATCTAAATAAATGTGCTGACAGCTCTGAAAATAATAATGTGAAACTGTGCAATCATATTACAATGTAACATTAGTGCCAGAGAAATGATGAAAGTCCCATAAATAAATAAAACGGAATATGTATTTCCACAGAATATCCCGATAATGTTCAAACAATCCAGCTCTAGTTATGTATGGTTAACATAAATGAATCTTCTTGTAACCAAAACCGAGTCTTCTAATACTGTGTGCTCACAGAGCCCTTACCGCAATTCAGTAGGTAGAAAGCCTTCAGAGAAGTTCCTCAGTGTCTGTGCCGTCGTTCCCCTCTATGGCTCCACTGAGATCTGCTGATTCAATAAAGTGACCAGAAACTTTCACTGACGACTCTCACCATATGAAAAAAAAGGAAAGGCACTCCTCATCGTGTAATATGTTGTGGCATCTCCGATTTATTAATAAAATTGCATAAAATCATAAAGGCAATGATGAAAAATGAAAATATATATAAAAAAAAGAAAACGTTGCCGAGAGACACTTCCCTGTGTCTATTTCTTAATTCCGGCCCTTACATGTTACGTCACGCCCACGTGACTTCATCAGAGGTCTCTCGGCAATGTTTTTTTTATATATTTTTTCATTTTTCATCATTGCCTTTATGATTTTATGCAATTTTATTAATAAATCGGAGATGCCACAACATATTACACGATGAGGAGTGCCTTTCCTTTTTTTTTCATATGGTGAGAGTCGTCAGTGAAAGTTTCTGGTCACTTTATTGAATCAGCAGATCTAAGTGGAGCCATAGAGGGGAACGACGGCACAGACACTGAGGAACTTCTCTGAAGGCTTTCTACCTACTGAATTGTGGTAAGGGTTCTGTGAGCACACAGTATTAGAAGACTGCCCAAATTACAAGATTCGGTTTTGGTTACAAGAAGATTCATTTATGTTAACCATACATAACTAGAGCTGGATTGTTTGAACATTATCGGGATATTCTGTGGAAATACATATTCCGTTTTATTTATTTATGGGACTTTCATCATTTCTCTGGCACTAATGTTACATTGTAATATGATTGCACAGTTTCACATTATTATTTTCAGAGCTGTCAGCACATTTATTTAGATCAGTTCTGACACAGTAGTACATGCACGTTGCACTTTGTTTTAGCTATTTGCACACACTGATGCACTGTCATTTTATGCACTTTGTTTTAGCCATTTGCGCACACACTTTATAATCATTAGAAGGGTTTGCGCTACTTTTTATTCACCTATTTTAAAAAAAATGCCCCCCAACCCATTAAAGCTTTGCCTGATACAACACTACCAGTGCCATACTGCGACCTATATGGAAAGTGTGAGGCATAATGGCTGCTGTAACATGCTGGAATTTCCTCCCACCTACACATACCTGCCCGCTGTCCTTGGTACCCCACTCTCACCCTGAGCTCCGATCCCTCGGCGCTCCTCCAATTCTATCGGCCAGGGCCTACACTCCGAGCCCAGCACCCGGAACCAACCCTTCGTCATAGACCTCGCGAGACTTCACCGAGACAAACACACTCACACGCGAGAGCAGAGGGGATTTCGTGAGCGTGACCTGGCACAACATGGGTGCAATACACCGAACAGCCATCGGAGGGCGAACGAATAACAATAACATTGGGAATCGCCTAAGACAGTGTTTTGTAATGAACCCTTTCCTGCTTAGTAGATCACATGAGGTGGGATGCAGTTATCAGTTGGCGACTACTGCCCTTGATTTAGCAGATTGAAAAACCTGCATGCTTCAGAACTGTTATCAGTAATTGGTGCCAGACTGAGTACGAAAGTGTATTTCTGGGTTTTAACCCTTTCCCTGCAAGGTCCGTATGGCATACAGACCTACAGCACTGCTTGCAGCTCTCCAAGTCCGTATGCCGTACGGACCTAATTTCTCCTTCTGCTATACGCTCAGAGTCATTTCAATGACCATAAACTTATAAAAGAATTGTTCAGCAGACTCTGCTAAACAATTCTATAACTCTGATCAGCGGATTACAATCCACTGATCAGAGTTATTAACCTCAAATGTGACCGCCTCCCCCCCTCATGCACCGCTTCCCTGTCCCCTGCCTCTCCACTTCCCACCGCTTCCTTTCATCTAAAACTGCTCTCCCCTCTTACTTACCATACCCCTCCTCCCCCACCACAGCACTGATTTCATCCCCCCCACACCCGATCCGATCCCCCCCACAAACCGAAGTCCCTGCAGCTACCCTCAGAAGCCGGCATCCCTCCTCTGTCACTCCCGCCGGCTTCAAGTGCTGCAAGGGCTTTGAGGGGATCCAGATATGTCCCCCCACATCACTCTGATCATCCCCCATACCAGCCCCTGCTCCAGTGGCATCCCTCCTTCCCCTCTCGCCGTCTGCATCTGCTGACTGGCACTAAGCTCCAGCGAGCTGTCAGGCTGGAGAGCGTGGGGGGAGCGGTGCGCGTGAAGTTGGGGCTTGGTAAACACGTGTTTACCAGCCCCCTCCCTGTAGCATACCTCCCAACTTTTGAAATGTCCACTGCGGGACATTCTAGAAAAAAAATTTCTGCTCCGACTTAAAGTTGTTGAGCGGGGGTGCCGCGGGACGGAGGTTTTTTTTTCCCAGGGCTTCAGTGAAAGTTGTTGAGCAGGGGGGGGGGCTGCCGCGCGGGTCGGAGGCTTTCCGTTTTCGGACTTCAGTGAGATTTGCTGAGTGGGGGGGCATAGGGCGCGGTGACATTTGTTGAGAGGGGGGGTGCCGCAGGCGCAGGACTAAAGTTACGGACATCTGGGGAGAAGTGTGGACTTACCGCTGCCTGCCCGTCCCTCCTTCCATTGCGGGAAATTCAATCCTCTAGCGGGTGTGCGGGAAATTAGTGTCGGTGCGGGAAGTTCCCGCACAATCCGTGCGTGTTGGGAGGTATGCTGTAGTACAGTGGACATAGGCAGTGATCACTACAGATCTCTCCTGTGTGCAATGACAGCTGAGCATAGTAAACCGAGAGTTTACTATGGGGCTGAGTTAAGAAACGTTTGCGCCATGAGTATCGGCATGCGCAACGGCTGTTTTGATATTTACAAAACATTTGCGCCGGTAGCGCATCGCTATTTCCCATTTACTATAGTGTTCTCGGTGGACGGGAGGAGGCGCTCAGTGCGCTACTATGGACCTGGCGCACGGCATCTTAAAATCTAAATATAAAGAAGTTGGAAGTGCCAATATAATGGGGGTGATGTGAGGAAGTTTAGTGACACCTGTCCAAGTAACAAATATGCCCAAAATAGAGTGAGAAAAGTAACTTTTTCATAACCAGCCCGCTGCGCCGGTGTCAGGAAAGGTTCCATCCGCTGGTGGCATTTATTATTTATCTTGCAGTACTGTGGTCCACCAGCAGGTGTCTCCTGGCAGTTTGTAACTGTCAGGAGAATCTTTCCCTGCTGGTGTTGTATTATCTTTTGGACGCAGTACTGGTTTCCACCAGCGGATGGATCCCGGCAGTGTGGAGCAGACTGCCCTCCCTCCGATCAGGTGTGACCTGAAGCTAATCAGGCATTCCTATAAATACCCGGCAGGTGTACACACACACTGCCCTGGTATCGTCCTCGTGCCCTGACCTGTAGCCTGTCTGCTTGAACCTTGATCCCTGTATCCTGATCCCTGTATCCTGATCCCTGATCCCTGTAACCTGAACCTGAACCTGTAACCTGATCCTGAACCTGTTGTGTCCGTCCTAATCCCTGATCCCTGCTCTGCAGCCTGGTTGCCCCCTGCTTGATCCTGTCTCCCTGTCCTGATCCATCCTTACCCCATCTGCTGATCCCCCTGTGTATGACCTCGGCCTGGCCCTGTTTATGATTCTGGTTCCCCCATTACTTGTACATATTTGTCTGTTACTGTTATTAATTGTGGGTTCTGTTTGGTATTGGTTGTTGTGCACTGTGTGGTATTGGAGGTGGTTATATATATATTATTTCACTTATCTTTAATAAATCTTTATATTTCACTTATACGTGTTTGGTGTTCCTCTGTTGCTAGCTGCACAGTTCTGGTCACACTTGGTACGTGACAGCCGGCAAGTACGTTTAGAACTGCGAGAGGTTTTTTTGAGTTCAGCGCGGGAATTTCACTTGTTCAAACGCGCCGGGACACTGCGCTGGCAAAATCTTAGTAAATGTCAAGTCACGTAAATCAAATTGCGTAAGTTGAACAGGCGCAGCTCTGAACTTGCCGTTATATAACAGTGCGCCAGCAAAATGACATTTCTAAAGGAAAAAAAAGGCATTTAAAAGCACCCGCGGCTATAATGAATTGTCGGCTCCGGGCAATATAGAGAAAAGTCATTGAAAGTCTTTGATAAAAAAATAAATAAAATGCGTGGGGTCCCCCCAAATTCCATTACCAGGCCCTTCAGGTCTGGCATGGATATTAAGGGGAACTCCGCGGCAATTTAAAAAAAAATGACGTGCGGGTCCCCCTCAAAATCCGTACCAGGCCCTTCAGGTCTGGAATGGATTTTAAGGGGAAGCTCCGTGCCAAACTTAAAAAAAAATAGTGTGGGGGTCCCCCTAAAAATCCACACCAGACCCTTATCCGAGCATGCAACCTGGCAGGCCGCAGGAAAAGAGGGGGGACGAGAGAGCGCCCCCCCCTCCTGAACCGTACCAGGCCACATGCCCTCAACATGGGGAGGATGTCCCCATGTTGATGGGGACAAGGGCCTCATCCCCACAACCCTTGCTCGGTGGTTGTGGGGGTCTGCGGGTGGGGGGCTTATCGGAATCTGGAAGACCCCTTTAACAAAGGGGACCCCCAGATCCCGCCATCCCCTGTGTGAAATGGTAATGAGGTACAAATGTACCCCTACCATTTCACAAAGAAAAGTGTCAAAAATTAAAAAAATTGACAATAGCCGGTTTTTGACAATTCCTTTATTAATGCCTTCTCTTTTCTTCCATCTTCTTCCATCTTCTTCTTCCAGCTTCTTCTTCTTTTCTCCATTCGGGTTTCTTCCTCCATCTTGTTCTTCATCTTCCTCTTCATCTTCATCTTCCTTCAGTGTTCTCGCCCGCATCTTGCTCCGGCTTCTTGTTCCCCTTCTTCTTTCTTCGGCCGCTCCGCTTGAATTCGAGGTTCCCGCTGTGTGACGCTTTAGTTCTTCAGTTCCCCTCTGGGTCCGCTGCCACCCGGTGGCTCCGCCCGCCTCTGACACCACGGGAAAGTCCCCGTGAAATCCATGTGCGTCAACCCCCCACATAAAGAAACACAGCCAGCATGTACTCACCTGCAGCAGGAGAGACTACTTACCCGTCCCCTGAGGGACCCACTGGTTTGTTTCTGACAGACCTATCACAGAGTAGTACTGCGTAGCTGTCGGCCCGGTCCACCGCGAAAGATACAGTCAGGTACTGTTCAATCTTGAGAGGATCGCGGGAGCATGAAAGCAACCCGGCCACCCCTGGAGCCATGGGGTATGTCGTGAACTGAGTCTCACACACACAAGGCGAGGATCAGCACGCTCAATGGTCGGACAGGGAAGACTACGAGGATACCAGTGTACCCAACCTGTTGCCCAGCCGACAGTTGATTGAAGGTCTCAAAAATAAAATAACAAAATTCCCAAAGGAATAAAATTTAAAAGTAAAATCTTCCAGGAGACAGGCTCCTGAGAGAGCCACGTCTTCTCCTTCTGCTAGGCAGAAAAAAACTGAGGTCTGCTAGCTGCAGGTGGGAGGGTAATGTCCAGAGGGACCGCCCCCCTGGGCGGGGCTGTTCAGCTCTGGTTTGTTCTAGAATGTTTTAACATCTAACATTCTGCCTAGGTCTTCTCCTGCAAGCAGGGACATATACCCACACGTAATCAGTATGACAGCTGTGTCAGTCCATGGACGATAAGAGAAAAATCCTTTTCCCTGGACTAATGGGCCCGAAGGGAGCCATGTCCTACTCCTTGCTAAACAGAAAAAATCTGATCTGCGAGATGCAGAGTGAGGGGATATACCCGGGGGGTCCGCCCCCTGGGCGGTACTGTAGAAGGTGTGATGCAACACTTTTTACAAGTTTTTTCTGCCTAGTCACTCCTAAATTATGGATAATACACACTTTGTCAATAGAGAAGCTGTGTTGGTCCATGAACGAAAGAGTAATTACATTTTTTAAACGACAGCTACAGAGAAGCCCCGCTCCAGATGGAGCCCCCCAGCAACCTTAACTCAGAGCCCAGGGAGGAGGGAAGGCAGGGAGAGAGGAAAGAAAGGGGCCACAACCACTTACTTGATCTCTCCAGGAATGTCCAGCCAAGTCACCCTGCCGAAGCAGGGGAGCTACTTACCTTTCCTGCGTGGATCATGCTGGAAGACATTCCGGACAGCTCATCATCCGCGCACGGAAGTGAATGTCGGCCAGCCATGCTGTGATTGAACCCTAGGGAACGATCGTATGCATGCCCTGGAGCGCGAGCTCACCGGACAGGCTACTGCGACTCGGCCGTAAGGTCAGCTGAAGCTGAGCGGTCCGATGCAAGCCGTGGAGCGTAAGCTCACCAGCCAGGGTACTGCGACTCGGCCGTAAGGTCAGCCGAAGCTGAACGGTCCGATGCAAGCCCTGGAGTGTAGGCTCACTGGCCACCCGTAGAGCAACGGGCATGTCGTGGAAAACTCAGCGCGTAGCTAGGGTCGGCACACGCTCGATGGCCGAAACTGGGGGGGGACTACAAGGATCGAGGATCCAGCCTGTCACCCAGTCGGCAGTTCAAATGGGATATGGTCTGGTGCAACCGCTCTACCATCTCCATCCCTATAAGAAACAGAAAAGAAGGAGTCGCCCTTGGGACTTTAAATGAGGTGGTAGAGATTGGCACATGTTCACCCATATATGCAAAAAATATAATTTATTGGTTACAAAATGCTGTAAAACAACCGGAAACAGCAATAATTGTGCGTCACCAGGCATAGTGGCCTCTGTTTACATATAAACATAAATGCATTACAAATTTGTTACATCCATATAAAAACACAGTGATGGTGATAAGGGTTGCTGGGCCACGGACATAATTGCACAACCAGTAAAATACTCTTTAAAAATTATAATGTGGAACCAATTAGTAGGCTTCTAGCAGATAGCATAGATCCTCAACACATGCAGGTACATAAACGCATCAGTGGGGCCCTACGCGTTTCGCGAGGCTCTGCTCGCTCATCAGGGGCAAGTGCGTATCGTTGTATCTGTTGTGAGACAGTAAAAATGTAATACTAATGAAAACAGGGGGGCAGATAAAGTGGTAAGTAGGGATGAGCTTCGTGTTCGAGTCGAACATACGTTCGACTCGAACATCGGCTGTTCGATCGTTCGACGAAGATCGAACGATTTGGGCCGTTCGCGCCAAATTCGAGTGACGCGAACGGCCCACAATGCACTACGCCATCGCAGTGTCATTCAGGCGCTGTGATTGGCCAAGCATGCACTGTGACCCCGCATGCTTGGCCAATCACAGCGCCGGCAGCGAGGAGAGCAATGATTGGCCACAGGCAGGATGCCTGTGGCCAATTATTGCTGAGGGTGTTTAGTACACGCCCCACACTATAAAAGGCCGCCAGCACGGCGGCCTAGTGTAGTGTTTTCCGGAGCAGGGAAAGAGAAACATAGGCAGGGACAGTGACATTTATTTTTTTCTTGCTTAACCTGGATTCCTTTAGTTTAGGGAAAGAGAAGGATAGGTAGGGAGAGTGTCAGTGTGTTTTACTGTGCGAATCCTTGTTTCTAGGGACAGGGAAGGACAGTGAGGGAATTCTCCTTGTGCTATAGTGTGCTTTAAAAAAACATTTTTTCTAGGGACAGAAAACTATAGGTAGGGAGAGTGTCAGTGTGTTTTACTGTGCGAATCCTTGTTTCTAGGGACAGGGAAGGACAGTGAGGGAATTCTCCTTGTGCTATAGTGTGCTTTAAAAAAACATTTTTTCTATGGACAGAAAACTATAGGTAGGGAGAGTGTCAGTTTCTTTCACTGTGATAATCCTTGTTTCTAGGGACAAAGAAGGAAAGTGAGTGAAATTCTCCTTGTGCTATAGTGTGCTTTAAAAAAACATTTTTTCTAGGGACAGAAAACTATAGGTAGGGAGAGTGTCAGTGTCTTTTCTTGTGCGAATCCTTGTTTCTAGGGACAGGGAAGGACAGTGAGGGAATTCTCCTTGTGCTATAGTGTGCTTTAAAAAAACATTTTTTCTAGGGACAGAAAACTATAGGTAGGGAGAGTGTCAGTGTGTTTTACTGTGCGAATCCTTGTTTCTAGGGACAGAGAAGGACAGTGAGGGAATTCTCCTTGTGCTATAGTGTGCTTTAAAAAAACATTTTTTCTAGGGACAGAAAACTATAGGAAGGAAGAGTGTCAGTTTCTTTCACTGTGATAATCCTTGTTTCTAGGGACAAAGAAGGAAAGTGAGTGAAATTCTCCTTGTGCTATAGTGTGCTTTAAAAAAACATTTTTTCTAGGGACAGAAAACTATAGATAGGGAGAGTGTCAGTGTGTTTTACTGTGCGAATCCTTGTTTCTAGGGACAGGGAAGGACAGTGAGGGAATTCTCCTTGTGCTATAGTGTGCTTTAAAAAAACATTTTTTCTAGGGACAGAAAACTATAGGTAGGGAGAGTGTCAGTGTGTTTTACTGTGCGAATCCTTGTTTCTAGGGACAGGGAAGGACAGTGAGGGAATTCTCCTTGTGCTATAGTGTGCTTTAAAAAAACATTTTTTCTAGGGACAGAAAACTATAGGAAGGAAGAGTGTCAGTTTCTTTCACTGTGATAATCCTTGTTTCTAGGGACAAAGAAGGAAAGTGAGTGAAATTCTCCTTGTGCTATAGTGTGCTTTAAAAAAACATTTTTTCTAGGGACAGAAAACTATAGGTAGGGAGAGTGTCAGTGTCTTTTACTGTGCGAATCCTTGTTTCTAGGGACAGGGAAGGACAGTGAGGGAATTCTCCTTGTGCTATAGTGTGCTTTAAAAAAACATTCTTTCTAGGGACAGAAAACTATAGGTAGGAAGAGTGTCAGTTTCTTTCACTGTGATAATCCTTGTTTCTAGGGACAAAGAAGGAAAGTGAGTGAAATTCTCCTTGTGCTATAGTGTGCTTTAAAAAAACATTTTTTCTAGGGACAGAAAACTATAGGTAGGGAGAGTGTCAGTGTCTTTTACTGTGCGAATCCTTGTTTCTAGGGACAGGGAAGGACAGTGAGGGAATTCTCCTTGTGCTATAGTGTGCTAAAGCATTCCTCATCAACCATCTTTGAAATCCTTGTTTTTTTGGACAGTCAGGGAAATTGTCGTTGTGCTATTCTGTGCAAAAGCAATCATCCTCAACCATATTTAGAAATCCTTAAGTAAAGGGACAGAGAAGGACACCTGAAGGTAGCCCTTATTGCTTTTTTCCCATCTCCCTGCAGGCCATCTATTAGAATGTCTGGAAGGCAAACAAGGAGAGGCAGACAGTCAGGAGGCAATAAAAGAGGGCAAGCAGGCTCTGTGTCTGGGGGCAACAGTGCTGGTCGTGGACGCGGTGCATTGTCATCAGCACATGGCCATGGGACACGCTTGTCCTTCTTTTCGGCAGCTGGACATGTTGAGCCACATCATGCCGAAGACTTGGTAGAGTGGATGACCAAGCCCTCCTCCTCCTCCTCATCCTCTCTCACCCAGGCTCAGGGTACTGGAAAAGCAGCTGCCAAAGCGTCCTCTTCCATGGTATCAATGTCAGACTCATCATCAGTCACTCCTTCCCTAGACCCACCATGTCCTCCTCCTGAGGAGTCCCCCGAACTGTTTGAGCACAGTGTTGGGTACATGCTCCAGGAGGATGCCCAGCGTTTCGAAGGGTCTGATGATGAAACCCAGCTAGAGGAAGGCAGTAGCGTGAGAGCAGACAGAGGGGATGCTCAAGAAGGACACCAATCTGGCAGTCATGTTCCAGCAGCTGCAGCATACTGCCAGATTGGCTCCAGTGATGAGGAGGGAGGTGATGATGAGGTCACTGACTCCACGTGGGTGCCTAATAGGAGAGAGGAGGAGGAGGAGGATGAGGAGGAGGCACATCTCCAACGAGGCAGGATGCCCTTTGGTGGCCAGCGTAAGGGCAGTACACCGACGGAATCACACCGCAGAGCTCCGCCTGTGCAGGGCGCTGCCTCTGCCCGTCATTCAAAAAGTTCTTTGGTGTGGGCCTTTTTTGAGGCTAGTGCATCAGATCGCACAGCTGCTGTTTGCAACATATGTCTCAAGCGTATATCGCGTGGCCAAAACATCAGCCGCTTGGGTACCACATGCCTGACCAGACATATGTTGACCTGCCATGCAGCTCGTTGGCAAGCCTACCTCAAAGACCCACACCAAAGAACAAAGCGGACCTCTCCTTGCACCGCATCAGCTGGGATCTCCAACCCCACTATAACTTCAGTCCTCTCTGAAACATGCACTGAGAGGAATGAAGGTGTAGAATTAGGTGTGTCACAGCCAAGTACTTGCGGCCACTCTGCTAGCAGTACACCGACGTCCGATTCTAGCAGGCAAATTTCCCTGCCCCAGCTGCTGGACCGTCGAAAGAAGTTCACTCCCAGCCATCCACATGCCCAGCGGTTGAATGCTAGCTTGGCTAAATTGCTAGCGCTTCAACTGCTGCCTTTTCAGTTGGTAGACTCGGCCCCCTTCCGTGAGTTTGTGCAATGTGCGGTTCCTCAGTGGCAGGTTCCCAAACGCCACTTTTTCTCACGGAAGGCTATTCCGGCTCTCTACCGGCATGTGGAAGGCAATGTCTTGGCCTCGCTGGACAGGGCGGTCAGCGGTAAGGTGCATATTACCGCTGACTCATGGTCCAGCAGGCATGGACAGGGACGTTACCTTTCTTTCACGGCCCATTGGGTCACTCTTTTGGCAGCTGGGAAGGATGCAGGACAAGGTGCAGTAGTGTTGGAGGTTGTTCCACCGCCACGCCTCCAAAATGCTACTACTGGTTGTGACACACCTCTCTCCTCCACCCCCTCCTCTTCTTCTTCCTCCATGGCCTCTTCCTGTGGTTTGTCCTCGGAACCAGCGGTGCTCCGTAGGCGTTCAAGGGGCTACGCAAGTACGCAGGCAAAAAGATGCCATGCCGTGCTTGCGCTGGTGTGTTTGGGGGACAGAAGCCACACTGGGGCAGAGGTCCTGTCTGCTCTGCAGGGCCAGGCCGAGAGGTGGTTGACGCCACGCCAGCTTAAGCCAGGAATGGTGGTTTGCGACAATGGCACCAACCTCCTCTCCGCCCTCCGACAGGGACAACTGACCCATGTGCCCTGTGTGGCTCACGTCCTTAACCTGGTGGTGCAGCGGTTCTTGGGCAGGTACCCGGGCTTACAGGATGTCCTGAGGCAGGCCAGGAAAGTCTGTGTGCATTTCCGCAGATCTTATAATGCCAGTGCTCGCCTGGCTGAGCTGCAAAAGGAGTTGAACCTGCCCAAGAACCGCCTTATATGTGACATGCCCACCAGGTGGAACTCAACGTTGGCCATGCTGCAGCGGCTGCACACGCAGCAGAGGGCCATCAATGAGTACCTGTGCGACTACGGCACCAGGACAGGGTCAGGGGAGCTTGGTTTTTTTTCTTCACGCCAGTGGGGCATGATCAGGGATGCATGCACTGTCCTGGCACCATTTGAGGAGGCCACGAGGATGGTGAGCAGTGACAGTGCATGCATCAGTGACACTGTACCTCTTGTCCACCTGTTGGAGCACACGCTGCGTGGAATAATGGACAGGGCACTTGAGGCAGAACAGAGGCAGGAAGAGGAGGACTTCCTTGCCTCTCAAGGCCCCCTTTACCCAGACAGTGTTCCTTCTGTCCCACCCATCGCACAGGAAGAGGAGGAGGAGGAGGAGGAGGATTGTGTCAGCATGGAGGTGGAGGCTGGCACTCAGCATCATCAGCAGCAGTCTTTTAGGGATGATTTACAGTCCCAAGAAACCAGTGGACTTGTACGTGGCTGGGAGGAGGTGGCTGCGGATCATGTCGTCCTTAGTGACCCAGAGGACTCCGGAGCGAATGCCTCAGCAAACCTACGCTGCATGGCCTCCCTGATCCTGCAAAGTCTGCGGAAGGATCCTCGTATTCTTAGGATCAAGGAGAGGGACCATTACTGGCTGGCCACTCTCCTTGATCCACGGTACAAGGGTAAGGTTGCGGACCTTATGTTACCGTCGCAGAGGGAGCAGAGGATGAGACAACTCCGGGAGGCCTTGCAGAAAGGTCTGTGCAACGCGTTCCCAGAGACTGGGAGGTTACAAACTCCTGGTCCTGGACAACGAGTTGCTGAGGCTTCGGCCAGTCAAAGAAGGAGCGGTGGGGAAGGTGGCCGTCTGACCGATGCGTTCAGACAATTCTTTAGTCCGCAGCCCCAAAGTATGATCGGTTCCAGCAACCATCGCCAGCGTCTGATAAACATGGTGCAGGAATATCTAGGGGCAAGGTCAGACTTGGACACCTTCCCCACTGAAAATCCTCTGGCTTACTGGGTCTTGAGGATGGATCACTGGCCAGAGCTTGCACAGTATGCAATTGAGCTACTGGCCTGTCCTGCATCCAGCATTCTTTCGGAACGCACATTCAGTGCTGCTGGAGGATTTGTCACGGATCACAGGGTGCGCCTGTCCACCGACTCGGTTGATCGACTGACTTTCATCAAGATGAACCAGTCTTGGATCACCACCAGCTACCACACACCTGATGCTGATATAACAGACTAATTGATTTTAACATGTCACATCCCTTCAAGACTGATGCTGATGCTGGGTGCCTGTGCTGTTATGTTGACTGGCTATCCCCCTGTTTATGGGTGCCGCCACCAGTGGCTAAGGCCCAATTTTTCAGCCCCTGTTTTACAGGGGCGTGTAATTACAATTTTTTTAGCAATAATTTGCCATAGGGCTCATTGCTGTGCTCCAAGTACAGTATCTGTGAGGGGTTGGAGTGTTGTGGCACCAGTGCCTAAGGCCCAATTTTTCAGCCCCTGTTTAACAGGGGCGTGTCATTACAATTTTTGAAGCAATACTTTGCAACAGGGCTCATTGCTGTGCTCCAAGTACA
Organism: Rana muscosa; assembly: GCA_029206835.1. NCBI lineage: Eukaryota > Metazoa > Chordata > Amphibia > Anura > Ranidae > Rana > Rana muscosa. The sequence goes on along the minus strand of CM055128.1, from coordinate 173,171,840 downwards.
GTATCTGTGAGGGGTTGTAGTGTTGTGCCACCAGTGCCTAAGGCCCAATTTTTCAGCCCCTGTTCAAAAGGGGCATGTAATTACAATTCTTGATCTAATAATTCACAGCAGGGCCCATTCCTGCACCCACCAAGAGTAACTCTGAGGGCTTACAGTGTTGTGGCAACGCCACCACCACCACCACCACCACCACGAAAGGCCCAATTTTTCAGCCCCTGTTCAAAAGGGGCATGTAATTACAATTCTTGATCTAATAATTCACAGCAGGGCCCATTGCTGCACCCACCAAGAGTAACTCTGAGGGCTTACAGTGTTGTGGCAACGCCACCACCACCACCACCACGAAAGGCCCAATTTTTCAGCCCCTGTTCAAAAGGGGCATGTAATTACAATTCTTGATCTAATAATTCACAGCAGGGCCCATTCCTGCACCCACCAAGAGTAACTCTGAGGGCTTACAGTGTTGTGGCAACGCCACCACCACCACCACCACGAAAGGCCCAATTTTTCAGCCCCTGTTCAAAAGGGGCATGTAATTACAATTCTTGATCTAATAATTCACAGCAGGGCCCATTGCTGCACCCACCAAGAGTAACTCTGAGGGCTTACAGTGTTGTGGCAACGCCACCACCACCACCACCACGAAAGGCCCAATTTTTCAGCCCCTGTTCAAAAGGGGCATGTAATTACAATTCTTGATCTAATAATTCACAGCAGGGCCCATTGCTGCACCCACCAAGAGTAACTCTGAGGGCTTACAGTGTTGTGGCAACGCCACCACCACCACGAAAGGCCCAATTTTTCAGCCCCTGTTCAAAAGGGGCATGTAATTACAATTCTTGATCTAATAATTCACAGCAGGGCCCATTCCTGCACCCACCAAGAGTAACTCTGAGGGCATACAGTGTTGTGGCAACGCCACCACCACCACCACCACGAAAGGCCCAATTTTTCAGCCCCTGTTCAAAAGGGGCATGTAATTACAATTCTTGATCTAATAATTCACAGCAGGGCCCATTGCTGCACCCACCAAGAGTAACTCTGAGGGCTTACAGTGTTGTGGCAACGCCACCACCACCACCACGAAAGGCCCAATTTTTCAGCCCCTGTTCAAAAGGGGCATGTAATTACAATTCTTGATCTAATAATTCACAGCAGGGCCCATTGCTGCACCCACCAAGAGTAACTCTGAGGGCTTACAGTGTTGTGGCAACGCCACCACCACCACCACGAAAGGCCCAATTTTTCAGCCCCTGTTCAAAAGGGGCATGTAATTACAATTCTTGATCTAATAATTCACAGCAGGGCCCATTCCTGCACCCACCAAGAGTAACTCTGAGGGCTTACAGTGTTGTGGCAACGCCACCACCACCACCACCACGAAAGGCCCAATTTTTCAGCCCCTGTTCAAAAGGGGCATGTAATTACAATTCTTGATCTAATAATTCACAGCAGGGCCCATTCCTGCACCCACCAAGAGTAACTGAGGGCTTACAGTGTTGTGGCAACACCACCACCACCACCACCACCACGAAAGGCCCAATTTTTCAGCCCCTGTTCAACAGGGGCATGCAATTACAATTCTTGATCTAATAATTCACAGCAGGGCCCATTGCTGCACCCACCAAGAGTAACTGTCAGGGCTTACAGTGTTGTGGCACCAGCACCACCATCAAAGGCCCAATTTTTACTACCACTGTTCAACAATTATATGTAATTAAAATTCCTGATATAATAGTTGACAGCAGGGCGTTCCAGCACCAACCAAGAGTAACTGTGAGTGCTTACAGTGTTGTGCCAACACCAACAACTAAGGGGCCTATTTCTGCAGAGTATATACGGCAGGTCCCTACTTTCAAACATCCAACTTACAAACGACTCCTACTTGCAAACGCAAGAAGACAACAGGAAGTGAGAGGAAATCTACCACTAGGAAGGAAAATTCTCTCCTGTAAGAATAAATATGGGAGAAAGGTGTCTCCTCTGTACTGATGCTTTATCACCAATCCTTGTTTCAAGAAAAACACCACATTTCAAAAACAGTTGTCATTGGGACGGAAAGTGAGGTGAAATGTTCTGAACAGGGGCACAGACAGCAAAACAAATGTTACAGGGGTGATAACCCTTACCTATGTTTTCCAAAAAGTTTAAAAATAGATTTTTGGGCTGGAGCTACACTTAAACAATGTACCTGTTCAAAATTACAAACAGATTCTACATAAGAACAAACCTACAGTCCCTGTCTTGTATGCACCGCCTGTATACGGCTGTTCAGAGTATATAGGGCCTTTTTTATTTTATGTGCGGGGCTCCCCTTAATATCCATACAAGACCCAAAGGGGCTGGTAATGGGCTGGGGTAGGGGGGGGTCATGGGGTAGCTATGCCATTTTTCTTAAAGATTTTCATCCATATTACCGGGAGCAGACATTACATTAAAGCCGCAAGCAGTTTTAAATGGCTTTTTTTTCCTTTAGAAGTGTCATTTTGTGCAGGGACAGTTCTAAACACGGGAAACACGTGGCACTTCACAGGCATACTTTAGACACCCCCCAGGTACGATATTTAAAGGAATATTTGACTTTTTTTTTTCACTTTATGCATCATTAAAATGACTGCTCCCGAAAAACGACCGTTTTTAAAACTTCTTTTTGCATTGATACATGTCCCCTGGTGCACAACCCGGGTTCCCAAACCCTTTTTAGGACAATAACATGCATAATAGTTGTTATAATTAGCACTTTAGAATTCGAACGTTCGCATCCATTGTATTTAATAGGGTTCTAATGTTCGTACGAACTTTCGGTCCGTTCGCGGGTTCTGGTGCGAACCGAACCCGGGGGTGTTCGGCTCATCACTAGTGGTAAGTAAAAAAAGGTCAAAGGGGAAAAAGACCCTATACTTATCACTGCTCTGGGCTGGGTTACCAATCATGGAATACCAGAATGGTAGCAATTAGATATCCAGTTTGGGAGCTGAGGTGGCAAGGCACACGGACACCACCACGGGAAAAACATTTGGATGAACAGCGCAGTCTGTATGGGGGTACTCGAAAAACAATGGCCAGCTGGGGCTCGTGGAAATTGTGTCTAGAAAGAATGTATATACTGTATATGACAATGCACAAATGTCAGACAGTGTCTTAGTAACAATGTGAACTTGATGTAAAATCTAATACATAAAGTTGCATAATATTATGCACAGAAATCAAGAAGAGTTGGACTGACTAGCTGTATTGTGCATGTACATAATACCTTCAAGTATGGAGTGTGGTATATGATAATCCAGAAATCAAACTTGAACCCCAGGTTGATATAAGCCTATGGGCTGCGGGGCAGTGTGAGGATGGTAAAATATAGCCAATGTGAGGTAAAGCAGGTATGAAGTGATGGGATATAACAGTGTGAGGTATACTTGTATACCATGAGATGATAAATCCGCTCTAGTGTGTATTAGGAGATGGTGCAGACCTGCATGTTGAATGATAGGGTAACTGACCTAGATGAGATAAGTACAATGCAGCTGCATACTGAATGAGAAAGATATATCTGGATCAAAGTGAAACGACTGTGACTGTTGTTGTGACACCTTCATGGCTGGACCACCCCGCCAGACTGCCAGACCGCAAATGCGAGTCCCTGCTGCACCCGACATCCAGATATACCCACGGGGATCCGATAGCCCCGCCACCAACACTATGTGCGGATGGCGATGCACTGGCGTGGATCACGTCAGCCGTCAGGGGGGGTGCGCCTGCGCAGCAGTCACCCAACCATCCGAGATGTTTCCACACAGCCCAATACATATGGCATCCTAAGACGTCAATGTATGGGCGTGGAGAACATGGCGCCGATGCGCTGGTGGCCACGCCCATCCAAAAAGGACAGGCGGGGACAGCAGGAGGTCCGGAGTACCTCCCTTTAGGGCATCGCAGCCCCGAACTGTACAAAAACACCACCATCCAGGAGGTAAACAGGGAGAGGTAAACATATGTAGCCAAGGCGGGGCCCCAGAGTAACAGTGTGCATGCACATATGGCCTAGGGAGATCATAATACACTGGATGTATAGGTGAACAGTGACCAGGGGTATACAACAGACCAAATGGTGGGCTAAATGGGTGTCTACCACCCTGGTATACGAGACAAAGGGGATATGGTCTGGTGCAACCGCTCTACCATCTCCATCCCTATAAGAAACAGAAAAGAAGGAGTCGCCCTTGGGACTTTAAATGAGGTGGTAGAGATTGGCACATGTTCACCCATATATGCACATGTTCCGCACATGGCGTTGGGGGCGGGGCTATCAGATCCCCGTGGGTATATCTGGATGTCGGGCGCAGCAGGGACTCGCATTTGCGGTCTGGCAGTCTGGCGGGGTGGACCAGCCATTAAGGTGTCACAACAGTCAGGCCTCGTACACACGACCGATTTTCTCGGCAAGAACCAGCAAGAAACTTGCTGGCAGAGAGGTCTTGCCGAGTAAATCGGTCGTGTGTACGCGGCTATCGGGTTTCTCGTCGAGAAAACCGACAAGAAACCTCGACGAGAAAATAGAGAACCTGCTCTCTATTTTCTCGTCGAGATTCTCCTCGGCATGTTTCTCGACGAGAAAAGTGAGTGTGTATACACTTACCTGTCCTCCCGGAAGCCCGCGCATGTTCGAAATGAATTCGACGCATGCGCGGTAGCTTCCTAGGCATACGTAGGGTATACCAAGATGGCGGCGACGACATCGAATGTGACGAGCGCATGCTCGTCGTAGTCGATGACGTCACCGCATACGCTCCATTCAAAGAACCGCGGGTTCTTTGAAACAAGCGTGTGTACACTCGGCCGGGACAAGTTTCTTGTCCAAGAATCTCGTCGAAAAAAACGACATGTTTTTTTCAACGAGAATCTCGGCCGTGTGTACGAGGCCTTACAGTCGTTTCACTTTGATCCAGGTATATCTTTCTCATTCAGTATGCAGCTGCATTGTACTTATCTCATCTAGGTCATTTACCCTATCATTCAACATGCAGGTCTGCACCATCTCCTAATACACACTAGAGCGGATTTATCATCTCATGGAATACAAGTGTAGCGCCCTCCTCACTCCCCTCTCTTTCTTCAGCTCGTCTGTCTCTTGTCTAGGGGTACCTTTAAGAGGGGAAGGGAGCGGGGACACCACGCCTGGCTTTCACCACAGGTGTCAGTGTGATATAAGCAAAATTCTTTTACCTTCGGGTCAGTGCTGTGCACCTGGAGCCTCCACCAAGAGTTACCTTGAACAATGTCTGTCAGGAAATAAGTCCCACACCATTAAAGTTCAACACTCCTTTATTCTTCTTGAATGAACACAATCAGTTGAACTCCCTTGGTAGAAACAGAACAAAAAAGGAGGTGTGGATGCGAGTAGGCCCAGACACAATGTGTTCTCCACTTTCCTCCCTGAAAGTGGGCTGCGGTCCTTCCAGGCGGTCTCCGATGAAAGGCTCACCCGTCACTGGCAATATGCTTCACCAGGTCTTTGAGTGAGGAGCTCCCCCCGGTCCATTACGCCTTCCGGATTCGGGTTCCCAACCCCTGGGTCCCCTAGGATCTCCTTCCCTCGTGGAACTCAGTGTTGGGCACTGAGCTCCAGACCTCCATCTGAGTACCTCATCCCAGGCTAAAGGTGCCTGGGATGGAACACGACCTCCAGCTGTCCTCTAGGCCTGGGCCCGCCTAGAGAACCGACACGAACCACCGTCCACAGGCTGAAGGTGCCCTGGACTTCCCCGTGACAAAGATGGCCGGCCCCTTTATACCCTCTCCGAGCAAGCACGGCGGGTTCCCCGCCCCACCATACCGCTGCCGAGGGAGGACAAAAAGGAGGCACGACACACAGCAATGATTCAACCCCAGCCCAGGGCGACAGCGCCACCTGCTGGGCTGCAGGGAATTACACATCACCAATGTCTCTGTCAAGTTCAAATTTACACCCGGGAAAGTACATACCCACTACACTAGTATACCTCACACTGTTATATCCCATCACTTCATACCTGCTTTACCTCACATTGGCTATATTTTACCATCCTCACACTGCCCCGCAGCCCCTAGGCTTATATCAACCTGGGGTTCATGTTTGATTTCTAGATTATCATATACCACACTCCATACTTGAAGGTATTATGTACATGCACAATACAGCTAGTCAGTCCAACTCTTCTTGATTTCTGTGCATAATATTATGCAACTTTATGTATTAGATTTTACATCAAGTTCACATTGTTACTAAGACGCTGTCTGACATTTGTGCATTGTCATATATATACATTCTTTCTAGACACAATTTCCACGAGCCCCAGCTGGCCGTTGTTTTTCGAGTACCCCCATACAGACTGCGCTGTTCATCCAAATGTTTTTCCCGTGGTGGTGTCCGTGTGCCTTGCCCCCTCAGCTCCCGAACTGGATATCCAATTGCTACCATTCTGGTATTCCATGATTGGTAACTCAGCCCAGAGCAGTGGTGAGTATAGGGTCTTTTTCCCCTTTGACCTTTTTTACTTACCACTTTATCTGCCCCCCTGTTTTCATTAGTATTACATTTTTACTGTCTCACAACAGATACAACGATATGCACTTGCCCCTGATGAGCGAGCAGAGCCTCGCGAAACGCGTAGGCCACCACTGATGCGTTTATGTACCTGCATGTGTTGAGGATCTATGCTATCTGCTAGAAGCCTACTAATTGGTTCCACATTATCATTTTTAAAGAGTATTTTACTGGTTGTGCAATTATGTCCGCTGACCCAGCAACCCTCATTACCATCACTGTGTTTTTATATGGATGTAACATATTTGTAATGCATTTATGTTTATGTGTACTCATGTTGCAAACATAGGCCACTATGCCTGGTGACGCACAATTATTGCTGTTTCCGGTTGTTTTACAGCATTTTGTAACCAATAAATTATATTTTTTGCATATATGGGTGAACATGTGCCAATCTCTACCACCTCATTTAAAGTCCCAAGGGCGACTCCTTCTTTTCTGTTTCTTATAGGGATGGAGATGGTAGAGTGGTTGCACCAGACCATATCCCCTTTGTCTAGTATACCAGGGTGGTAGACACCCATTTAGCCCACCATTTGGTCTGTTGTATACCCCTGGTCACTGTTCACCTATACATCCAGTGTATTATGATCTCCCTAGGCCATATGTGCATGCACACTGTGTGAGGGGGTTAGCTCGGCAGCGGGTGTGTGTGACCCCCGGGATGGGCTCCCCACACAAAAACAGGCCCAGCAAACGGAGGTTGTGGTTTTCAAAATCAAAAAAAAGGTGCGGTTTATTTTCTATTTACAGTGACAAAACACAGCAAAGCCAAAAGAAACATAAACAAAATAAATCCTGGTCAACTTGACCTCTGACTAAACATACAGGTTTCCTAACTAACAACTGGGATCAGCCTAGTGCTGTCCTAGTCCCTAAGTCCCTGGTTTTAAATGTCCAAGCAAATAGCCACACAGGCTTTGTCTCACCGCACAGGGGTTCACTCTCCCTAGACAGTCCACACAGGTCTGGGTCCAGGCATGAGCTAACATCTAATGAAGCTGGGAGTTCTTATAGAGGCCTAAATGAGCTGACAAGCTTCAGCTGGTCTCATCAACTCCCTGTCTGCACGACGCCCCACACTCTCCCTAGAGGTATGAGTCATCCATGAGCCCACTAGCCTCAGCTGGGCTTATACAACTCTCCACCTAGTTGTATAAGTCGGCGTAAAGCCTGAATCTGGGCGAAATATATCTACCCCCCTGGATGCAACCAGGTGACTTTACCTTCCTGCTGTCACATACCCCCCCTCTTGTTTTAACCTCGGGGTTGGAACACCAGCAATCAGGCATTCATGTACTCGAGACAAAGCATCCACATTCCCCATTTGAACGCCAGGGCGATGCTTTACTGTGAAGTTGAATTCCTGGAGGGCCAGGAACCACCTATTCACTCTTCTATTTGTTTCCTTGTTTTGAGCCATCCACTTTAACGGAGCGTGATCCGTAACCATGTCAAAGTGCCTACCTAGCAGGTAGTACCGAAGGGAATCTAGAGCCCACTTCACCGCTAAACACTCCTTTTCAACGGTGGCGTAATTTACCTCATGGGACTTCAACTTCCTGCTGAGGTAAATGACTGGGTGCTCTTCCCCGTTCCAGACCTGGGACAATACTGCTCCTAACCCCACATCTGACGCATCACTTTGTACGACAAAGTCTTTAGAGAAGTCGGGTGAGTACAACACTGGCTGGCTACATAAGGCTTGTTTCAAGAATTGGAATGCTGCCTCAGCCTCGGGGGTCCATTTAATCATGACCGACCCTTTCCCCTTCGTTAGGTTGGTTAGGGGCACAGCCTTAGAAGCAAAGTGGGGAATGAATCGCCGATAATACCCAGCGATTCCCAGAAAGGCTCGTACCTGCTTCTTGCTGTTGGGACGTGGCCAACTCTGGATGGCCTCGACTTTGTTGAGTTGGGGTTTTATTACTCCCCTCCCAATGGTGTACCCAAGATATTTGGCCTCCTCCTGCCCAATGGTACACTTCTTGGGGTTAGCCGTAAACCCCGCTTCCCGAACAGAGTCCAGGACTGCTTGCACTTTTGGCAGATGTGAGGCCCAATCTGTGCTATGGACAATTACGTCATCCAGGTAAGCCGCAGCATACTTCCGATGGGGCCTCAGCATCTGGTCCATTTTCCGCTGGAATGTGGCCGGCGCATTCTGTAACCCGAACGGCATTCTTTTATATTGGAACGCCCCGTCTGGGGTTACAAATGCGGTTTTCTCTTTGGCCAATTTGGCCAGGGGGATTTGCCAATACCCTTTTGTGAGGTCAAGAGTCGTCATGTATCGGGCTGTTCCCAGCCGGTCGATCAACTCATCTATACGTGGCATGGGGTAGGTGTCAAATTTTGTAACTTTGTTCAACTGACGAAAATCGTTACAAAATCGCCAGCTCCCATCCGGTTTAGGCACCAACACAATGGGACTAGACCAATCACTTTGGGACTCCTCTATCACCCCTAAGTTCAGCATTTTCTGTACTTCCTCCCGTATTGCCTCCCGTCGGGCCTCTGGGATCCGATAGGGTTTTAACTTCACCCTTTCACCGGGTGGGGTAATGATGTCATGCTCTACCCCAGATGTTTGTCCCGGCAGCTCAGAGAATACCTCCTTGTTGCGAAGCACAAACTCCTTAACCTCCTGTTGTTGGGGTTGTGACAAGGTGGCTGCTATTCCAACCTCAGGAATCACGCAACCAGTTTGAGCTGGTGACCAAGTGTCTGCGACTAGGGACTCTCTATCCCTCCAGGCTTTCAACAGATTAACGTGATAGATCTGTTCGGGCTTTCGCCTTCCTGGTTGTCTGACCTTGTAATTCACTTCGCTCACTTTTTCTATTATCTCGTAGGGGCCTTGCCATTTGGCAAGGAATTTACTTTCAACCGTAGGGACAAGTACCAGTATCCTATCCCCCGGGGAAAAGGTACGGGTCTTGGCTCCACGGTTGTACACTCTCTGCTGTGCTAACTGCGCTTGGGCCAAATGTTCCTTCACGATGGGCATTACCTGTGCAATTCGGTCTTGCATCAGGGCGACATGCTCAATCACACTCCTGTGGGGAGAACTCTCACTTTCCCAAGTTTCCTTGGCAATATCCAACAGCCCTCTTGGGTGTCTCCCATACAGTAACTCAAAGGGGGAGAATCCCGTAGAGGATTGGGGCACCTCCCTAATAGCAAACATCAGATAAGGAAGTAGACAGTCCCAATCCTTTCCATCTCTATCCACCACTTTCTTCAACATTTGTTTTAGGGTTTTGTTGAATCTTTCAACCAGCCCATCGGTTTGGGGGTGATACACAGATGTACGTAATTGCGTCACTTTGAACAATTTACACAGCTCCTTCATAACCCGGGACATAAAGGGTGTACCTTGGTCCGTAAGCAGTTCTTTACAAATACCCACCCGGCTAAACACAAGAGATAGCTCTTTGGCTATGGTTTTGGCCGAGGTATTTCGGAGAGGGATCGCTTCTGGATAACGGGTGGCATAGTCCATTATAACTAATATGTACTGGTGCCCCCTAGCGGACTTGATTATAGGACCTACCAAATCCATGGCGATCCTCTCAAACGGGACCTCAATGATGGGTAGAGGGACCAGCGGGCTACGGAAATGTGGCATCGGGGCCGACCTCTGACACACAGGGCAGGAGGAACAATAATTTTCTATGTCCTTCATCACCCCCGGCCAATAGAATCTCTGTAATACCCTCTCTCGGGTTTTCTCTGTCCCCAGATGACCTCCAAGAATGTGCCCATGGGCCAACTCCAACACCAACTTCCTGTAAGGTTTGGGCACCACAAGCTGCTCAACGGTTTCTTCTGCCCTTTTTGCCACCCGATACAGTAGGTCCTTCTCTACGCTGAAGTATGGGTAAGTACAGGTATTATCTGGGTTCACTAACTCGCCATCTATTTTCACTACGTTTTCCCGTGCCTTTATTAGGGCGGGGTCTTTCAACTGTTCTGTGGCAAAGTTTTCCCTGTGAACCTCAAGATCAGAAAACTCCACAGACGGTAGGTTTTCGTCTGAGGAGGTGGGCTCCTCTCCAGTTTCTTGAGTCTCCCCTGCCAATACTGATAAGGGAAATTCCGGAGAGTCCTCACCACTCTCAGGGGAGTTCTGGCTATCACATTCCTGGTACATAGGGGCACCAGTGGGGGGCTCAGGATCATCCCACAGTTCCCAGAACTTCGGAAAATCCCTTCCCACAATGGCGTCATGCGGTAACTGAGATACTAAGCCCACTGGATGAGAGAGGGTACCTTTGGGGGTCTCGAAACACACTGTAGTCACTGGATACTCTCGGGTGTCCCCATGCACACAAATAACAGCTACCTTGCTATTCCCAGAGACCTCTGTTTTAACTAACTCAGCCTTTATCAGGGTCACAAGGCTACCTGAATCCAGCAATACCACAACATTTCTACCATTAACACACATTTTGCATAAATGTTTCTCAGTTCCTCGAATGGCAGTGCATGCGACTGTCGCACACAGCGACTGACGTCTGCCCGTCAGAAAGTCACACTGCATGGGTTCCTCCACAACCGGGCAATTGGCTGCAATATGTCCCGCTTGCCGGCAGCGGTAGCAAACGATCCTTCTTGCTGCCTCTTGAGCCGCTGATTTCCCAGGCTGTTCTCGCCAAACTTGGGGTAGAGCTCCCACCCTCTCACTCTCTCCACCCTCACCCCTTGGAATCCTCTTATCCGCCCCTGGGGATGGTCTGGTCTTAGGGTGGAAAGTCCGAGTGTTTCTGGAAGAGGCCGTCAGGTTCTCTGTAGCCAAGTATTTCTCCACACGATCCACAAGACCATCGGCCGTCTCTGGGTCTCCATGGCTTACCCACTTTTGGATGGCAGTAGGAAGAGCTCTCAAAAACCGATCCATTACAACACGTTCCACAATCTTTGGTGCGGACAAAGTCTCTGGCTGTAGCCACTTTCTGCTCAGGTGAATGAGATCATACATTTGAGACCTGGGGGGTTTTCCAAGCTGGAAAGTCCAGTTATGCACACGCTGAGCCCGGACAGCCTGGGTGACACCCAGCCTTGCCAATATTTCAGCTTTTAGCATCACATAGTCTTTTGCTTGGTCAGGCTCTAGGTCATAGTAAGCCTTCTGCGATTCACCAGTTAACAGAGGAGCCACCAGTCCAGCCCACTGCTCCTCAGGCCACTTTTCTCTTTCAGCAGTCCTTTCAAATGTGGTCAAAAATACCTCTGGATCATCCTCTCCAGTCATTTTTGTCAATAAACGACTCACCCCAAAGGACGCGGTATTAGTGGAACGGCTTTCCTCACTGGTCTGCGGACGTTGCTGCATTACTGCTTCCATTTGTTGTAGTCTCTGCTCTTGCTTCTGTAACAGGTCTATGAAGCGGGCCTCAGATTGCTGCTGGGCTTGTTGCTGAGCTTCCAGACTCTGTTGGTGGGCTTGCTGCTGGGCTGCAAGGCTCTGTTGATGAGCTTGCTGCTGGGCTGCGAAGTTCTGTTGTTGAGCTGCAAGGCTCTGTTGATGAGCTGCAAGGCTCTTTTGCAAACCTGCATTTGTCTGCTGTTGATTGGCATTTGCTAGAGCCAGCTGCTTCAGTATCTCCTCCATGCTGGCTTAAAAAAAAACTGCCACTGGTTCTCCACCAACTGTGAGGGGGTTAGCTCGGCAGCGGGTGTGTGTGACCCCCGGGATGGGCTCCCCACACAAAAACAGGCCCAGCAAACGGAGGTTGTGGTTTTCAAAATCAAAAAAAAGGTGCGGTTTATTTTCTATTTACAGTGACAAAACACAGCAAAGCCAAAAGAAACATAAACAAAATAAATCCTGGTCAACTTGACCTCTGACTAAACATACAGGTTTCCTAACTAACAACTGGGATCAGCCTAGTGCTGTCCTAGTCCCTAAGTCCCTGGTTTTAAATGTCCAAGCAAATAGCCACACAGGCTTTGTCTCACCGCACAGGGGTTCACTCTCCCTAGACAGTCCACACAGGTCTGGGTCCAGGCATGAGCTAACATCTAATGAAGCTGGGAGTTCTTATAGAGGCCTAAATGAGCTGACAAGCTTCAGCTGGTCTCATCAACTCCCTGTCTGCACGACGCCCCACACTCTCCCTAGAGGTATGAGTCATCCATGAGCCCACTAGCCTCAGCTGGGCTTATACAACTCTCCACCTAGTTGTATAAGTCGGCGTAAAGCCTGAATCTGGGCGAAATATATCTACCCCCCTGGATGCAACCAGATGACTTTACCTTCCTGCTGTCACAACTGTTAATCTGGGGCCCTCCCTTGGCTACATATGTTTACCTCTCCCTGTTTACCTCCCAGATGGTAGTGTTTTTGTACAGTTCGGGGGCTGCGATGCGCTAAAGGGAGGTACTTCGGACCTCCTGCTGTCCCCGCCTGTCCTTTTTGGATGGGCGTGGCCACCAGCGCATCGGCGCCATGTTCTCCACGCCCATACATTGACGTCTTAGGACGTCATATGTATTGGGCTGTGTGGAAACATCTCGGATGGTTGGGTGACTGCTGTGCAGGCGCACCCCCCCTGACGGCTGACGTGATCCATGCCAGTGCGTCGCCATCCGCACATGGCGTTGGTGGTGGGGCTATCGGATCCCCGTGGGTATATCTGGATGTCGGGCGCAGCAGGGACTCGCATTTGCGGTCTGGCAGTCTGGCGGGGTGGACCAGCCATTAAGGTGTCACAACAGTCACAGTCGTTTCACTTTGATCCAGGTATATCTTTCTCATTCAGTATGCAGCTGCATTGTACTTATCTCATCTAGGTCATTTACCCTATCATTCAACATGCAGGTCTGCACCATCTCCTAATACACACTAGAGGGGATTTATCATCTCATGGTATACAAGTGTAGCGGCCTCACCCCATCTCTTTTGTCTAGGGGTATTTCGTACGACAGGGTGAGATGTGCTACGGCCCATGTCCTCCCCATAGCTGTGGGTGAGGTGAAGGCCAGTATCAGTTATTTTCCTCGGGCCTGTGTGTTTTAGTTAAGGATCAAGTCCTACTGTGCCAACACTTCCCTTTGCTCCCATTAACCAGAGTACCAGACACCGATTACAGTCCAACTCTTGTTTTATTGCAAAGCTCACAATAAACAGTGCTTCAGTAGCCAACTGGTTGAGACCCAATAACAGTTCAATACGGTGGGATGAGCAGGTCGAGGCACTATCCTGATTGTACACTAAACCACTGTGATTTCACCAGCGGTTACTATAGCCTTGGCTAGAGAGAACTTAGAACTTGTGAGTCTCTACCAGCGACTCAATAGAATGTAGATAGGAGTACCTTCGCTGCATTGCGGCCCCTGGCAGGGGAAGATGTCCCTCCAAGGGAGTTACCAGAGGCCCATCCGTCACCGGGTTGATGCTGCTCCGGACTCTCCGGACGGGTAACCTCCCCGGCCTCCTCACCTCAGACATAGGCCCCATCCACCTCAGGGACCCTCGGACTTCTCCACCCTCGCGGGACCCAGTCGAAGTCACTGGGCCCCAGGCCTCCGACTTAGTACCTCACCCCAGGCTGAAGCTGCCTGGGATGGACTCCAACTCCGTTCCGGCCAGGCCTAGGGCGCCTGGGCCGGAACTCCGAACCGCCCGCACCCAGGCCTAAGGTGCCTGGGCGCGTGAAGAAGAAGATCCCGAAGACCTCGTGGTTAGGGCGTCTCCCCCTTTTATCCCCTCCTTTGACGCCACGGCAGGTTCCCCGCCCCTGCCGTACCATCTCCGAAAAGGGACAAAAAGGACAGCACTGCGGCAGCAATTCTACCTTGAACCTGCAGGCACAGTGCCACCCACAGGCCAAGGAGAATAATACACCACCCAGTCCTCCACGAACACAAATGGTCCAAAACCTCTCACGATTTACACACCTGGGTCATACTATTACCCAGGTGCATCCCAACTAAATTTAAAGACCCCGCTACACAAGTATACCTCACACTGTTATATCCCATCACTTCATACCTGCTTTACCTCACATTGGCTATATTTTACCATCCTCACACTGCCCCGCAGCCCCTAGGCTTATATGAACCTGGGGTTCATGTTTGATTTCTAGATTATCATATACCACACTCCATACTTGAAGGTATTATGTACATGCACAATACAGCTAGTCAGTCCAACTCTTCTTGATTTCTGTGCATAATATTATGCAACTTTATGTATTAGATTTTACATCAAGTTCACATTGTTACTAAGACACTGTCTGACATTTGTGCATTGTCATATATATACATTCTTTCTAGACACAATTTCCACGAGCCCCAGCTGGCCGTTGTTTTTCGAGTACCCCCATACAGACTGCGCTGTTCATCCAAATGTTTTTCCCGTGGTGGTGTCCGTGTGCCTTGCCCCCTCAGCTCCCGAACTGGATATCCAATTGCTACCATTCTGGTATTCCATGATTGGTAACTCAGCCCAGAGCAGTGGTGAGTATAGGGTCTTTTTCCCCTTTGACCTTTTTTACTTACCACTTTATCTGCCCCCCCCCCTGTTTTCATTAGTATTAAATTTTTACTGTCTCACAACAGATACAACGATATGCACTTGCCCCTGATGAGCGAGCAGAGCCTCGCGAAACGCGTAGGGCACCACTGATGCGTTTATGTACCTGCATGTGTTGAGGATCTATGCTATCTGCTAGAAGCCTACTAATTGGCTCCACATTATCATTTTTAAAGAGTATTTTACTGGTTGTGCAATTATGTCCGCTGGCCCAGCAACCCTCATCACCATCACTGTGTTTTTATATGGATGTAACATATTTGTAATGCATTTATGTTTATGTGTACTCATGTTGTAAACATAGGCCACTATGCCTGGTGAAGCACAATTATTGCTGTTTCCGGTTGTTTTACAGCATTTTGTACCCAATAAATTATATTTTTTGCATATATGGGTGAACATGTGCCAATCTCTACCACCTCATTTAAAGTCCCAAGGGCGACTCCTTCTTTCCTTCCCAGTCGGCAGTTGATCGAAGATCACAGGAAACAAAAAACTCCCCGGACCAATGGGCCCGAAGGAATCCATGTCCTTCTCCTTGCTAGACAGAAAAAAACTGATCTGCGAGATGCAGAGAGAGGGGATATACCCAGAAAGTCCGCCGGCGGTACTGTAGAAGGTGTGATGCAACACTTTTTACAAGTTTTTTCTGCCTAGTCACTCCTAAATAACGGATAATACCCACTTGTCAATAGGAAGCTTTGTCGGTCCATGAACGAAAGAGTAAGGTTTTTTTGGGGGCAGAATCGTACATTTTTGGTTCCTTAGGGCTCATTCAGTGGGATAATCAGTCCCATCCTCTGTACAGTACGCTGGTAATTTTGTGTTGGCACTTTGAAATAAGTTAGTTTTGCGTCGCTGTTTGGGCACTCAGGCTCAAAAAGGTTTGCTATCACTGCCCTAGAGAATAAAACGGCTTTCGTTGCAATATTTTATGTCACACTGTATTTGCGCAGCGGTCTTTCAAAAGCAATTTTTGGGGAAAAAATACACTTCAATGAATTAAAAAAATAAACAGTAAAGTTAGCCCAATTTTTTTGTATAATGTGAAAGATGATGTGCTGAGAATCATGAGAGAATGGTGATCTTTATTCTAAGAAAAAAAATTGTTATTCTCATTTTATTCAGAATTGTGCAGTTCTAATGCCCCATACACACGATCATTTTTAATGTCATTTTTTAAACCGACGTTTAAACCGACGTTTTTCTCCTCGTTTTTTTTCATGTTTCCTCTCAAGCCTGCCTTGCATACACACGATCATTAGAAAAAACGATCAAGCAAAGCGCAGTGACGTTCAACACGTACGACGGCACTATAAAGGGGAAGTTCCGTTCTAATGACGCCACCCTTTGGGACGCTTTTGCTAATTCCGTGTTACCGCGTGTTAGTAAAAGTTTGGTGAGAGACGATTCGCGCTTTTCAGTCTTCGTGCTTTGAAGATCGTTTTCGGGAGTTCAGTTTGTGCCTGTGTATTCGTATCTGTTTTGCACTGCTTGTAGTCAGTTCGTATCTGTTTATTCAGTGCGGTCTGCTCTGCTCGTTCGTGTTTTTCAGCTTGTTCTTCATAGGCCTTGCTGTTCTTCTGTGCGTTCTTCTAGTTCGTTCTGTTCAGCCGACCGTTATCTAGCCATGTTGCGGCTACGTACTCGTCGTAGAGTTAGTGCTGTAGTTGGTGCAGGGGTTCATGCTGTATCCCGACTCCATGCCATGAGCAGGGTCAGGAGGAGTTCATGGACCAAGAATTGGTTGCTCCAGCGGCACCAATTCTGTCACATGCCTTTGTTGCGGGAGATCAGGGAGAATAATCCTGATGATTTCAGGAATTTTCTCAGGATGTCTGACCCCGTATTTCAGCATCTGTTGGCTTTGGTGTCCCCCTATATTACCAGGCAGGACACCGTTATGCGGGAAGCCATCAGTGCTGAGCAGAGGCTCATCGCCACGTTGCGATACCTGGCGACTGGGAGAAGCCTGCAGGACTTTAAGTTCTCCACAGGCATATCCCCCCAGGCTCTGGGGATCATTATACCAGAGACTTGTTCTGCCATCCTTCAAGTTTTGCAGGAGGACTATGTTAAGGTAAGTGTTCTTCTTAAAAACTTCACATTGTATGTATTTTTGTTTTGGATACTTTTTATTTTGCTTTATTAGCAGTCCCTAATTCACATGATTCTTAGCTGCAGGGAATGTCCCCTTTCTCCCCATGTTTTAATAGTAAAAGTTTTGGGTTTGAGGCCTACCTGTAAATTTGGCTTACCTAACCTCTCCAGCATGCTATCCTGGGGCCATACCTACCTTGCCTAGTCATTTCCATGTATTTTATTCTATGTTCCATCGTAGTGCTTTACCCAAAACGCAACCTAAAGATTGCCTAGGAATGTTACTTTTATTTTTACTTCATACAGAGTGCTACAGCCTTCATTTGTGATATTCCGAACTCATCTTCAACCCCCCCCCCCCCAATTTTTATTTATTGTTTTTTTTAGGTTTGTTGTTGCTTACTAATCTTTTTTTTTTTTTACAGTTTCTACCAATGTTGGACATGAATGTTTTTATGAAATCAGCTTTCAATGTTTCTGGCTCAAAGTATTAATTTATTCTTTCTTTAATTCCACAGTTCCCTTCTTCGCCACATGAATGGCAGAATGTGGCTTCCGAGTTTGCCCAGCGATGGAACTTTCCGAACTGTGGAGGAGCCATCGACGGCAAACATGTTCGGGTCGTCCCACCACCCCATTCGGGATCCTTTTATTATAACTATAAGGGGTTCCACAGCATCGTGATGATGGCAGTGGTGTCGGCCACCTACGAGTTCCTCTATGTGGACGTTGGCAAGAATGGCAGGATGTCTGATGGAGGAGTATTTGCCCAGACGGAGTTTGGGGAACAGCTCCTTTTGGATCTGCTGGCCTTGCCACCAGCGGAGCAGAATGTGGAGGGACTACCTTTTGTGTTTGTTACGGATGAGGCGTTTGGCCTGGGACCCCATTTGATGAGGCCATTTCCGCAACGCACCCTCACCCCTGAGAGGAGGGTGTTCAATTATCGGCTGGCCAGAGCCAGAAGGGTGGTGGAAAATGCCTTTGGCATCATGGCCAGCCGATTTCGCCTCTTCCTGACTTCCATCCACCTTGCCCCATACAAATGGAACCATGTGGTAATGACTTGCTGTGTGCTTCATAATTTCCTACGGGTGCATTCCACCAGTTATATAGCTTTGAGTGGGCCTGAGGCCTCTTTACTCAATCAAGAAACTTTAGTGGCCCTGGAACCTGGCCGTCCTGGCTTGGCCCCCCCAACTGGACGTGAGGTCCGTAACCAATATGTGGAATATTTTATGGGTAGGGGGGCCATTGAAATGCCAGAAAATGTTTAATATTTTGTTTTCAAATAAATACATTATTTTATGGAGTAAAGATTGGTTTGGTGTTTTCATTTTATAATGTTTTATGTTTCATGTAGGTTTACCTAGTGCACTTGTATTGCCATGTGTATTTATCATTCTTAATTAGCCTTCATTGTCAGTGTAAACACAAAACATTGATTAGTTCACTCAGCACCACATTTACATAATGAAGCCACAATTATTTGGAATGTAAAAATACCTTTATTTCTTTTTTTGGTGGTAAACTTCCTTTGAAATGTGGATGTTCCCTTAATTTTGGGGGTATTAAAACGCATGACCAGCCATGCATAAACAAACTATATTCTAAAAAATTGTGAAAAAGCTAAACGTGCTAGTCATTAAAGGGTAAAACAACAAAAAACCTTCCAAAACTCAGCAATTTAAACGTTCTTTGGTGTAAAAACATTAGACACGCCCAAGCACAGCCATGATATTTTGGAGCCTTTCCTCCACCCGCTTGGTATTTGCCCTGATCTCTATCAAGTCTCCCTTAATTTTTTCGAGGTCACGACAGCAGACCATGAGGTATTGGATCAGGATCTGGGCACTGTGATGTGTCAACTTTTTGGGGTCTTCGGCCAGAACTGCACATAAATGTAATAAGAAAAATGTAGGATAGAATATGTAGGCCTACATCTATTTAACATGCATGTGTCTGGTTTCTCTCTGACCTGTTGTGGTGCCACTTTCCACTTCCACAACATCACGTTCCTCTCCATCCTGGGGTTCTGGGTGTATTGTTGTAGGTGTTGCAATTATCGGCTCATCTGAGGTAGCTATTGGAATCCCTAGGGAGATTGAAATAAAAGGTATAGTTTCATTAGTAGCGACTCAATTTTTCAAAAAAACTAAACATGATAAAATACTTTGTAAACATTCTTTTGAAGCCTGCTCCATTTTAAAATGGACCCCCAGTGCCAACCGGAACACATGATTGGATACATAGCCAAAACCATAGCATATACTTTTTAAACACAGATTTGACACATTGTAACACCCCAAAGTATCTACACAGGATCACCTGTGTGTGACACCCTCAAGCTTTTTGGCTTTAGGCCCACACTTGTACTACTGCGTTCAGATGTTTCATCAGCTGCTGAGCATTCAATCCCTTAAGATTACCATGCATATCCTTTTTTCAAACGAACAAATGTCCTTTGGATTAGCACCGAAAAAATAAGTGATTACAAAATTTGCTCCCCCAAATAAAATAAAATACATGGGTGTTCACACTGGATGATCCTAAAACATCGTTTGAGGAACTGTACGGAGAAAGAGCTTTAATACGTCCGTTTACTGTGCGGACGAACCTGAAAGATGGTATCTTTCACTGTACTATATCAAAGTCAAAAATACACGACAGAATACAAGTAAATAATATGTACCATGGAAAATATTAAAAAATAACTTACTTTTTCGTAAAACTTTCTTGATTCTTTTGTATTGGACGGGCTCCCGCAACTTCAGATCAGACCAACGTTTTCGGAGCTGTTCCTTCGTTCTGCACACCCCGAATTTTTTGCGAAGACTTTTGACCACTTTTCCCATAATTTTTGCCTTGACCAGATTAGGCCTTTTATACGGCCCATGCTTGGCATCATAATCCTCCCTCTTCAAAATGGCGACCATCTCCACCATTTCCTCGAATGACATGTTGGATGCCTTATATCTCCTGGATCTGGATTTGGGCTCCTCTGGAATTTCCTCCTCTGTAGAGGTAATCTCAGCCACCTGTGTCTCTGCCATGTTTTGTTAAGCACTACGACGAGCGAGAAGGGGTGGGGAAAGTGCAATATCGAACGTCAGGGGCGGGGAAAGCGTGCAGAGTTTCACGCATGCGCAGTGTATATCAAGTGAAGATCCATGTCTCGAAAATACGTTCATTTGGCGGGAGAGGGAGTTAGCAACGAACGTCTTGACGAAGGTACCTAACAATTTAAGCATTTCAGGTTCATCAGACGAGGAGATTTGTGCGTAAAAAATATGTAGAAAATGCACATTTGAGGAATGTTGCCTGAAAAATATATATTTTGTTGTTTCTCGCTTTTACAGATATCATGAATACTTTCAAAAACCCGGAATTCATGGGGGAGTTCATAGACAAATGGCAAGAGCTACCTATACTATGGCAAACCAAAAGTGGCGCGAATAAAAATAAAGACGCCAGGAAAGCAGCACTGGAGAGCCTGCATGCATTTGTGCAAACCAAGATACCCACAACAACTCTCCAAGATGTGAAAACCAAAATAGCGACCATCAGAGGGACATACAGGACCCAGAGGACTATGGTCCTGAGGTCCCAGAGGTCAGGTGCTCCAGCAGATAAGGTTTATAAACCCAGTCTGTGGTACTACAGCAAGTTATCTTTCCTGGATGACCAGCTGGAAGTGAGGGAATCTCTGTCCACCCTTCCCCCCAGAGGTCAATCCAGCCTTCCTTGTAGCCAACCCTCCAGCCTTCCCTGCAGCCAGTCCTCCAGCCTTCCTGGCAACCCTGCTCTGGCTTCCTCTGAGGATCAAGATGAGGTCCTTGAGGAGGCAGATTTGGATATATGGAGCCAGGTAAAGTATTGATATCTATATTTATATCTTACAAAATTGTAGAATTTAAATAGATGTTAGTATTGTTAGGTATGTAAACTTCTACCAATAAAGTTTTTTAAGAGCAAGATACAGTAGTGGCCTAATTTTATGTGGACAAGGCAACAAAACCAGGATGCGGAATCAATGAAAATGACATAACTTTTGACATTGATTTCAACAATGTCTAGAGGTGAACAATGTCTGTGAATGATGGTGGGCCAAAATAAATAATGTCCCTTTCTTTTTTTACAGCCAGAGCAGAGCCAGGAAGAGGGTGATGTTGGGGATCAGGAGGAGGCAGGGCCCAGTGGCACCCAGGAGGAGGCTGGGCCCAGCACAAGAGCCCAGATGCCTCCCCTGGTAGTTAAACCACGAAGGCCAAGGAGAGGTAGGCAGGTGGAGGAGGAAACCAGGGCCTTCATCAGAGAGGCAACAGCGGCCCTCAGAGAGGCACCCTCTGTTGAGGGATTTGCCACAGTCCTCGCCCACAAACTAGGGCAAATGGACTTACGGCAAAAGATGTATAGTGAGACCCTGCTTTTAAAAGTGATCAATAAGGGCTTGCTGGGTGAACTCACCATGTACAGCGATATAACGGAGTTTGTCCCTACTCCTCCACCTCCTCCTCCTCCTCCTACTACTCCTCCTGCCACAACCTCTCCTCCTGATCCCCAGCCTCCAAGGAAGAAACCAACCAAGGCTGCAGAGAAGGCTGGAGAGAAGGCTACAAGGAAGAGGAGAAAATAATGCCTGCTGTAGTACCACAGACTGGGGACATATAGGACTTATCTGCTGTGGCTCCTGACCTCTGGGAGCTCAAGACAAGATTGGGCTCCTTTTTTTTGGGGATCTAATCTCTATTTTGGTTTTCACATCTTGGATGGTTGTTGTGGGGTCAAAGGGATGCACAAATGCAAGCAGGCTCTCCAGTGCTGCCTTCCCCTTTAATTTGTTATGTTCCGAAATAAAGGTTTTTTTTTTTGCCTTAAAAAACTTGACTATGTGATTTGTATTTCAAAAGAGAGCTTGCTAGGGAGCAGGCAGGGACATCTCAAATAATATTATTGTTATTATCAAGGGACACAAACCTCCCTGAGGCCAAATGAGACACATTTTGAAGGTTGGTGTGGTAACTTTACACAAGAATAATTTAAGCCAAAAAAAAAAAACAAGGCCCCAAAAATTTAAAATACAATAGTAAAATATAATAATAAAAAAAAAAGGATATTTACATTATTTTATTATTATTAGTATTATTTAGGAGGGAGGTGCGGCTTAGAAATAATATTTTACAATCATTAGAGCAATTTGGAATTACTTTAGAAACAAGTTTGGCATAACTCTCAATGTCATTAGCAAAAGAAGGTAATTTTTAACCACTTAACGACCGCCCACTGTAAATATACGTCGGCAGAATGGCACCGACAGGCAGAATCACGTACATATACGTGATTGCCTTTGTATAGTTGGGGGGTCCGATCGGACCCCCCTTCTTTACAGTGGGTGGTCGTTTTACCTTCGGGAGCGATCCGGCATGAGGGGACGGCCGTTCGATTCCGGCCACCCCCTCTCGATCGCTCCCGGCGAATGAGAGAGCTTCCCCTGCCTGCCAGGAAGGAGGAAGTGATGTCATCTCTCCTGCGGCGCTCACATATACCGAGCGCCGTACAGGAGAAGATGCAGGTTAGTACACAAAACAGCACACTGACACCAGGACACATAGGCACATAAATCGCCCCCCCAGGCCCCCCCAGACACCCCCAGATCACCCCCCAGCCCCCAGTCACAGTGTCACTGATTGCAGTGACCATTTATTTAGTGATCACTGCAATCAGTGACATTTGTGACTGTAAAAGTGTCACTACATTTAGTTTTAGGTCCAGTGTAGCCCCCTAACCCCCCCTAATAAAGGTTTAACCCCCTGATCACCCCCCAGATAACCCTTTCACCCCCTAGCACCGCCGTCACTAAGCAATCATTTTTCTGATCGCTGTCTTAGCGTCGGTGATGCTGATCGGTAGCCAGTAATTTTTTTTAGGTTCGCCGCAGGTTTTTATAGCGTCGGGTACCCCCATATATTACCTAATAAAGGTTTAACCCCTTGATCACCCCCCAGGTAACCCTTTCACCCCCTAGCACCGCCGTCGCTATGCGATCATTTTTCTGATCGATGTCTTAGCGTCGGTGATGCTGATCGGTAGCCAGTAATTTTTTTTAGGTTCGCCGCAGGTTTTTATAGCGTCGGGTACCCCCATATATTACCTAATAAAGGTTTAACCCCCTTGATCGCCCCCCCAGGTAACCCTTTCACCCCCTATCACCACTGTCACTAAGCGATAATTTTTCTGATCGATGTCTTAGCGTCGGCGATGCTGATCGGTAGCCAGTAATTTTTTTTAGGTTCGCCGCAGGTTTTTATAGCGTCGGGTACCCCCATATATTACCTAATAAAGGTGTAACCCCCTTGATCACCCCCCAGGTAACCCTTTCACCCCCTAGCACCGCCGTCACTATGCGATCATTTTTCTGATCGATGTCTTAGCGTCGGTGATGCTGATCGGTAGCCAGTAATTTTTTTTAGGTTCGCCGCAGGTTTTTATAGCGTCAGGTACCCCCATATATTATCTAATAAAGGTTTAACCCCCTGATCGCCCCCCAGGTAACCCTTTCACCCCCTATCACCACTGTCGCTAAGCAATCGTTTTTATGATCGTTGTCTTAGTGTCGGTGATGCCGATAGGTAGCCAGTAATTTTTTTTTAGGTTCGCCGTCAGGTTTTTATATAGCGTCAGGTACCCCCATATATTACCTAATAAAGGTTTTAACCCCCTAATTGCCCCTAGTTAACCCTTTCACCAGTGATCATCATATAAGTGTTACGGGTGACGCTGGTTAGTTAGTTTGCTTTTTATAGTGTCAGGGCACCCGCCGTATATAACCCAATAAAGGTTTAACCCCCTGATCGCCCGGCGGGTGATATCAGTTAGGTTTTAGCGTCAGAGAGGGTCTGCGTCACACCCCAGGCAGCGTCAGGTTAGTGCCAGTAGCGCTAACACCCACAGGTGAAGCATACACCCCCCTTAGTGGTATAGTATCTGATCAGCTCAATATCTGATCTGATCAGATCTATACTAGCGTCCCCAGCAGTTTAGGGTTCCCAAAAACGCAGTGTTAGCGGGATCAGCCCAGATACCTGCTGGCACCTGCGTTTTGCCCCTCCGTCCAGCCCAGGCCACCGAAGTGCAGTATCGATCGATCACTGTCACTTGCAAAACACAACACACATAACTGCAGCGTTCGCAGAGACAGGCCTGATCCCTGCGACTCCAGTGCTGTAGGAGGTGATTTCACCACCACAGTTAAAAAAAAAAAGCATATATGCCGAAGCATTGGGGCAGCAGGGGCGGAGGAGCGATTTTGCTCCTAATGCCGCGTATATACGGTCGAAATTACGACGGAGGCTTGCCCGTGGAAAAGTCTGACCATGTGTACGCGGCATAACTTTTGCGAGAAGATGCCCCCATGCTTCGGCATATATAAATGGTGCATGTATGCCCATCATTAGAAGTGGGTGGATGAAGGGCGGTATTCTAATGGTGGGCATACCCACCGATCAATCTTTTTTTTTCGTTCAGCCAACAGGCTGCATGAAAAAAAAGATTACAATACATGTCCAACAAGGACCAGCAACGTACTGGTATGTTGCTGGACTTTGAATGTTTATACCAGAATGATGCCTGCGGGTTTAGGTATCATCTTGGTATCATTCTTTTCAGCCAGCGGCCGGCTTTCATGTAAAAGCAATCCTAGTGGCTAATAAGCCTCTGGACTGCTTTTACAAGCAGTGGGAGGGAATGTCCCCCCCCCCGGATATAAAAAGCGCCATTGGGAAATTGGGAAAGCATTTTATCACACCGATCTTGGTGTGGTCAGATGCTTTGAGGGCAGAGGAAAGATCTAGGGTCCAATAGACCCCAGTTTTTTCAAAAAAGAGTACCTGTCATTACCTATTGCTATCATAGGGGATATTTACATTCCCTGAGATAACAATAAAAGTGATAAAAATAAATAAATATGGAAGCAACAGTTTAAAAATAAAATAAAAAAGCAAAATTAATAATAAAAAAAAAAAAAAAAAAGCACCCCTGTCCTGCCCTGCTTTTGCCCAATGGCGAACGCAAGCGTCGGTCTGGCGTCATATGTAAACAGCAATTGCACCATGCATGTGAGGTATCACCGCAAAGGTCAGATCGAGGGCAGTAATTTTAGCAGTAGACCTCCTCTGTAAATCTAACGGGGTAACCTGTAAATGCTTTTAAAGGCTTTTAAAAATGTATGTAGTTTGTCGCCAATGCGCGTTTGTGCGAAATTTTAAAGCATGTCGTGTTTGGTATCTATGTACTCGGCCTAAGATCATCTTTTTTATTTCATCAAACATTTGGGCAATATAGTGTGTTTTAGTGCATTAAAATTAAAAAAAGTGTATTTTTTCCCAAAAAAATGCATTTGAAAAATCGCTGCGCAAATACTGTGTAGAAAAAAAAATGCAACACCCACCATTTTATTCTGTAGGGCCTTTGCTTTAAAAATATATATAATGTTTGGGGGTTCAACATAATTTTCTTGCAAAAAAAAATATGTTTTCATGTAAACAAAAAGTGTCAAAAAGGGCTTTGTCTTCAAGTGGTTAGAAGAGTGGATGTAAGCTTCCTAATGTTGTGTATAAAATGCCAGAACAGTTCAAAACCCCCCCAAATGACCCCATTTTGGAAAGTAGACACCCCAAGCTATATACTGAGAGGCATGTCGAGTCCATGGAATATTTTATATGTTGACACAAGTTGCGGAAAAAATATATATTTTTTTTTTTTTGCACAAAGTTGTCACTAAAACGGAAAATTTATATCAAATACTTACCGTAATTTTCCTTTCCTGATGGACTCCATGGCAGCCTACGTGTGGGTTAATCCCGCCCCTCATACCTCATAGGACCCTTCTCCCATAAATCTTTGCTCTGGGCCAGAGGCCGTGTTCCATAATTTAGCCTACTCCAGCCACTGGGAGGGAACTCCTGCTGCCATGGAGTCCATCAGGAAAGGAAAATTACGGTAAGTATTTGATATAAATTTTCCGTTTTCCTGACAGACTCCATGGCAGCCTACGTGTGGGAAATAACTAGCCATACACACCCGGGTGGGCAGAGTGCTGGACAAAAGAAAAAAGGTTTAATTGGCACCATCAACAGACAAGATATGTAAACCACTACGCAGTAGTGTGCCATGAACGTGTTAATTGAAGACCACAAGGCCACCTTGCAAATAACTTCTGGAGGCACGTGACGTGATGCCGCCCATGATGAAGACACTTCTAGTTGAGTGAGCAGTCACCGCTTCTGGAGGCGCCAAGCCCTTGGCTTTATAGGCCCACTGAATGGCCTGAACAATCCATGCTCCGATAGATCTGGAAGAGGCACGCATTCCCTTATACTTCCTGTGAAAAGAACGAGCAGGTGGTCAGTCTGACGGAAAGAAGCTGTAGCTTCAAGATACTGACTCAGAGCTTTTTCAACATCTAAGGGATAAACACTGGAATCCTCGGTAGATCTGAACGTTGGAAGAGCAATTTCCTGATTGTCATGAAACACAGATGCCACTTTGGGGTCTGAACCCAACATAGGAATTAAAAGGTTTAGAAACGGCTCCTTGCATCCCTGAGAGCTGATTTCAGAGACCCTCTTGGCCGATGTTATAGCCACCAAGAAGACAACTATTAGAGAGAGTCATTTGACAGAAGATTGATCTTCATGTTCCAACTCTCTACCTAAGAAAAAATCCAGGACAAGGGGAAGATCCCAATTAGAAAAACTTGGCTCTGAGGTCTGAGCCTTATTTCTCCTCTGAAAAACTACTGAGTAAGAGGGTGTCTAGCCCAGGAAACACCGGTAAATGCAGAGATTACAGCGATTTGGACTCGCAGCGAGCTGACTGACAATGAGAGATCCAATCCTGATTGTAAGAAGCCCAGGATATCATGTATCTTTGGGTTTTTGCAAGAACCTGCAGTGGAAGAGGTGTAGTCTGAAAACTTTTTCCAAATCCTCTGGTAGACCCTGTTGGTGCCTGTTCTTCTGGCATTTAATATTGTGGAGATGGCCCTACTTTGACAGCCTAGGGCCTCCAACCTTCCCCTCTCAAGAATCAGATCATCAGATGTAGATGGGCCGGGCATGGATGTAGAAATGCCCCTTGTGATAGGAGATCTGGTCTGGAGGGTAGAGGAACTGGGTCCCGGAAGCGGAGTTGCATCAGCAGTAGAAACCATGGCTTGTTTGGCCAGTAGGGGACTATTGCCACTATCTCTGCTTCTTCCATCCTGAGCCTCGACAAAAAACAGAGAATGACAGGAACCGGGGGAAAGGCATAGGCCCTGTGGAACCGCCAATGGTCTGTCAGAGCATCTACCCAAAAGCCTGGGATACCAAGACCTCGTGTAGTATCTCTCTAGTCTGAAGTTGCATGGGGAGGCAAACAAGTCTACTTCCGGAATGACTCCCAGGGACAGGACCCACCTGAAGACTTCGGGGGGGAAGTCCACTCGTTGTCCAGAGAAACTCTCAACAGAAAATCTGCCTGAACGTTCGGGACTCCAGGGAGATAGACAGCTGTCAGGTTGGCCAGGTTTTTCTGGGCCAAGATCATGATGGGCTCTATTTCCTTTGACAGGGAGAGTCTGCGAGTACCCCCGTCTCTTGATGTATGCGACTGCAGTTGTGTTGTCCAGTCTTAGGAGGACTGAGTCTCCTGCTGTTAAGTGGTGAAAGGCCTGCAGAGCGCAGAACGCTGCCCGGAGTTCCAGAACATTGGAGACTATCCTGTGAGAGGGAAAATTCCATATGCCTTGGGCTACTTCTGTCAGCCCCTGTTGCTGGCATCTGTAGTGATGGTGACCCAAGACACAGGTGCGATGGAGTGACAATTGAGGAGGTTCCTCTGTTGTAGCCACCAAGGAAAGCTCTCCCGCATGGATGAGGTTATTTGGATAAAGTGATCCCGAAGCCCTGGATTATACTGCTGGAGGAAACCCTTCTGGAGGGGCCGCATTTTCCACTGAGCCCACTTTACCATGGGTGTTGTTGCCACCATGGTGCCAATGATCTTTAGGCATTGAGAGGCTTGGAGATGAGGACGACATTGCAAGCCAAACTCTGTCCCGGATCACTGGGATTTTTCCAGGGGTAACAAGATGGTGCTCTTGATAGCGTTGAAGTGTGCCCCGAGGAATACCAGGGACTGCGTAGGATTCAGATGGCTCTTTTCCAGATTCAGAAGCCAACCAAACTCTAGTAGAGTGGAGATGACCTGGGATCTGTGGATTAGCAACTGCTCCTTGTCCCGAGACAACAGCAGGTCTAGATAGTGATACAGACGGATACCTCTGGTCCTGATCAGAGCCACGACAGCCAACAAGTTTTGAAAACACACGAGGCGATGTTGTAAGCCCGAAGGGGAGACAGGTGAACTGCAGACGGATTTGATCGACAGCAAAGCGAAGGTATTTCTGGAATTCTGACGCTATCGGAACATGGAAGTAGGCGTCCTTCAGGTCTATAGAGACAAGCCAATCGTCTGGTTGGATTGCTTGACTGATCATGAGTAGTGTCTCCATCTTGAACTTCTCCTTCTAGATAAAAGAATTCAAGTGGGTTAGGTCTATAACTGGCCTCCAGGAGACGTTTTTCTTCAACACCATGAAGAGGGGCGAGTAGACCCCTTAAAACCTTTTGTCATCTGGAACTGGAATTGCAGCGCCCTGAGCCACAAGAGAGACAGGAGAATTTGCTTTTTCTCTTCCGAGAGAGGCAAGGATGCCGACTCGCTCTGTTTTAGGCAGGTGCAACATCATAAAGACTTAGGGGATTCTTGTCCACCGGAAGATGCCCCTTTTGAAAACTTCTGGCCTGAAGGCTGTTTTTTCTTCCAGGTCTTCTTGAACTCACGGCCAGGCCTATAGTAGCGAGCATTCCTTGCTCGATCTGAACTTTGCCTGGGCTGTGTTCTCTTCTGGTTTAGCAGACGGCGATCCTGGGGAAGGAACCCCGACTTGCCCCCTGTGGCACGGGTGATGGCGCTGTCCGATATGTTCCCAAAGAGAGACGAACCCCCAAATAGAATCCTGCACCATGCCTGCTTGGAGGCAGGGTTAGCTACCCATGGGCGCAGCCACAAGGCACGCTTAGCCGTGACAGATGTCAGCATGATCCGAGCCACCAGGCGAATTATGTCTAGGGCAGCCCCACGAGAAAAGCCAACGTCAACCTTAGCCCATGAATAGGTGAGCTCCTGGCCAGTTCTTCCGAGATGCTCCTCAGAGAAGCATCTACGTCGTCTGCCCAGACTTCCATCGCTTTAGAAAGGGCTGCGAGAGCTAGAGCTGGTTTGCAGGTCATACCCGCTGTAATGTAGATCTGCTTGAGGTCGGTATAAATTTTCCACTCCAGGCAATCCCTAAAGGAAACAGTATCCTCCAATGGGAGTGTGACATGCCTCACCATCCTCATTAGGGCTGAGTCAATGAGAGGAGCCGACTCCAGGTGTTTTACATCCTTGCTTTTAAATGGGTACATTTTTGATACCTTCATTAACAGGCAATTCTTCCTTTCAACACCACCCCGTTTGTCGGTAATTATTGCGCTGAGTTCACCCAAAAAGGAGAAATTAGGGTGTTCTTTTTTTGAGGTATTTAAAATATTTCCTCTGTTTGGAGGGTGCCTCCACTGGCTCTTCCATCTCAAAGCTTCTTTGACAGCTTTTGACCAGCTGTGGTACTAGGGCAAATTCAAAACCTGCACCAGGGTCATCTACCTCCACCTCACTGTCTGAGGCTTCAATTGAGGAATGGCTCGGCTGTGAAGGGCCTGGAGCCTTGAGATCATCCCTAATAGGGACTGACAGTGTCGCCAGCAGGGTTGTGGGTATGACCAGAATCCCCTTTACTCAGGGACTCATGGACCACCTTTCTGACCAGTGCTTCCACTTGTTGGTCTCCACCCTCTCTTTCTTATGCGACTTTAGAAAAGCATCGCTTGCAGAGCGATTTGCCTTCAGGAACCTGGGCCCCGCATACCCAGCAGGCTTTCCTCACAGAGCGGCTGGAGTGGCGGTGAGAGTGACGCCCAGAGGTGGTTTTAGACTCCTATCTGTGGTACCTAGATCTAAAGGAAGATCTGACGCCTGGACCTTGAAGAGGAGTGACAACGTTGAGACCTAGGACGGTCTTTGCCGTGCTTTTGTGTTCAGACCTAGAAAAGCTGAGTGAAAAAGAAAGGGTTAAGAGCTCCTGAATGAGTGAACCCAAGCATCACAGGTAGAAAATAAATAAATCCTACCTGCAGCGCAAGGGTTGGCCACAAGAGGGCGGTGACAGATCCATGGCAAGGCAGTTTGAAAGTGAAATGAATCATTACAGCCTTAGGCCTCATGCCCACGGGCGTTTTTTCAGCCGCGTTTTTGAGCGTTTTTTACAGCTTAAAAACGCCTGTCCATGTTAGTCTATAGCTTCATGCCCACCTAGGCGTTTTTGAGCTGTAAAGAGCATAGGCGTTTGTAAGCTGTAAAAAAAACCCAGGGCCAGTGCGTTCCTCAGCGTCAGAATTTGGCAGGAAAAAACGCGAGCGTCAAAAAACGCGCACTAACGCGCACTAACGCTCAAAAAACGCGCACTAACGCGCGGTCGCGTTTTTAGCTCCGACGTTTTTTTTTCAAAAAAAAAAAAAAATAATATTTACAATAACATGGACAGGCGTTTTTAAGCTGCAAAAAACGCAGCTGTAAAAACGCCAGTGGGCATGAGGCCTAAACAGGAGTGACAACAGGCATGAGAGCACATAACAAAACATAGCCAGCACCCAGGGAGCCTGCAGCAAACAATTTACCTTGTAAACCAGAGCCCAGTGCCTGGGTAAATACCGCATAAGCCTGCAAGTCATCCCAAGTAATAGCTGCTTTGACAGCTATTTAAATCTGCCACCGTTAACGATGTCACCGCCCCATAGCGGTTGCCATCCGGTGGCGGCCCATCGCAATCGCGACCGCCGCCGCCATTTTGGCGAAACTGCGCCTGCACGAGCCAAGCACAGAATCTTCGTTCGCGGCTTGCGGATGCGCAGCGACTTCCTGAAACGGCGAGCTGGAACGCAGCTGCGCTCCAGCCGCCGTGGCCACTCACTGGAGCTTGATAGAAAATAAGGAGACACACAAAACACAGAGATACGGCTGCCATATAAAAGGAATATCTTTGTACATTACCACCACCACGGCATGATCCGGACCAGAACCTGGGACTGGGGAGCTGTTCGCTCGACCCACCGCACGATCGGGCGTTTACAAAGCCTCCCGCTAATAGCTGGGACGTTTGGCCATATTGCCGCTTGCCTGCCAATGGCCAGGTTAGTAAGCTCTTCATGGTATCACATCATATCGCCCATGTCCACCTGCTAATAGCTAGGATTGCTGGACTGCAGAGAGGATCACCGCTAACCACCAACGTATCGCCGTGCACACCGCCAGGCCTGGATTACAGGAAAACTTCATGAAAAGGTAAGACTATATCTTGGTCCTAGGAGGAGGACAAAAAAAGGAACACGGCCTCTGGCCCAGAGCAAAGATTTATGGGAGAAGGGTCCTATGAGGTATGAGGGGCGGGATTAACCCACACGTAGGCTGCCATGGAGTCTGTCAGGAAATGATATATTGCTCAAACATGCCATGGGCATATGTGGAATTACACCCCAAAATACATTCTGTTGCTTCTCCTGAGTACGGGGATACCACATGTGTGAGACTTTTTGGGAGCCTAGCCGCGTACGGGACCCCAAAAACAAATCACCGCCTTCAGGCTTTCTAAGGGTGTCAATTTTTGATTTCACTTCTCACTGCCTATCACAGTTTCGGAGGCCATGGAATGCCCAGATGGCACAAAACCCCCCCAAATGACCCCATTTTGGAAAGTAGACACCCCAAGCTATTTGCTGAGAGGTATTGTGAGTATTTTGCAGATCTCGCTTTTTGTCACAAAGTTTTGAAAATTGAAAAAAAAAAAAAAAATGTTCTTTCTTCATTTTCAAAAACAAATGAGAGCTGTAAAATACTCACCATGCCTCTCGGCAAACAGCTTGGGGTGTCTACTTTCCAAAATGGGGTCATTTGGGGGGGTTTTGTGCTATTTTGGCATTTTATGGCCTTCGAAACTGTGATAGGTAGTGAGGAGTGAAATCAAAAATTTGCGCCCTTAGAAATCCTGGAGGCGGTGCTTGGTTTCCGGGGTCCCGTACGTGGCTAGGCTCCTAAAAAGTCCCACACATGTGGTATCCCCGTACTCAGGAGAAGCAGCAGAATGTATTTTGGGGTGCAATTCCACATATAACCATGGCATGTGTGAGCAATATATCATTTAGTGACAACTTTTTGTAATTTTATTTATTTTATTTTTTTTGTCATTATTCAATCACTTGGGACAAAAAAAAAAATATTCAATGGGCTCAACAGGCCTCTCAGCAATTTCCTTGGGGTGTCTACTTTCTAAAATGGGGTCATTTGGGGGGGTTTTGTGCTATTTTGGCATTTTATGGCCTTCAAAACTGTGATAGGTAGTGAGGAGTGAAATCAAAAATTTGCGCCCTTAGAAATCCTGAAGGCGGTGCTTGGTTTCCGGGGTCCCGTACGTGGCTAGGCTCCTAAAAAGTCCCACACATGTGGTATCCCCGTACTCAGGAGAAGCAGCAAAATGTATTTTGGGGTGCAATTCCACATATAACCATGGCATGCGTGAGCAATATATCATTTAGTGACAACTTTTTGTAATTTTTTTTTTTTTTGTCATTATTCAATCACTTAGGACAAAAAAAAAAATATTCAATGGGCTCAACATGCCTCTCAGCAATTTCCTTGGGGTGTCTACTTTCTAAAATGGGGTCATTTGGGGGGGTTTTGTACTGCCCTGCCATTTTAGCACCTCAAGAAATGAGATAGGCAGTCATACATTTAAAGCTGTGTAAATTCCAGAAAATGTACCCTAGTTTGTAAATGCTATAACTTTTGCGCAAACCGATAAATATACGCTTATTGACATTTTTTTTACTAAAGACATGTGGCTGAATACATTTTGGCCTAAATGTATGACTAAAATTGAGTTTATTCGATTTTTCTTTTAACAAAAAGTAGAAAATATCATTTTTTTTCAAAATTTTCGGTCTTTTTCCGTTTATATCGCAAAAAATAAAAATCGCAGAGGCAATCAAATACCATTAAAAGAAAGCTCTATTTGTGGGAAGAAAAGGACGCAAATTTCGTTTGGGTACAACATTGCATGTCCGCACAATTTACAGTTAAAGCAGCGCAGTGCAAAATTCTGAATTCACCTCTGGTCCTTTAGCTACCAAATGGTCCGGGGCTTAAGTGGTTAAGCATTATCAAAAGAAGAACAGAATGCGCAGCATTAAAACAATGCTATTAATTCCACCGTGACGAATGTGCCATCTCCATTTCCAACATTAGCTTTACCAAAACGAGCGCTCCCGTCTCATAGTTGCTTCTGAGCATGCGCGTTTTTTTTTCACCTCGTGAAAGCATACACACTCGTTTTTCACGTCGTTAAAAAAAACGACATGAAAAACGACGTGAAAAAAGAGAGCATGTCCGAAATTTTTAATGGCCGTTTTTCACATCGTTAAAAATGCTCTGGAGCATACACACGATCATTTTTGTCAAGGTCACCTGTGGCCAGGTGACAGATGCACACCGTAGGGGGACCGGAGTGCACCGCAAGGTAGTGAACCCTATGGCTGACTGCTGCGGATAGGAAACTGGGTGGTTGTGGAAAGCGGGACCAGAGGAGCACAACCGGGATCCTAACGGAAGCTAGAGCCAAGATTCCCCAGGGCGTGGAGTCTAAGACCCAGCAGGTCTTCTCCAGGGCCTCTAGTGGTGAGGATGTTATGCTGCAGGCTGGGACCAGGTCGCGGCCCCTGGAGTTTCCTAGCTCACGCCCCGTAGGATAAGGGGAAAAGAGGGGAAGCAGCAGCACAAGATGAGAGAACCGAATAACAAGCTGAAGGTCAGGGGCCACAAGCAGACAAGGATAACGAAAGAACGAGCCGAAGGTCAAGGGTCACGAGCAGACAGGGATAGTCGGGGACAAGCCAAATATGTAACAGAGAGACAGACGTAGCACACGGCAGGCAGGAACCCAAACACACAATGCCTAACAAACACGTTGATCAGCCAAGCAGGCTTGCAGTGCACAGGTTAATATAGTGTTCTGTGATAGGGCCTGGGGTGGAGTCAGGCTGGGAGGAGATTATAAAGGAAGCCAGCTGAAAGGGCTCAGGCCTCTAAGATGAACACATGGGAAGGAAGGTAAGCTGACAGACAAACACTACTGCATATCCATGACAATTTTTCAGGGCCATTTTTAAAAATGGCAGTTTTAACGGCATGAAAAACGATCGTGTGTATGGGGCATTACAGTTTCAAAATGTTAAAAAAAAAATTCTAATGTTTTTTAGCAAAAAATTAAAAACACAGTGGTGTTTAACCACTTCCCGCCCGCCATATGACGTCCTTGACTTTGAACGGGAATATCTGAATGATGCCTGCAGCTACAGGAGACAGGATCCGCCGGCCCCAGATGTTTACCATACAGATTTCAGGCGGATCAGGTGGTCGCCGGAGGCTCTATGATCGTTCGGAGGCCGGGCGTAATATTATGACGTCACGCCCGTCCAGTGCCGGCCTAAGACATTGTGCTGCCTGGTACAAAGAATTAAATGCTGCCCCCCCCCCCCAAAAAAAACATTACGCCCACCAAAAGGATATAATTTTATATCATGATAACTTAAGAGGACCTGTCATGGCTCCATACATGTATATAGTAGTATAAAGAGGACCTGTCATGTCTCTATACATGTATATAGTAGTATAAAGAGGACCTGTCATGGCTCTATACATGTATATAGGAGTATAAAGAGGACCTGTCATGGCTCTATACATGTATATAGGAGTATAAAGAGGACCTGTCATGGCTCTATACATGTATATATGAGTATAAAGAGGACCTGTCATGGCTCTATACATGTATATAGGAGTATAAAGAGGACCTGTCATGTCTCTATACATGTATATAGGAGTATAAAGAGGACCTGTCATGTCTCTATACATGTATATAGGAGTATACAGAGGACCTGTCATGGCTCTATACATGTATATAGGAGTATAAAGAGGACCTGTCATGGCTCTATACATGTATATAGGAGTATAAAGAGGACCTGTCATGGCTCTATACATGTATATAGGAAAATAAAGAGGACCTGTCACGGCTCTATACATGTATATAGGAGTATAAAGAGGACCTGTCATGGCTCTATACATGTATATAGGAGTATAAAGAGGACCTGTCATGGCTCTATACATGTATATAGGAGTATAAAGAGGACCTGTCATGGCTCTATACATGTATATAGGAGTATAAAGAGGACCTGTCATGGCTCTATACATGTATATAGGAAAATAAAGAGGACCTGTCATGGCTCTATTCATGTATAGGAGTATAAAGAGAACCTGTCATGGGTCTATACATGTATATAGGAGTATAAAGAGGACCTGTCATGGCTCTATTCATGTATAGGAGTATAACGGTCATGGCACTATACGTGTATATATAAGTATAAAGAGGACCTGTCATGGCACTATACGTGTATATATAAGTATAAAGAGGACCTGTCATGGCACTATACGTGTATATATAAGTATAAAGAGGACCTGTCATGGCTCTATACATGTATGTAGGAGTATAAAGAGGACCTGTCATGGCTCTATATATGTATGTAGGAGTATAAAGAGGACCTGTCATGGCTCCATGCATGTATAAAGGACTATAAAAGGACCTGTGTGTGGCCGCGATGTCAGCCGGCCATCCGCGATCGTTCCACAGAGAGCCAGAACGGGGATCTGTCAATGTAAACAGACAGATCCCCATTCTGACAGGGAAGGAGAGACAGATCTGCTGTTCCTAGTGATTAGGAACAGAGATCTCTCTCCTCCTTCAGTCAGTCCCATCCCCCCAGGGAACACATTTAACCCCTTTCCTGCCAGTGACATTTACACAGTAATCAGTGCATTTTTATAGCACAAATCGCTGTATAAATGTCACTGGTCCCAAAAATGTGTCAAAAGTGTAAGATCTGTTCACCGCAATGTCACAGTCTCACTGAAAATCGATGATCGCCGCCATTACTAGTAAAAAAAAAAATATTAATAAAAATGCCATAAGTCTATCCCCTATTTTGTAGACGCTATAACTTTTGTGCAAACTAATCAATATACACTTATTGCATTTTTTTTTTTTACCAAACATATGTAGAAGAATACGTATCGACCTAAACTGATAAAGAAATACCACCAACAGAAAGCTCTATTTGTGGGAAAAAAAGGACATAAATTTTGTTTGGGTACAGCGTCGCACGACCGCGCAATTGTCAGTTATGTCGAAGCAAAACAAAATTAGTGAAGTGCATAATTTCTATTATTACATTGTTATATAATATATAAAATAGTTCAACTCACCATAATGCAGAATCAGTGGGAGCCTGAGTGTGTCACTTGCCAACGTCACCTGCCACCAGATGCGGATTGTCACTTGCCACATGTTGCGGATTGTCACTTGCCACGACGCCACCTGCCACACATTGCGGGTTGTCACTTGCCACACGTTGCGGATTGTCACTTACCACGACGTTTCACATTGCGTTTTGTCACTTGCCACAACGTCACTTGCCACACATTGCGGATTGTCACTTGCCACACATTGCGGATTGTCACTTGCCACACATTGCGGATTGTCACTTGCCACAACGCTACCTGCCACACATTGCAGATTGTCACTTGCCACTTCACCTGCCACGACGCCACCTGCCACACATTGCGGGTTGTCACCTGCCACACATTGCGGGCAGGGCCGGCGCTACCACTAGGCGGAGTAGGCAGCCGCCTAGGGCGCACTACCTTCTAGGGCGCAGCCACGGCCTCTGTCCCGATGAATCTCAAGGCGTGTGAGCTCGCCCCTGTTCAGTGCTGTCCCACTCCCGGGAACATATCTGAATGCCTCCAATCCCCCAATGTGTCCCTCTGAGCGCCCCCCTCGGTCCCCTCAAAGAGTAAAATGTCACAGCGCCGCTCCGGGAGTCCTTTGCTCCAGCCTGTCCCTCTGGAGCGGCGCTGTGTGTCTGTGTGTGCCGCGGAGGGGTGGGGCTCGGCGAAGATGAGAGCATCGAGAGGTGCAGCATCTGTAAGCTGACCTCCCGGCCCGCGGGGACGCCATAGTGCGGCTGGATGGCGGCGCTGGTGGGGACACATGGAGGCTCGAGCGGATGGATGGTGGCGCTGGTGGGGACAAAGCAATACTGCCTGCCCAGCGCTGAGGAGAGCCCGGAAGTGATGATCAAAAAAGCAGAGGTAAGGAGGATGGATCTTCCCTATCTACATCGAGCCATGTGGGGGGGGGGGGTGAGTAGTGCAGGAAATAGGAGTCAGGTGGGCCAGTGGGTGTGTGTAATGGTCAGTCAGTGTGTGTGTGTAATGGTCAGTGTGTGTGTGTAATGGTCAGTGTGTGTGTGTCATGGTCAGTGTGTGTGTAATGGTCAGTGTGTGTGTGTGTCATGGTCAGTGTATGTGTGTGTAATGGTCAGTGTGTGTGTGTCATGGTCAGTGTGTGTGTCATGGTCAGTGTGTGTGTGTCATGGTCAGTGTGTGTGTGGCATGGTCAGTGTGTGTGTGTCATGGTCAGGTAGGTGCGTCAGTGTGTGTGTCATGGTCAGGTAGGTGGGTCAGTGTGTGTGTGTCATGGTCAGGTAGGTGGGTCAGTGTGTGTGTAATGGTCAGGTAGGTGGGTCAGTGTGTGTGTGTAATGGTCAGGTAGGTGGGTCAGTGTGTGTGTGTGTAATGGTCAGGTAGGTGGGTCAGTGTGTGTGTGTGTCATGGTCAGGTAGGTGGGTCAGTGTGTGTGTGTGTGTCATGGTCAGTGTGTGTGTGTGTGTAATGGTCAGGTAGGTGGGTCAGTGTGTGTGTGTAATGGTCAGTGTGTGTGTAATGGTCAGGTAGGTGGGTCAGTGTGTGTGTGTAATGGTCAGTGTGTGTGTAATGGTCAGTGTGTGTGTAATGGTCAGGTAGGTGGGTCAGTGTGTGTGTGTAATGGTCAGGTAGGTGCGTCAGTATGTGTGTGTGTGTGTGTAATGGTCAGGTAGGTGCGTAATGGTCAGGTAGGTGGGTCAGTGTGTGTGTGTAATGGTCAGGTAGGTGCGTCAGTGTGTGTGTGTAATGGTCAGTGTGTGTGTAATGGTCAGGTAGGTGGGTCAGTGTGTGTGTGTAATGGTCAGGTAGGTGGGTCAGTGTGTGTGTAATGGTCAGGTAGGTGGGTCAGTGTGTGTGTGTGTGTGTGTGTCATGGTCAGTGTGTGTGTGTGTGTCATGGTCAGTGTGTGTGTGTGTGTGTGTGTGTAATGGTCAGGTAGGTGGGTCAGTGTGTGTGTGTCATGGTCAGTGTGTGTGTGTGTGTAATGGTCAGGTAGGTCAGTGTATGGGTCAGGTAGGAGGGTCAGTGTGTGTGTGTGTGTAATGGTCAGGTAGGTGCGTCAGTGTGTGTAATGGTCAGGTAGGTGTGTGTGTGTCATGGTCAGTGTGTAATGGTCAGGTATGTGTGTGTGTGTGTCATGGTCAGGTAGGTGGTCAGTGTGGGTGTCAGGTAGGTGCGTCAGTGTGTGTGTGTAATGGTCAGGTAGGTGTGTGTGTGTGTGTAATGGTCAGGTAGGTGTGTGTGTGTGTGTGTAATGGTCAGGTACGTGTGTGTGTGTGTGTGTGTGTGTAATGGTCAGGTAGGTGTGTGTGTGTGTAATGGTCAGGTAGGTGTGTGTGTGTGTAATGGTCAGGTAGGTGTGTGTGTTTTAATGGTCAGGTAGGTGTGTGTGTGTGTGTAATGGTCAGGTAGGTGTGTGTGTGTAATTGTCAGGTAGGTGTGTGTAATGGTCAGGTAGGTGTGTGTAATGGTCAGAGTGTGTGTGTGTAATAGTCAGGTAGGTGCGTCAGTGTGTGTGTAATGGTCAGGTAGGTGTGTGTGTAATGGTCAGGTAGGTGGGTCAGTGTGTGTGTGTAATGGTCAGGTAGGTGCGTCAGTGTGTGTGTAATGGTCAGGTAGGTGGGTCAGTGTGTGTGTGTGTGTGTGTGTCATGGTCAGTGTGTGTGTGTGTCATGGTCAGTGTGTGTGTGTGTGTAATGGTCAGGTAGGTGGGTCAGTGTGTGTGTGTCATGGTCAGTGGGTGTGTGTGTGTAATGGTCAGGTAGGTCAGTGTATGGGTCAGGTAGGAGGGTCAGTGTGTGTGTGTGTGTGTAATGGTCAGGTAGGTGCGTCAGTGTGTGTGTAATGGTCAGGTAGGTGTGTGTGTGTGTCATGGTCAGTGTGTAATGGTCAGGTAGGTGTGTGTGTGTCATGGTCAGGTAGGTGGTCAGTGTGTGTGTCAGGTAGGTGCGTCAGTGTGTGTGTGTAATGGTCAGGTAGGTGTGTGTGTGTGTAATGGTCAGGTAGGTGTGTGTGTGTGTAATGGTCAGGTGTGTGTGTGTGTAATGGTCAGGTAGGTGTGTGTGTGTCTAATGGTCAGGTAGGTGTGTGTGTGTGTCTAATGGTCAGGTAGGTGTGTGTGTGTGTGTAATGGTCAGGTAGGTGTGTGTGTGTGTGTGTAATGGTCAGGTAGGTGTGTGTGTGTGTGTGTAATGGTCTGGTAGGTGTGTGTAATGGTCAGAGTGTGTGTGTGTAATAGTCAGGTAGGTGCGTCAGTGTGTGTGTAATGGCCAGGTAGGTGTGTGTGTGTAATGGTCAGGTAGGTGTGTGTGTGTAATGGTCAGTGTGTGTGTGTGTGTGTGTGTAATGGTCAGGTAGGTGTGTGTGTGTGTGTGTAATGGTCAGGTAGGTGGGTCAGTGTGTGTGTAATGGTCAGGTAGGTCAGTGTGTGTGTAATGGTCAGGTAGGTCAGTGTATGTGTCAGGTAGGTGGGTCAGTGTGTGTGTGTGTGTAATGATCAGGTAGGTCAGTGTTTGTGTAATGGTAAGGTAGGTCACATGTTACAAGGGGAGGGCAAAGGGGTGGAGCCAATGGGGGCAGCAAAATGAGGTTTCGCCTAGGGTGTCAAAAATTCTTGCACCAGCCCTGATTGCGGGTTGTCACTTGCCACTTCACCTGCCACGACGCCACCTGCCACACATTGCGGGTTGTCACCTGCCACACATTGCGGGTTGTCACTTGCCACTTCACCTGCCGCGATGCCACCTGCCACACATTGCGGGTTGTCACCTGCCACACATTGCGGGTTGTCACTTGCCACACATTTCGGATTGTCACTTGCCACGATGTCACACATTGCGTTTTGTCACTTGCCACAACATCACTTGCCACACATTGAGGATTGTCACTTTCCACACATTGCGGATTGTCACTTGCCACAACGCTACCTGCCACACGTTGCAGATTGTCACTTGCCACTTCACCTGCCACATGTAGCAGATTGCCATTTGCTGTGTCCCAGAGTGAAGGCAGGCAGGAGAGAGATGACAGAGAAGAGGGGGGTCTGCTGACAGAGAAGAGGGGGGGTCTGCTGACAGAGAAGAGGGGGGGGGTCTGCTGACAGAGAACAGGGGGTCTGCTGACAGAGAAGAGGGGGCAGCTGACAGAGAAGGAGGGGGGAAGCTGACAGAGAAGAGGGGGACGGCTGACAGAGAGGAGGGGGGGCGGCTGACATTGAGGAGGGGGGGCGGCTGACATTGAAGAGGGGGGGGCAACTGACATTGAGGAGGGAGGAGGGGGGGTGGCTGACATTGAGGAGGGGGGGCGGCTGACATTGAGGAGGGGGGGCGGCTGACATTGAGGAGGGGGGGGCTGACATTGATGAGGGGGGGCGGCTGACATTGAGGAGGGGGGGCGGCTGACATTGAGGAGGGGGGGCTGACATTGAGGGGGGGGTGGCTGACATTGAGGAGGAGGGGGGCGGCTGACATTGAGGAGGAGGGGGGCGGCTGACATTGAGGAGGAGGGGGGGCGGCTGACATTGAGGAGGAGGGGGGGCGGCTGACATTGAGGAGGGGGGCGGCTGACATTGAGGAGGAGGGGGGGCGGCTGACATTGAGGAGGAGGGGGGGGCGGCTGACATTGAGGAGGAGGGGGGCGGCTGACATTGAGGAGGAGGGGGGGCGGCTGACATTGAGGAGGAGGGGGGCGGCTGACATTGAGGAGGAGGGGGGGCGGCTGACATTGAGGAGGAGGGGGGGCGGCTGACATTGAGGAGTAGGGGGGGGGGCGGCTGACATTGAGGAGGAGGGGGGGCGGCTGACATTGAGGAGGAGGGGGGGCGGCTGACATTGAGGAGGAGGGGGGGCGGCTGACATAGAGGAGGAGGGGGGGCGGCTGACATTGAGGAGGGGGGGCGGCTGACATTGAGGAGGGGGGGCGGCTGACATTGAGGAGGGGGGGCGGCTGACATTGAGGAGGGGGGCGGCTGACTTTGAGGAGGGGGGGCGGCTGACATTGAGGAGGGGGGGCGGCTGACATTGAGGAGGGGGGGCGGCTGACATTGAGGAGGGGGGGCGGCTGACATTGAGGAGGGAGGGCGGCTGACATTGAGGAGGGGGGGCGGCTGACATTGAGAGGGGGGGCGGCTGACATTGAGAGGGGGGGCGGCTGACATTGAGAGGGGGGGCGGCTGACATTGAGAGGGGGGGCGGCTGACATTGAGGAGGGGGGGCGGCTGACATTGAGGAGGGGGGGCGGCTGACATTGAGGAGGGGGGGCGGCTGACATTGAGGAGGGGGGGCGGCTGACATTGAGGAGGAGGGGGGGGCGGCTGACATTGAGGAGGAGGGGGGGGCGGCTGACATTGAGGAGGAGGGGGGGGCGGCTGACATTGAGGAGGGGGAGCGGCTGACATTGAGGAGAGGGGGGTGGCGGTTGACATTGAGGAGGGGGGGCGGCTGACATTGAGGAGGGGGGGGCGGCTGACATTGAGGAGGGGGGGCGGCTGACATTGAGGAGGGGGAGGCGGCTGACATTGAGGAGGGGGAGGCGGCTGACATTGAGGAGGGGGAGGCGGCTGACATTGAGGAGGGGGGGCGGCTGACATTGAGGAGGGGGGGCGGCTGACATTGAGGAGGGGGAGGGGGCGGCTGACATTGAGGAGGGGGCGGCTGACATTGAGGAGGGGGAGGGGGCGGCTGACATTGAGGAGGGGGAGGGGGCGGCTGACATTGAGGAGGGGGAGGGGCGGCTGACATTGAGGAGGGGGAGGGGCGGCTGACATTGAGGATGTGGAGAGACGGACCTCAGGAGATAGTGACACACAGCAAGTTAGGAGGATGCAGGGCAGGCGCCATTACCCACAGACACAGTCCAGCCTGCATCCACATGTGTCCAGCTCCTCCAGGCGAATCACAGAGCCTCATGTCCGACATCCGTCCTGCACATGACCTGCTCAGCCAATCACAGGACACCCGCCGCTGCCAATAGCTGAGCTGAGCTCGGCCCAAACATAGAGCGCACCAAGGCAGTAGGCAGTAGTGTGAACATAGCAGGCACTGGATGATCGTGCACCTCTCTAGCAGTAGCCAGGGATTCCACTGCCACAGGACAGGTATGTGTGCCCAGGTTTCCGACGGGTGGAAACCCAGGCACATGTGCAGCGGAGCTGGCTGGCTGGCAGGCGGCAATTTGCCGCCCCCTGAAAGTGCCGCCTGGGACCGTGGTACCATCGGGTCCCGTGGTAGGGCCGGCCCTGCGCCCG
This sequence comes from Rana muscosa, assembly GCA_029206835.1. Lineage (NCBI taxonomy): Eukaryota > Metazoa > Chordata > Amphibia > Anura > Ranidae > Rana > Rana muscosa. Next base: position 173,128,865 of record CM055128.1, on the reverse strand, counting down.
GCCTCTGCATTCAAACAAATGGCGCCGCTTCGGCTGGAAAGCCGGAGATTGTGTTTGCGCCGGTAGCGCATCGCTATTTCCCATTTACTATAGTGTTCTCGGCGGACGGGAGGAGGCGCTCACTGTGCTACTATGGACCTGGCGCACGGCATCTTAAAATCTAAATATAAAGAAGCTGAAAGTGCCAATATAATGGGGGTGACATGGGGTGATGTGAGGAAGTTTAGTGACACCTGTCCAAGTAACAAATATGCCCAAAATAGAGTGAGAAAGTAACTTTTCCAAAACGTCTTTCAGGACAGCACCCGAGAGATCATGGCTCCTCCTCCTACAGGAAACACCTCATCAATTAATTCTTTAATTGGAGGCCTCCACGTTGCTTCCATCAGTTTTTTGTGTTTCCTCCAGCCGGAGGAACACCTCTGGTGAGAGCCACGATCTCTCAGGGCTTTCCTGGGAGACAAGGTTCTCAGTCAGTCTTTTTTTCTTAGGAGAGTGATCCTCCCACTTACCTCCTAGCATGGATGGTCCCGTGGGCTCCCTCTCCCTCTTCCGTGCTCGGGGAGAGCCTGTACAGCCCGGGAGTGCTGCCTCCTTTTTTGTCTTCAGAGCGGTGGTTTGCTGTGTTCTCGCCGACCGCTTGCGAATAGCGGCGTGGAGCTTTACAGCGGCCGCCATTGTTCTGGTGGCCGAGGAGAGCCTCGGCCGCGTCCTGTATGGGAAGAGGCAGCACTTCCGGGTCGGCGCGCGCGTCATTTCCGGCCGCAAAGCGCAGAGGGAGAGGGCAGGGTCACCTGGTGCCTTAAAGTTCCGGTTCCAGGTCAGCGAGGCGGCGTTTTCGAATCTGGAACCGGCGTTTTTTTCTTCACCACGCATCCGCAGACAGCTATGGACAGCGATGCAGCGGATAAGGGGGCAAGCCAAGGCACCAGCAAGGCTAAGGTAAGGGACTGTGTCCTATTTTACACTGGGCCGTTTTCTCCTGTGGGGGGGGGTATTCACCTTCTTCCCCCTCCATCTCCCCCACCCCCCATCTCCCTGGTGGTGCAGTGGCTGGTGATTTAGCATGTCTGCATAATACTAGGGGTCTTTTTGTAAAAGGTGGTGGTGGTGCATGGCTTGCGGGGCACAAGGAAGTGAAAGTGTTTTTTCCTATGTGTACCTGGGTGTATTGATTTGTACTGTGTAACAGTTTTTTCTTAGCGTGGTCCCTGGTTTTTTTCTTTTCTGTTTGTGCAGGCCAAAAGTTCTGCTCAACCAGTGAAGAGAAGGTGCCCTGTCTGCAAGGAAAAGTTAAGCGAGGCTTGGACCAAGTCGCTTTGTGCAGATTGCACTGCAAATGTAGTCAGGGAAGAGTCTCCATCCTTTTGTGGTGATCTAGTATCTACAATTAAGGATGAACTCCGTGCCACCTTTCAAGCTTTTAGGTCAAACCTAAGAGAAGAACCAGGCCCTTCAAGGGAACCTAGGGCTCCGCAGCCTTCTTCAGAACCCCAAGACGGCTCTCAAATATTATTGGGAGGTCCGATAGACGCTTCCCAAGAATCTGCTTCCCTTGCTCCAGATGGAACAGACTCTGAGGAGGAAGAAAATGAAGCAGAGAGCGCTTCTAAGTACAAAATGTCGCTTGAAGAAGTCGCAGGACTTTTAAAAGTAATCCATGCGACTTTGGGGATTGAAGAGGAAAAGAAGGAGCTCTCCCTACATGACCGCATGTATGCAGGTTTGGGTGATCCAAAAAGCCGTGTTTTTCCAGTCCATTCAATAATCTCGGACATGATTAAAAAAGAGTGGTTGGAACCCGAGAAAAAGCCATTTTTTTCCCGGTCTCATAAGAGAAGATTTCCATTTGAGGACAACCCGGATTCCATCTGGAACAAGGTTCCAAAACTGGACTCTGCTTTTTCACAGGTCTCAAAATCAACTGACCTTGCCTTTGAGGACATGGGCATGTTAAAGGAGCCCATGGACAAAGGAATGGATTTGCTTCTTAAAAGGGCTTGGCAGTCTGTGATGAACAATCTAAAACCAGCAATAGCAACAACCTGTGTCGCTAGGAATTTAGAACACTGGATTAACCAGACGAAGGCCCATGTTACGGCAGATTCTCCAAAACAGGAGATTCTGGACTCATTTACAACGCTTTCTGCAGCAGTATCATATATTGCGGATGCTTCAGCAGAATCCATTCGTATGTCAGCCAGGTCAGCGGCTTTGACCAATTCTGCTAGGAGAGCCTTGTGGCTTAAAACTTGGCCAGGAGATGCTGCATCTAAAAATAGACTGTGTAGCATTCCCTTTACAGGGAATTTGCTATTTGGTTCTGAGCTGGAGTCCATTCTTGACCGTACGGCTGACAAAAAGAAGGCGTTTCCGGTCAAAAAACAACAGGTACAGACCCGTAAGCGTTTTTTTCGTCCCCAAAAAGGACAACAGGAAGGGAAAACGCAAACAAAAGGAAGCAGTGGTCTTCCCAGAAACCAAAAGGTAGGAGTGGAGTGCTCTTCCATCCTCCTGCGACCCCCGGAAAGCCGCAGTGACAATCCACCCCAAGTAGGGGGAAGACTCCAGGAGTTCATTCCCCAGTGGAGAGACATCACTACAAATCAGTATATTGTAAACATGCTCTCCCAAGGATATGTGGTGGAATTCACGGAAGAACCCCCAAAGAGATTCCTAGTGACAAACGTCCCGAGGGATCCGGTCAAGGCACTCGCCATGAAGTCCCTAATTCAGGAACTGATATCCCAGAGAGTCATTGTTCCGGTTCCAACAAAGGAGTTCTTCCAGGGGTTCTATTCTCACGTTTTCCTTGTACAGAAACCTTCAGGAAAGTACCGCCTCATCCTAAATCTAAAAATGCTGAATTTGTCAGTAGAATACAAAAGATTTCGGATGGATTCCATTTTCTCAGTAAGAAGCCTCCTGAGTCAAGGATGCTTCATGGCGTCAATAGATTTGCAGGACGCATACCTCCACATTCCTATTGCTGCCAGATCTCAGAGATATCTGAGGTTAGCACTGAGAGAAGGGAAGAAGGTGGTACACCTGCAATTCAGAGCTCTTCCATTTGGCCTGTCATCTTCTCCAAGGGTGTTCACGAAGGTAATGGCCGAAGCTCTAGCACCCTTGCGTCTAGAGGGAATTTCAGTGATTCCTTATCTAGACGACCTGCTACTGTTTGCTCAAACAAGAGATGGACTTCAGAGAAACTTGGATAGAGCACGTGCTCACCTAGAATCCATCGGATGGATACTAAACCTCCAAAAGTCCAATCTGATTCCCTCTCAGGAGGTGTTATTCCTGGGTTTCCGTATCAACTCTGTGGAGCAAAAGATTTTTCTCCCAGAAGAAAAACGGGAAAAGCTGTTAAAGGTTGTGTCACTCTTACAAACCAGTCAGCTTCTGTCCATCAGGAGGGTCATGTCAGCATTAGGAACCCTGACCTCTTCCATACCGGCAGTACAATGGGCAAAGCTCCATTTCAGGCCACTGCAAAAGTTTCTGTTAAAAATCTGGGATCGCCAGCAGAATTCACTAGATTCACTGGTGAAGATCCCCACCAAAGTAAAGAGGAGTCTCTGGTGGTGGAAGAACCAGGCAAGACTCTCAGCAGGCCTGTTATGGTCCTTTCCAACCCAGGTAAGGCTAACAACCGATGCCAGCTCCTGGGGTTGGGGGGGCTCACATGAGCGGTCGTTGGGCTCAGAGATCTTGGTCCACAAGGGAAGCACTGAGATCTTCAAACTGGAGGGAACTAAAGGCGATAGAAATGGCCTTATTGTTCTTTGCAGAAGAAGTCCAAGGGCGACATACACAAATTCTGTCGGACAACGCCACGGCGGTGGCTTACATAAACCGACAAGGGGGCACCAGAAGCAGAATACTTCAAGGCCTAGCAGAGAGCATTCTAAATTGGGCAGAGCTCCATACTCAATCCTTGTCCGCGGTCCATCTAAAAGGGACCCTAAACAGGATAGCGGATTTCCTCAGCAGGAACCAGGTGTACGAAGCGGAGTGGCAATTGAATCCAGATGTCTTCAATCTAATAGTGAAGAAATGGGGACAGCCAAGAGTGGATCTCTTTGCGACTCAGGAAAATACACAAATATCTCTCTTTTTTTCCCTGAACAGGAACGAGTCATCTCTTGGGGTAGATGCTCTGGCGCACAGTTGGAATTTTCACCTCAGCTACGCCTTCCCTCCTTTTCAGCTGATTCCGCAGGTCATAACAAAAATCCAGAAAGAGGATACGACAGTAATCCTCATCACTCCCTTCTGGCCCAAGAGGCCTTGGTTTTCGGCTCTTCTACAGATGCAGATCAAACCATACTGGCATCTTCCCTTGAGGCAAGACCTTCTGTTACAAGGTCCGCTGTTTCACCAAGAAGTAGAAAAGCTAAAACTCACAGCCTGGCTTCTGAGGAGCAGCTCTTAAGGAGAAAAGGATTCTCGGATAGGTTGGTGGCTACCCTCCTATCTAGCAGAAAGAATGTTACCAGAGCAATATATCACAAAGTCTGGAAAGTCTTTAACTCTTGGTGCACTACATCCGGCAGACCATTAAAGCAGATTTCTTCTATCTTGGAATTTCTGCAAGAAGGAGCAGACAAGGGCCTAGCGATCAGTACCCTAAAAGTTCAGGTTGCCGCACTGGGGGTATATTTTGAGAAATCTATTTCATCAGAACTCCTAGTAAACAGATTCTTTAAAGCCCTCACTCGGGCTAGACCGATAGTGATCAAAAACTGTCCGTCATGGAACTTATCAGTCGTTCTACAGGCCCTGACCAGGGAACCTTTCGAACCTCTCAATTTAACCTCCCTGAAGCTAATTACTTTAAAAACAATTTTTCTAGTAGCTATTACAACAGCTCGAAGGATCAGTGAGCTGCAAGCTTTATCTATCAGGGAACCATTTTTTTCTATTTTTTCAGACAGAATTGTGCTGAAGACGGATCCTAACTTTTTACCAAAGGTTGCCTCAGTTCAATTGCCAGATGGTTGAGAATGGCTATCTCAGACGCCTATTCCCTTACAGGCCAGGAGAGTCCAGTAAGTATCAGGGCTCATTCTACTAGAGCTTCGGCGGTGAGTTGGGCAGAAAAAGCTGGTGCCACCCCCGAACAAATCTGTAAGGCAGCTACATGGACAAGTCTGACGACCTTTGCCCGTCATTATAGATTAGATCTCATGACGGCTGGGGACCAGGCTTTCGGAAGGAAAGTCTTACAGGCTGTTGTCCCACCCTAAATGGTGTAAGTCTCGATTATCCTCTCGGGTGCTGACCTGAAAGACGTTTTGGAAAAATGCAAGTTAGACTTACCGGTAACTTGTTTTCCAATAGGCTTTCAGGACAGCAGGATCCCGCCCTTTTTTTATGCTGTGGCTGTAATACTATGTAATAACTGTCGCTTATGTGTTGCAGCTGGGGCTGGAGGTTCTCTACAAACAACTGATGGAAGCAACGTGGAGGCCTCCAATTAAAGAATTAATTGATGAGGTGTTTCCTGTAGGAGGAGGAGCCATGATCTCTCGGGTGCTGTCCTGAAAGCCTATTGGAAAACAAGTTACCGGTAAGTCTAACTTGCATTTTTTCAGAACCAGCCGGCTGCGCCGGCAAGTACGTTTAGAACTGCGAGAGGTTTTTTTGAGTTCAGCGCGGGAATTTCAATTGTTCAAACGCACCGGGACACTGCGCCGGCAAAATCTTAGTAAATGTCAAGTCACGTAAATCAATTTGCATAAGTTGAACAGGCGCAGCTCTGAACTTGCCGTTATATAACAGTGCGCCAGCAAAATGACATTTCTAAAGGAAAAAAAAGGCATTTAAAAGCACCCGCGGCTATAATGAATTGTCGGCTCCCGGCAATATAGAGAAAAGTCATTGAAAGTCTTTGATAAAAAATAAAAAAATGCGTGGGGTCCCCCCAAATTCCATTACCAGGCCCTTCAGGTCTGGAATGGATATTAAGGGGAACTCCGCGCCAATTTAAAAAAAAAAGAATGACGTGCGGGTCCCACTCAAAATCTGTACCAGGCCCTTCAGGTCTGGAATGGATTTTAAGGGGAACCCCCGCGCCAAACTTAAAAAAAAATAGTGTGGGGGTCCCCCTAAAAATCCACACCAGACCCTTATCCGAGCATGCAACCTGGAAGGCCGCAGGAAAAGAGGGGGGACGAGAGAGCGCCCCCTTCCCTCCTGAACCGTACCAGGCCACATGCCCTCAACATGGGGAGGATGTCCCCATGTTGATGGGGACAATGGCTTCATCCCCACAACCCTTGCCCGGTGGTTGTGGGGGTCTGCGGGTGGGGGGCTTATCGGAATCTGGAAGACCCCTTTAACAAAGGGGACCCCCAGATCCCGCCCCCCCTGTGTGAAATGGTAATGGGGTACAAATGTACCCCTACCATTTCACAAAGAAAATTGTCAAAAATTAAAAAAATTACAATAGCCGGTTTTTGACAATTCCTTTATTAATGTCTTCTCTTTTCTTCCATCTTCTTCCATCTTCTTCTTCCAGCTTCTTCTTTTCTCCATTCGGGTTTCTTCCTCCATCTTGTTCTTCATCTTCCTCTTCATCTTCATCTTCTTCTTCTTCACACCACTGCAGTCAGTTCCAGTGCGTTTCAGAAAGGAAAAAAGAAATTGGTCATGCTGCATTTTTTAGGTACAGAACTGTTCTGGACCACAGTAAAACACATCAAAAAACGCTACGGAACGTACCAAAAACACACTGGAATGCACCGGAATGCACCAAAGACGCACTGCAACACACTTGTCCTAAGTGAAAAGAGGGGGAAAAAACACTGGACTGCATCAAAATCGCATCAAAAATGCACTGGAATGTGTCAATGTGCCACCTTATCGGTGCCCATCAGTGCAGCCCATCAGTGCAGTCTCATCAGTGTACATCAATGAAGGAGAAAAATTACCTTTTTTCAAAATTTTCGAAATATTAACCACTTCCCTACCGTCCACCGTCAAATGACGTCCTTGGCTTTGTGCGGTGACATCTGAATGATGCCTGCAGTTGCAGGCATCATTCAGATATCATTCTTTTCAGCCGGCGATTCTGTGCACAATAAAAATGTTCTGTCGCTTGATCGTTCTTATAGGCGGCGAGAGGGGACGTCCCCCCCCCTCCCGCTGCCATCCGGTGCTTGTCCGGGCTCTCCCGTGCCATCTGGGGCTCGGAGAACGAATTGGCCGGCGCCGGATGGGAAGCATAGAGATGACTGGTGGCCAGATGGTCACCAGTCATCTCTCTGACCGTTGGAGGCCCGGGCGCGACGTTATGACATCACGCCGGGTTCCAGTATGTAAACAAAGCCGTGATCTCGGCTGTCAGCATGAGATCGGTGAATTTTTTGGACCGATCTCATGCTTCCCAGCCTGGAGGAGAGATGTGGGGTCTTATTGACCCTGCATCTCTCCATAAAGAGGACCTGTCACAATAGATTCCTATTACAAGGGATGTTTACATTCCTTGTAATAGGAATAAAAGTGATCAAAAAAACAAAAAAGTTAAAAAAAGAGTAAAAAAAAAAAAAAAGAATAAGAAAAAAAAAAACACCCATGTCCCCGGTAGCTTGCGCTCAGAAGCGAACACACACGCAAGTCCCACCCACATATGTAAACACTGTTCAAACCACACATGTGAGGTATTGCTGCATGCGTTAGAACGAGTGCAACAATTCTAGCACTAGAACTCCTCTGTAATGCGAAAATGTTAACGTGTAAAAAAATTTAAAGCATCGCCTAGGGAGATTTTTAAGTACTGAAGTTTGGTGTCATTCCATGAGTGTGCGCAATTTTAAAACGTGACATGTTAGGTATCTATTTACTCAGCATAACATCTTTCACATTATACAAAAAAATTGGGCTAACTTTACTGTTTTGTAATTTTTTTAAATTCATGAAACCATTTTTTTTCCAAAAAAAAGGCGTTTGAACATTTATTGCGCAAATACCGAGCGAGATAAAAATTTGCAATGACCGCCATTTTATTCCCAATTATTTTCATTGGGTTACAGTGTTGTATGAGCGCGCAATTGTCATTCAAAATGCATCAGCGCTGAAATTTGAAAATTGGTCTGGGCAGGAAGGGGGTTTAAGTGGCCAGTGCGCAAGTGGTTAATATAAGGCTACATGTACGCGGACGTTTTTCCAGCCGCTTTTTTGAGCGTTTTTTGCAGCTTAAAAACGGCTCTCCATGTTAGCCTATGGCCTCATGGCCACCATGGCGTTTTTGAGCTATAAATGGCATAGGCGTTTTTAGGCCCCATGTACACGGGACGCTGGTGCAAAGTGTTCAGAACTGAGGTTGAGAGCAGCGTTTAGAAAGGCGCGCTTTGTGGCGTTTGCATGCCACGTTTTACCACATTTGCGTCTATATGCGTTTAGTTAGGAAACATCATAAGGAGCCGCCCTAAGCTCAAAAAACAGCATTATTAACGATTTCAGCTATTTTGTGAGACCAGAGTGAGTATCAGCAGCTGAGAGAGCAGCAGTGTACTTGTATTTAGCGTGTCACTTGCCACATCACTTGCCACAAGTTGTGGATTGTCCACTTGCCACGTCAGCTGCCCCAAGTTGTGGATTGTCCACTTGCCACATCACTTGCCACAAGTTGTGGATTGTCCACTTGCCACGTCAGCTGCCCCAAGTTGTGGATTGTCCACTTGCCACGTCACCTGCCCCAAGTTGTTGATTGTCCACTTGCCACGTCACCTGCCCCAAGTTGTGGATTGTCCACTTGCCACGTCACCTGCCCCAAGTTGTGGATTGTCCACAATGCAATGGAAGCAATATCATTTTTTGGGGGAAATATATATTGTGACAGCAGGAAGGTAAAGTCACCTGGTTGCATCCAGGGGGGTAGATATATTTCGCCCAGATTCAGGCTTTACGCCGACTTATACAACTAGGTGGAGAGTTGTATAAGGCTAGTGGGCTCATGGATGACTCATACCTCTAGGGAGAGGGCTGGGCGTCGTACAGACAGGGAGTTGATGAGGCCAGCTGAAGCTTGTCAGCTCATTTAGGCCTCTATAAGAACTCCCAGCTTCATTAGATGTTAGCTCATGCCTGGAACCAGACCTGTGTGGACTGTCTGGAGAGAGTGAACCCCTGTGCGGTGAGAAAAAGCCTGTGTGGCTATTTGCTTGGACATTTAAAACCAGGGACTTAGGGACTAGGACAGCACTAGGCTGATCCCAGTTGTTAGTTAGGAAACCTGTATGTTTAGTCAGAGGTCAACTTGACCAGGATTTATTTTGGTTATGTTTCTTTTGCTTTGCTGTGTTTTGTCACTGTAAATAGAAAATAAACCGCACCTTTTTTGATTTTGAAAACCACAACCTCCGTTTGCTGGGCCTGTTTTGTGTGGGGAGCCCATCCCGGGGGTCACACACACCCGCTGCCGAGCTAACCCCCTCACAATATATTTTGAATGGTTTTTCCTCATTTGCCATACTTTTTGAGTTTATCAATGTAAAAAAATAGGTCACCTTTAAAACGCTTCTAAACTAAAATGCGGCTAAACCCCGGTACCGCGTCTGAAACGTGGAAATCTTTGGCGTCTGAAGGCATTCTTTGGCTTTGTGAAAAACGAGGCTAAACGCAACTGCAGATTTTTTTTCCAGGCCAAAAACAGTGTTTTGGATGTTTCTATTCCATTGAATTCTATTACATTGTATTACATCCAAATCACGATTTTGCGGCGATTTGCTTTTTTTTTTTTTTTACCTGTTTATAGCTGGTTGTTAAAGGAAATGTAAAAAAAATAAACATTGCTGGCTCAAAAAAAAATCTATAAACAAAACAGCGTGGGGTCCCCCCCCCAGGTCCATACCAGGCCCTTGGTTCTAGTATGGATTCAAAGGGGACCCCCCCAAAATAAAAAAAAATGGCTTGGGGGTCCCCCCAAAATCCATACCAGGCCCTTCAGGTCTGGTATGGATTTTAAGGGGAACCCCGCACCAAACTTAAAAAAAAATAGCGTGGGGGTCCCCCTAAAAATCCACACCGAACCCTTTATCCGAGCACGTAACCTGGCAGGCCACAGGAAAAGAGGGGGGACGAGAGAGCGCCCCCTCCCTCCTGAACCGTACCAGGCCACATGCCCTCAACATGGGGAGGATGTCCCCATGTTGATGGGGACAAGGGCCTCTTCCCGACAACCCTGGCTGTTGGTTGTCGGGGTCTGCGGGCGGGGGGCTTATCGGAATCTGGGAGCCCCCTTTAATAAGGGGGACCCCAGATACCGGCCCCCCACCCTATGTGAATGAGTATGGCAGCTCTGGGGGTCTTCTTCCGACTTCGGGGGTCTTTCTGCCGGGCGCCCGCTATCTTCTTCCAGCTCTTTTGCTAGCGGGGTACCGGTCTTCATCGTCGTCTTCTTCCGACTTCAGGGGTCTTTCTGCTGGGCGCCCCGCTATCTTCTTCCAGCTCTTTTGCTAGCGGGGTCCCGGTCTTCATCGCCGTCTTCTTCCAACTTCGGGGGTCTTTCTACCGGGCGCCCCGCTATCTTCTTTCAGCTCTTTTGCTAGCGGGGGTCCCGGTCTTCATCGTCATCTTCTTCCGACTTCGGGGGTCTCTTGTTCTGTTCTCCGGTGTCGTCTCCACGCTCTCCGGTTCTTCTCCTGCTCTCCGGTGCCTTCTCCACGATCTCCGGTTCTTTCTGCCTTCTGCCGGGCGCACCGCTATCTTCTTCCAGCTCTTTTCCTAGCGGGGTCCCGGTCTTCATCGTCGTCTTCATCGTCGTCTTCTTCCCTCTTCTCTCCGCCCGATGTTGCTTCGTCGCTGTCTGCCGCTACAATGCTCTGTCCGCGGAGCGCACCCACTTATATTGGCATGGGGCGTGGTCACCGGGTAATGCCACCCGCTAACCCAGCCCCCGTATCACGTCACAGTCCCATCATTCCCCGGGACTGTAACGTAATACGGGGGCGGGTTCAGCGGGTGGCATCACCCGGTGACCACGCCCCATGCCAATATAAGTGGGTGCGCTCCGCGGACAAAGCATTGTAGCGGCAGACAGCGACGAGGCAACATCGGGCGGAGAGAAGAGGGAAGAAGACGACGATGAAGACCGGGACCCCGCTAGCAAAAGAGCTGGAAGAAGATAGCGGGGCGCCCGGCAGAAGGCAGAAAGAACCAGAGATCGTGGAGAAGGCACCGGAGAGCACGGAGACGACACCGGAGAACAGAACCCCCCGAAGTTGGAAGAAGACGACGATGAAGACCGGGACCCCGCTAGCAAAAGAGCTGGAAGAAGATAGCGGAGCGCCCGGCAGAAAGTCCCCCGAAGTCGGAAGAAGACCCCCGGAGCTGCCTAATAAATTACTTTAAAAACCTGTGTTGTGTTTGTAGCGGGGTCCTCAAATTGATGGGATACACCTGGGCAATAGTGTGACCCAGGTGTACAATTGTGTTAGGATTCAGACCCCTTTTTGTTTCGTGGAGAATTGGAGGATGTAGTATTCTCCTTTGCCTGTGGGTGGCGAGGTACCCACAGGCTTCAGGTAGAATCATCTTCGCAGTGCTCCCTGTTTTGTCCCTTCCTGGAGATGGTATGGCTGGGGCGGGGAACCCGCCGGGCCGTTGATGGGAGGAGATAAAAGGGGGAGACGCCCTTACCACGAGGTGGTGGTCGTCGTCGTCGTCGGGCGGGGAAGAAGGTCCTCGGAGGAGGAGGGTTGCGGCCCGCACCCAGGGCCCTTAGGCCTGGGTGCAGGAGATCCAGGAGTCTGGTCCAGGTGCCCATGGCCTGGTCCGGAGTCATGTTGGCGTCCATCCCAGGCACCTTTAGCCTGGGGTGAGGTACTATCGAGGAGGCCTGGGGCCCAGTACCTTCGACTGGGTCCCGCTAGGGTGGACTGTCCGAGGGTCCCTGAGCGGAGGGACTCGTACCTGAGGTGAGGAGGCCGGGGAGGTTACCCACTGAAGACCCAGGGCAGCACCAACCCGGTGACAGTGGGCCTCTGGGAACTCTCTTGGGAGGACACATCCCCCTGATAGGGGCAACAGCGTATCGAAGAGGGCTCCATTGCTGTTCATAGGGGTTGCTGGAAGAGACCCCATCTTTCCTGTTCTGCATCAGCCGGATTGGCTTAGGCGCCGCTGGTCATAGTATAGTGGCATAGAACTGAAACGTTAGGAAGTGCCTTGATCTGCTCATCCCGCCGTTGGCAAGGTTATAGGTCCCAACCAGTCTGCTGCTAAAAGAACTGTTTATCGTGCTTTGCTATTGGAGTGCCAAATAAACAAGTGTTGGACCTTTCTCCGGTGTGTGAACTCCAGTTACTGGAAGCAAAGGGGAGGCTGGTGAGCTTGCAATTACAGACTCAGTGCATTCACAGAACACACCGGCCCGAGGAAACATCAGGAAGTGGCCTTCACCTCCCTACTACAATGGGGAGGACATGGGCCGTGGCGCATCTCACTCTCACAACCCAGGAACCCCTAGACATGAGTTGGTGTGCAAAACCGAGGAAAGAAGAAAAGAGGGTGAGGCCGCTACATGTTTTTTATTGACTTTTTTTTCCACCAGGTGAATGGGCAGGGGTACGATGTACACCATACTCATTCACATAGGGTGGGGGGGACGGTATCTGGGGGCCCCCTTATTAAAGGGGGCTCCCGGATTCCGAAAAGCCCCCCGCCCGCAGACCCCGACAACCAATGGCCAGGGTTGTCGGGAAGAGGCCCTTGTCCCCATCAACATGGGGACAAGGTGCTTTGGGGTGGGGGAGCGCAGGGCGCCCCCTGACCCAAAGCACCCACCCCCCATGTTGAGGGCATGCGGCCTGGTATGGTTCAGGAGGGGGGGCGCGCTCGCTCGCCCCCCTTTCCTGACCTGCCGGGCTGCGTGCTCGGAGACGGGTCTAGTTTGGATTCTGGGGGGACCCCCACGCCGTTTTTCGGCGTAGGGGGTTTCCCTTAAAATCCATACCAGACCTAAGGGCCTGGTATGCTCCTGAAGGGGAACCCATGACGGTTTTGTAATTAAAAATTGGTCTGGAGTTCCCCTTCATGATTCATACCAAGCACGGGACAGCGAGCGCGAGGCTGCCGAGAACCAGCGCGATGGCATCGCGCTGGAGACATTCTCGGCCAGGTAGTTGCCTCTAGGACACAACTTGAGCGGCTGCTTCACGCTCAAGTCGTGTCCAAGTTGCCTCGCAAAGTTGCGCTGTCCCTGTGTCAGCCGGCACACGAGTCGCCCCTCGAGTCGGATCGTCTTCATCCGACTTCCCAGGCGACCTCTATTCAAACGAATGGGCTATGTGTCAGTTTATGAATGAATGAGGAGTCTCTTTACAGACTCCTTATTTATTCATTCATGTAAAATGCTGCAGAGAAAGGGACTTTCTTCAATCCCCTTCTCTATCTCAAAAAAGAGATATGGGGCCTGTTTAGACCTCTAATATCTCACCAAAGACGCCCCCCCCCCAAAAAATTTTTTTTTATATATTTATACTGTATATATTGTGACAGCAGGAAGGTAAAGTCACCTGGTTGCATCCAGGGGGGTAGATATATTTCTCCCAGATTCAGGCTTTATGCCGACTTATACAACTAGGGAGTTGATGAAGCCCAGCTGAGGCTAGTGGGCTCATGAATGACTCATACCTCTAGGGAGAGTGCTGGGCGTCGTGAGGCAGGGAGTTGATGAGACCAGCTGAAGCCTGTCAGTTCGTTTAAGGCCTCTATAAAAACTCCCAGATTCATTAGATGTTAGCTCATGCCTGGAACCAGACCTGTGTGGACTGTCTAGGGAGAGTGAACCCCTGTGCGGTGAGGCAAAGCCTGTGTGGCTATTTGTTTGGACTTTTACTAAACCAGGGACTTAGGGACTAGGACAGCACCAGGCTGATCCCAGTTGTTAGTTTAGGAAACCTGCATGTTTAGTCAGAGGTCAAACTGACCAGGATTTATTTTGTTTGTTTCTTTTTGGCTTTGCTGTGTTTTTGTCACTGTACATAGAGAAATAAACCGCACCTTTTGATTTTGAAAACCACAACCTCCGTCTGCTGGCCCTGTTTTTGTGTGGGGAGCCCAACCAGGGGGTCACACACACCCGCTACCGAGTTAACCCCCTCACAGTTGGTGGAGAACCAGTGGCAGTTTTTTTTAAGCCAGCATGGAGGAGATACTGAAACAGCTGGCTCTAGCAAATGCCAATCAACAGCAGACAAATGCAGGTTTGCAAAGGAGCCTTGCAGCCCAGCAGCAAGCTCATCAACAAGCCCAGCAGCAATCTGAGGCCCGCTTCATAGACCTGTTACAGAAGCAAGAGCAGAGACTACAACAAATGGAAGCAGTAATGCAGCAACGTCCGCAGACCAGTGAGGAAAGCCGTCCCACTAATACCGCGTCCTTTGGGGTGAGTCGTTTATTGACAAAAATGACTGGAGAGGATGATCCAGAGGTATTTTTGACCACATTTGAAAGGACTGCTGAAAGAGAAAAGTGGCCTGAGGAGCAGTGGGCTGGACTGGTGGCTCCTCTGTTAACTGGTGAATCGCAGAAGGCTTACTATGACCTAGAGCCTGACCAAGCAAAAGACTATGTGATGCTAAAAGCTCAAATATTGGCAAGGCTGGGTGTCACCCTGGCTGTCCGGGCTCAGCGTGTGCATAACTGGACTTTCCAGCTTGGAAAACCCCCCAGGTCTCAAATGTATGATCTCATTCACCTGAGCAGGAAGTGGCTACAGCCAGAGACTTTGTCCGCACCGGAGATTGTGGAACGTGTTGTGATGGATCGTTTCTTGAGAGCTCTTCCTACCGCCATTCAAAAGTGGGTAAGCCACGGAGACCCAGAAACGGCCGGTAAACTTGTGGATCGTGTAGAGAAATACTTGGCTACAGAGAACCTGACGGCCTCTTCCAGAGACACTCGGACTTTCCACCCTAAGACCAGACCATCCCCAGGGGCGGATAAGAGGATTCCAAGGGGTGAGGGTGGAGAGAGTGAGAGGGTGGGAGCTCTACCCCAAGTTTGGCGAGAACAGCCTGGGAAATCAGCGGCTCAAGAGGCCGCAAGAAGGATCGTTTGCTACCGCTGCCGGCAAGCGGGACATATTGCAGCCAATTGCCCGGTTGTGGAGGAACCCATGCAGTGTGACTTTCTGACGGGCAGACGTCAGTCGCTGTGTGCGACAGTCGCATGCACTGCCATTCGAGGAACTGAGAAACATTTATGCAAAATGTGTGTTAATGGTAGAAATGTTGTGGTATTGTTGGATTCAGGTAGCCTTGTGACCCTGATAAAGGCTGAGTTAGTTAAAACAGAGGTCTCTGGGAATAGCAAGGTAGCTGTTATTTGTGTGCATGGGGACACCCGAGAGTATCCAGTGACTACAGTGTGTTTCGAGACCCCCAAAGGTACCCTCTCTCATCCAGTGGGCTTAGTATCTCAGTTACCGCATGACGCCATTGTGGGAAGGGATTTTCCGAAGTTCTGGGAACTGTGGGATGATCCTGAGCCCCCCACTGGTGCCCCTATGTACCAGGAATGTGATAGCCAGAACTCCTCTGAGAGTGGTGAGGACTCTCCAGAATTTCCCTTGTCAGTATTGGCAGGGGAGACTCAAGAAACTGGAGAGGAGCCCACCTCCTCAGACGAAAACCTACCGTCTGTGGAGTTTTCTGATCTGGAGGTTCACAGGGAAAATTTTGCCACAGAACAGTTAAAAGACCCCGCCCTAATAAAGGCACGGGAAAACGTAGTGGAAATAGATGGCGAGTTAGTGAACCCAGATAATACCTGCACTTACCCATACTTCAGCGTAGAGAAGGACCTACTGTATCGGGTGGCAAAAAGGGCAGAAGAAACCGTTGAGCAGCTGGTGGTGCCCAAACCTTACAGGAAGTTGGTGTTGGAGTTGGCCCATGGGCACATTCTTGGAGGTCATCTGGGGACAGAGAAAACCCGAGAGAGGGTATTACAGAGATTCTATTGGCCTGGGGTGATGAAGGACATAGAAAATTATTGTTCCTCCTGCCCTGTGTGTCAGAGGTCGGCCCCGATGCCACATTTCCGTAGCCCGCTGGTCCCTCTACCCATCATTGAGGTCCCGTTTGAGAGAATCGCAATGGATTTGGTAGGTCCTATAATCAAGTCCGCTAGGGGGCACCAGTACATATTGGTTATAATGGACTATGCCACCCGTTATCCAGAAGCGATCCCTCTCAGAAATACCTCGGCCAAAACCATAGCCAAAGAGCTATCTCTTGTTTTTAGCCGGGTGGGTATTTGTAAAGAACTGCTTACGGACCAAGGTACACCCTTTATGTCCCGGGTTATGAAAGAGCTGTGTAAATTGTTCAAAGTGACGCAATTGCGTACATCTGTGTATCACCCCCAAACCGATGGGCTGGTTGAAAGATTCAACAAAACCCTAAAACAAATGTTGAAGAAAGTGGTGGATAGAGATGGAAAGGATTGGGACTGTCTACTTCCTTATTTGATGTTTGCTATTAGGGAGGTGCCCCAATCCTCTACGGGATTCTCCCCCTTTGAGTTACTGTATGGGAGACACCCAAGAGGGCTGTTGGATATTGCCAAGGAAACTTGGGAAAGTGAGAGTTCTCCCCACAGGAGTGTGATTGAGCATGTCGCCCTGATGCAAGATCGAATTGCACAGGTAATGCCCATCGTGAAGGAACATTTGGCCCAAGCGCAGTTGGCACAGCAGAGAGTGTACAACCGTGGAGCAAAGACCCGTACCTTTTCCCCGGGGGATAGGATATTGGTACTTGTCCCTACGGTTGAAAGTAAATTCCTTGCCAAATGGCAAGGCCCCTACGAGATAATGGAAAAAGTGAGCGAAGTGAATTACAAGGTCAGACAACCAGGAAGGCGAAAGCCCGAACAGATATATCACGTTAATCTGTTGAAAGCCTGGAGGGATAGAGAGTCCCTAGTCGCAGAAACTTGGTCACCAGCTCAAACTGGTTGCGTGATTCCGGAGGTTGGAATAGCAGCCACCTTGTCACAACCCCAACAACAGGAGGTTAAGGAGTTTGTGCTTCGCAACAAGGAGGTGTTCTCTGAGCTGCCGGGACAAACATCTGGGGTAGAGCATGATATTATTACCCCGCCCGGTGAAAGGGTGAAGTTAAAACCCTATCGGATCCCAGAGGCCCGACGGGAGGCCATACGGGAGGAAGTACAGAAAATGCTGAACTTAGGGGTGATAGAGGAGTCCCAAAGTGATTGGTCTAGTCCCATTGTGTTGGTGCCTAAACCGGATGGGAGCTGGCGATTTTGTAACGATTTTCGTCAGTTGAACAAAGTTACAAAATTTGACACCTACCCCATGCCACGTATAGATGAGTTGATCGACCGGCTGGGAACAGCCCGATACATGACGACTCTTGACCTCACAAAAGGGTATTGGCAAATTCCCCTGGCCAAGTCGGCCAAAGAGAAAACCGCATTTGTAACCCCAGACGGGGCGTTCCAATATAAGAGAATGCCGTTCGGGTTACAGAATGCGCCGGCCACATTCCAGCGGAAAATGGACCAGATGCTGAGGCCCCATCGGAAGTATGCTGCGGCTTACCTGGATGACGTAATTGTCCATAGCACAGATTGGGCCTCACATCTGCCAAAAGTGCAAGCAGTCCTGGACTCTGTTCGGGAAGCGGGGTTTACGGCTAACCCCAAGAAGTGTACCATTGGGCAGGAGGAGGCCAAATATCTTGGGTACACCATTGGCAGGGGAGTAATAAAACCCCAACTCAACAAAGTCGAGGCCATCCAGAGTTGGCCACGTCCCAACAGCAAGAAGCAGGTACGAGCCTTTCTGGGAATCGCGGGTTATTATCGGCGCTTCATTCCCCACTTTGCTTCTAAGGCTGTGCCCCTAACCAACCTGACGAAAGGGAAAGGGTCGGTCATGATTAAATGGACCCCCGAGGCTGAGGCAGCATTCCAATTCTTGAAACAAGCCTTATGTAGCCAGCCAGTGTTGTACTCACCCGACTTCTCTAAAGACTTTGTCGTACAAAGTGATGCGTCAGATGTGGGGTTAGGAGCAGTATTGTCCCAGGTCTGGAACGGGGAAGAGCACCCAGTCATTTACCTCAGCAGGAAGTTGAAGTCCCATGAGGTAAATTACGCCACGGTTGAAAAGGAATGTTTAGCGGTGAAGTGGGCTCTAGATTCCCTTCGGTACTATCTGCTAGGTAGGCACTTTGACATGGTTACGGATCACGCTCCGTTAAAGTGGATGGCTCAAAACAAGGAGACAAATAGAAGAGTGAATAGGTGGTTCCTGGCCCTACAGGAATTCAACTTCACAGTAAAGCATCGCCCTGGCGTTCAAATGGGGAATGTGGATGCTTTGTCTCGAGTACATGAATGCCTGATTGCTGGTGTTCCAACCCCAAGGTTAAAACAAGAGGGGGGGGTATGTGACAGCAGGAAGGTAAAGTCACCTGGTTGCATCCAGGGGGGTAGATATATTTCTCCCAGATTCAGGCTTTATGCCGACTTATACAACTAGGGAGTTGATGAAGCCCAGCTGAGGCTAGTGGGCTCATGAATGACTCATACCTCTAGGGAGAGTGCTGGGCGTCGTGAGGCAGGGAGTTGATGAGACCAGCTGAAGCCTGTCAGTTCGTTTAAGGCCTCTATAAAAACTCCCAGATTCATTAGATCTTAGCTCATGCCTGGAACCAGACCTGTGTGGACTGTCTAGGGAGAGTGAACCCCTGTGCGGTGAGGCAAAGCCTGTGTGGCTATTTGTTTGGACTTTTACTAAACCAGGGACTTAGGGACTAGGACAGCACCAGGCTGATCCCAGTTGTTAGTTTAGGAAACCTGCATGTTTAGTCAGAGGTCAAACTGACCAGGATTTATTTTGTTTGTTTCTTTTTGGCTTTGCTGTGTTTTTGTCACTGTACATAGAGAAATAAACCGCACCTTTTGATTTTGAAAACCACAACCTCCGTCTGCTGGCCCTGTTTTTGTGTGGGGAGCCCAACCAGGGGGTCACACACACCCGCTACCGAGTTAACCCCCTCACAGTATATATAATTGTAAAACATAAATAAATAAAAAAAAACATAGTGAGACCTCTTTCACATGGAGCGGACTCTGTCAAGCAGATCCGCTTGCTCAGCGGGAGATTTGTCTGCTGATCCCCGCTGAGCATGCGGATGACACGTCCGTGCCACTCCTCTGATGCAGAGTGGACACAGACACAGCCCACTGTTTTCTATGGGGCGGTCGGATAGAAACGGACCGCCTGTCTATTTCGATCCGATACCATCTGATCTGATCTGCTATATAGATGGGGAATGGGAAGCCCATCCGTCTGTTTTTAGCGGACTGGATCGGATGCAGGCATGTGTAAACGGACACATGTCCATTTACATCAGTCTCTCCATAGAGAACAATGGGTGGTCCGATTGGGCCCGCCTGAAAAACAGACAGGAAGACCTGATAGGTATGCTTGTGTGAAAGGGGCCTAAGGCCTTGTTCACACAGGGCATACACAGCGTATTTTTACAGGGATGCACGGGTGTTCTGTTCATCTCTGTGCAGGCAGTCCCATTGATATAATTTGGGATGTAGCAACTGCACAAACAGAGCCGTTACTCCCAATTTAACATCCACGTAGGTCCGCGTTCATGTTCCTTAACTCACACTGTCTGCGTTCGGGGTCTTGCACTCACATGGATGTCAGATTGGGAACAGCAGCTATGCCTGTGCAGCCGTTGCATCCCAATTGACATAAATGGGACTGCCTGTACGGGGATGCACTGAACACCTGTGCTGGTAAACATGGCCCTCCATGTGCGTACACTTTAGTATGCCACATGTGAGCAATGCTTTAGTACTAATTTAGCAGGAGTTTTGTAAGGACCTTAAAAATCTGTAGCACCTTTCATTTATTCTACTGGTCCTTTGTTTCCAGAAAATGTATGGTTTGGGGGGTCTTTTACAAACTCTGAAAGCTGTAAGTGAAAAAGGAAAACCTCCCGATTTTTAGAGAAATTGTGCAATCTACAAATATTTGGCCAGCTAAGTTTAAAAGTGTTGCAGTGAAAGGGTTAAACAGTATAGACACTTATTTTTAATGTTTTACATAACTAAACCTGCAAAAGGTGCATAAAGTGATCAAGCAGGACTTAATTTTCTGACTAAAGTTCCTCTCTAAATTGCATATTAACTCTAGTGCCCCATACACACGATCGTTTTTTCATGCCGTTAAAAATGCCATTTTTAAAAATGGGCATTAAAACCGATCGTGTGTATGCTCCAGAGCATTTTTAACGACGTGAAAAACGGGCATTAAAAATTTCGAACATGCTCTATTTTTTCACGTCGTTTTTCATGTCGTTATTTTTAACGACGTGAAAAACGATGGTGTGTATGCTTTGACGAGGTGAAAAAAAATGCGCATGCTCAGAATCAAGTATGAGACGGGAGCGCACGTTCTGGTAAAACTAGCATTTGTAATGGAGATAGCACATTCGTCACGCTGTAACGGACTGAAAAGCAGGAGGCTGAAAAGCGCGAATCGTCGCTCAACAAACTTTACTAACATGAAGGGTGGCACCATCCTAACGGAACTTCCCCTTTATAGTGCTGTCGTACGTGTTGTACGCCACTGCGCTTTGCTTGAACGTTTTTTAAAATGATCGTGTGTACGCAAGACAGGCTTGAGAGGAAACATGAAAAAAAACGACGAGAAAAACGTTGGTTTCAAAAATGGCATGAAAAACGATCGTGTGTACGCCGCATTAACAATACAATTTTATATTTGCTCCCTTTTGATATGTTCAATATACTATTGAAAGTGTTTTATTGTATCTGTTGCACAAGTGCAAAAAAAACTGTTCATACAGCCAGAAACCTTGTAATCTGATACTCCCTATGTTCTCTGCCTCTTGACTGTTATCAGTTAGCACCAGGGCCGGACTGGCCTACCGGGATACCGGGAAAAATCCCGGCAGGCCGCCTGCACTCAGTGCCCTGGGGCTGCTTTTGCCTGCTGTCAGTGAAATACAAAGCACTGCAGCGGCGGGCCGCGGCCGCCATCGCCGCCACACTTTCTAATTATGCAGGGGTGGAGCGCCTGCACTCAGTGCCATGGGGCCGCTTTTATCTAGCTGTCATGTTGCCACAAAGCAGCGGCGGGCCGGCGGGTTGCGGCCGCCGTGATCGCCGCCGCACTTTCCTTCTCATCTGATCCGTCTGTGGACTCAGAGAGACAGTGATCATGTGCCTGAGGGCCGGGGAAGAGCCGAGCAGGAGAACGTCAGAACGCTGTGGTGGCGGTGCTGGCGTGCTGCTTCCCCTTCCAAGTTGTTCCATCGGACCGTGCGGCGCCAGCAGCACCGCCCACAATGTCTCAGTGTGCAGGCCGGGTCACAAGTGAGGAGGGCATAGGAGAAGTGAACGGCGTCGGCCGCCTTTTGAGCATGGAGGAGCACAAGAAGAATTAAGGTGAAATCAATCTCAGTATTTGAATCTCTCTCTCACCATTGCACGGTGCACCCCCCGGCCCCCCTCCTCTCTCTGTCACCTACCTTTGCTGCCCCTGCAAATTGTAATTTGTATAATAATCTCTCTCAGCAGGCATTGCATGGTGCCCCCCCTCTCTGCATGGTGCCCCCTCTCTGTCACCGTTGCTGCCCCTGCAAATTGTAATCTGTATAATAATCTCAGAGAGGGGGGGGGTGCACCATGCAATGGTGAGAGAGAGATTATTATACAGATTACAATTTGCAGGGGCAGCAAAGGTGACAAAGAGAGGGGGGGTGCACTGTGCAATGGTGAGAGACTCTCACCATTGCATGGTGCACCCCCCCTCTCTGTCACCTTTGCTGCCCCTACAATTTAATTGTAATCTGTATAATCTCTCTCTCTCACCATTGCATGGTGCACCCCCCTCCTTTCTTTGTCACCTTTGCTGCCCCTCTCTCTCTCACCGTTGCACCCTCTCTCTCTCACCGTTGCACCCTCTCTCTCTCACCGTAGCACCCTCTCTCTCACCGTTGCTCTCTCTCTCACCGTTGCACCCTCTCTCTCTCTCACCGTTGCACCCTTGCACCCTCTCTCTCACCGTTGCACCCTCTCTCTCTCACCGTTGCGCTCTCTCTCTCGCTCTCTCTCACCGTTGCACCCTCTCTCACCGTTGCACCCTCTCTCACCGTTGCACCATTGCACCCTCTCTCACCGTTGCACTCTCTCTCTCTCTCACCGTTGCACCCTCTCTCACCGTTGCACCCTCTCTCTCACCGTTGCACCCTCTCTCACTGTTGCACCCTCTCTCTCTCACTGTTGCACCCTCTCTCTCTCTCACCGTTGCACCCTCTCTCTCACCGTTGCACCCTCTCTCTCACCATTGCACCCTCTCACCGTTGCACCCTCTCTCTCTCTCTCACCGTTGCACCCTCTCTCACCGTTGCACCCTCTCTCTCTCTCACGTTGCACCCTCTCTCACCATTGCACCCTCTCTCTCTCTCACCGTTGCACCCTCTCTCTCTCTCACCGTTGCACCCTCTCTCTCACCGTTGCACCCTCTCTCTCTCTCACCGTTGCACCCTCTCTCTCACCGTTGTAGCCCCCTCTCTCTCACCGTTGTAGCCCCCCTCTCTCTCTCTCTCACTGTTGCACCCCCTCTCTCTCTCACCGTTGCACCCCCTCTCTCTCTCACCGTTGCACCCCCTCTCTCTCTCACCGTTGCACCCCCCTCTCTCTCACCGTTGCACCCCCCTCTCTCTCTCACCGTTGCATCCTCTCTCTCACCGTTGCACCCCCTCTCTCTCTCTCACCATTGCACCCCCCTCCTCTCTGGCTCTCTCATGGATTTCTTTCTTTCTTTTTTTTCTTAAAGCGGTTGTATACCAATTTTTTTTATTATTTAAATAAAAACCTGCAAGACAAAGGCATTATGAGCTAGTATGACTAGCATACTAGCTCATTATGAAATACTTACCTTAGATCAAAGCCGTCCTCGTCTCCCCCTCCGGCCGCAGACATCTCTTCGGAAGGTTACTTCCGGGTATCGCTGCTCCGGCGCTGTGATTGGCTGGAGCGGCGAAGACATCACCAGCATTGCCGGTTTAATTAATGGCTATTCTCAGTGCGCCTGCGCCGTTGTCTAGGGCGCGCATGCGCCGTAGACATTGGTGCATTCTTTGTGGCAAATATCTCCTAAACCGTGTAGGTTTAGGAGATATTGCAAACACCTACAGGTAAGCCTTAATGTAGGCTTACCTGTAGGTAAAACATGTCAGAGAGTGTTTACAACCGCTTTAAAGCAGGTAAAAATAAATGTGCACCCCCTCTCTCTAACCATTGCACCCCCTCTATCTCACCATTGCACCCCTCTCTCACCATTGCACCCCTCTCTCTCTCTCACCATTGCAGCCCCCCTCTCTCACCATTGCAGCCCCCCTCTCTCACCATTGCAGCCCCCCTCTCACCATTGCAGCCCTCCTCTCTCTCTTACTCTCACGATTGCAGACCCTCTCTCTCTCTCTCTCTCGTGAATTTCTCTTTTTTTTTTCAGGTAAAAATAAATGTTCTCTTATTGTTTTGGCCTGCAAAGCAATGCACCCTCTCTCTCTCTCTCACCATTGCACCCCCTCTCTCACCATTGCAGCCCCCCTCTCTCTCTCACCATTGCAGCCCCTCTCTGACTCTCTCGTGAATTTCTCTTTTTTTTTTTCAGATAAAAAGAAATGTGCATTTATAATTGTTTTGGCCTGCAGAGCATTGCCTCTCTCTCTCTCTCTCTCTCTCTCTCTCGTGTATTTATTTATGACTTTGAAAAAAGTTAACTTATTTATTTTAATAATATAAATAATAATAAAAAGTGAACTCATTTATTATCATAATAAATGAACATTTTTTGCAGGTAAAAATAAAAAAGGTGCATTTATTAGTTTTTTTTTTTTGCCTGCAGCGCATTGCACCCGGTTGTATTTCCCCTGGGTGGGGAAGTACCACCATGTTTTACATTATACGTCCTGTGACAGCAGGAAGGTAAAGTCACCTGGTTGCATCCAGGGGGGTAGATATATTTCTCCCAGATTCAGGCTTTATGCCGACTTATACAACTAGGGAGTTGATGAAGCCCAGCTGAGGCTAGTGGGCTCATGGATGACTCATACCTCTAGGGAGAGTGTGGGGCGTCGTACAGACAGGGAGTTGATGAGGCCAGCTGAAGCTTGTCAGCTCATTTAGGCCTCTATAAGAACTCCCAGATTCATTAGGTGTTAGCTCATGCCTGGAACCAGACCTGTGTGGACTGTCTAGGGAGAGTGAACCCCTGTGCGGTGAGGCAAAGCCTGTGTGGCTATTTGTTTGGACTTTTACTAAACCAGGGACTTAGGGACTAGGACAGCACCAGGCTGATCCCAGTTGTTAGTTTAGGAAACCTGCATGTTTAGTCAGAGGTCAAACTGACCAGGATTTATTTTGTTTGTTTCTTTTTGGCTTTGCTGTGTTTTTGTCACTGTACATAGAGAAATAAACCGCACCTTTTGATTTTGAAAACCACAACCTCCGTCTGCTGGCCCTGTTTTTGTGTGGGGAGCCCAACCAGGGGGTCACACACACCCGCTTCCAAGTTAACCCCCTCACAGTTGGTGGAGAACCAGTGGCAGTTTTTTTTAAGCCAGCATGGAGGAGATACTGAAACAGCTGGCTCTAGCAAATGCCAATCAACAGCAGACAAATGCAGGTTTGCAAAGGAGCCTTGCAGCCCAGCAGCAAGCTCATCAACAAGCCCAGCAGCAATCTGAGGCCCGCTTCATAGACCTGTTACAGAAGCAAGAGCAGAAACTACAACAAATGGAAGCAGTAATGCAGCAACGTCCGCAGACCAGTGAGGAAAGCCGTCCCACTAATACCGCGTCCTTTGGGGTGAGTCGTTTATTGACAAAAATGACTGGAGAGGATGATCCAGAGGTATTTTTGACCACATTTGAAAGGACTGCTGAAAGAGAAAAGTGGCCTGAGGAGCAGTGGGCTGGACTGGTGGCTCCTCTGTTAACTGGTGAATCGCAGAAGGCTTACTATGACCTAGAGCCTGACCAAGCAAAAGACTATGTGATGCTAAAAGCTGAAATATTGGCAAGGCTGGGTGTCACCCTGGCTGTCCGGGCTCAGCGTGTGCATAACTGGACTTTCCAGCTTGGAAAACCCCCCAGGTCTCAAATGTATGATCTCATTCACCTGAGCAGGAAGTGGCTACAGCCAGAGACTTTGTCCGCACCAGAGATTGTGGAACGTGTTGTAATGGATCGGTTTTTGAGAGCTCTTCCTACTGCCATCCAAAAGTGGGTAAGCCATGGAGACCCAGAGACGGCCGGTGGTCTTGTGGATCGTGTAGAGAAATACTTGGCTACAGAGAACCTGACGGCCTCTTCCAGAGACACTCGGACTTTCCACCCTAAGACCAGACCATCCCCAGGGGCGGATAAGAGGATTCCAAGGGGTGAGGGTGGAGAGAGTGAGAGGGTGGGATCTCTACCCCAAGTTTGGCGAGAACAGCCTGGGAAATCAGCGGCTCAAGAGGCCGCAAGAAGGATCGTTTGCTACCGCTGCCGGCAAGCGGGACATATTGCAGCCAATTGCCCGGTTGTGGAGGAACCCATGCAGTGTGACTTTCTGACGGGCAGACGTCAGTCGCTGTGTGCGACAGTCGCATGCACTGCCATTCGAGGAACTGAGAAACATTTATGCAAAATGTGTATTAATGGTAGAAATGTTGTGGTATTACTGGATTCAGGTAGCCTTGTGACCCTGATAAAGGCTGAATTAGTTAAAACAGAGGTCTCTGGGAATAGCAAGGTAGCTGTTATTTGTGTGCATGGGGACACCCGAGAGTATCCAGTGACTACAGTGTGTTTCGAGACCCCCAAAGGTACCCTCTCTCATCCAGTGGGCTTAGTATCTCAGTTACCGCATGACGCCATTGTGGGAAGGGATTTTCCGAAGTTCTGGGAACTGTGGGATGATCCTGAGCCCCCCACTGGTGCCCCTATGTACCAGGAATGTGATAGCCAGAACTCCTCTGAGAGTGGTGAGGACTCTCCAGAATTTCCCTTGTCAGTATTTGCAGGGGAGACTCAAGAAACTGGAGAGGAGCCCACCTCCTCAGACGAAAACCTACCGTCTGTGGAGTTTTCTGATCTGGAGGTTCACAGGGAAAATTTTGCCACAGAACAGTTAAAAGACCCCGCCCTAATAAAGGCACGGGAAAACGTAGTGGAAATAGATGGCGAGTTAGTGAACCCAGATAATACCTGCACTTACCCATACTTCAGCGTAGAGAAGGACCTACTGTATCGGGTGGCAAAAAGGGCAGAAGAAACCGTTGAGCAGCTGGTGGTGCCCAAACCTTACAGGAAGTTGGTGTTGGAGTTGGCCCATGGGCACATTCTTGGAGGTCATCTGGGGACAGAGAAAACCCGAGAGAGGGTATTACAGAGATTCTATTGGCCTGGGGTGATGAAGGACATAGAAAATTATTGTTCCTCCTGCCCTGTGTGTCAGAGGTCGGCCCCGATGCCACATTTCCGTAGCCCGCTGGTCCCTCTACCCATCATTGAGGTCCCCTTTGAGAGAATCGCAATGGATTTGGTAGGTCCTATAATCAAGTCCGCTAGGGGGCACCAGTACATATTGGTTATAATGGACTATGCCACCCGTTATCCAGAAGCGATCCCTCTCAGAAATACCTCGGCCAAAACCATAGCCAAAGAGCTATCTCTTGTTTTTAGCCGGGTGGGTATTTGTAAAGAACTGCTTACGGACCAAGGTACACCCTTTATGTCCCGGGTTATGAAAGAGCTGTGTAAATTGCTCAAAGTGACGCAATTGCGTACATCTGTGTATCACCCCCAAACCGATGGGCTGGTTGAAAGATTCAACAAAACCCTAAAACAAATGTTGAAGAAAGTGGTGGATAGAGATGGAAAGGATTGGGACTGTCTACTTCCTTATTTGATGTTTGCTATTAGGGAGGTGCCCCAATCCTCTACGGGATTCTCCCCCTTTGAGTTACTGTATGGGAGACACCCAAGAGGGCTGTTGGATATTGCCAAGGAAACTTGGGAAAGTGAGAGTTCTCCCCACAGGAGTGTGATTGAGCATGTCGCCCTGATGCAAGATCGAATTGCACAGGTAATGCCCATCATGAAGGAACATTTGGCCCAAGCGCAGTTGGCACAGCAGAGAGTGTACAACCGTGGAGCAAAGACCCGTACCTTTTCCCCGGGGGATAGGATATTGGTACTTGTCCCTATGGTTGAAAGTAAATTCCTTGCCAAATGGCAAGGCCCCTACGAGATAATGGAAAAAGTGAGCGAAGTGAATTACAAGGTCAGACAACCAGGAAGGCGAAAGCCCGAACAGATATATCACGTTAATCTGTTGAAAGCCTGGAGGGATAGAGAGTCCCTAGTCGCAGAAACTTGGTCACCAGCTCAAACTGGTTGCGTGATTCCGGAGGTTGGAATAGCAGCCACCTTGTCACAACCCCAACAACAGGAGGTTAAGGAGTTTGTGCTTCGCAACAAGGAGGTGTTCTCTGAGCTGCCGGGACAAACATCTGGGGTAGAGCATGATATTATTACCCCGCCCGGTGAAAGGGTGAAGTTAAAACCCTATCGGATCCCAGAGGCCCGACGGGAGGCAATACGGGAGGAAGTACAGAAAATGCTGAACTTAGGGGTGATAGAGGAGTCCCAAAGTGATTGGTCTAGTCCCATTGTGTTGGTGCCTAAACCGGATGGGAGCTGGCGATTTTGTAACGATTTTCGTCAGTTGAACAAAGTTACAAAATTTGACACCTACCCCATGCCACGTATAGATGAGTTGATCGACCGGCTGGGAACAGCCCGATACATGACGACTCTTGACCTCACAAAAGGGTATTGGCAAATTCCCCTGGCCAAGTCGGCCAAAGAGAAAACCGCATTTGTAACCCCAGACGGGGCGTTCCAATATAAGAGAATGCCGTTCGGGTTACAGAATGCGCCGGCCACATTCCAGCGGAAAATGGACCAGATACTGAGGCCCCATCGGAAGTATGCTGCGGCTTACCTGGATGACGTAATTGTCCATAGCACAGATTGGGCCTCACATCTGCCAAAAGTGCAAGCAGTCCTAGACTCTATCCGGGAAGCGGGGTTTACGGCTAACCCCAAGAAGTGTACCATTGGGCAGGAGGAGGCCAAATATCTTGGGTACACCATTGGCAGGGGAGTAATAAAACCCCAACTCAACAAAGTCGAGGCCATCCAGAGTTGGCCACGTCCCAACAGCAAGAAGCAGGTACGAGCCTTTCTGGGAATCGCGGGTTATTATCGGCGCTTCATTCCCCACTTTGCTTCTAAGGCTGTGCCCCTAACCAACCTGACGAAAGGGAAAGGGTCGGTCATGATTAAATGGACCACCGAGGCTGAGGCAGCATTCCAATTCTTGAAACAAGCCTTATGTAGCCAGCCAGTGTTGTACTCACCCGACTTCTCTAAAGACTTTGTCGTACAAAGTGATGCGTCAGATGTGGGGTTAGGAGCAGTATTGTCCCAGGTCTGGAACGGGGAAGAGCACCCAGTCATTTACCTCAGCAGGAAGTTGAAGTCCCATGAGGTAAATTACGCCACGGTTGAAAAGGAGTGTTTAGCGGTGAAGTGGGCTCTAGATTCCCTTCGGTACTATCTGCTAGGTAGGCACTTTGACATGGTTACGGATCACGCTCCGTTAAAGTGGATGGCTCAAAACAAGGAGACAAATAGAAGAGTGAATAGGTGGTTCCTGGCCCTACAGGAATTCAACTTCACAGTAAAGCATCGCCCTGGCGTTCAAATGGGGAATGTGGATGCTTTGTCTCGAGTACATGAATGCCTGATTGCTGGTGTTCCAACCCCGAGGTTAAAACAAGAGGGGGGGGTATGTGACAGCAGGAAGGTAAAGTCACCTGGTTGCATCCAGGGGGGTAGATATATTTCTCCCAGATTCAGGCTTTATGCCGACTTATACAACTAGGGAGTTGATGAAGCCCAGCTGAGGCTAGTGGGCTCATGGATGACTCATACCTCTAGGGAGAGTGTGGGGCGTCGTACAGACAGGGAGTTGATGAGGCCAGCTGAAGCTTGTCAGCTCATTTAGGCCTCTATAAGAACTCCCAGATTCATTAGGTGTTAGCTCATGCCTGGAACCAGACCTGTGTGGACTGTCTAGGGAGAGTGAACCCCTGTGCGGTGAGGCAAAGCCTGTGTGGCTATTTGTTTGGACTTTTACTAAACCAGGGACTTAGGGACTAGGACAGCACCAGGCTGATCCCAGTTGTTAGTTTAGGAAACCTGCATGTTTAGTCAGAGGTCAAACTGACCAGGATTTATTTTGTTTGTTTCTTTTTGGCTTTGCTGTGTTTTTGTCACTGTACATAGAGAAATAAACCGCACCTTTTGATTTTGAAAACCACAACCTCCGTCTGCTGGCCCTGTTTTTGTGTGGGGAGCCCAACCAGGGGGTCACACACACCCGCTACCGAGTTAACCCCCTCACAGTCCCTATACACTGTGTACCCTATAAAAAGGAGGTGGGCATTAAGAGACAGAGTAAACACCTCCTAAATGTTGATACATCAGACATGTGTAAAGGGCAATGGTAGGCAGGCAATTTATTTTTATTTTTTGTGTGCATTGTAATGCGCATGCACTGGTAGGCCGCCTCCCCTGGGGCCGCTTTGAGCTGTGGCTTCAAGCAGGGCCGATCCTGCGCAGCTGCACTGCGCACTGAAGCATCAGTGCCGTCCTCCCCTCCCTCGTCCTCGTATGTGGCACACATACACAGCGGCGATCTCCCGCTGTGTCATGGAGCTGGGGGTCCGTCTGAGCTGCTCGGCGGCACTGTAGGAAAGTCCCGCCTCCTAGACCGGGTTCTGTGATTGACGGAACACTGATCCAATGGGGCATTGCAACAGCGTGACGTGTGTCACAGGATGGGCAATTTACATCCAAGCTCCATGACACAGGAGATCGCGATCCAGGTACTGGTGGGCACTGCACTGATAGGCACTGTATTTGGTGGGTACTGCAGAGGTGGGCTGCATCTAGTGGGCTTCATTTGGTGTTCTGTATCTTGTGGGCTGCATTTACAGTTTTGCATCTGGTGGGCTGTATTTGGTGGGCACTATACAGGTGGGCTGCATCTGGTGGGCTGCATTGGGTGGGCACAGTACAGGTGGGCTGCATCTGGTGGGCTGCATTGGGTGGGCACTGTACAGGTGGGCTGCATTTAGTGGGCTTTGCACAGGTGGGCTGCATCTAGTGGGCTGCATTTGGTGTTCTGCATTTGGTGTTCTGCATCTGGTGGGCTGCATTTGGTGTTCTGCATCTGGTGGGCTGCATTTGGTGTTCTGCATCTGGTGGGCTGCATTTGGTGTGCTGCATCTGGTGGGCTGCATTTATAGTTTTGCATCTGGTGGGCTGCCTCTGGTGGGCTGCCTCTGGTGGGCTGTATTTGGTGGGCACTGTACAGGTGGGCTGCATCTGGTGGGATGCATTTGGTGGAAATTGCACTGGTGGGCTACATTGGGTGGGGACTGTACAGGTGGGCTGCATTTGGTGTTCTGCATCTGGTGGGCTGCATTTGGTGGGCTGAATCTGGTTTTCTGCATCTGGTGTTCTGCATTTGGTGGGCTGCATTTGGTGGGCTGCCACTAGGGGTGCTGCATTTGGTGGGCTGTATTTGTTGGGCACTGTACAGGTGGTGGGCTGCATTTGGTGGGAATTGCACTGGTGGGCTACATTGGGTGGGCACTGTACAGGTGGGCTGCATTTGGTTGGAATTGCACTGGTGGGCTGCATTTAGTGGGCTCTGCACAGGTGGGCTGTGTTTGGTGGGAATTGCATTGGTGGGCACTGCACAGGTGGACATTGCACTGGTAGGCTGCATTTGGTGGGCATTTCACTGGTGGGCACTGTACAGGTGGGCTGCGTTTGGTGGGCATTGCACATGTGGGCTGCATTTGGTGGTCATTGCACTGGTGGTCTGCATTTGGTGGGCACTGCACATGTGGGCTGCATTTGGTGGGCATTGCACTGGTGGTCTGCATTTGGAGGGCACTGCACATGTGGGCTGCGTTTGGTGGGCATTTCACTAGTGGGCTGCATTTGGTGGACATTGCACTGATGGGCTGCATTTGGTTGGCATTGCACTGGTGGGCACTGCACTGGTGGTCTGCATTTGGTGGGCACTGCACATGTGGGCTGCGTTTGGTGGGCATTGAACTGGTGGGCTGCATTTGGTGGGCACTGCACAGGTGGGCTGCATTTGGTGGGCACTGCACAGATGGGCTGCTTTTGGTGGTGTGAGGGGGTTAGCTCGGTAGCGGGTGTGTGTGACCCCCTGGATGGGCTCCCCACACAAAAACAGGCCCAGCAGACGGAGGTTGTGGTTTTCAAGATCAAAAGGTGCGGTTTATTTCTCTATTTACAGTGACAAAAACACAGCAAAGCAAAAAGAAACATAAACAAAATAAATCCTGGTCAGCTTGACCTCTGACTAAACATGCAGGTTTCCCTAACTAACAACTGGGATCAGCCTGGTGCTGTCCTAGTCCCTAAGTCCCTGGTTTAGTAAATGTCCAAACAAATAGCCACACAGGCTTTGTCTCACCGCACAGGGGTTCACTCTCCCTAGACAGTCCACACAGGTCTGGGTCCAGGCATGAGCTAACATCTAATGAAGCTGGGAGTTCTTATAGAGGCCTAAATGAGCTGACAAGCTTCAGCTGGTCTCATCAACTTCCTGTCTGCACGACGCCCCACACTCTCCCTAGAGGTATGAGTCATCCATGAGCCCACTAGCCTCAGCTGGGCTTCATCAACTCTCTCCCTAGTTGTATAAGTCGGCATAAAGCCTGAATCTGGGAGAAATATACCTACCCCCCTGGATGCAACCAGGTGACTTTACCTTCCTGCTGTCACATACCCCCCCCTCTTGTTTTAACCTTGGGGTTGGAACACCAGCAATCAGGCATTCATGTACTCGAGACAAAGCATCCACATTCCCCATTTGAACGCCAGGGCGATGCTTTACTGTGAAGTTGAATTCCTGTAGGGCCAGGAACCACCTATTTACTCTTCTATTTGTCTCCTTGTTTTGAGCCATCCACTTTAACGGAGCGTGATCCGTAACCATGTCAAAGTGCCTACCTAGCAGATAGTACCGAAGGGAATCTAGAGCCCACTTCACCGCTAAACACTCCTTTTCAACCGTGGCGTAATTTACCTCATGGGACTTCAACTTCCTGCTGAGGTAAATGACTGGGTGCTCTTCCCCGTTCCAGACCTGGGACAATACTGCTCCTAACCCCACATCTGACGCATCACTTTGTACGACAAAGTCTTTAGAGAAGTCGGGTGAGTACAACACTGGCTGGCTACATAAGGCTTGTTTCAAGAATTGGAATGCTGCCTCAGCCTCGGGGGTCCATTTAATCATGACCGACCCTTTCCCTTTCGTCAGGTTGGTTAGGGGCACAGCCTTAGAAGCAAAGTGGGGAATGAAGCGCCGATAATAACCCGCGATTCCCAGAAAGGCTCGTACCTGCTTCTTGCTGTTGGGACGTGGCCAACTCTGGATGGCCTCGACTTTGTTGAGTTGGGGTTTTATTACTCCCCTGCCAATGGTGTACCCAAGATATTTGGCCTCCTCCTGCCCAATGGTACACTTCTTGGGGTTAGCCGTAAACCCCGCTTCCCGGATAGAGTCTAGGACTGCTTGCACTTTTGGCAGATGTGAGGCCCAATCTGTGCTATGGATAATTACGTCATCCAGGTAAGCCGCAGCATACTTCCGATGGGGCCTCAGTATCTGGTCCATTTTCCGCTGGAATGTGGCCGGCGCATTCTGTAACCCGAACGGCATTCTCTTATATTGGAACGCCCCGTCTGGGGTTACAAATGCGGTTTTCTCTTTGGCCGACTTGGCCAGGGGAATTTGCCAATACCCTTTTGTGAGGTCAAGAGTCGTCATGTATCGGGCTGTTCCCAGCCGGTCGATCAACTCATCTATACGTGGCATGGGGTAGGTGTCAAATTTTGTAACTTTGTTCAACTGACGAAAATCGTTACAAAATCGCCAGCTCCCATCCGGTTTAGGCACCAACACAATGGGACTAGACCAATCACTTTGGGACTCCTCTATCACCCCTAAGTTCAGCATTTTCTGTACTTCCTCCCGTATTGCCTCCCGTCGGGCCTCTGGGATCCGATAGGGTTTTAACTTCACCCTTTCACCGGGCGGGGTAATAATATCATGCTCTACCCCAGATGTTTGTCCCGGCAGCTCAGAGAACACCTCCTTGTTGCGAAGCACAAACTCCTTAACCTCCTGTTGTTGGGGTTGTGACAAGGTGGCTGCTATTCCAACCTCCGGAATCACGCAACCAGTTTGAGCTGGTGACCAAGTTTCTGCGACTAGGGACTCTCTATCCCTCCAGGCTTTCAACAGATTAACGTGATAGATCTGTTCGGGCTTTCGCCTTCCTGGTTGTCTGACCTTGTAATTCACTTCGCTCACTTTTTCCATTATCTCGTAGGGGCCTTGCCATTTGGCAAGGAATTTACTTTCAACCGTAGGGACAAGTACCAATATCCTATCCCCCGGGGAAAAGGTACGGGTCTTGGCTCCACGGTTGTACACTCTCTGCTGTGCCAACTGCGCTTGGGCCAAATGTTCCTTCACGATGGGCATTACCTGTGCAATTCGATCTTGCATCAGGGCGACATGCTCAATCACACTCCTGTGGGGAGAACTCTCACTTTCCCAAGTTTCCTTGGCAATATCCAACAGCCCTCTTGGGTGTCTCCCATACAGTAACTCAAAGGGGGAGAATCCCGTAGAGGATTGGGGCACCTCCCTAATAGCAAACATCAAATAAGGAAGTAGACAGTCCCAATCCTTTCCATCTCTATCCACCACTTTCTTCAACATTTGTTTTAGGGTTTTGTTGAATCTTTCAACCAGCCCATCGGTTTGGGGGTGATACACAGACGTACGCAATTGCGTCACTTTGAACAATTTACACAGCTCTTTCATAACCCGGGACATAAAGGGTGTACCTTGGTCCGTAAGCAGTTCTTTACAAATACCCACCCGGCTAAAAACAAGAGATAGCTCTTTGGCTATGGTTTTGGCCGAGGTATTTCGGAGAGGGATCGCTTCTGGATAACGGGTGGCATAGTCCATTATAACTAATATGTACTGGTGCCCCCTAGCGGACTTGATTATAGGACCTACCAAATCCATTGCGATCCTCTCAAACGGGACCTCAATGATGGGTAGAGGGACCAGCGGGCTACGGAAATGTGGCATCGGGGCCGACCTCTGACACACAGGGCAGGAGGAACAATAATTTTCTATGTCCTTCATCACCCCAGGCCAATAGAATCTCTGTAGTACCCTCTCTCGGGTTTTCTCTGTCCCCAGATGACCTCCAAGAATGTGCCCATGGGCCAACTCCAACACCAACTTCCTGTAAGGTTTGGGCACCACAAGCTGCTCAACGGTTTCTTCTGCCCTTTTTGCCACCCGATACAGTAGGTCCTTCTCTACGCTGAAGTATGGGTAAGTGCAGGTATTATCTGGGTTCACTAACTCGCCATCTATTTCCACTACGTTTTCCCGTGCCTTTATTAGGGCGGGGTCTTTTAACTGTTCTGTGGCAAAATTTTCCCTGTGAACCTCAAGATCAGAAAACTCCACAGACGGTAGGTTTTCGTCTGGGGAGGTGGGCTCCTCTCCAGTTTCTTGAGTCTCGCCTGCCAATACTGACAAGGGAAATTCTGGAGAGTCCTCACCACTCTCAGAGGAGTTCTGGCTATCACCTTCCTGGTACATAGGGGCACCAGTGGGGGGCTCAGGATCATCCCACAGTTCCCAGAACTTCGGAAAATCCCTTCCCACAATGGCATCATGCGGTAGTTGAGATACTAACCCCACTGGATGAGAGAGGGTACCTTTGGGGGTCTTGAAACACACTGTAGTCACTGGATACTCTCGGGTGTCCCCATGCACACAAATAACAGCTACCTTGCTATTCCCAGAGACCTCTGTTTTAACTAATTCAGCCTTTATCAGGGTCACAAGGCTACCTGAATCCAGTAATACCACAACATTTCTACCATTAATACACATTTTGCATAAATGTTTCTCAGTTCCCCGAATGGCAGTGCATGCGACTGTCACACACAGCGACTGACGTCTGTCCGTCAGAAAGTCACATTGCATGGGTTCCTCCACAACCGGGCAATTTGCTGCAATATGTCCCGCTTGCCGGCAGCGGTAGCAAACAATCCTTTTGGCTGCCTCTTGAGCCCCCGACTTCCCAGGCTGTTCTCGCCGAACCCTGGGCAGAGCTCCCACCCTCTCACTCTCTCCACCCTCACCCCTTGGAATCATCTTATCCGCCCCTGGGGATGGTCTGGTCTTAGGGTGGAAAGTCCGAGAGTCTCTGGAAGAGGCCGTCAGGTTCTCTGCAGCCAAGTATCTCTCTACACGATCCACAAGTTTACCGGCCGTTTCTGGGTCTCCATGGCTTACCCACTTTTGAATGGCGGTAGGAAGAGCTCTCAAGAAACGATCCATCACAACACGTTCCACAATCTCCGGTGCGGACAAAGTCTCTGGCTGTAGCCACTTCCTGCTCAGGTGAATGAGATCATACATTTGAGACCTGGGGGGTTTTCCAAGCTGGAAAGTCCAGTTATGCACACGCTGAGCCCGGACAGCCAGGGTGACACCCAGCCTTGCCAATATTTCAGCTTTTAGCATCACATAGTCTTTTGCTTGGTCAGACTCTAGGTCATAGTAAGCTTTCTGCGATTCACCAGTTAACAGAGGAGCCACCAGTCCAGCCCACTGCTCCTCAGGCCACTTTTCTCTTTCAGCAGTCCTTTCAAATGTGGTCAAAAATACCTCTGGATCATCCTCTCCAGTCATTTTTGTCAATAAACGACTCACCCCAAAGGACGCGGTATTAGTGGGACGGCTTTCCTCACTGGTCTGCGGACGTTGCTGCATTACTGCTTCCATCTGTTGTTGTAGTCTCTGCTCTTGCTTCTGCAACAGGTCTATGAAGCGGGCCTCAGATTGCCGCTGGGCTTGTTGCTGGGCTGCGAAGCTCTGTTGTTGAGCTGCAAGGCTCTTTTGCAAACCTGCATTTGTCTGCTGTTGATTGGCATTTGCTAGAGCCAGCTGTTTCAGTATCTCCTCCATGCTGGCTTAAAAAAAAAACTGCCTGTATTCTCCACCAACTGTGAGGGGGTTAGCTCGGTAGCGGGTGTGTGTGACCCCCTGGATGGGCTCCCCACACAAAAACAGGCCTAGCAGACGGAGGTTGTGGTTTTCAAGATCAAAAGGTGCGGTTTATTTCTCTATTTACAGTGACAAAAACACAGCAAAGCAAAAAGAAACATAAACAAAATAAATCCTGGTCAGCTTGACCTCTGACTAAACATGCAGGTTTCCCTAACTAACAACTGGGATCAGCCTGGTGCTGTCCTAGTCCCTAAGTCCCTGGTTTAGTAAATGTCCAAACAAATAGCCACACAGGCTTTGTCTCACCGCACAGGGGTTCACTCTCCCTAGACAGTCCACACAGGTCTGGGTCCAGGCATGAGCTAACATCTAATGAAGCTGGGAGTTCTTATAGAGGCCTAAATGAGCTGACAAGCTTCAGCTGGTCTCATCAACTCCCTGTCTGCACGACGCCCCACACTCTCCCTAGAGGTATGAGTCATCCATGAGCCCACTAGCCTCAGCTGGGCTTCATCAACTCTCTCCCTAGTTGTATAAGTCGGCATAAAGCCTGAATCTGGGAGAAATATACCTACCCCCCTGGATGCAACCAGGTGACTTTACCTTCCTGCTGTCACAGTGGGCACTGATAAGCTGCATTTGGTGGGCACTGATAAGCTGCATTTGGTGGGCACTGGCAGGTTTCATTTGATGGGCACTGGTAGGTTTCATTTGATGGGCACTGGTGAGGCTGCATTTTATGGGCACTGGTGAGGCTGCATTTTATGGGCACTGGTGAGGCTGCATTTTATGGGCACTGATGAGGCTGCATTGGTCTCTTGCATCTCAGAGGAGGTCAGCATCAGTGCCGCCAAGCCAGTCTGAGGGGGGTCAGTGATGTAAGGGGAGGAGTGAATACAATAATGTAAGGGGGCATTGATATAAAGGTTTCCCCCTTAAATCAGCCACCTCTTACCTTAGTGTATTCTTTCTGCGGAAAGTGGTCTCTGGTCACCAGAGCCGCCGCCCCCCTCCCTCACATTCACAGACTCCCTGGGGTCCCCCTTGCTACACTTTTACCACTTTTAACTGGAATTTTCTCTTATATATCCCTAGCCCTATGTGCTTTCATATCTGTCTTATCTATATATAATACACTCTTTAAATGTGCTTTAAAATGCACGGTTTTCCCTTTTATGAACAAGAAAATAATGACGCTATGCTGTTGGGCTGGTATAATAATGCTATGGGGCTGGTATGAATTTTTTTCCAGGGCTGGTTATTATTCCCAGTCCGGCCCTGGTTAGCACTGTTCCCTGCTATCTCCCTGTACTACAAAACACCTCTCTCTTTTAGGAGGAGGAAAGGGAGGTCTTATGTAGTCCTGTAAGCATGAACGATACACAAACCAATTAGGCACACTAGAAGGTCCCGCTTCCCAGGAAACAGTCACAGGGATAAGATGCTGTAGATCAGGGCAATACCATATACCAGAGGTCAGGGCCGTCGCAACAGGACAGGCAAAACAAGCAATTGCTTGGGGTCCTGAGCTGGCCTGGGGCCCCAGCCTAGGGTGCCTGCCTGCCTGCTGCCCGTCACTGACCTGAATTTCCGCCCTGGGTCCAGGGCTCGAGTCCTGCGGGAACGCATGGGAACGGCGTCCCTGCACTTTTTTCATAGCAGGAACGCCGTTCCCTTTGCAGGACTCTAGCAGCCGAGCCGATCCGCGGATTGCGGCCATAGGAAAGGCCTAGCTCCGGAGTGGCGGCCATCTTGGTACACCCGGCGGCAGCGGCCGTGGTGAGATGTGGGGAGATATGTACAGGGGGGAGATGTGGACTTTACAGGGGGGAGATGTGGACTTTACAGGGGGGAGATGTGGACAGTACAGGGGGGAGATGTGGACAGTACAGGGGGGAGATGTGGACATTACAGGGGGGAGATCTGGACATTACAGTGGGGGAGATGATGTGGATATTACAGTGGGGGAGATGATGTGTATATTACAGTGGGGGAGATGATGTGGGTATTACAGTGGGGGAGATGATGTGTATATCACACGGTCCCCCTGTCCATCCCACGGTCCCCCTGTCCATCCCACGGTCCCCCTGTCCATCCCACTGTCCATAAACAGTCCTAAACAGCATCTTAATGTTAATGTGAGTGTGTATGTGTTTTAAGTATGTTGGATTATATGCAACAGCAGTATTTGCACTGTAAACCTTTTTTATTTATGTAGCGGGGTCTCCTTTAAGACTCTCAGGACTACATTACCCAGAACCCCATTTGGCACCCAGGGTGCAATGTTGCCGCCGCAGAGACTCATGGGTGGAGCTATATAAGGAAGGGGCGAGGCTAGGCTCGGTCTCTTTGGGACACGAGACTTTGGTGAACAAGTCCTCCTGTGCGGATCCGCTGGTGTGCAAGGCCTGAAGCCTGGGGCCTTGCGCAGCTACCAAAGAGCCTTCCACCCTACTGCGAGCCTGGGTGGCATCTGACTTTGTTATTCTTCAGCCTTTGTTGGATCGGAGACCCAACCGCTGCAGACGCTGTGTGTGGAGACACAGCAGGTGGAAATCCCGGACTGGGATCGCGTCCGGAGGGGTGAGCGAGCACATGCTCAATCCATATACTTTATACTGTTGTTAGGCCTACAGACTGCCGAGGCCCACCCGCTTATATTTGAGACCCCACTGGAGATCCATAGCAGAACTGAGTCAAAGGGTCTCTAG
Source organism: Rana muscosa (assembly GCA_029206835.1). Lineage (NCBI taxonomy): Eukaryota > Metazoa > Chordata > Amphibia > Anura > Ranidae > Rana > Rana muscosa. The sequence goes on along the minus strand of CM055128.1, from coordinate 173,089,833 downwards.
TGAAGTGTTCCGTGTTGTTACTTTGACCCGTGGATTACAAATGTGTTCCTGAATGTGCACCACCATTAACCACTTAAGCCCCGGACCATTTGGTAGCTAGAGGACCAGAGGTGAATTCAGAATTTTGCACTGCGCTGCTTTAACTGTAAATTGTGCGGACATGCAATGTTGTACCCAAACGAAATTTGCGTCCTTTTCTTCCCACAAATAGAGCTTTCTTTTAATGGTATTTGATTGCCTCTGCGATTTTTATTTTTTGCGATATAAACGGAAAAAGACCGAAAATTTTGAAAAAAAATGATATTTTCTACTTTTTGTTATAAGAAAAATCGAATAAACTCAATTGTAGTCATACATTTAGGCCAAAATGTATTCAGCCACATGTTTTTAGTAAAAAAAATGTCAATAAGCGTATATTTATTGGTTTGCGCAAAAGTTATAGAGTTTACAAACTAGGGTACATTTTCTGAAATTTACACAGCTTTAAATTTATGACTGCCTATCTCATTTCTTGAGGTGCTAAAATGACAGGGCAGTACAAAACCCCCCCCCAAATGACCCCATTTTGGAAAGTAGACACCCCAAGGAAATTGCTGAGAGGTATGTTGAGCCCATTGAATTTTTTATTTTTTTGTCCCAAGTGATTGAATAATGACTAAAAAAAAAAAAAAATTACAAAAAGTTGTCACTAAATGATATATTGCTCACACATGCCATGGTTATATGTGGAATTTCACCCCAAAATACATTTTGCTGCTTCTCCTGAGTACGGGGATACCACATGTGTGGGACTTTTTGGGAGCCTAGCCGCGTACGGGACCCCGGAAACCAAGCACCGCCTTCAGGATTTCTAAGGGCGCAAATTTTTGATTTCACCCCTCACTACCTATCACAGTTTCGAAGGCCATAAAATGCCAAAATAGCACAAAACCCCCCCAAATGACCCCATTTTAGAAAGTAGACACCCCAAGCTATTTGCGGAGAGGAATGGCGAGTATTTTACAGCTCTCATTTGTTTTTGAAAATGAAGAAAGAAAATAAATATATATATTTTTTTTTTTTCAATTTTCAAAACTTTGTGACAAAAAGCGAGATCTGCAAAATACTCACAATACCTCTCAGCAAATAGCTTGGGGTGTCTACTTTCCAAAATGGGGTCATTTGGGGTGGTTTTGTGCTATCTGGGCATTCCATGGCCTCCGAAACTGTGATAGGCAGTGAGAAGTGAAATCAAAAATTTACACCCTTAGAAAGCCTGAAGGCGGTGCTTGGTTTTTGGGGTCCTGTACGTGGCTAGGCTCCCAAAAAGTCTCACACATGTGGTATCCCCGTACTCAGGAGAAGCAACAGAATGTATTTTGGGGTGTAATTCCACATATGCCCATGGCATGTTTGAGCAATATATCATTTAGTGACAACTTTGTGCAAAAAAAAAATTGTCGTTTTTCCGCAACTTGTGTCAACATATAAAATATTCCATGGACTCGACATGCCTCTCAGTATATAGCTTGGGGTGTCTACTTTCCAAAATGGGGTCATTTGGGGGGTTTTGAACTGTTCTGGCATTTTATACACAACATTAGGAAGCTTACATCCACTCTTCTAACCACTTGAAGACAAAGCCCTTTTTGACACTTTTTGTTTACATGAAAACATTTTTTTTTTTGCAAGAAAATTATGTTGAACCCCCAAACATTATATATATTTTTAAAGCAAAGGCCCTACAGATTAAAATGGTGGGTGTTGCATTTTTTTTTTCTACACAGTATTTGCGCAGCGATTTTTCAAACGCATTTTTTGGGTTAAAAAATACACTTTTTTTAATTTTAATGCACTAAAACACACTATATTGCCCACATGTTTGATGAAATAAAAAAGATAATCTTAGGCCGAGTACATAGATACCAAACACGACATGCTTTAAAATTTCGCACAAACGCGCATTGGCGACAAACTACATACATTTTTAAAAGCCTTTAAAAGCCTTTACAGGTTACCCCAGTAGATTTACAGAGGAGGTCTACTGCTAAAATCATTGCCCTCGATCTGACCTTCACGGTGATACCTCACATGCATGGTGCAATTGCTGTTTACATATGACGCCAGACCGACGCTTGCGTTCGCCATTGGGCAAGAGCAGGGCAGGACAGGGGTGCTTTTTTTTCTTTCTTTTTTTTTTTTATTATTAATTTTGCTATTTTATTTTTAAATTGTTCCTTCCAAGTATTTTTTTTTAATCATTTTTATTGTTATCTCAGGGAATGTAAATATCCCCTATGATAGCAATAGGTAGTGACAGGTACTCTTTTTTTGAAAAAACTGGGGTCTTCTAGACCCTAGATTTTTCCTCTGCCCTCAAAGCATCTAACCACACCAAGATCGGTGTGATAAAATGCTTTCCCAATTTCCCAATGGCGCTTTTTATATCCGGGGGGGGCATTCCCTCCCACTGCTTGTAAAAGCAGTCCAGAGGCTAATTAGCTGCTAGGATTGCTTTTACATGAAAGCCGGCCACAGGCTGAAAAGAATGATACCAAGATGATACCTAAACCCGCAGGCATCATTCTGGTATAAACATTCAAAGTCCAGCAACATACCAGTACGTTGCTGGTCCTTGTTGGACATGTATTGTAATCTTTTTATTTCATGCAGCCAGTTGGCTGAACGAAAAAAGAGATTGATCGGTGGGTATGCCCACCATTAGAATACCGCCCTTCATCCACCCACTTCCAATGATGGGCATACACGCACCATTTATATATGCCGAAGCATGGGCGCATCCTCCCGCAAAAAAGTTATGCCGCACACACATGGTCGGACTTTTCCACGGGCAAGCCTCCGTCGGAATTTCGACCGTATGTACGCGGCATTAGGAGCAAAATCGCTCCTCCGCCCCTGCTGCCCCAATGCTTCGGCATATTTGCTCTTTTTTTTTAACTGTGGTGGTGAAATCACCTCCTACAGCACTGGAGTCGCAGGGATCAGGCCTGTCTCTGCAAACGCTGCAGTTATGTGTATTTTTGTTTTGTAAGTGACAGTGATCGATCGATACTGCACTTGGGTGGCCTGGGCTGGACGGAGGGGCAAAACGCAGGTTCCAGCAGGTATCTGGGCTGATCCCGCTAACACTGCGTTTTTGGGAACCCTAAACTGCTGGGGACGCTAGTATAGATCAGATCAGATATTGATCTGTTCAGATACTATACCACTAAGGGGGGTGTATGCTTCACGCGTGGGTGTTAGCGTTACTGGCACTAACCTGACGCTGCCTGGGGTGTGACGCAGACCCTCTCTGACGCTAAAACCTAATTGATATCACCCGCCGGGCGATCAGGGGGTTAAACCTTTATTGGGTTATATACACGGCGGGTGCCCTGACACTATAAAAAGCAAACTAACTAACCAGCGTCACCCGTAACACTTATATGGTGATCACTGGTGAAAGGGTTAACTAGGGGCAATCAGGGGGTTAAAACCTTTATTAGATAATATATGGGGGTACCTGACGCTATAAAAACCTGCGGCGAACCTAAAAAAAATTACCAGCTACCGATCTGCATCACCGACACTAAGACGGCGTTTAGAAAAACGATTGCTTAGCGACAGTGGTGATGGGGGTGAAAGGGTTACCTGGGGGGGCGATCAAGGGGGTTAAACCTTTATTAGATAATATATTGGGGTACCTGACGCTATAAAAACATGCGGCGAACCTAAAAAAAATTACTGGCTACGATCTGCATCACCGACACTAAGACAGCGTTTAGAAAAACAATTGCTTAGCGACAGTGGTGATAGGGGGTGAAAGGGTTACCTGGGGGGCGATCAAGGGGGTTAAACCTTTATTAGATAATATATTGGGGTACCTGACGCTATAAAAACCTGCGGCGAACCTAAAAAAAATTACCGGCTACCGATCTGCATCACAGACACTAAGACAGCGTTTAGAAAAACGATCGCTTAGTGACAGTGGTGATAGGGGGTGAAAGGGTTACCTGGGGGGCGATCAAGGGGGTTAAACCTTTATTAGATAATATATTGGGGTACCTGACGCTATAAAAACCTGCGGCGAACCTAAAAAAAATTACTGGCTACGATCTGCATCACCGACACTAAGACAGCGCTTAGAAAAACAATTGCTTAGCGACAGTGGTGATAGGGGGTGAAAGGGTTACCTGGGGGGCGATCAAGGGGGTTAAACCTTTATTAGATAATATATTGGGGTACCTGACGCTATAAAAACCTGCGGCGAACCTAAAAAAAATTACTGGCTACGATCTGCATCACCGACACTAAGACAGCGTTTAGAAAAACAATTGCTTAGCGACAGTGGTGATAGGGGGTGAAAGGGTTACCTGGGGGGCGATCAAGGGGGTTAAACCTTTATTAGATAATATATTGGGGTACCTGACGCTATAAAAACCTGCTGCGAACCTAAAAAAAATGACTGGCTGCCGATCGGCATCACTGACGCTAAGACAGCGATCAGAAAAATGATCGCTAAGCGACAGTGGTGATAGGCGGTGAAAGGGTTATCTGGGGGGTGATCAGGGGGTTAAACCTTTATTAGGGGGGGTTAGGGGGCTACACTGGACCTAAGACTAAACTTTGGTGACACTTTTACAGTCACAAATGTCACTGATTGCAGTGATCACTAAATAAATGGTCACTGCAATCAGTGACACTGTGACTGGGGGCTGGGGGGGTGATCTGGGGGGTGATCTGGGGTGTCTGGGGGGGCGATTTATGTCCCTATGTGTCCTGGTGTCAGTGTAGTGTTGTGTGCACTGACCTGATATCTTCTCTTGTACGGCGCTCAGTATATGTGAGCGCCGCACCAGAGATGACATAACTTCCTCCTGCTCCCTCTGTCTGACACAGACAGAGGGGGCATTTCCATTCGCCGGGAGCGATCGCGAGGGGGTGGCCAGAAACGAATGGCTGCCCCCTCATCCCGGAACGCTCCCGGACACTTAGCCACCGCTCACTGTACAGAAGGGGGGTCCGATTGGACCCCCCAACTATACAAAGGCAATCACGTACACTCTACGTGATTGTGCCTGTCGGTGCCATTCTGCCGACGTATATATACAGTGAGCGGTCGTTAAGTGGTTAAAGACTTGCATGCGAAGAAATCATCTCCTAGAGACTGAGTTTTAGAGTCTGGGTCAGGCCTGACCAAGCGTTAGAGTTTAGTTGCTGCGTCACAGGGTGCTTAGTTAACGACCGTTACATGTGGTATGTCATTACTGTATTTCTCTAACATGTAGTATGCTATTCGCTGCAGGGCTCTGCAAGAAGCACGTGTGATTTGTTATAACTGTTGATCTATTATACTAAGAGAGAGTAAACTCGTTATTCTTTAATCGCTTTGCATTGGTGTTTGAATTTTACCATAGAGTATAAGAGATATTACCCTAGACTAACTGTGCCAGAGTGGGTCGAGTAAATTGCCGGGGATTGGCGGTGCTGTGTGCAGGGCCCTAGACCAAATTCAGCGGCTCTCTTAGTTCAGGGTGCGCTACACATGGGGGTTCTCGTCCGGGATCCTGATACAGCAAGTGAACACGCCAGAGGTACCGGCATGGACCCGCTAACAGTAAAAGCGTGGTGCGAAGCATCTAGAGCAGAGCCAGACAAGTCGGTAGTCATCAGCCTCCCAGGGGAGGAGTGGTCAACAGAGACGGTAAAGCAGCTAATGCTGTCCGTGTCCCCAGATCATACACCGTGGGTGACGGAGATAAAATCAGGCCCAGATATCTCGTATCAGTATGCACTAGTGGAGTACTGGGGCGGGATGCCAGAGACTTTCAAGCGCAACTGTGTGCGGACGCCAGACAACAAAACCTATAGGTTGGCACACGCAATGACTATAAAGAAGGAGCCATCACCAACGGGATCACCGCAAGGGGCAACCCGTGTCTCACCTAAAAGAAGAGACAGGGCGACGCCTCCGGCGGCACCTGCACCTGTCACTGCCATATCACCAGAACTGATAAATGCTATATGGGATCTGCTAACAAAGTGTCAGAAGACAAGCACGGTACATGTAGAAACTAGCTACCGGAGATTAAAGACATTCTCAGGGAAGCTCCCTGTCCCTGCGGGGGAGGAAGATTTTGATACTTGGGTGGAGCAGGCATTGCAGGCAGTAGAGGCATGGGAGGTGCCTGAAGCGCAGAAGAGGCAACAAGTGATAGAGAGCCTGAAAGGCGCAGCTGCAGAAGCAGTGAAAAGCTTCCGGTTTGGGAATACAGATTGCACGGCTCAAGACTGCCTAGCCATGCTACAGGAGGAGTTCGGTCAGTTAGAAAAGGTGACAGAGATGATCTACCAATTCGAACATACTTTCCAACAGCCGAGTGAGAAGCTTTCGGAGTATGTCAGAAGACTGAACAGGTTGCTGTGCAAAATTGTATTGAAGAAGCGAATGATGTCCAAAGATACAGATGCAGCCAGAATGAAGCAAGTCCTGAAGGGAGCGTTGCGCTCGGATCCAGTCTGGCTTCACCTGAAAACCTCGGGAGGAGGAACGTCACTGACCTACTCTGACTTGATAAAAATCATCAGAGATGAGGAGGCACTGCAGCAGGACCAACAAATGATTAAGACAAATGCTGCCCCTGCACCAGTGATGGTCAACCCAGTGATGACCCCTGAAAGAGACTCAGAAGTAGACACTTTAAAATCACAAATGTCTAAGGTGTTAGAGATGCTGACCTCTCTGATAGCAAAAGATCCAGAGTGTCCCGAGAGAGAAGTACCAAGGAAGGAACTATTCCCAATTGCCTCAGCACCCGCATCTCTACAAGAATGGGGAGATATAGTCTGTTTGAACTGTGGGGGAATTGGCCATATTGCAGCTGTGTGTTCGAGCCCCAGAAAGAAGAAAATAGACAACCGCAAGCCGGCAAAAAACTTCAGAGGGCCCCGGTGAAGGAGTCAACCGGGTGCCCATCATCTTCAGTGAGCTCCAAACTGAACGAGAAGCTAAAGAAGAGAAAAGACAAAACCCCTCAGAGGAAACACAGTATCCCTCAGCAGGGATACACCCCAAAGAGCAAGGGCAAGACCCCTCAGAAGAGGCACAGCATTCCCCAAAGGGGATGCACACCTAAGAAAGACAATAACATCCCTCAGCGGGTTTGTACACCCATTAAGAGGAGGGAAATCAATGCATATCAGGCCCAAGAAAGACTAAAGTCCAAAGGGAGTTGGACGAAAGAAAGTCCGAAGGGAAAGGACCAGAAGAAGGTGAACTCTGCCAGGCCATATCCAGAGAAGCTGGTAGGCCCATCTCCTATAGTACCCATTCAAGTGGAGGGAGTCTACACAAGAGCCATCTTGGATACTGGGGCACAAGTGACCCTACTATACAGGGATTTCTATGACAAACACTTAAGTCATCTACCCATCCAGAAGATAGAAGAGCTGGAAATATGCGGAATTGGCACCCAGAGTTTCCCTTACGATGGCTACCTGCCCATCAAGATGACCTTTGACCCATCCGTGGCTGGGAAGGCTGAAATGTTCGACACCCTGGCAGTTGTGTGCCCTCGGCCGCCTGGAGCCAATAAGAGTTTCCTTATAATAGGGACGAATACGGATCTGGTCCGGAGACTCCTGACCCCTCTAGTACAAGGGGGGGCCCTGCAGTCACCAAGATCCATCCCATGCTGAAGACGGCCTACCAACGACTGGTCTTGGAGCAGAAGACCCCTGAAGAGGGGATAGGGAAGGTGTGGAGACTTGGAAGAAAAGGGGTAGTGTTGCAGCCTGACGAAGTAACCTGTCTAAGAGCCACTGTGAAGCTTACTTGGGAACAACCTGGACCCTTTGTCATGCTGGAGACCGACCCAAGGGAAGAACACTCGGGTTTGGAAGTGATCCCAGAAGTGGTTCCGCTGAAGGCCCTGAAGAAGGCCCATTGTAGAGTTCCGGTGAGTGTCAGCAACACTACAGGTGGTCCCATGGAGATACCCGCCAGAATGCTGCTGGGCCAGGTGAGCCCTGCTGCCCTGGTTGCCCTGTCAGAAGTCAAGGGGAACGGGTGAAAGAGGAGATGTTTGGGAGACGCTCTCTATGGAAAACCCGAATCTACCCAGGGCTTGGAAGGAGAGAGCCAAGGCCCAGTTGACCAGATGGGAGAAGATCTTCTCCAAAGATGAGTTTGATGTGGGGTGTGCAAGGAGTGCCACCCATCGAATCCGCCTCCAGGAAGACAAGCCCTTCAGAGAAAGGGTCAGGCGGGTCCCACTAGCAGATCTGGAGGATCTGAGGGAACAACTCGCAGAACTCAAGAGGACTGGTGTGATCCGGGAGTCTAGAAGCCCCTATGCCTCCCTGATAGTGGTGGTCAGGAAGAAGAATGGGTCGTTGAGGCTATGTATAGACTACAGGAATCTCAACAGGAGAACCATCCCTGACCAGTACACCACTCCCAGGATAGAGGATGCCCTGCAGAGTTTGTCTGGAGCAAAATGGTTCAGCGTTATGGATCTCAAAAGCGGGTACTACCAGATCCCTATGCATCCAGAAGACAGCTTTCATAACCCCAGTGGGGTTCTTTGAATTTGACCGAATGCCTCAGGGACTGTCTGGAGCTCCCGCCACCTTCCAACGTCTCATGGAGAAGACTGTAGGAGACATGAACCTTATCGAAGTCCTTGTGTACCTGGACGATGTCATTGTCTTTGGGAGAACCTTGGAGGAACACGAGGAGAGGCTGGAGAAGGTATTGAGAAGACTCGGTAAGGAGGGGCTCAAGCTTTCGCCCGAGAAGTGTCAGTTCTACCAGTCTTCCGTTAACTATCTGGGACACATGGGGGCTGATTTACGAAACGTTTGCGCCATGAGTATTGGCGCATCTGCGTGCGCAATGGCTGTTTTGGTATTTACAAAACATTAGCGCCTGTAGCGCAGCCCTATTTGCCATTTACTATAGTGTTGTCGGCGGACGGGAGGAGGCGCTCAGCGCGCCACTATGGACCTGGCGCACGGCATGTTAAACTCTAAATATAAAGAAGCTGGAAGTGAGAATATAATGGGGGTGACATGGGGTGATGTGAGGAAGTGTAGGGACACCTGCCCAAATAACAAACATGGCCAAAATAGAGTGAGAAAGTAACTTTTTCAAAACCAGCCCGCTGCGCCGGCAAGTACGATTCGAGCTGCGGGAGGTTTTTTTGAGCTCAGCGCGGGAATTTCAATGGTTTAAATACGCCGGTTCACTGCGCCGGCAAAATCTTAGTAAATGTCAAGTCACCTAAGTCAATTTGCATAAGTTGAACAGGCGCAGCTCTGAACTTGCCAGTGCGCCTGCAAAATGACATTTCTAAAGGAAAAAAAAAACCATTTAAAAGCAGCCGCGGCTGTAATGAATTGTCGGCTCCCGTCATTGAAAGTCATTGCTAACCAAAAAAAAAAAAAGCGTGGGGGTCCCCCAAATTCCATAACCAGGCCCTTCAGGTCTGGAATGGATATTAAGGGGAACTCCGCTGCAAATTTAAAAAAAAAATGACGTGGGGTTCCCCCAAATATCCATACCAGGCCCTTCAGATCTGGCATGGATTTTAAGGGGAACTCCACCCCAAATTAAAAAAAAAATGGCGTGGAGTCCCCCCAAAAATCCACACCAGACCCTTATCCGAGCACGCAACCTGGCCGGCCGCAGGGGAAGAGGGGGGGGACGAGAGCGGCCCCCCCTCCCTCCTGAACCATACCAGGCCACATGCCCTCAACATGGGGAGGATGTCCCCATGTTGATGGGGACAAGGGCCTCATCCCCACAACCCTTGCCCGGTGGTTGTGGGGGTCTGCGGGCGGGGGGCTTATCGGAATCTGGAAGACCCCTTTAACAAAGGGGACCCCCAGATCCCAGCCCCCCTATGTGAATTGGTAAGGGGGTACATTGTACCCCTACCATTTCACGAAGAAAGTGTAAAAAATGACAAGAGCCGGTTTTAGACAATTCCTTTATTAATGTCTTCTCTTTTCTTCCTTCTTCTTCCATCTTCTTCTTCTTCCATCTTCTTCTTCTTCTTCTTCTTCCATCTTCTTCTTCTTCTTCCATCTTCTTCTTCTTCCATCTTCTTCTTCTTCTTCCATCTTCTTCTTCTTCTTCCATCTTCTTCTTTTCTCCATTCGGGTTTCTTCCTCCATCTTCCTCTTCATCTTCATCTTCCTTCTTCTTTCGGTCTTCTCGTCCGCATCTTGCTCCGGCGTCTTCCCTTCTTCTTTCTTCTCCAGCCGCTCCGTTTGAATTGGAGGTTCCCGCTGTGCGACGCCTCAGTTCTCCACTTGGTCTGTTGCCCCCCGGTGGCTCCGCCCCCCTCTGACACCACGGGGAAAGTCCCCGTGAAATCCATGTGCGTCACAGGGGAGCGGGGTCACCGGGTGTAAGCGGACCCTATGGGGAACGGAAGAACTGAAGCGTCGCACAGCGGGAAACTCCAATTCAAACGGAGCGGCCGGAGAAGAAAGAAGCAAGATGCGGACGAGAACACCGAAAGAAGGAAGATGAAGATAATGATGAAGAGGAAGATGAAGATGGAGGAAGAAACCCGAATGGAGAAAAGAAGAAGATGGAAGAAGAAGAAGATGGAAGAAAGGAGAAGACATTAATAAAGGAATTGTCAAAAACCGGCTCTTGTCATTTTTTACATTTTTTACACTTTCCTTGTGAAATGGTAGGGGTACATTTGTACCCCATTACCATTTCACACGGGGGGGGGCGGGATCTGGGGGTCCCCTTTGTTAAAGGGGTCTTCCAGATTCCGATAAGCACCCCGCCCGCAGACCCCCACAACCACCGGGCAAGGGTTGTGGGGATGAGACCCTTGTCCCCATCAACATGGGGACATCCTCCCCATGTTGAGGGCATGTGGCCTGGTACGGTTCAGGAGGGAGGGGGGGCCGCTCTCGTCCCCCCCTTTTCCCCTGCGGCCGGCCAGGTTATGTGCTCGGATAAGGGTCTGGTGTGGATTTTTGGGGGGACTCCACGCCATTTTTTTTTAAATTTGGGGTGGAGTTCCCCTTAAAATTCATGCCAGATCTGAAGGGCCTGGTATGGATATTTGGGGGGAACCCCACGTCATTTTTTTTTAAATTTGCAGTGGGGTTCCCCTTAATATCCATTCCAGACCTGAAGGGCCTGGTTATGGAATTTGGGGGAACCCCCACGCTTTTTTTTTGTGTAATCAAAGACTTTCAATTACTTTTATCTGTATTGACGGGAACCAGCAATTCATTACAGCCGCAAGGACTTTTAAATGACTATTATTTTACTTTAGAAATGTAATTTTGCTCTCCAACTGTTATAAACATGGAAAACATGTGCTACTTTACAAGCATACTATAGACACCCCCCGGTATGATATTTAGGGCCAGTTCACACCGGATGCAGTACAGTGCGTTTTTTTGATGCCTGAAAAACGCAAAGAAAGTTGATCACATTAATGCCAATGGCATAGTTCACACCACTGCAGTCCATTCCAGTGCGTTTCAGAAAGCAAAAAAAAAAATTGGTCATGCTGCATTTTTTAGGTACATAAGGGCTCTTTCACACGGGGCGGATCCGTGCAGATCCGCCCCGTGAAGCTCCGCTTGCTCAGCGGGGATCGCTCCGTTGATCCCCGCTGAGCCGACGGATGACTGGGCGGTCCCCGCACACTGTGCAGGGACCGCCCTGTCAGAGCGCCGCTCTCCCCTATGGGGAATCGGATGACGACGGACCGTAGAGTCCGTTGTCATCCGATCCGCTCCGCCGACGGAAGGAAAATAGGGTTTTCCTCCGTCACACTTTGGCGGAGCGGATGTCAGCGGACATGTCTCCGCTGACATCCGTGCCTCCATAGGGGTACATGGAGGATCCGTTTTAGGTCCGCCTAAAAAACTGACAGGCGGACCTGAACGGACCTCCGTGTGAAAGGGGCCTAACTGTACTGGACCGCAGTAAAACACATCAAAAACGCAACGGAACGTACCAAAAATGCACTAGAATGCACCGCAACGCACCTAAATGCACCCAAGACGCACTGCAACACACTTGTCCTAAGTGAAAAGAGGGGGAAAAAAACACTGGACTGCATCAAAAATGCACTGGAATGTGTCAAAAACGCGCATGCAGAAAAGCACCTGGAACGCACCCAGACTGCGTTTCTATGGTGTGAACTAGGGCCAGTTCACACCATAGAAACGCAATCCGGATGCGTTCCAGGTGCTTTTCTGCATGCACGTTTTTCATGCGTTCCAGTGCATTTTTGGTATGTTTTTGATGCAGTCCAGTGCTTTTTTTTCACCCCTCTTTTTTATTAACCATAGATAAGGACAAGTGTGTTCCAGTGCGTTTTTGGTGCATTTAGGTGCGTTCCAGTGCGTTTATGATGCGTTTTGATGCGTTCCAGTACAGTCCAGTGCAGGTAAAATGCAGCATGTTCTACTTTTTGGGTGGAACTGGAACGCACTGGAACAAACACTGCCATTTAGAGCCATATAACCAACTTTCCATGCATTTTGGATGCATAAAAAACGCAATGCACTGCATGTGGTGTGAAATGGCCCTTAAGCAATTTGGCATATTTAAAGGCACTTCTCCTTGTTTTGTTTTTGGTGTTTTCCAAATTGGTGACATTGATATATGTCCCTTAGGGTGGGACCTGGGCCCCCATTTTAAGGCCAATAACTAGAAGATAAGCCAGCCAAGTGGGGACTAGCAAATATAACAAGTCAGTTCCCATAGACTGCAATGGTATTTGTTGGTGGGGGGGGGGGGGAGGGGTGATTGTCCCATCTCTAATTTTGTAGCATGCTGGATGATGTGCTTAATTTTGGACAGGGGGAGGGGGGGGGTTATTTTTTGCTAGCTGCATTGGTGTTGTTCTGCACATGCCCAGCCAGTTAGTTTTTTTTTTTGGGTGCTTTTTGTGTGTGAACAGCACCTGGGTATTTCTGGGCATGCTCAGAGAGTGTTTTGATGGGTTAGTAATTTAACAGGTGTGGCCACTTTGAATTTCAGTCTCTACATTGAGTGAACTTGCATTTTTGGTGTTTCATGGACTGTGCATGTGTTTTCAATTGCCTCATTAGCACACAAACATATGTTATATAAAGCTCACAGAGCAGTCGGGCGTGTGTGTGTGTGTGTGTGTGTGTGTGTGTGTGTGTGTGTGTGTGTGTGTGTGTGTGTGTGTGTGTGTGTGTGTGTGTGTGTGTGTGTGTGTGTGTGTGTGTGTGTGTGTGTGTGTGTGTGTGTGTGTGTGTGTGTGTGTGTGTGTTGGTGTAACACATGTATTTTATTTTTTATGTCTTTGCAAAACAAGTGATTGGTTAACTTTTGGTGTTAGGGAAATGTTCCCCTGAAATAATTCTGATGTTGTTTGTTCACTTTGATTTAATTGTCTGTGCTGCATTATTTTTGGCCAAAAATTGCTCAAGATGTTGTGAGTCTGTAACTGTTTCAAATTGACCATGTTTTTTATTTTGCCTTCCCTTTTGTTTTGTTGAACAATAAAATTAGATGGAAAGTTTTGATGTTTGTTTTGTGTTTTCTTTTGACAGCTGTCACATTTGTTGCAAACAAAACGGGTGTAATTTGTCTACCCTGGTGCCTTCATGGTAGTATATGCATGTATTGTATTGTATTGTGTGCTGCCATGGAGCGTCACCAGGAAATGAAAAATACAGAGCGGTAAGTATTCAACTTTCCTTTTTTACTGCAGTGGTTCTCAGCCTCATGCCGCGTACACACGATCGTGATTCACGGCGGTGAAAACACCGCCGTGAATCACGACATGAAATAAAATGAAAAACGAGGGAACGGCATTTTCCCCCACACACGACCGTTTTTCCCTTCATTTTTTTCTTTGTCGAGAAAAACAACCGTCTGGGCTCCGCGGCAGTGTCTCCCTATGGGAAAACTGCCGCGGAAAAAAATGATGGAAAAAACGATGAGAAAATTTAGAACATGTTCTAATTTTTCTCATCGTGATTAATGCCGTTTTTCCCATCGGGAAAAACGGCAAAAAGCCCACAGACGATCGTTTTTCTCGTCCAAAGGAAAAAATGTCATTTTTCCCGACGGGAAAAATGATCGTGTGTACGCGGCATTAGTCCTCAAGTACCCCCAAGAGGACATGTTTTGTGAATTTTTCTTATCGAGAATTGCTGTCCAAAAATCAAAACCATTGACTGTGATTTAAAGCACATGTGCAGGATGAAGGAAAACCTGCAAACCTGGCCTGTTGGGGGTACTTGAGAAGCACTGATTTAGAGAACTGCACTTAAAAATAGCTCAAGGCCATACAATTCTAATTGTGGGCATTTTGAGGGAAACAAAGTAAGTGTTAGAACCCCTGCGTGTGTTTTTTTTTTAGATTTATTTTTTGTAGTTTGGCTTTTGTGTCTCCTTTTCTTAACATTGGCTTCACTTCTTGTCACACAGCTAAACAGGAAGTGAAGGTAAAACCCTACCAATGTCTTTTCTTTGGGACACACAGATCAATCTAACTAGTGTCCCCATTGAACAAATTGCACTCTAGCACTTTGTTGTGTACACCCCAAATCATTGGGTAGTTTGGGGTTTAGTAAAGACAAATCCACTCTGCAGTAAAAATGTAGCTGCTGAAAATCTGAAGGAAAGTACTGGTGATTGGATGTTGCAATCATGTAAAAGCAAAGATGGTGTTTTTTTTGGCTTGCATGTCCCCCTCAGATATACAGCAAGTGCACTTGTAGTGCAAAGTAGATTTGCCTTTAGTAAATAAACCCCACAGTCCAAACTACCTAATAAATTGTGGTGTACCCCGCAATATGCTGGAGAGCAATGTGCATAATGGGGAAAGTATTTAGACTGACCTGTGTGTCCCCAAGGAAAGACATTGTTAGGGATTTTCCCTCACTTCCTGTGTGGCTATGTGACAGGAAGTGAATTATTTGGAAGGATAAAGTGGCCAAATTATTTAGTTTAACTTTTCAAAGACTCATTCCTAAGTTGAATTGTGATGCATGTCAATGGCCCATTTCGACCCTCTTTAATCACTTGAGATCAGCGCTATAACTGATCGACGGCCACAGCATGGTCCTCAATTGCCGGGAGTCCGTCAATAAACGTCCTCCCCCCCCTCTTGCCGCCATCCGGTGCTTCTCCGGGCTCTCCCGTGCCATCTGGGGCTCGGAGAACGATTTGGAGATGACTGGTGACCAGATGGTCATCAGTCATCTCTATGACCGTCGGAGGCGCGGGCACGATGTTATGACATCACACCGTGTTCCCGTATGTTAACCAAGCCGTGATCTCGGCTGTCAGCATGAGATTGGTGGTTTTTTTTGGAGCAATATCATGCTTTCCAGCCTGGAGGAGAGATGCGGGGTCTTATTGACCCCGCATCTCTCCATAAAGAGGACCTGTCACACACATTCCTATTACAAGGGATGTTTACATTCCTTGTAATAGGAATAAAAGTGATCCAAAAAAATTAAAAAAATTAAAAAAAGAGTAAGAAATACAAAAAAGTAAAAAAACTAAATAAAAAAAAAAGCAAAAATAAGAAAAAACGCCCATGTCCCCGGTAGCTCGCGCTCAGAAGCGAACACACACGTAAGTCCCGCCCACATATGTAAACGCCGTTCAAACCACACATGTGAGTTATTGCTGCATGCGTTAGAACGAGTGCAACAATTCTAGCACTAGACCTCCTCTGTAATGCCAAAATGGTAACGTGTAAAAAAAATTTAAAGCATCGGCTAGGGAGATTTTTAATTACTGAAGTTTGGTGTCATGCCATGTGTGTGCGCAATTTTAAAGCGTGACGTGTTAGGTATCTATTTACTCAGTGTAACAACATCTTTCACATTATACCAAAAAATTGGCCGTAACTTTACTGTTTTGTAATATTTTTAGCAAACAAAAGGCGTTTGAAAATTTATTGCGCAAATACCGAGCGAGATAAAAATTTGCAATGACTGCCATCTTATTCCCTAGGGTGTCTGCTCCAAAAACATATATAATGTTTGGTGTTTTGAAGTAATTTTATAGCCATAAATTTATGATTTTTACATGAAGGAGAGAAGTGCCAGAATAGGCCCAGTGCTGAAGTGGGTAAAATATCCATTTTTTTTTTTTTTTAAACTCGGTCTTTTGTATTTATCGAAAAAAATAAAAAATAAAACACAAAGGTGATCAAATAGCACCAAAAGCAAGCTCTATTTGTGTGCCAACAAATAAAACATTTTCATTGGGTTACAGTGTTGTATGAGCGCGCAATTGTCATTAAAAGTGCATCAGCGCTGAAATGTGAAACTTGGTCTGGGCAGTGCGCAAGTGGTTAATATAAGGCTACATGCACACGGATGTTTTTCCAACCGCTTGTTTGAGTGTTTTTTGCAGCTTAAAAACATCTCTCCATGTTAGCCTATGGCCTCATGGCCACCATGGCGTTTTGGAGCTGTAAATGGCATAGGCGTTTTTAGGCCCCATGTAGACGGGACGCTGGTGCAAAGTGTTCTGAACTAAGGTTGAAAGTGGCGTTTAGAAAGGTGCGCTTTGTGGCGTTTGCATGCCGTGTTTTACCACATTTGCGTGTATATGATGAGGAGCCGCCCTAAGCTCCAAAAACAGTATTATTTACGATTTTAGCTATTTAGTGAGACCAGAGTGATATCAGCAGCTGAGAGCAGCAGTGTAGTTGTATTTAGCGTGTCACTTGCCACAAGTTGTGGATTGTCCACTTGCCTCGTCAGCTGCCCCAAGTTGTGGATTGTCCACAATGCAATGGAAGCAATTTCTTTTATATATATATATATATATATATATATATATATATATTATGGTTTTTCATCATTTGCCATAAATTTGGAGTTTATCAATGTAAAAAAAATAGGTCACCTTTAAAAACGCTTCTAAACTAAAATGCGGCTAAACGCCGGTACCGCGTCTGAAACGTGGAAATCTTTGGCGTCTGAAGGCATTTTGAGGGTTTGGGTTTTTAAACGCAACTGCAGATTTTTTTTGCCAGGCCAAAAACAGTGTTTTGGATGTAATAGAATTCAATGGACCCGCATCCAAAACGCAAGTACCGCAATTTTGCGGCGTTTTTTTGTTTTACCTGTTTATAGCTGGTTGTTAAAGGAAATGTAAAAAAAAAAAAAGGTTAAAAAAATAAGTAAATAAAAAAAAACAGCGTGTGGTCCCCCCCCAGGTCCATACCAGGCCCTTGGGTCTAGTATGGATTCAAAGGGGACCCCCCCCAAAAAAAACTGGCGTGGGGGTCCCCCCGGAAACCATACCAGGCCCTTCAGGGTCCCCTAAAAATACACACCAGACCCTTTATCCGAGCACTCAACATGGCAGGCCTTAGGGGAAAAGGGGGGGACGAGAGAGCGGCCCCCCTCCCTCCTGAACCGTACCAGGCCGCGTGCCCTTAACATGGGGGGTTTGGTGCTTCGGGGCAGGGGGGCGACCTGCGGCCCTCCCCACCCCAAAGCACCCTGCCCCCATGTTGATGGGGACAAGGGCCTCTTCCCGACAACCCTGGCCGTTGGTTGTCGGGGTCTTCGGGCGCAGGGCTTATCGGAATCCGGGAGCCCCCTTTAATAAGGGGGACCCCAGATACCTGCCCCCCACCCTATGTGAATGAGTATGGGGTACATCGTACCCCTACCCATTCACCTGGTGGCAAAATAAGTCAATAAAAAAAACCACTGGTTTGAAAAGTAATTTATTGGGCAGCTCCGGGGGTCTTTCTGCCGGGCCCCCGCTATCTTCTGCTAGCTCTTTTGCTAGCGGGGGTCCCGGGCTTCCTCGCCGTCTTCTTCCGACTTCGGGGGTCTCTTGTTCTGTTCTCCGGTTCTTCTCCTGCTCTCCGACGTCTTCTCCACGATCTCCGGTTCTTTCTGCCTTCTGCCGGGCCCCCGCTATCTTCTTCCAGCTCTTTTGCTAGCGGGGGCCGGTCTTCTACGTCGCCTTCTTCCCTCTTCTCTTCGCCCGATGTTGCCTCGTCGCTGTCCACCGCTGCAATGATCTGTCCGAGCAGCGGTGCCACTTTTATTGGCATGGGGCGTGGTCACCGGATGATAACACCGCTGACCCCGCCCCCGTTTCACGTCACAGTCCCATCATTCCCCGGGACTGTGACATCATACAGGGGCGGGGTCAGCGGTGGCATCATCTGGTGACCGCGCCCCATGCCAATAAAAGTGGCACCGCTGCTCGGACAGATCATTGCGGCGGTGGACAGCAACGAGGCAACATCGGGCGAAGAGAAGAGGGAAGAAGGCGACGAAGAAGACCGGCCCCCGCTAGCAAAAGAGCTGGAAGAAGATAGCGGGGGCCCGGAAGAAGGCAGAAAGAACCGGAGATCGTGGAGAAGACGTCGGAGAGTGGGAGAAAAACCGGAGAACAGAAGAAGAGACCCCCGAAGTCGGAAAAAGATGGCGAGGAAGCCCGGGACCCCCGCTAGCAAAAGAGCTAGCAGAAGATAGCGGGGGCCCGGCAGAAAGACCCCCGAAGACGGCGAGGAAGCCCGGGACCCCCGCTAGCAAAAGAGCTAGCAGAAGATAGCGGGGCCCGGCAGAAAGACCCCCGGAGCTGCCCAATAAATTACTATTCAAACCTGTGTTGTCTTTTTTATTGACTTATTTTCCCACCAGGTGAATGGGTAGGGGTACGATGTACCCCATACTCATTCACATAGGGTGGGGGGCCGGCATCTGGGGGCCCCCTTTTTAAAGGGGGCGCCCTGATTCCGAAAAGCCAACCGCCCGCATACCCCGACAACCAACGGCCAGGGTTGTCGGGAAGAGGCCCTTGTCCCCATCAACATGGGGGCAGGGTGCTTTGGGGTGGGGGGGCCGCAGGTCGCCCCCCTGCCCCGAAGCACCAAACCCCCCATGTTGAGGGCATGCGGCCTGGTACGGTTCAGGAGGGAGGGGGGGCCACTCACTCATCCCCCCCCTTTTCCCCTGCGGCCTGCCAGGTTGCGTGCTCGGATAAGGGTCTGGTTTGGATTTTGGGGGGACCCCCACGCCGTTTTTCAGCTTAAGGGGGTTCACCTTAAAATCCAGACCAGACCTAAGGGTCTGGTTTGGATTTTGGGGGGACCCCCACGCCGTTTTTCGGCTTAGGGGGTTCACCTTAAAATCCAGACCAGACCTAAGGGCCTGGTATGCTCCTGGAGGGGAACCCATGCCGGTTTTTTCATTAAAATTTGGCCTGGAGTTCCCCTTCATGATTCATACCAAACATGGGACAGCGAGGCTGCCGAGGACCAGCGCGGTGACATCGCACTGGACACATTCTCGGCCGGCTAGTCTCCTCTAGGACACGACTTGAGCGGCTGCTTCACGCGCTCAGGTCGTGTCCAGGTCGCCTGGCAGAGTCGCGCTGTCCCTGTGTCAGCCGGCACACGAGTCGCCCGCAAGTCGGATCCGACTTCCCGGGCGACCTCTACTCAAATCAATGGGCTCCCATAGGGAACCATTCATTTTCAATAGAGCGCCGCTGACATTTCTATTTACTATAACAGTGCGCCGCTGCTTCCTGCGCCCAGTGAAGGAGTTATCAGGCGCACCAATTAAGGTTAGAAGCAGCGCAGCGCACTGTTATTAGTAAATCAGTCCCCTAGTGTCTGAAGAAGGGGTGGCCACAGACCCCGAAAAGTTGTAGGCAGTTACCTCCTGGCCACGGCCCACTACAGTAACAGAGCTCAGATCCTTCTTGGGGTTCTGCTCCTATTATTGGAGGTTTGTAGAGGGATTTGCCCGAATCGCCAGACCGCTGAATGAACTACTAAAGACCGAAGGGGAAGAGGACGACTCAGGGCCCAGGAAGCCAAGAGAGTCAGTCAAAGATCAGTGGAACCAGAAGTGTGAAGAGGCCTTCCAGGCGTTGAAGAAGAGCCTAACCACTGCCCCAGTCTTGGCCTGCGCAGACCCAACAAGACCCTATGAACTACACGTAGATGCCAGTCATGATGGTCTGGGAGGAGTGCTTTACCAAGAGCATGAAGGGCAACTGCGGCCCATTGCCTACGTGAGCAGGAGCCTGACCCCCTCTGAGAAGAACTATCCCACTCTCAAGTTGGAGTTCCTGGCCCTTAAGTGGGCGGTGGTTGACAAGCTTAAAGACTACCTGTATGGGGCAGAGTTCACTGTGAAGACAGACAACAACCCCCTTACTTACCTCTTCACCACAGCAAAGCTGGATGCCACAGGACACAGATGGCTGGCCACCCTGTCTGGGTTCAATTTCAGCCTGAAGTACAGGCCAGGGTCTGGAAATCGAGATGCGGACGCCCTGTCTAGGAGATCTCATGCCCACACCAGTGAGACAGAAGACTGGACCCAAGTGGCACCTGACGGGGTGCGGGCCCTTTGTCAAGGGGCTGAATTACAAACCAGAGGAGGCTCAAGGGCAGAAGAGATAGGAGTTACCATGGTAGGAGTTCCCAAACAATACTGTGGAGTAACTCAACTGGAAGAAGACAATCTGCCAAAACTGTCAAAGAAGGAGCTGAGAGGTGATCAACTGGAATACCCTATGGGAAGATTGGTTCTGGAGGCCCTGGAGAATCAGGATCCAAATAGACTCCTGCGTCACCCCTCAAGGGAAGCTCGCCTATTGAGAAAGGAGTGGGACAGGTTGCAGGTACATCAGGGAGTGGTCTACCGAAGGGGCCCCTCTGATGACCTGGAGCATAAATGGCAATTGTTTCTTCCCGAGAAACACAGAGACTGTTCTGGTCACCCTACATGACAACCACAGCCTCTGGGGGCTGAAAGAACCTTTCAACTCATCAGAAGTCGGTTCTATTGGCCCTGCATGAGGGCTGAGGTGGAGGAGTATTGCCATTCATGTGCACGCTGCATCCAGCGGAAGACTTTAACCCATCAAGCTGCCCCAATGGGCCATCTACAAAGTCAAGGCCCGATGGATCTGGTATGCATTGATTTCCTCTGCCTCGAACCCGACCTGAGTGGACTGGGAAATGTTCTGGTGATAACCGATCATTTCACCCGGTATGCCCAAGCTTTCCCAACCAAAGACCAGAAGGCTTCTACGGTGGCCAAGGTACTTATGGAGAAGTATTTCGTCCACTATGGGCTACCGCAGCGACTCCATTCAGATCAAGGGAGGGACTTTGAGAGTCGGCTGAATCGGGAACTCCTGGATTCTTTAGGGATCAAGAAAACCCGAACCACCCCTTACCATCCACAAGGAGATGCTCAGCCGGAGAGGTTTAACCGAACCCTGCTCAACATGTTGGGGACTCTGAATAGCGAGAAGAAACAACATTGGAGCAGACACATAGCAGCCATAGTACACGCTTACAACTGTACCACTAGTGATGCTACAGGCTACTCCACCTACCGACTCATGTTTGGGAGAGAAGCAAGGTTACCCGTAGACCTGGCCTTTGGCACTTCCCTAGACCATTCCTCAGCCACATCCCACAAAGGATATGTGGACAGACTCAGATACAGCTTGAAGTTAGCCTATGAACAGGCCCAGGCGGCCTCAGATCAAAGGGGAGCCCGCAACAAAAGGAACTTTGACCTGAAGGTCCGGATTCAGGACCTGCAGCCTGGGGACCGAGTACTGCTACGCAATCTGGGGGTCCCTGGAAAACACAAACTTGCAGACAGATGGAGACCTGAACCCTATGTCATTTGTAAGAAGTTGCCTGGCCTACCTGTCTACAGGTTGAAGCCAGAAGGGAAGGTGGGGTCACTGAAGACCTGGCATCGGAACCACCTGCTCCCACTTTCCGAAGCAGTCAGGATACCTCCAGTGAGGGACTCCCCTGAACCAGCCTCCATCCTAGATACTCCCAGGCCAAACACTCGGTCCCAGACCTCTCGAGCTGAAGATACCGAGGCCTCTGAACTAAGTGGAGATGAAGGAAAAGAGCTTGATTGGTTGTGGCCCTCCCCAGCTCCAGGAGCTTCTGCTATAGATCTTCCAACCACTGAGGACACTATAGACAGTACACTGAATGCAGAGGCTACTGAGTTCATCCCATCTAGTCCTTTATCAGATCACTGGGAGGATGCCTGTGACACTTGCTCAGAGGAGGACCCCAGAGACTCTATATATCTTCCAGCTTCTGAGTCAGATGTCCAAGAGCCCGCCGTGTCCCCCGAGCCTGCTCCGGAAGAAGAACCTGTGGCGCCAGAGCCAGAAACTCCAAGAGAGCAAAGGGCTCGAAGAGTCATAAGACCTCCCAAAAAGTTGACCTACCCACAAATGGGGAAGAGCTCAGAAGATTCTGTGGTTACTGCCAGGAGGAGTGCAGAGAATCCGGATCCCTCCACTGTTCATTTGGTGGAGGGCAACCCCAACTCACTCTCTGGCACAGTTAGGCAGGCCATTCATGATAGTGTGACCTGTGGGCAAGGGAATTCAGCCCCTCAGTTTTGGTGGGAATTCCCTATGCCAACATCATACGCAACTTTGTCTAGGGTTGTACGTAGTGTATGCTGAAATTATCTTTGGGGACCAAAGAGTTTAAGTGGGGGGAGTGTGTAGCGGGGTCTCCTTTAAGACTCTCAGGACTACCTTACCCAGAACCCCATTTGGCACCCAGGGTACAATGTTGCCGCCGCAGAGACTCATGGGTGGAGCTATATAAGGAAGGGACGAGGCTAGGCTCGGTTTCTTTGGGACACGAGACTTCGGTGAACAAGTCCTCCTGTGCGGATCCGCTGGTGTGCAAGGCCTGAAGCCTGGGGCCTTGCGCAGCTACCAAAGAGCCTTCCACCCTACTGCGAGCCTGGGTGGCATCTGACTTTGTTATTCTTCAACCTTTGTTGGATCAGAGACCCAACCGCTGCAGACGCTGTGTGTGGAGACACAGCAGGTGGAAATCCCGGACTGGGATCGCGTCCGGAGGGGTGAGCGAGCACATGCTCAATCCATATACTTTATACTGTTGTTAGGCCTACAGACTGCCGAGGCCCACCCGCTTATATTTGAGACCCCACTGGAGATCCATAGCAGAACTGAGTCAAAGGGTCTCTAGTGAAGTGTTCCGTGTTGTTACTTTGACCCGTGGATTACAAATGTGTTCCTGAATGTGCACCACCATTAAAGACTTGCATGCGAAGAAATCATCTCCTAGAGACTGAGTTTTAGAGTCTGGGTCAGGCCTGACCAAGCGTTAGAGTTTAGTTGCTGCGTCACAGGGTGCTTAGTTAACGACCGTTACATGTGGTATGTCATTACTGTATTTCTCTAACATGTAGTATGCTATTCGCTGCAGGGCTCTGCAAGAAGCACGTGTGATTTGTTATAACTGTTGATCTATTATACTAAGAGAGAGTAAACTCGTTATTCTTTAATCGCTTTGCATTGGTGTCTGAATTTTACCATAGAGTATAAGAGATATTACCCTAGACTAACTGTGCCAGAGTGGGTCGAGTAAATTGCCGGGGGTTGGCGGTGCTGTGTGCAGGGCCCTAGACCAAATTCAGTGGCTCTCTTAGTTGGGGGTGCGCTACATTTATATAAAGTGTGGGTGAGCTTAAACTGTATCGCTATGCTGTGGTTCCTGTAGGCTTTGCGTGAGTGCAGGGGGGGGGGGGGTTGGTGGGGCCTCCATGTCCATTTTGCTTGGGGCCCCCAAATTCCTTCAAACGGCCCTGCCAGAGGTCCTGCAGCTTGCCAAAATGATCCGGGAAGATCACATGAGCTCAAACAACGAACAGATAGCAGCGCGGGATGCTCATTAGTAAATTAATAACAAATTATTTAACAAGAAAACATAGGACACTTACATATTAGATTCTTGATAGTCAGCATAGAAACCATATTGAAGCACCACAGGGCTGTTAGTATGTATCGGCAGTAGAGGCTTGTGGAGTCTCTGTAATGCTGATACATGCTGACAGCCCTGCTGTGCTTCTATCCAGTTTCTGTGCTGATTATCAAGAATCTAATATGTAAGTGTACTATTCATTCTTGTTGAATAAATGGTTATTAACCACTTAAAGGGGTTTGTAAAGCTTCGCGTTTTTTCAAATGAATGCATCCTATGCATTAAGGTGAAAAAACATCCGATGCTTACAAGCTTACAAGCATTTTCGGGCCTGTAACACACCGCTGTCAACCCCCAGCAATTGGCTCTACCCTACCTTGGCACAGTTAGTAAGGGATGATAGGATTGTGAGGCCTGTAACATTAGGTAACACAATCCAGCAACAAAAGCACACACACAGTGATATAGCTGACACTGACCGTTCTTCTGTACAGTAATAACACCAACACTGATCTGCTTAATCCTGGTAATTTTACTGAAGGAAATGATTAAACAAATAAACAGTATACTTTAGTACATGCAGAGCCCTGCAATAAAAGGTGTTCAGCAATAGACAAATATACAACACTGTGCAAAGATAATTAACAGACTCCCCTTTGCAGCTCTCCTCCCTCGTGGGCAAGATGGCGCCCAGCAATGTCTACACTGATAAGTCAGGCCTGACTGTAACTATGTGTAAGTCCCGCAGAGAAGAATCTTCGCTAGCAAATGGTGGTGCACTTTTGGAGATAATATTGTAATCCACAGGAATAAAGGTTGAACTTGGCGAACAAGAATAAAGCCACTACTGTTAATACATGCACTGTCCCTCCAGTGTGCGTATGCAAACTCTAGCGGGTGAGTCCCGAACAATAAACACTAGGCCTAGAGATCCTGCACTAATCTCTGAGCAGGTGCTCTCTCACCCAACCAGACCAGTCCACGTCCGTATCTTCCGTTGCTGTGCCTCGGTACACAGGTTCCACGACACCCGGGTCTTCGGTCCTCCTGGCAGCAGCTGGCGGATGGCAGGATGAGACGTCCCTCAGGCTCCTTGGTGGAAACGGAAGGCTCTTTGGTAATACAGGGCCTAGTCTTCAGCCCCTTTCTGGAACAGCAGACTCAGCAGAGAGTTCCACTTGCTGGGCGGACGATGTCCAAAGAGACCGTACTACGGTCCGCCACCTTCTTAAATACCCCGCCCCAGCAGTCCTTGCGCAGGGAAATGCATCCTGGGTATGGTAGTCTCTGGGCTTTAAAACAAACACCCATTGGAAAAAATGTACTTTTTTAAATTAAAAAATAAGACAACAGTAAAGTTAGCCCAATTTTTTTTATATTGTGAAAGATAATGATACGCCGAGTAAATTGATATCCAACATGTCACGCTTCAAATTTGCACCCGCTCGTGGAATGGCTACAAACTTTTACTCTTAAAAACGTTAAACAAATTCTATAGGTTCCATGTTTTGAGTAACAGAGGAGGTCTAGGGCTAGAATTATTGCTCTCGCTCTAACGATCGCGGTGATACCTCACATGTGTGGTTTGAACACCGTTTTCATATGCGGGCGCTGCTCACGTATGCATTCGCTTCTGAACGCGAGCTTACACTGTTCTTTAAAAAAAAAAAAATTGGGTCACTTTTATTACTATTACAAGGAATGTAAACATCCCTTGTAATAGAAAAAAAGCATGACAGGACCTCTTAAATATGAGATCTGGGGTCAAAAAGACCTCAGATCTCATATTTAGACTAAAATTCAATAAATCTATCTTGAAGCGGACCGCCCGCTCTTGAAGAGGATACCGGGGTTATGGTAGCTAGCTGCTGCCATAATAATGGTATTCCTCTTCAAAGTAGCGACGTAAAACGACGGCGGCAGGCCGGAAGTGGTTTATTTACTAATGGGGTTCCCTCGCTGCTATCTGTTTGTCGCATGTGCAGGTGCAGTTAGTCTTCCCATCTACAGGTGGCTCTGTGCCATTGTTACATGGAAAGCGGAGTCTCCTAAGAGAATGAAGCCCTTAGAGCAGCCTTTTCCAACCAGGGTACCTTCAGGTTTCTTGGCATAATGCCTAAAAATTTCCCAAAAATTGTATACAAGCTAGCGGGTGGATCAAGACTGCCTTTTAGTTACACAAAGCCACAGGTTTTTATTGTGCACCATTACAACCTTCTGGCCACCGGTGTCCTAACAACCATTGGTTCATCAAGGCAACCTGCACAGCTCCCTTGTTTTCTCCTCGCCTGCCCCTCTCTGTCAGCACTGGGGTCACATTAGCTCAGTGAGGGAGAGAAACATGTGAATACCGGTCAGTACAAGTGTGCAAAGGTGTATTTACTTTGGAAGAATAA
Organism: Rana muscosa; assembly: GCA_029206835.1. Classification (NCBI taxonomy): domain Eukaryota; kingdom Metazoa; phylum Chordata; class Amphibia; order Anura; family Ranidae; genus Rana; species Rana muscosa. Next base: position 173,063,690 of record CM055128.1, on the reverse strand, counting down.
ACCACGTTTGGCGTTCATGTGCGGATGTTGCTCAGTTATGTAAAACTAGCTGGGCAAACCTTTTGAGTAAGGCCCCTTTCGCACTAGCAGACCGATCGGGTCCACCTGTCCGTTTTTCAGGCTGACCCGATCAGACCCTCCAGGCTCACATGTCTGTTGACACCCACTGATATCCAATCCAATCTTATCTGTTAAGAACAGACGGATAGGGATCCATTCCTGATCCGTCTGGTGAATCGGATTGGACGCTAGTTGGGTGTAAACAGAAAGGCTGACCGCCCATAGAGGAGAGTGGGATGTGTTTATGTCCATTCTGCATAAGCGGAGCAGACATGGACAAGCCATCTACCTGCTCTGCAGATTCCCAACTGAGCAGGCGGACTCAGACAAAGCCTGCCCTGTGTGGAAGGGGCCTAAGAGAAATCACTTTACTTTGGCGTGTGTCACCTACCTGGTAGGAATCTAATAAGATGAAATCGGCCTCTCTTGTATCTCCAGCCCTAGCCCCACTGAAAGTGGAACAGATGGTGGCTCGGGCAGTAGTGTATTTAGGATTTGTGCTGCCCTAGGCCTGGCTAAACTTGTGCACCCCCTAATTTAAATATGACCCACCCCTTCCTGTCAAGGCCACATCCTTTTCTGTTTAAGACCCGCCCTGAACATTTCGAGTGGGGACACTAGTTCTGAGGGGGGGGGGGGGGTACTGGATTCCCTTAATTTGCATAGATTTCCTCTTACTTCATGTTTGGCTATGGGACAGGAAGTCTAGGGAAACCTCTGCAATTGGACAGGGATGGTAAAAAATAAACTGACGGGGGTTATAACCCCACCTTACTCTATCCAAAATGAAAAAAAAAGTGTTGCCTATAGTTCTACTTTAAGCAAGAATTTTGTATAATTTTATGGATAGGACTAAGAAGATATAACCATACCAATGGTGCGGCAGAAAACATATAGCACAGTGAGGAAGGTTTGTGGGCCAGGATGATAGGACAGTTAAAATTAGAAGCAGCCCCCCCCCCACAGTTGCGGAATGCCAGCCGGCCGCATACTGGAAGCAGTGCGGCCGCTTTATGGGGGCATTAGACTAAATTGCCTCTCAGCCCAGTCCGCCCCATAAGACTGGCGCTACATTAAAAGTGTAGCACAAGCCGGTGGGGGCTCTTTTCGTGCTGCCCCCCTGCAAAGTGCTGCCCTAGGCCTGGGCCTTGTTGGCCTAGGCCAGGATACAGCGTTGGGCTCGGGTCAGGAGGAACACGAGTGCCTGTAGGTGTTGCTTGCAGAACTAGCAGAAGGAGACGTGGCTTGGAGACATAGGCAGGACAGCAGGCACAGAGCACAGGAACACTCGGAGGATCAGCTGATGTTAAGGGGAACTCCAATCCACTTGCAGGTTCTGGCTAAGTAGCTTGCTGAAACAGAGGTCAGAGGAATAGCCGGGTTCGGTAACAGGCGGACAGCAAGGTACAAGGAATCAGCAGGAGCAGGGTTAATGGAAGCCGGAATCAGGAGCCAGTAATCAGAGAAGTTTTCAGAGTCCAAAGGCAGCGTCAGGGAAAGCCAAAGTCAGCAACGGGTATCAAGCAAACAGGAACCCGGAAATCAGGACACAGCTAAAGACCAGTCAGCACTGTTTGAGAGTCAGAGCTTCTTTTAAATAGGCAGACCTGCGCCAAGAGAGATTAGGGACGTGCTCCTGCGTGTGCGCGCTGTCCATCGCGCACGCGTGTGCGCGCCATCCGTTGCGCACGCGCACTAGCAATCTGGAAGGGCTGCTGCGGCCCATGAGTGCGCATGCGCGCGCCAGTGTTCCGGGAAGCCTGCCGAACGCGCGCATGCGCACGGGTGTTCCTAGTAGTTCTCTTATATTGCCCCCCGTAAGGGCAGCCTCCGGATGCCCCTCAGGGCTCTCTTTTCTGGATGGCGTTGAAAGAAGGCTTGTACCAGTCTTGGGGCATGTACATTAGAAGCTGGTTCCCAAGAATTTTCCTCAGGGCCGTAGCCCTTCCATTTAAACGAGGAACTGCGTCTGGTTATTCCTACGTCTACAGTCCAACACGGCCTCCACTTCAAATTCCTCATTACCTTTGACGAGAATCGGAGGAGGGGTTCCAGAAACCCGGTCAGGAAAGGGATTTGGCACGGTGGGTTTTAATAAAGAAACGTGGAATACTGGATGTATCTTCAGGCTTTTGGGTAACACCAGTTCAAATGCTACTGCATTGACCTTCCGTTTGACAGGAAAAGGGCCCAAAAATTTGGACCGAGTTTCTTTGAAGGACAGCTTAATTTAAAATTTGCCGTGGACAGCCAGACCTTGTCCCCTGGTTCAAGATTCAGGTTGCCTTTTTTCTTTCTGTCGAAGAACTTCTTGTTGCTTGCCTGGGTCTTAGAGATTGTATCCTGTAACACCTGATCATTAGTACTGAAAAAGTTGAATCGGTCTTGTACAGCAGGTAAAGAAGATTCAACAGATAGTTCTGGCAAAAAAGAGGGATGATACCCAAAATTGGCAAAAAAAAGGGGACTGCTTGGTTGCTGAGTGGATGGTATTGTTATATGAGAACTCTGCAAGCGGAAGAAGGGATAACCAATCGTCTTGAGTAAGAGGAAAAACACCGTAAGTATTGTTCAAGGGTTTGGTTCGTCCTCTGTCCATTTGTTTGTGGATGGTATGCTGTGGAGAGGCAGAGTTAAATATTTAGTGCTTCACATAAGGTCCTCCAAAATCTAGAGGTGAATTGCACCCCACGGTCGGAGATAATGCTGTCAGGAATACCGTGCAATCTGACAACCTCTTTGATGAAGGCTGAGGCAGTCTCAGTGGCCGAAGGGGTTCCTTGCAAGGGTACAAAGTGGGCCATCTTGGTCAGGCGATCAACCACGACAAAAATGGTAGTGAAGTCTTAAGATGGGGGGAGTTCCACAATGAAGTCCATCGTGATCATGCTCCATGGTTTCTTAGGTATGGGGAGAGGCTCCAAAAGACCCCAGGTTTTGGTTCTGTCTGTCTTATTTTGAAGGCATGTAATACAGGATTTAACATATTTTTTACAGTCCTGCATTAAATCGGGCCACCAGAAGGTATGGGAGACCAAATCGTCAGTCTTGTAGATTCCGTAGTGTCCTGGTAGGGGGTGATCATGGCAACGTCCCAGAATGGACACTCTAAATTGTTCAGGGACAAAGATTTGTTCTCCATGGAAGAAAAGACCATTCCTTAGTTGAAGAGCCAAGTCCTGGGGAGGTGGTTGGTTAACCACGCTTGCTCTTATTTGAGACATCAGGTCTGCTTGGAGAACCAGAAAATTCTTGGCCGGGAGAATGGTGTCCGGCTCTACGGGACTCACAGGTTCATTAAACATACAGGACAAGGCATCCGGTTTACCATTCTTTGAACTGGGACGAAAAGTAATACGGAACGAAATTATGACATCTTGCTTGTCGAGGCCTTAATCGCCTAGCCGTTCTCAAGTACTCTAAGTTCTTGTGATCCGTGAATATGAGGATCAGGTGAGAAGCTCCCTCCAGGAGGTAGCGCCACTCCTCAAGTGCAGCCTTGATAGCCAGCAGCTCCCGGTCTCCCACATCATAATTCTTCTCGGATGGGTTTAATTTCTTAGAGAAGAAGGCCACAGGGTGGAGTAAGGATTTCGGACCCTGACGTTGGGACAATATAGTCCCGACTGCACTTTCAGAAGCATCAACCTCTAAAACATAGGCCAAGGATGGATCAGGGTGCTTCAAGATGGGAGCTGAGGTAAATAAGAGTTTTAATTGTTCAAAGGCCTCTTGAGCTTCTGGTGTTCAACGGAAAGGAATGTGTTGCTTAGTTAATTGCGTGATGGGAGTAATGATACCGGAAAATGTCTTGATAAATTTCCTGTAGAAGATGGCAAACCCCACGAACCTCTAAACAGCTTTCCTGACTGTAGGGGCAGGCCATTCCAGAACGGATGTGACTTTCTGTGGGTCCATGGAGATACCGTCGGCAGAGATCACAAGTCCCAGGAAATGTACAGTTTTTCTCGAAGTCACATTTTTCGGCTTTTGCATAAAGACAGTGTTTCCGGAGTCGGGCCAACACCTTCTTTACATGAATTTGATGAGATTCAATGGATTCGGAGAATATCAGGATATCATCCAAATAGATTATGATGAATAGATCAAGGAAGTCCCGAAAAACGTCATTCACTAGGTGTTGGAATGTGGCTGGGGCACTGCAGAGCCCGAATGACATGACCAGATATTCGAAGTGGCCGAAGCGTGTCCGAAAGGCCGTCTTCCATTCATCCCCTTCCCTGATTCTGACTAGATTATATGCACCTCTTATGCCGCGTACACACGATCATTTTTCACGTCGTGAAAAATGAAATTTTTTGTTTTCAACAAGAAAAACGACCGTGTGGTCTTTTTGTCATTTTTCACGACGTGAAAAACGGCATTAAAAACAACGAGAAAAATTAGAACATGTTCTAATTTTTCTCGTCGTTTTTCCTGACATTTCTTCCGCGGCAGTGTTTCCCATAGGGAAACACTGCCGCGGAGCCCAAAGACGATCGTTTTTCTCGTCATTTTAAAAAATGACGAGAAAAATGACCGTGTGTGGGGAACAAGCTGTTCCCTCATTTAAAATGTCATTATTCACGGCGGTTTTTTAACCGCCGTGAATAATGATCGTGTGTACGCGGCATAAGGTCAAGCTTGGAAAATATCCGTGCCCCCCGCAATCTCTGGAAAAGTTCAGGAATCAGAGGAAGGGGGTACCGGTTCTTGACTGTAATTTTATTAAGGTCCCGGTAATCAATGCAAGGTCTTAAGGAACGATATTTTTTCTCCACAAAGAAGATACCAGCACCTGCTGGAGACGTGGAGGGTCGAATTAACTTTTTTTCTAGACTTTCGTCGATATAGGCACGTAGGGCTTCCAGTTCGGGGAGAGGATAGTGTCAGGTCACCTGTGGCCAGATGACAGATGCACACCGTTGGGGATCAGGAGTGCACCACAAGGTAGTGAACCCTATGGCTGACTCATGCGGATGGGAAGCTGGATGGTTGTGGAAAGCGGGACCAGTGGAGCACAACAGGGATCCACAGGTAGCTAGAGCAAAGATTCCCCAGGGCGCGGAGTCTAAGATCCAGCAGGTCTTCACCAGAGCCTCTAGTGGCGAGGATGTTACGCTGCAGCTGGGTCCAGGTCGCGGCCCCCAGAGTCCCCTAGCTCACACTCCGTAGGGTAAGGAGGATAGAGGGGAAGCAGCAGCACAGGATGCAAAAATAGTGAGGGGAAAAGCCAAGGTCAGGGCAACAAGCAGACAAGGATAAATGAGGGAAAAGCCTCCAGACAGGGATAGTCAGGAACAAGCCAATATCGAAACACAGAGACAGACGTAGCATGCTGCAGGCAGGAACCCAAACACACAATGCTTAAACAAACACGTTGATCAGCAAGGCAGACTTGCAGTGCACAGGTTAATATAGAGTTCTGTGATAGGGCCTGGGGTGGAGCCAGGCTGGGAGGAGAGATTATAAAAGCAGCCAGGTGAGGAAAGTCTGGCCTCTAAGGTGAACACAAGAGGAAGGTAAGATGGCAGACAAACATTACTGCATATCCATGACAGTACCCTCCCTCATATGGCCCCTCCCCCTCCTGGGCCCAGGCTTAAAGGGAAACCTCAGATGAAACCTCCTCAACAGACGAGGTGCAAAGACCTCAGATGCAGCGATCCAAGATGCCTCCTCAGGACCAAACCCTCTCCAAAGCACAAGGTACTGAAGAATACCTCCGCAGAGCCGATAATCCAGAACTTGACCAACCTCGCACCCCAGACCATCCTCAGAGGCCGGAACCGAAGCAGGGAGAGGATGAGAGGATCCATTGAGGACCAAAGGCTTTTTAGGAATAAGCAAGGGCATGAGAGGATCGACAGGAATCTGAGGAGGGTCCCCCAGACCCTTAAAGATGAACTGGACATCAAGCACAGGACCATCAGACTGGGCAGAGGTCAGTGGAACCTAGAGGTCAGGTTGGTAAGAAGGTGACATGTCACAAGAGTCAAGCTGAATAGCTAAAAGACCAGCAGACTGCAGAGAGCCCTGAAAAAAAGGTTGAAAACCCCACCTGGCCGAATGAGGCAGTCTATCCAAAGGATGGATTGAGCCCCTTAGACAGGTTTGAATGGACGTAATATTATTAGGGTGAGGCGAGGTTGCAGAAGGTCCTGAACAAGAAAAAAGTAGGAGGCTCACTGGGTATGGGCTGGACTGGCATAACTGGTGCAGAGGCCGAGTGAATAGCACAGTCAGGTGTATCGACTACCTGAATCGCATCGCAGGGCGTAGCGACTGCAGAACTTGCAGAGAAGTTAGCCTGGTTTTGCGTCCAAGGGTGTTTAGGGACAGACAAAGGTAAATGGTTATGCAAATTGGAGTGAATGATCGGCTCAGGTTCACAGGTGGGATCCTCATTCAGAGTGCCACATGACCTAGAGAGTGCATCAGCCTGACTATTGCAGGACACATCCCAGAAATCACTATATGCAGTAGGAAGAGAAAAAGATACTGGGATGGTGGCAACAGGAAGTTTCTCTTTTGGGGCAACCTTGGGTAGGCAGGACGAGGAACAGGAGGAACCCCAAGCCAGGATCTGTCCAGCAGTCCAGTCAACATGTGGAGAGTGGAGCCGTAACCAAGGAAGACCCAAAACGATAGTTGGGGCCTTAGGTAAGATAATGAAAGATATCCACTCCTGGTGGAGTGTCCCTACCGACATCTTAACAGGGAGGGTCTGGAAGCGGATAGGACCCCCTGGGAGAACAGTGCCATCAATCGCCAAGACAACCAATGGCGTGGTGAGAGGCAAAAGGGTGAGTCTCATGGAAGATGCGATTTCCCAGTCCATGAAATTGCCAGCGGCTCCGGAATTCAGATATGCCGAGACCGAATGAGAAGAAGCGCCGACATGAAGGAACACAGGAAGAAGAAGACGAGACAGTGAAGGTGATATTTCTGGGTCCAAAACTCCACCTTCCAGATGTATTGGACCCAAGCGTTTTTCCGGGCGAAGAAGGCAAGTGTCACGAAAATTACCTTTGCCCCCACAGTAGAGACACAAGCCCAGAGTTCTGCGCTTAGCACGTTCCTCGGGGGATAGCCTGGTCCGACCCCGCTGCATGGGTTCCTCAGCTGGCAGGAGATGCTCCACGGGTCAAAGAGAGGGGAGCTCAGGCTGACTAAGGACCAAGGAGTGCTGGCGTCGCTTTTCTAGGGTCCTTTCCTGAAAGCGAATATCGATCTGGTTACACAAGGAGATGCATGTGGGTAGGGATGTAGCGCCAAATATCAAGGAAGACCAAGGGAAGTTGGACCTCGAAGTAAACATAAATGTGAATCAAAAACAATAAAGTGAATCCACAAAATGTCCGTAAATTCGTGATAGGATGAAACTAAAACCACACGTGAAACAATATGGGTCATCACATAACTTCTGGAGGGTGTGACGGTATGCGAGGTGAGATATATGACAGTCGCTATGTTTCACCTCGCATTCGGTCCATTGTAAGGGACTGAACCAGAGTCCGGCCCAGGTTTTTCCAGCCTCTGTAGTTGGCTGGGTTCCGGTCCGGATATTCAGGTTCACTGGAATCCATAGGCAGCTGGACTTTAAAGATCCAGGAAGAGAGCACAGCAATGCTCTGGCCTGAGACTCAAGCCTCGTACACACGACCGAGTTTCGCGGCAAGAACCAGAAAGAAACTTGCTGGCAGAGATTTCTTGCCGAGAAATTCGTTCATGTGTATGTTTTCTCGTCAAGAAAACCGACTAGAATCTTGACGAGAAAATAGAGAACCTGCTCTCTATTTTCTCGTTGAGATTCTCGTCAGCCTGTTTCTCACCGAGAAAATTGTGTGTGTGTACACTTACCTGTCCTCCGGGAAGCCCGTGCATGCTCGAAATGACTTTGACGCATGCGCGGTAGCTTCCTAGGCATAGGTAGGGTGTACCAAGATGGCGGCGACGGCATCGAATGTGACGAGCGCATGCTCGTCGTATTCGATTACGTCACCGCGTTCGCTCCATTCAAAGAACCGCGGGTTCTTTGAAATGAGCGTGTGTACACTCGGCCGGGACAAGTTTCTTGTCCAAGGATCTCGTCGAAAAAAACGACGTGTTTTTAACGACGAGATTCTCGGCCGTGTGTACGAGGCTTCAGAAGGGAATCTGAGTAAGAGGAGCGCTGGTTATTTTTGGGCTGAAAGAAAAGGTTTGCTTTACTTTACCTTGTGTTTTGTGGGTGATGGGGACCAGCCCCTCACCGTATAGAGAGCGGTTACTGTATAGTTTAGCGCCGGACGGCAAGGATTTGTTTTGCTGTTTTGTTTATTTTTATATGACTATTGCAAACCACTTGTAAATAAAGCTGGCAATACGCCAGGTTTTAAAGAAACTGCCTGTACGCTGACCTTCATTCTGTGAAAAAGGTGATCCCCACGAGCTAATCTCCCACACAGGGGAAGAGAGGTAGAAATCAATTGGATCCAGCGGATTGATCGTAATTCTTTATTAGAGGTCGGTCTTCCAAAAACTGCTAATGACAAATTCAAATGGTCCTTTTTCACTACTTATTCAGTCCAGTCTCGTCAGATCAAAGAGATACTTATGAGACATTGGGGTGTTCCTTGGAGCGGTTTTGCCGGAACGGGCAGGCGTGATCTTTAGAGGGGCCCGGTCCATTCAGGGCGATATCACACCCAATATTATAGACCCCCCAAAACGTGTTTCTTTGTTTCAAGGCTGTAAGGGCTACTACCCGTGTCGCAGGTGCAATGTTTGTTTGCACAATATTAGCGGCAGACGCAAGAGTGAGACATTTCAGTCAACAGTTACACTTAAGATCTACCAAATGAAATGCTTCACTACTTGTATACATTGTATACCTGCTGACGTGTCCATGCAAGAAACAATACGTTGGACGTACGATTAGGAGATTTACTACAAGGGTGAATGAACACATATCCAACATTAAAAGTGGTAAAACAAATCACAGTGTTCCGCGTCACTATCTGGAGCACCAAGATCGCGACCCTAAGGGGACTCAATTCCTGGCAATAGACCAGTTCGTTTCACATTGGAGGGGAGAATCCCGTGTTCGAGGAGTATCCCGCTTTGAAACGTACTGGATCTATGAGCTCCGGACCTATGCACCTTATGGAATGAACGTGGAGTGGGATATAAATGCATTCATCAACCTGGCCTAGTTATTTTCCCCTCCACGTTTGTCCCTTTTTTATAGCCCACTTAAAACACTTTATGAAGGTTGCATTTCCCTTCAGATTCGTGTGTGTCCTCTTTTTTGTTTTTGGCCTTTTCATCTTGGCTGTTTCTCGTATTTTGGTTGCGCTCCGATACATACCTATTATATTTTATTTTGTAATAGTTATGTTGGCCTATGGCCTTTTAGTAGGTCCTATTGACATGGGGAATATGCATATTATTTTATATCCACATGATGGCACCGATGTCAGTGTTCTATTATATCAGCCATTTGTCTATATTAGTAGGTTACAGTTTCAGATCTTGCCTTTGATATAGAACATGGTCTGTTTATATAGTGGTGCTGTCCCCCATGTCAACATTTTTAGCGCTTTTGAGGCAGTATTTTTATATACATTTCCCCTAGGAGCTCCGCTCTCATCCGCGAGTGTGCGTCGTCGGGTCACGTGCCGCTCGACGCCAGTGAGTTCGCGCGTGCCCAGTATGGGTCACGCGCGTCTTTCTTGCACATGACGCATCTTGTCCCGCCCATCCTGGATGTGGTGGGTGCGATCTATGCGCTCCAAGCCTCGTTCTGACCGAACGACACTTCCGGCCTGGATTTTTGTACACGTTCCATCTAGTTATGAGGCAGCCGGGTGCAAGTTTGACTCATCATAGATACCATTATTAGTGATCTGTCCGCGGACCACTAGGATGCAGGACGTGGGCTACGCTGGTGAGATATTGGGGATAGATGTGTGGGTGTTCACTGCCGCACATCCTCTCCTCTCTCATTCGCGGATCAACATAGTTTTATGCCCTGCCAATGAGTTGGCAGGACGGATATGTGAGTGTTTATCGCCGCATGTCCCTCCCTCTCTCATTTTCGCGGGCCCCTTTGAGTCCACCATTGGCGGCTGCTCTGTCCATTTACAGTTTTTTGACAGCCACTTCTCGCCTCCTGGGAGGTTTTTACTTTGAGCGATTGTGATTGGTTCTATATTGGGGAGGACTGCCCACTTCTTATCAGGTGGGTATTCTCTCCAATGATCTGCTGCCAATTATCTTTTTGATTGGTTAGAATTCAGTTGTTTATAAATTCTTTGGCAGTGGAAGGAGTTGGTTGATGCCCCTGTTGATGTACTCTAGTACGAAACGCGTCGGGATTGGTACACCACTCCACACACTGCCTTTTTTAATGTTTTATTTGTATGTGATCACTTTTACTTTGTTGGTTTTTTAATAAACCCGCATTGACCTGCACTATCAGAGCATTCCCTTCATTCTTTTTTCCATGGTTGGTCGATTGAATTGAGATTTTCTCCTTGCTGCAATTTCATTCCGGTAAGAATTCCCGGATCGGAGGCTGTTCCTGTTCTATCTGAGGACTACGGGGATCGTTGTCGAATCCAGAGTCTCCTTTCAAGTTGGGGAACCCGCTGGAGAGTTGTCATCTGGGATTCGTTTGATCCAGCCTTCAGACAAGCAGAAAGGAACTGCCATTGAGATTTTCCATGCCCATACGATCTGCCTAACCCGCAGATCCACCGTTTCCGGTAAGAGTATTCTACCTCTCTTCCCATCCAAAAGTTATGTGATGACCCATATTGTTTTACGTGTGGTTCCAGTTTCATCCTATCACGAATTTACAGACATTTTGTGGACTCACTTTATTGTTTTTGATTCACATTTATGTTTACTTTGAGGTCCAACTTCCCTTGGTCTTCCTTGATATTTAGCGCTACATCCCTACCCACATACGTTTAAATTTAGTCACTTTTTATGTAGCAGCTCTTTTATTCATTTTGTATTCACATTTGTTTTTCACTTTGAGACTAGCGCAATATTTTTTTCCTTAATTTCTACACAAAGAGATAACTCTGTCCAGATCAGTGGGAATGGTTCTTCCTGCTAATTCATCCTTCACTCTATCAGAAAGGCCATGCAAAAAGGTTGCGACTAAGGCCTCATTGTTCCAGCTCAACTCAGCCATCAGAATGCGGAAATGAAGAGCATACTGTCCCACAGAAGCAGACTCTTGGCAGAGACGTAAAAGGGCGCTGGCCGCTGAAGAGCACGAGCCGGTTCTTCGAAGATATTCCGAAAAAGTTTCAAGAAGTCAGACAGGCTAGAAACCACTGGATCATTCAGTTCCTACAGAGGGTCTGCCCAGGCTAAAGCTTCACCGGAGAGGAGGGAAATGATATAGGCTACCTTAGCCCGATCAGACAGGACGTTTTGGGGCTGGAGCTCAAAATGAATCGTGCATTGGCTAAGGAACCCCCTGCAGGCCTTGGAGTCCCCAGAGAAACGGGACGGAGCTGGCAGTTGTAGTGAATGTGTGGCTGCGACTGCGACCGGAATAGGTGCAGCCGCTGATAGCGGTTGATGTTGTTGAACCGGGGGTCCTAAGGAGGCCTGAACCTGTTCAAAACGGGAGGCCAAATCCTGAAGGAATCGCATGACCCGGGTCTGATTAGATTCCTGGGTCTCAAGTCTGCGGACTATGCCCTGCAATGGATCATCTATGGGAAGCGGCACGTCAGCCGGGTCCATGGCTGATCAAACTGTCAGGTCACCTGTGGCCAGATGACAGATGCACACCGTTGGGGATCAGGAGTGCACAGCAAGGTAGTGAACCCTATGGCTGACTGCTGTGGATGGGACGCTGGATGGTTGTGGAAAGTGGGACCAGCGGAGAACAACAGGGATCCACAGGGAGTTAGAGCCAAGATTCCCCAGGGCGTGGAGTCTAAGATCCAGCAGGTCTTCACCAGAGCCTCTAGTGGTGAGGATTTTATGCTGCAGCTGGGTCCAGGTCGCGGCCCCCAGAGTCCCCTAGCTCACGCTCCGTAGGATAAGGAGGATAGAGGGGAAGCAGCAGCACAGGATACAAGAATAGTGAGTGGAAAAGCCAAGATCAGGGCAACAAGCAGACAAGGATAAATGAGGGACAAGCCGAAGGTCAAGGTCACAAGCAGACAGGGATAGTCGGCAACAAGCCAATATCGAAACACAGAGACAGATGTAGCACACGGCAGGCAGGAACCCAAACACACAATGCTTAAACAAACACGTTGATCAGCAAGGCAGACTTGCAGTGCACAGGTTAATATAGAGTTCTGTGATAGGGCCTGGGGTGGAGCCAGGCTGGGAGGAGAGATTATAAAAGCAGCCAGGTGAGGAGAGTCTGGCCTCTAAGGTGTACACAAGAGGAAGGTAAGATGGCAGACAAACATTACTGCATATCTATGACAGATAGATTCGGCCGAACGGAATCTCAGCCCTGGGTAAGAGGTCAATAGGGTAATCATAAGTCCTATGAAGTGGAAGGGTGTCTGCACCCTTCTTGTTTTTTTTTATTTTTATTTAATATCTTTTTATTGTTTTTTTAACAACACATCACATATTTACAATACAGTACATAGGACACATACACACTCTCAATATTTCCAAACAGTAACAAAAAAAAAAACAAAAAAAAAAAAACAATACTCTACACTCCTATATATAAAAGGCCCGGCCATGAAATCTCCCAATGCCTAGGGGAATCAAGGCTGGGCGGGAGAGAGGGCAAGGAGTAATCAGAAATAGAAACAGAGCAGCGAGGAAGGGGGAGAGATGAAAAAAAAAAACCCTTCTACCTACCAACAAAAAGACAAGTATTAGAACCTGATATAGGCTATGTAAGTAAAAAAAAAAAAAAGTGTCAATTCCTATGTGTAGAGACAAAAAGTGACCAGGATGTGGAGGGGGAAGGAAAAAGAGGGGGGGGGGGAAAGGGAAGAGAATTAAGAAAAGAGGGGAGGGAAAGTGTCAATACCTATGTATAGAGACAAAAAGTGACCAGGTTGTGGAGGGGGGAAAAAAAAAGAGGGGAAAAAACTGCTTCATACTAAGAAAAAGACAGGTATTAAAACCTGATATAGGCCAAATGAATGACCAAGTGACAAAACATATGTGTATAGTCATAAAGTGAACAACCAAAAAAAAAAAACCTTCTATCTACTAACAAAAATACTTATAAGTGATACTCTAATATGGGTACTCTTTAAAATGAGATAGTACCAAACACTTCTACTAATTAAAAGTAGAGAAAAAAAAGGGGGGGGGAAAGGGAAGAGGATTAAGAAAAAGGGGAGGGAGGGGGAGGGGGAGTAATAATATTTTCTCCCCGGTGTCTTATAAGTGATACTCTGGTATGGGTGCTCTTAAAAATAGGATAATTCCAAACACTTCTACTAACTAAAAACCTAGTGTTAAATTCTGCCAAAAAAAGAAAAAAAAAAGGGGGAGGGGGGTGAAAAGGAGGAGAGTAAGGGGCCACCTTATTCTCACCCCAATATCTTATGTAGTGAAACTCCAATACTAGTGCCTTTTATGGTGAAGTGATTCCGAAAACTACCTCAAACTAAAAGTCTAGTGTTAGGGTCCACTCAACACAACAAAAACAAAAACAAAAAACCCTCCCCCCCCTCCTCTCTGTGTTCGTTCATTTTACAGTATGTATCTCCTTCCTCATTGTTATTTAACTATTCTCTCCTATATAATTTATCTTAGCTTCACTTAAGGTCCCTCTCGGAGCATACAAATATATATAAAAAAAAAAGGAGGGGGGGGAAGAAGGGGGGATGGGAGGGGATAATTAGGAAAAGGGACAGAGGAAAAATAGGAAAGAGAAAAAAAGGGAAAAAGGGAAAAATAGGCCGGCATGCATGGTGTCTAGCGATATATATATTGCTCCATATAATTTATAGTCGCTTAAGGAATAAGCCCATCAGTACCCCAAATAGCTCGATCTTAAACTCCAAGTAACTTATCCAGTATATATGGGTTAAGTCTTAGTGGCGTTGTGCCATTATTTCCCTATAAGTTGAGGTGTCCTTGAACTCCATCCACGGAGTCCAAGTTGAGATGTGTCGTTAAGTGTCCTTGTTATAATGGGTAATATCTTCCATGAGATGGACCTCTGATATTTTTTGGAACCACTTTTTCATGGATGGAGTCTCAGGTTGGCCCCAAAGGGTAGGTATTAGTGCTTTGGCCGTATTAAGCAGATATGGTACTAGAGAACATTTATATTTTCTGACAGGTTCCCTAGTAGCATGGAAAAGAATGGTCCATGCATCCATAGGGAGATTAGTATTGGTTATTTGTTGAATAATTCGAATAATGCTAAACCAGTAGGAGCGAATATGTGGGCACGACCACCATATATGTGCGTGGGTTGCTCTGTTCCTCCAGCACAGTGGGGAATTGGCGGGGAACATCTGATGGAGCCTTGATGGAGTATAGTGCCATCTAGTTAGCAATTTCTAATTAACCTCAGCCGACTTAGATGCAATTGAAGAAATATGAGTCAACTGCAGAACTTTATCTTTTTGACTATCTGGGATACAGGATTCCAAATCTGTCTCCCACTTAGCAAGGAAAGGAGGATAAGTGTCTTCTTGGAGTTTACTAAGTGATTTATAAAATGCAGAGATACTATGTTCAGGTAATTCCGTTGAGTTGAAAACTTCCTCAATGCTGTTTAGGTCCTGTATACCTTTGAGCGGCTGAGGCAAAGTTCTAAGAAACGCCTGCATTTGGGTGTATCTCCATTTGTCAAGAAACGTAATCGGCTTATGGTCAAGGATTTCCTTAAGGGGCTTGGGAGCATTTGCTCGCAAGACCTGGTGTAATAAAAGGGGTCCTTTTGGCGACCATGTCTTATATCCCGGATCTAATAGACCGGGTAAGAAATAATCATGTTCCAAAAGCGGTAGCAGAGGAGAAGCATACGACCATGAAATCTTCCTATGTAAAGCATCCCACACATCAAGGGTGGATGTAGTTAATATAGAGGTACTTGAGGCAAGGTGCCTATGTGTGCGTGGTAACCAGGGTATAGTTGCTAGATCTGTTTTACTCAAATCGTATTCCAAACTCACCCAAAGTTTGGATTTAGCAGCGTATTTCCATTCAACAATTCTAGATAAGATAACAGCCTGGTAATATCTCTTAAAATTTGGGAGGGCCAGCCCCCCAGCCTCCTTGGAGCGAAATAACACTTCCTTAGATACTCTGGGGTGGCTGTTCTTCCAAATAAATCGGGAGACCATGGTCTGTACTAATGAAAAAAAACCTATGGGCACACCCAATGGGATCATTTGAAAAAAAAAAAGAACTCTGGGTAGAATATTCATTTTGACTATACTTACTTTACCCAGCCATGAATGTGTCAGCGAACTCCACTTTTGTAGATCCTTTCTAATATTATTCAATAATGGAATATAATTATATTTAAAGAGGGACTGGGTATGAGACGTCAAATTCACTCCCAGATATTTCATACTATATTGAACCCATCTGAAAGGGAAGAGGGGTTTTAACCTTTCCGCCTCTCTTCCTGGTAGATTAATATTTAGAATTTCAGACTTAGTAAGGTTAATTTTAAAGTTAGAAAGTGTCTGAAAAGTGGAGAAGGCTGTCATTAAATTAGGAAGCGATATGCGGGGCTGCTGGATAAAGAATAATATGTCGTCCGCATATGCCGCATATTTGTGTATTTTATTTTCTACTTGAATCCCATGTATATTTGAATTATGTCTTACAGTTGCCAAAAAAGGTTCGAGTGTGAGGGCAAATAAAAGGGGCGACAGGGGACAACCCTGTCTAGTCCCATTAAATAGTTGAAATGACTCACTCAAAGTGCCGTTGATGCGAATTTGTGCCGTAGGATTAGTATAAAGGGAGGTGATGCGGTGGAGCATCTTGGGTCCCAACCCAAAATGTTGCAGGGTCATTTTTAAATATTCCCAGTCCACCCTATCAAACGCTTTTTCTGCGTCTGTGGATACAAATAGGGTGGGCTGGGACGTCTTTTGAACGTGTTGTATAAGAGATATCGCCCGGAGAGAATTATCCTTGGCTTCTCTATATGGCATGAAACCTGTCTGGTCTGTAGAGATCCATCTAGGTACCAGAGGGAGTAGTCTGTTAGCCATTACCTTCGAGTATAATTTAATATCAACGTTTAATAAGGAAATTGGCCTGTAACTACTGCATTGAGTGGGGTCCTTATCTGTTTTAAGAATAACTGAGATATGAGCTGTAAGAGATTCCAGGTGTAATCCCGAAGTCTGTGAAATTGAGTTGGCATAAGTCGTGAGCTGGGGCAAAAGAACATCGCTAAATGTTTTATAGTATCGAGTAGTGTAACCGTCCGGTCCCGGTGCTTTACCTATCGGTGAAGATTTCAGAGCTATCTGAAATTCTTCTACCGAGAATTCTGATTCAAGCTCTCTGAGAGCTGAGTTTGAAAGTTTAGGCAAATTAGCTTCTTTTAAATATGCAAGCATGAGACTACGTCTCTCCTTTATAGTCAGAGACGGAGAATCACATTGCACCTTATACAGATCTGCATAATACTCCCTAAAAGCTTTAGCAATATGGGGAGTCGCATAGACTGTTTCCATTAGATAATTTTATTTTAGGGATAAATGATCTAGTCTGTTTTTCTTTAAGGGATCTTGCTAATTGTCTACTGGGTTTATCTCCCCACTCATAAAGTTTTTGCGAGTAGCGTTGAAATCTCTGAGTTGTGTCTAAGTTAAGCAGGTTTTTCAACTCTTCTCGCTTCAACGTAAGAGCTTCTAAATGGGATATATGTAAAGTAAGTTTGTGGTGTTTATCCAGTTCAGTTATTTGATGAAGAACCTGCTCCAGACGTTTACCATGCTCTCTCTTTTTCCTTGCCCCAAGTTCTATAAATCGCCCTCTCATGGTTGCCTTGTGTGCTTCCCATTTAATAGCAGGAGATGTTTCAGATGGTTTGTTGTCTCTAAAGTATTGTGATATATGTGAGGCAAACGTTGCAACCTCTGTTGCATTAGATAAAAGGGAATCATTAAGTTTCCAATTACTGGAGCGTTGAGGCAGAGTGGGCATGGTCATAGTCATCGACACAGGTGCATGATCTGATATTGTCGCTGTGCCTATATCCGCCGATTTTAATAATGGAAGATGATGATGGTCTAAAAAAATATTAGCTATTCGGGAATAGGACTGATGAGTCTTAGAAAAATGAGAGAAGTCTTTTTCTTTTGGATGTAAAATACGCCATACGTCTATTAATTGCCAGTCTGTTCGTTTTTTATTAACAGTAGACAGACGTTTAAAAGAGATATTAGAACGACCATGGGATGTATCTAAAGCAGGGTCTAGAGACATGTTTATATCCCCTGCCAGTATAATTAATCCCTCAGCAAAATGTGATAGATCAGTGAGAGTTTGAGAAAAGAAAATAGTTTGATTTTGGTTCGGACAATATATGTTTGCTAGGGTACATTGGGTAGTGCCCAGATAGCCCTTTATAAAAAGAAAACGGCCATGGTCATCCGCTTGCATATCTAAAAAGCGAAAAGGTACGCTAGCACTAAGACCGGTAGCCACACCCTTAGCCTTATTCGTATCTGAAAGACCGTAGTACCACTGGGGAAAATATACCGAATTCAATTTGACCTGTGTCGTATGGGTTAAATGTGTTTCTTGAAGATACACAATGGAAGAAGACAACTTCCGTAGTTCACGGGTAACCTGATGGCGTTTAGCCGCCACATTTAGACCCCTAACATTATAGGAGGTGACTTTAAGTGTGGCCATCATCTCTGTGGAGCGTAACTCCTGCGCCTATTTCTCCATGCGTACCGGCCTCGAGGGGGGGGAAAGAATAAAAATAAAACAGGTATATATTGAGAGACAAAAACACAGAAAACAAACAAATTTGCATAAACAGCAATAACGCCCATCGGGGCGCATGTGGGAAATTTTAATTTGTCACGCAGATATCTGCGGTGGTCCCTGTGGGGTGAGGGAGGGCAGGCAGCCGTCCAGAGCTCCCTAGGGAGGACGGGACCGAGAATTACTCGAAGGCTACCTGCTCTCTCCAGCCCCAAAAGGAAAAAAGGGGAGGGGAACATGTCGTATGAAGGACACTTGGGGGCATTATGCTCCACCCGCATTCAGCTGTGCGACTGGCAATATGCCAAATAAAAAATACTTTTTACTCCAACATAGCTCAATAAACCGCAAGCAATAGACCTTCTTAGAATCAATATTCTCTAACTGCTAAATCTTATTTCATTTCGTTAAGCATAGTAGCTTAAAAGCGTGTTATATCAGGGAGGGAACAAACACGTAGATCTAAATACTCTTTACTCATCTATGTTGTTGTTCAATGTCTCGTGTAGAAGAACGTCCTTTTTTAGTAATAGGTTTTTGCCAATGAGAGTCCTGGATATATGAGACCTTAGGGATTGGGTCATGCCAACCCGGGAGGTCCATTGATGGAAGATCAAGGACCTTTAGAAATTGTGGTAATTCCTCTGGGAACCAAAGAGTGTGTGTGAGCGACCATTTTTGGTGGCAATAAGGCACGCCGGAAAACCCCATCTATAAGTGATTCCATTAGAACGTAAATGTTCCAAAAGTGGTTTTAGGCCTCTACGGCGGTCTAACGTTTCTTTGGACAAATCTGAGAAAATAGTGAGAGTCGCTCCATCGAAATCAATGTTGGGGATACTTCTCATCTTGTCCATTATGGCGTTCTTGTCTGAAAAATAATGTAATCGGCATATTACATCCCTAGGTTGCTCAGTAACAATATTGCGTGGCCTGTAGGCTCGGTGTATTCGGTCAAAGCGTAGTAGATCAGTGGGTGCCTTTCCCAAAACTGAATTAAATATACCCGTGATCGATGGCTCCAGGTCCTTATCACCAGTAGCTTCAGGTAAACCTCGAATTCGCAGATTGTTTCTGCGATTTCTATTCTCGAGATCCTCGAGCTTATATAGTGAGACGCGGTGAGCAAGAGCTATCTGTGTGACCGCATGTTGTAATTCTCTTATAGCGTTTTCATGAGTATCTTGTCTCTTTTCTGTATCTTCCACCCTGTCAAGGATATGTGCCATATCTGTTCTTACCCCTGCTATTTCCTTTTTTATTGATGTTTCAAGACCATAGAACATCCCGGCTAGTTCTTTTCTAATGCCGCTCAGTAAGGACGACATGTCTGAGGCTGTAGGGGATTCAGGTTCTTCCATGAGGTCTGAGCAGTAAGATGATGTAGGCGAATTTTTTCTCTCAAAGGTTGCTAATGAAGCGAGAGATGTAGTGCGTCTCGTGCACCTCGTTTGGCCACAACTAGCATTGGGGCCAATTCCGCTGGTAACCAGGAAACGCTGTATAGAATTAGTAGCAGCTTGATTAATCGCTATTTCTTTATTATGTTTTTTAGTCGAGCTAGAGCGATTTTTTTTGGATGTCTTTATTGGCATATTTAGGACTTTAGAGCTTCAAGGCTGCATGCTGAGTGGAGCCCCCCTCAGTCTCATCTACTCAGCAGCATAAGCATAAGCAACACGTGGCATAGGGCATATGGTTATTCCAAACCATTTCCAACATACAGTCCTATTGGTCTTATTTCTGTTAGATATGTTTTTTCTAGCGATTTTAAAATAACAACCACTGGATATTATATCACGGTTCAGTAATAGAGCTATCCAGCATCCTCATATATCAGCAGCCAAGCAAAAACACCACCAGATATTTTTCTCCACCGTATATCTCTCCTTACTTTGTTGTCTGTCAATGTCTCATATTCACTTAGAGAGTAAGAGATTGATGTTAACTAGCACTAAGTCATAGTTCATCTAGTTCAACTAGAGAGGCCGAGGATATTTCCAGGAGAGGGGCACATATACTGGGCCTTCACCTAGAGCTTATAGAGGGATAGCTATGTGTCCAGGGGGCTGATATCGGGGGCTGGTTGGCTGAGTGGCTGGTGATTTGGGTCTGGGTGTAGCAAGATGGCCGCTGACTTCCAGATGTAGGCCAAAGCCGCGGCCTTTCCTAACACAATCCCCGGCCTGGGAAAACCTGTTTTTTCAGGTATTGAGCCTTTAAAGCAGCCCCCACCTGGCACCCAGACTGTCCGCTGCTACAAAGGGTGCAAATACTGGGACCAGAATGTACCTGAGTGGCGGGTATGCGGGCGTCCTGTCGGGCCTCCGAATGGTGTCGGGCCGGGATGTGTAGCGCTGGTGCACCTCTGGGGGGTCCGCTGTCCTCACCGTCTATGGCGTTCGTTCCGCTGGACCCAGCAATCGATACCGGCGGCTGCGGAGGTCTCATAAGCTTGTCCTCGGGCTGTGGACCTGGCCGCGGGCCGGCACGTATAGGCGGCCAGATATCCCTGTTGCTGTCGGTGTCCACTCCAGGGATATCCCAGGGCTCGGCTAGTCCTCCGTCCTTCCCCAGTGTCGATGTTCCGTCAGAGATGGCAACCCGTCAGAATCGCATCGGCCTTTGGAATAGCACCGCTCGGCGATCAGCTGATTGTTCTGTCCCTGACCGTAGCAGCGTGTCCCTGAATGGCTTTGTGCCCCTATGATAACCCTGCACCCTTCTTGTTAAACACGTCCAGGTATTCATGGTAAGCAGCAGGGACCAGCTTAATGGTTTCTGGATCGGGCTGTAGACTCAGGAGGGAAGTGGTATTAACAGCCTTTTCAGGGAAACAATGCGTCTGGCAATAACTGGAGGGAAAGGTGACGTCTCCCATAAGCCAGTTATTGTGTGGATTATGTGCCTTTAACCACGGAATGCCAAGGATGATGGGGAACATGGGCGAGGTTATAACATCCAACCGGAGGAATTCATGGTGACCTGAGGAAGTTTGACAGGAAACGGGTGCAGTCTCTTGTGTGACTGGGCCAGATTTCCAAGAAAAGGTTGGTCTTTATTGAGAAGATATCAAAGAACAAGAGATACACAGACATGTCCTGTACATAGTACAATTCAGAAGTCCATACATAACAGCAATACATAGATCAGTGTCAGTCCGACCCAAAATACACTATCAAAACTAAACATAGGAAAATAAAGCAATAACATGAGAAAAACAGCATCTCAAGATCATTGGGTCCAAGGAAGCCATACCCGGTCGAATTTCTTGGGACAACCCCTGCTAACATATGTCAACTTATATATCGGTATGACCGCGTTAACAGAGGAGTCCCAAGATTCAATTTTGGGGGGGGGGGCAGGGGAGGACCATTGTTTGAGGATTTCTTTCCTAGCGTAGAACAGTAACATAGATACAAGTAACTTAGTGTATCTGGGCCTCTGGTCATCATCGTGTATCCCAAGCAGAGCTAGTTCGGGTGATGTTGGGATAGACAATGCGAGTCGGATATTAATACATTCAAAGACCTCGGCCCAGAACTTCTCCACCAAGGGACAAGCCCAGAACATATGAATAAATGTACCTTCGGAAGAGCGACATTTCGGGCAGGTAGGGGATCTATCCGGGTAAATTCTGAGTAGTCTCTGAGGTGTGTAGTAAATACGGTGAATAAATTTAGTCTGCATTAATTTATCTCTAGAGGATATCATCAGCTTAGACCCATCTTCAAAACACTCCTCCCAAGTAGCCCTGTCTAGGCTGGGGACATCAGTCAGCCATTTTTCCCAAAGCGTGTCTATTTTAGGCGAGTCAACTACCAAGAGGGCAAGGTACAGAGCAGAGAGCGTTTTCTCAAGATCCTCCTGAGCTAGTAACCTTTCAATAGGATCCGCTACTAAACTAATAGTCTGGGGGAACTGAGCCCTGGCAGCATGTCTCAGCTGGAAGTATCGGAAGAGCATCCGCTCCGGCAGCCCATACTGATCAACCAACTGCCGGAAGGACAATAGCCTACCAGAACGAAAGACATCCCGAAGGGTCTTAATGCCATATCCAGCCCATATCTGTGGATCAGGGATCGTCCTAAAGTGAGGGAGGGAGGGATTACCCCACAGTGGGCAGTATGGAGAAATTTGGTTCGGACGTTTAAATCTCTTCCGAACAATGATCCACACCTTAAGGGTAGTCCTGGTTGGTCCTGGAAGAGACGAGTACGCAGTCGCCCCCCTGTATACAAGGTTCCCCAACTCACTAAGCGAACCCACGACAGCGGCCTCCAAGCAGGTGGCCGCGTTCGACCTGGACTGCACAAACCACCAACGTACTGTGACCAGAATCGCCGCCCAGTAATACACCAGGAGGCAGGGGAGCGCGAGACCCCCACAACGGACAGGGAGTTGTAAGGTGGATCTCGCAAGCCTAGGTGAGGAGCCCCTCCAGATAAAGGAGCCTATACAGACATCCAACTCCTTGAAAAAAGAGCCAGGGAGCCAAATCGGACAATTCCTAAACACATAAGTGAATCTGGGTAGAAACATCATTTTTAGCACATTAATGCGTCCGAGCAGGTTGAGGGGTAAGTCTCTCCACCTGACGCAATGTTCCCTAAGTCTCATCACCAGGGGCTTCAGATTGAGGCAGCGAAAGTCCTGAAGGTCCCCGATACCACAATTCCCAGGTATTCGAACTCCTCGACCCAAAGCAACGGGGTACAGGAGACCCCGCTCCGGGGCCGAGGATCCAGCGGGAACAAGACTGATTTTGACCAATTGATCTTGACCCCGGAAAAGCGGCTGAATTCCTCAAATATCTGCAGAGCTGCCCGCAATGAACCATCAGCATCCTGAAGGTAGAGTAAGGCATCATCCGCATAGAGGGAAATTTTCTCCTCCAAAGGGCCAACCCGCAGTCCACGAACCGCGGAAGACTCTCTGATCAAGATCGCCAACGGCTCCAGGGCCAAGGCAAACAAGCTGGGCGATAAGGGACAGCCCTGCCGGGTGCCCCTCTGGAGGAGAAAAAACTCAAACAACCTGTCGTTAGCCTGGACCCTAGCTCTGGGGGAGTCATACAGCATACCCAGCCACCTGCGGAACCTAGGCCCAAACCCGAATCGTTTCAAAACCTCCCAAAGATAACCCCATTCCACCGAGTCAAAAGCCTTCTCTGCATCGAGAGAGTGTCAGGTCACCTGTGGCCAGATGACAGATGCACACCGTAGGGGGTCAGGATTGCACCACAAGGTAGTGAACCCTGTGGCTGACTGCTGCTGATGGAATACTGGGTGGTTGTGGAAAGCGGGACCAGAGGAGCACAATCGGGATCCACAGGAAGCTAGAGCCGAGATTCCCCAGGGCGCGGAGTCTAAGACCCAGCAGGTTTTCACCAGAGCCTCTAGTGGTGAGGATGTTACGCTGCAGCTGGGTCCAGGTCATGGCCCCTAGAGTACCCTAGCTCACGCCCCATAGGGTAAGGAGGAGAGAGGGGAAGCAGCAGCGCAGGATACAAGAATAGTGAGGGGAAAGCCAAAGGTCAGGGCAACAAGCAGACAAGGATAAACAAAGGACAAGCCAAAGGTCAAGGTCACAAGCAGACAGGGATAGTCGGGAACAAGCCAATATCGTAACACAGAGACAGACGTAGCACACGGCAGGCAGGAACCCAAACACACAATGCTTAAACAAACACGTTGATCAGCAAGGCAGGCTTGCAGTGCACAGGTTAATATAGTGTTCTGTGATAGGGCCTGTGGTGGAGTCAGGCTGGGGGGAGATTATAAAGGAAGCCAGGTGGAAGAGTCCGACCTCTAAGATGAACACATGAGGAGGAAAAGGTAAGATGGCAGACAGACATTAGTGCATATCCATGACAGAGAGGCTATGACTCGGTTACCACCATTGTCATGGGAGGTGTCTAGATTAAGGAACAACCGGCGGATGTTGATGTCCGTGCCCTTACCCGGCATGAATCCCGTCTGATCCGGGTGGACCAAATCCTCGATCACCGTAATCAGACGAAGAGCAAGGATTTTGGCCAGTAACTTGGCATCGGCATTAATGAGAGAAATGGGCCTATAAGAGCCACATTCCTCTGGATCCTTACCAGGTTTGGGCACCAACACCACCATAGCATCAGCCATTGTATCAGGAAGGGAGCCCAGAACCGAAAACCTCTGAAAAAAAAAAACGTCAGTCTAGGGGCCACCAACTCTTGATATTCTGAGTGAAACTCAATAGGGATACCATCCAACCCAGGGGCTTTCCCTGACTGCATACAACTCAAGTGATGTCTTTTTCTAAGTCCAGGCTTCTGTCCGGGTCAAGCGTGGGGAAGGGGACCCTGTCCAAAAAGTCAGAGAGGTCCGCATCAGTATAAGTTACCTTGGATGATTAGATGTCCCGATAGAAGCGGAAAAATCTAGAGCAAATGGATTCTGGGGTAGTAAGCAACAAGCCGTCTGCGTCTCTAAGCCTGCCCACATGTGTAGAAGCTCGCTGTCCCCTGGCCAAACAAGCCAAGAGCTTGCCATTTTTGTCCCCAAACTCGAAGACTCTTTGAGCCCTATCTAGCATGGACTTCTTAGTGATGTCCACTCTCATCAAGGACAACTCCCTAAGGGTGTGCTGCCAGGCGTGATAGGCATCCGAACCAGGTGACTGGACATAAGCCCTCTCACGCGACAGGGCCTCTGCCTCCAGCTGCTTCAGAGCCCGCTCGGACCCCCTCCTCCTAACAGCAATCTTTTTAATATACACACCCCGCAACCAGGCTTTAAAAGTATCCCAGAGTACCAATGGTCCTGAGGACTCCGCATTCCGTAGCCAAAAACTACAGATTTCATCCGGTAGGTCCTCCTGGATCTCCGGATCTGCCACCCAGTATCTAGAAAGTCTCCAGACCCCCCGGCCTCCGGGAGGAGCAGCACCAACCGAGACCATCAATGGAGCATGATCGGAAATTCCGCGAGAGAGAATCTCAGTCTAAGCTACCCCCCCAACCAGTCCGGGAGAGGCAAATGCCAAGTCTATTCGAGAAAGAGTACGGTAAGTAGTGGAGAGACAAGTATACTGAGTGTCAGAAGGGTGAAAATGGCGCCAAAGATCCATCATACCAAAAGGAGGAAGCCCATAGAGACAGCCCCGAGCTAGGGGCAGGTGAGGGCCGGAGTCTATCCAGTACGTCAGACATGACCAGGTTGAAATCCCCCACAAAAAGTACCTTATCTACCCCATATTGAACAGTCATCTGCATCACCGAGTGGAGGAGGGTGGGATCCGCAGGAGGAGGCAGATAGAGTCCAGCAATAACATACAACATCCGCTATTAGAGAATGCATAATAATAAACCTACCACCAGGGTCAGTGCGAATCACCTGCAACTGGAAAGGCAAGGAGCGGTGCACAAGAATACTCACTCCCCTCGCATAATTTGAATAGGAGGCATGATAGTGTGCACCCACCCAGGCCCATCTCAGCCCCAGGACTCTAGAGCCCACCAAGTGAGTCTCCTGTAATATACAAATTTTCGGATTATACTGCTGAATGAATTTAAATACTAGTGACCTCTTAATAGCAGAGTTGAGGCCCCTGACATTCCACGACATTACTGTAAAATTAGCCATCATGAAGGTGTGACATAAATGAAGGAGAGCATCTCATGTCCCCCAGCCAAGGTCCCCTGAGGGGGTACAGCACCCCCGCACCAGGGAATGCATTTGCCCAGAGTTGGAAGATCAGGAGGCACTGCACCCCCCACGCCGATGCCGGAGGACACATCCGATGGACAGACCCTGCAAAAATTATCTCTAAGACCAACCAATTGATAGTAAAGGAAATAAACATAACAACCCATAAAACAGCATCGGTACGGACAGCAACGGCCATCCAACCCCTACCCCCCACCCCGTGTCCTCCGAACATGGAGGAGCACATATATCCCCAAACAGAACTTGTCCGATGACTATCTCAAAGAGATTGGGAGGCTTGAGCCGCAGCAGACCGACCCATACAGTCACCAGTGGACGATGAACAGTAACCAAAAAAAGGGAAAAGAAAAGTGTTTTACAGTCTCATGTGTGAGATGCTGGAGTGAGAAGCACGCCTTGCCAGCATAGTCAAACAAAACTCCTGGGTAGAGAAAAATAAGGCACCTGGCGGGCCATTCAGCAGGTTACATGGGCAGGGGAGTTCCAGTGGAACGTCAGGCAGTATGAATGGGGAGGGCACAGGGGTGTAACGGTAGTCCAGACCAAATAGAAAGACCCCCCAAGTCACATACCTAAGTATCCCAGCTAAAAACCCCAACACCGCCATGCACGTTGAGGGAAGGTAGGATCCTCATGGAGGCAGTGTCTCCAGCCATGCACCTGCATCTTTAGGATTGGTGAAGATCCGCACAGTCTCACCGTCAACCACCCGCAGTTTAGCCGGGAACATGATGCTGTAGCTGATTCCCTTCGGAGAGCCGCCTTCACGCCATCAAAGGAGCGCCGCTGCCTCTGCGTCTCCATGGTGTAGTCCGGGAAGAACATCAGCCTGGTGTTGCGGTATGGTAGATTACCTGCCATGCGGGCGGCACGGAGCAGCTCATCCCTATCCCGGAAATTCAGCAGCCGAAGGATGAAGGTAAGGGGGGGCCCCCTCCGGACCTGGCCTTGGCGGCACACGATGAGCCCATTCAACCGTGAAATGAGGAGAGAGTTGGGCCGCAGGCAGCAGGGTTTTGAGGAGATCCTCTATGAAAGTCGTGGGATTGCGCCCCTCCACCCCCTCCGGGAGGCCGACAATGCGAATGTTGTTGCGCCTGCTTCGGTTCTCGGCGTCCTCCGCGCGGTACTCAAGTGCCTTCACCTTAGTGAGCAAGGTCCGGATGGAGGCATCATGAGTGGACACCGTGTCCTCCACATCGCCGACTCGCTGCTCAGCTTCCGTAAGTCTGGAGAAAATGTTGTCCAGATCCTGCCTCAGCAATCCCACGTCCATCTGTACCGCCTCCATCTTATTCGTGAGCGTCGTTTGGCAGGTGGTAATGGCCGCCTGGCAGGTCGTGATAGCCGCCATAACCTCCGGGATTCCAGGAGGGGAGGCCGCCACGCTTCCCTCCTGGTTTGTCTGCGACGCCATATTGTGTCGGCGCGCAGGCTCGTCCAGCAGTGGAGAGGCCGAACTCTCTGTGGCCACGACAAGCGAGGGAAACTTCAACTTTTTGCCCCTCTTCGGGCCTCCGGAGGCTCTGGACGGCATACAGGTGCAGTGGATCCAAAATATTAGGAATTCCACCCAGGAACGGAGTCAGAAACGGATCTTTGTCCAGCAGAGCTCAGAAGGTACGTCCGCTCAGTCCGCCATGCCGGCCACGCCCCCGACCGGGCCAGATTTAATGCCGGAGCCATCGGCCAGATGAACCTGGAATCCTTGTTTCTTGGCACACACAGAAAGCTGGTGAAGAGAAAAAAAATTGGAGTCCACAAAACAGCTACAGGCCCCAGAGTCTATGATAGCTGATACAGAAAGTGTCCTCCCCGCAAACTGAAGGATAACTGGGAGAGAGATGTGTGACCGAACCTCTCCAAAAGGATGCTCCATATGAGGCTGTCGGGGGCAGGCTCTGCTGGTCTTTGTGGGACAAATTTGTATAAAGTGACCTGCTTCCCCACAATAGAGTCACAGATTGGCACGTAGTCATCGGAGACGTTCGGTCGGGGAAAGAGGTGATCTGGGGAAGCTTCTGTGGTATGTCTTTTGCTGTTCCTTCTTTCTAGAAGATGTATCAGATGGAGGAGCAGACATGTCAGGTCTTGAAGCCACAGGAAGAATTCCTTAAATTTTTTCAGATTCTTTTTTTTTTTTGTAAATTCTTTATTTCTACATTTTTCTTTACCCATAGACAATTTCAACCACATAATAAAAACCATAATGCAAAACATTTTACATATTACAAATCAATTATATTATAATAAATCAAAAAAACAAAACAGAATATGGATTGTCTATTTCTTTACTTACCCCTCCCTCCCACCCATTCTATGTATTGCAGTCATCTGCGCCTGTCCCCTTTAACCCCGAAGCAAACAAAAAAAAAAAAGAGAAAAGGAAAAAAGGGAAATGGGGGATACCATTCCCCACCCTTGCCTGCTGGGCTCCATTGACGGGATTAACATCTCCCCTAGGGGGCTTCTAGGCCCCATGCTCTGTCTTCTCCAAATAATTTTTTTCCCCTCTTCCGATTTTACAAATTCTTCCCATGGTGCCCATATCTCATTACTTTGTTCCGTTCTTCCTATTGTGCTGGGCCATAAATTTTCCATTATCCAAATTCATCTAATTTTTTCCAGCCACATAGAAATGGGGGGGTGTTCGAATTTCCTTCCAACATATAGATATGCAGCTTTTGGCTGCATTCACCATGTGACATATTATTGACTTTTTATATCTTTTTATCGGGATTTGGGAACTTTGTAACAGAAAGAAGGCTGGATCATCTGGAACATGATATTCTGTAAACATTTGCGTTATCCTCTGAACTTCCAACCAAAACCGTCTAATCACTGGACATTGCCAAAAAATATGAAGAATAGTCCCCCGTTCACCACAGTTTCTCCAACATCTATCTGACTCTTCCGGGAAAAATGTATTTAAAACTGCTGGTGTATAGTACCATCGTGCTAACAATTTATAGTTAGAATCCTGTATTTTGGTACATCTAGAGGTACTCAATGCCAGGTGTTCTATTTTCTTACTCTGTATTGAGGAGAAGCTCTCTCCCATTTACTCAGACTTTTTATTTTATACTCCTCTGGAGGTGTTACCAGAAGAGCATATATTTTGGATATAACATGGGAGATTGGTTCCTTTTCTTCACAGTATGTCTCAAATCTTGTGCATGGTCTACAATATTTCTCCATTGGGCCAAGGGATACCAAGAAATGTCGTACTTGTCGTGCCTGCCAGGCCGACATTTCAAATTGACCACCCTGTTGGGTCATATTTTCTATTGTTGGCCAATTATCTAAGTTCATAAAGTGTGATACTTGATATAATCCTCTATCTCTAAGTCCCTGAAAGCCTCTTTCCTCCAGTCCTGGTGGAAACGCTGGGTTCCCCAGGACTGGTGTCAAGGGTGACTGTTCTGTAGATATTCTAGGGTTCCGACTTATCTTATATCCCACTTGAAGTGTAGGACCTATTATAGGGTGCGTTTTCAATGAGGAAGGTAAGGATGTATAACACCAGATAGCTCTACTCAATGGAATAATACTTATTTGTTGTTCAATTCTGATCCATAACTTATATTGTGTATGCCTGCACCAATCTATAATCCTACCTAACTGCGCTGCCTGATAATACTTATACATATCTGGGGCTGCAATTCCACCCCGCTCCTTCGGTATTATTAATAAGCTTCTGTTAATCCTAGGTCATCTGCAGGCCCAGATAAATTTTGAGAATTCTGTCCCTATCTGATTAAAATAGGACCTGGGAATATATATAGGTAATGCCTGAAACAAATACAGAAACCTAGGAACTATATTCATCTTTAAAATGTTACACCTCCCAAACCAGGAATGCATGCCCTTGTTCCATTGTTTTAGAAGTGTTCTGACAGTCATTAGTAATGGTCGGAAGTTCAGATCAAAAATCTTTGTTAAATTTGAGGGGATCTGTGTCCCTAAGTAATTCAATGCCGTTGTCGTCCATCTAAATTTAAAGTTATGTTGAAGGTTTCTACTTAGGTGTCCCTGCAGATTGTCTCTCTCGTAATTGCTGGTCGATCTGAGTGGTTGAGCTAATCAGATCTTCCAGGGACGTTGGAACTCCTACTCTGGCTAGCTCATCCTTTAAAGAGTCAGAAAGACCAAGACGAAACTGATGACGAAGAGCAGGATTATTCCATTGGGTATCAGCACTCAGAACACGAAAGTCAGCGATATAGTCCTCAACAGGCCTTGACCCCTGTTGCAACCTGCCAAGCCTGGATTCTGCAGACTGCTGGCGAAAGGGATCAGCGTATAGCTGGGCCATGGCCGAGAAGAACGAAACGGTGGTTGCCAGAATGGGGTCATGCTGCTCTCGAAGGTGAAGAGCCCAAGAAAGCAGTTCGTTCAATAGAAGTGTGATCACAAATCCCACTTTAATGTCTTCAGATACAAAGGTCAGGGGCAGCAAGGAGGAGTAAAGTTCGCAGGAGTTCCGGAAGGTTCTAAACATCTTACAATCTCCAGAAAATCGTTCGGTGATAGGTACCCTGGGTTCCGGAGGAGGAGTAGTTCCGTGGGATGAAATTGACTCTGCTTGAGTAGAGGAATCAGGCACAGAGCACAGGAAAACTCGGAGGATCAGCTAATGTTAAGGGGAACTCCAATCCACTTGCGGGTTCTGGATAAGTAGCTTGCTGGGTCAGAGGAATAGCCGGGTTCGGTAACAGGCGGGCAGCAAGGTACAAGGAATCAGCAGGAGCAGGGTTAATGGAAGCCGGAATCAGGAGCTAGTAATCAGAGAAGTTTTCAAAGTCCAAAGGCAGCATCAGGGAAAGCCAAAGTCAGCAACGGGTATCAAGCAAACAAACAGGAACTAGGAAATCAGGACACAGCTGAAGACCAGTCAGCACCGTTTGAGAGTCAGAGCTTCCTTTAAATAGGCAGACTGGCGCCAAGAGAGATTAGGGATGTGCTCCTGCGTGTGCGCGCCGTCCGTCACACACGCGTGTGCGTGCCGTCCGTTGCACACGTGCATGCGCACTAGAAATCTGGAAGGGCTGCTGCGGCCCGTGAGTGTGCGCGCCAGTGTTCAGGGAAGCCTGCAGAACGGGCGCATGCACACGGGTGTTCCTAGTAGTTCTCTTACAGCGTGCCTCTGGTGATTGGTCAGAAACAGAGACCCACTTGGCTGGGCCTACATGCCCTGCACATGGAGGTACCTTTCAACATGTATGCACTTACCAATGCCCTGTACATGTGAAAGTCAACATTAAAGTGGAACCTCAGCTTAGAGATGAGCCGTACACTGTGTGCAGGTGTAACAACATACAGATTCAATCTGTGAAACACTCTTTCCTATGTTGCTGCACACCCTGTCTTCCAGAATGTAGTATTTAGAGGGGGACACCGCTAAGCCTGCGTCCCACTTCACTAGTCCTCCACTGCCACCTCACTTCCAGTGACAGATAGGGTCCCACTGTGTGTCATGCCTTTGGCCTACAAAGAAATACAGTAATATCTTCTGGACTTGTAATTCAAATATCGTCCACTAGATGTCACTCTTAACAAAGGACTGTTGATGGGCAGTGTTCTATGGTAATGTACATTTCCTGGCGTGTTATTGAAAACTGTCTTCACTTCCTATCAAAACTCTTTTATCTTTTTCCACTGGACAGTCCACATGGAGTCAGATAAGCCTGCGCCACATGTTTTTTAAGTCCTGATCTCCTTAAGGTAGCATCGCTGTTTCACTGTTCTGTTCTGGCTACATGTTTGCCCCTGGCGTGTATATAGCTCAACATACAGCTTAAACATTGCATCCTAAATAACCAGACAGTCTGGTTATTTAGGATGCGTGGTTTAAGCTGTATGTTAAGCTACATACACGCCAGGGGCAAATGTATAGCGAGAACAGAACAGTGAATCAGCGGCTATCCACCAAGTGTCACATAGCCAGGCATCCTCACTCAAGACAAGGTCCCAAGTTTCCGGCTCCTCTAGATCTTCCTCCGCAAGCAATGCACTCGCTATCGCACGTGCAAAGGCCGAAGCAGCCAAGACCCGAGCAGCCTTTGATGAGCAAGAAATGCAGATTAAAAAGGAGAAAGTGGCATGTCCTGGACATAGAGGAGTGAGAACATGTCTGGTCCCAGCTCCTTCACCACCGCAGCATAACGAGCAGCACAACATGTCCCAGAGGCAGCGGAACACCACCCAGAACCCGGGCACTGAAAAACCCAGACAGGGGCAGCTGGATTCTTATTTCCCCGGGACCCGCGGCAAGGTACAGGAGAAATCCAAGATGGCGCCGGTCAGTAAAGCTAACAAGCATACGGCGCCGCCACAGCCATCGTAGTCTGCATCACTGTCGGTGTCCCCTCAGCCCTCCCCAGGATCGGTGAATGACTCTGCACCCCCGGCCTCCCGAGACAGAGGGTCCGACATAGCTGACCTCATGGATGATGGGGACATTAAGAGGCACATCTGGTCTCTCCCCACTAGAGAGGACTTGGAGAAATTTACCACCTGGGTGGAGAAGGCCTTTAGGGAGGACATAGCGCAGCTCAAGGAGGACACTACTCACCTGGGGACAAGGGTAGAAACACTGGAACTGAGGCTAGATGAGACTATCCCTACACTGTCAGATCTGCAGATGAGATGTGCTGCCCAGGATCAGAGAATGGAAACATTACTATCGCAGCTTGATGACTTTGAGAACCGTGGCAGGCGTGCGAATATCCACATCCGCGGCCTGCCAGAAGCTACTGCCCCCAAAGATATTATCCCCTCACTGACAGGGATATTCCGGGAAATCCTGGAGCTCCCAGACACAGTGCCCATTGAGATTGACCAGGCCCACCAAGCCCTGAGGCCCCCTTCCCAGGATGCAGACAACCCCAGGGACATCATATGCAAACTCCACAAATACACTCTTAAGGACAGAATTTTGCAGAAGATGCGCAAAAAGCAGTTTTTTGATTTTGATGGGGCCCACCTCTTTTTTTACCAAGATGTCTCCAGGCGCACCCTTATGAAGCGTAGAGCCCTGAAGCCAGTGCTGGTAGGCCTACAAGACCCATTTTACATGCAGGCGACCAAAGATGGCCGATCAGTCACGTTACGCACCAAAGACGACCTTCCACACTTTCAGTCCACTCTTGGCCTGGACCCTGTGGACTTCCCTGACTGGCAAGAGACCCAGAGGTGGCAGGCTTTCCAGCGCTCCGGCTTCCCCAGCCCTGGATACATCCGCAACAGCGCCGCAGTCGTAGGCGCAGTCGACCGCAGCAAGCCAATGATGCCTCACCTGGCCCTGCTAACTCGAGAGACTGATGCCCCGGCCAAGATTACAGTTTTTCTTTCCTCCCGGTTGCGATGGGCCCTACCACTGACTCACCATATAAGACAGCAGTCCAAACACTGAGGCAAAACCTCAGACTTGAGCCATGGCCCAGTCCTGGGTAGTGGACTGGCTTGCTTGGACAGCTGAATACCCGCCAGGGTCATAGCCAAGCTTCCCCTGCGACCCTAGCCTACAAACCCTATGCTTGTTGCACTGGCCCTGGTAGGGCCTACCTCCTGTTCCCAATTCTCTCCCCTATGCCCCCCCCTGGACACCCGGTACCAAATACACTGTTAGGAAAGGTGTGTGCGGAGTGGACCCCCCCTCCCTTTCTACCATGCTGGCCCACGTTCCCCCTGTAGGCCACCCCTGCGTGGGTTTAGATCCCTGTTGGGATGATGGGTCTGGGTCCGGAGACCCCCCTGTGACAGGGAGACTCCCCTGGCCCGGCCTGCAGACAACCAACCAGGAGACGCCCCTGACAGACAACCAACGGTTGGACCTAGAGTCCCCGATCACCACTGAAGAGCTTGAAGCAACTGTTAAATCACTGCCCAACGGGAAATGCCCAGGCTCAGATGGTTTCACTAAAGCGTACTACGCAACGTTCTTCCCGATACTACTGAACCCCATGTGTAGGTACTTTAACTCCCTAGCACATGGCACCGCCATCCCCCCAGAGGCGCTACTGGCACACATATCGGTGATACCAAAGGAGGGCAAAGACCCCACTGTCCCTCAGAGTTATCAACCAATATCTTTGCTGAACACTGATGTGAAGATATTGGCGAAGATTCTGGCAAACCGATTGAAACACCTCATACCCCACATAATCCACCCCGACCAAACGGGATTCATCACCGGGCACGAGGCTAGAGACAATTCCATCCGGGCAATCCAATTCATTTATTGGGCCAGACAGAGGCAGGATCCCTAATCCTACCTCATACTATCCACAGACGCTGAGAAAGCGTTTGACCGCATTGACTGGTCCTACCTCCACGAAGTCTTGGACACCTTGGGATTGGAACAAATATGTTAGCCTGGATCCTAGTCCTCTACTCGGAACCCAGCGCACAAGTTAAAATCAATGGCATTTTCTCGCCCCGGTTTTCGATCCGAAACGGTACGAGACAAGTGTGCCCCCTCTCCTTTCCGCTCTAGCCCTTGAACCCTTGCTGCGTAAAGTGAGAGCGAATGCAGACATCACAGGCCTGACAGTAGGCAACACGGAACATAAACTCTCAGCATACGCTGACAATGTTTTATTCCATTTAACAAACCCAGTGATTTCACTGCCGGTCCTAATGAAAGAACTCCAGCTTTTCGGGACGCTCTCAAACTTTAAAATTTCACAAAATCTGAAATCCTGCCTATCCAGCTATCCCCTGCCTTGACCAAGAGTCTACGAAGCGCATTTCCCTTTACATGGGCTTTGTCTTCCCTGCGATACCTAGGCATTCAGCTAACAGATCGCTTTGATACACTGTATTCAGCTAACTACCCCCGGTTGGTGAGGTCAGACGAGACTTACTACACTGGACTAACACTGCCTTCACCTGGCTAGGGAGGGTAAATATCATAAAAATGAATGTCCTCCCCAGGATACTGTTTTATATGCAGATGCTCCCTATCCCATTACCCAGACTATTTTTCACCCAACTGTCCAGTATGTTCACCAACTTCATGGAACTCACGGGAACCGCGTATAGCTATGAAAATTCTGAAACGCCCAAAACGGTCCGGTGGTTTGGGAATACCAGATATACAGAGATACTACCAGGCTATAGTGCTCCAGAGGATTCTGAACTGGCGCTTTCATGTCAAGTCTAAACTCTGGGTACCTATGGAGAAATATATGGCCGGAAGAAACCTAGCTCTCGCGCGAACACAGAGGGTTGTCGGAGGATACGTCCCCCTTGACGACTCATGCTCTTAAGACGTGAGACCGCGTCAACCGGGCGCTAGACCTGGCCCCCTCTGTGTCCCCGCTGGCGCCACTGGGAGGATACCTCTGGTTCCCCCCCAGGGGAACACATGAATTTCTTTGGATCATGGGTTGATGATGGGAATGCTAGCTGTGGGAAATTACTGAGAAACTGCAAACTTCTACCCTTTGAATCCCTGACAGCTAGACCAGGGGGACCCCTAATGAACTTCTGGAGGTACAGGCAATTGCATCACTTTTTTGAGGTACATGGTAGCTCCATAAGAGACATTGCCTCGCTTACACACTTTGAAGGATTATTCATAGCGGAAGAACCGATCCCACACATGGTTTCGGAACTTTACCAATTATTGGGGTCCTCATCCTCGGCCTCCAAGCCCATTTATATCCGGGCTTGGGAGAGAGACTTGGGCCTAGAATTTACCGAGCCCCTGCTGACACACCTATACCAGCTTACCCACTCGAGCTCTATGGACTCTAAAACACAAGAGACGAACTTCAAGATTCTGTCACGCTGGTATAGGGTGCCTACCGACCTAGCCCAGATGTACCCTACCAACTCTGAGTTATGGTGGCGGGGCTGTGGGGGCCGGGGATCATTACTACATATATGGTGGCCACTGATTGTACCCTTCTGGAAGGACATTAAAGAACAGGTTAAGGGAATCCTGGGGCTAGATGTTCCCCTCTCTCCGGTACATTTTCTCCTGCACGTTCCTCCCATGCCAATAAGTCGCTATAAAAAAAGTGCGCTGCCCCACCTGCTGAATGCAGCCAGGTGGACACTTCCTGTCTTCTGGAAGAAAACACAGGTCCCGAGCAGGGAGGAGTGGATACGCAGGGTGAATGAGACCAGAGAGGTGGAGGACTGGATTGCTACATGCAGGGGCACCAGAGATAAATTCCTTCTAGCCTAGATGTGGCACTGTTAGTGCTAGCGGAGCCAACCCTTGGTCACCGCAACCAACCTCAATAGTAGGGGACCCTACACCCCTTAGGCAGGGGCACTGACAGAGGACGTTGTACACCCCAGATTTGACGGATGACGATGAGGCTCGGCGGTGGGGAGCCCGGTGCGAGTGCGGAAAACTCTTAAGAGCTCAAAAGGTACGATCCTGATTCCCCCCTCCTACCCATCCCCCCCATCTTCCCCCTAGATCTCTCTTTTCCCCCTTTTTCTATCCCTTTTCCTTTGTTTTGTTTTTGTGTTTTTTTTTTTTTTAATTGCTCAAGGTTAATATAGCACTGGGACCTGGACCTTGTGTCCCCTTATTTTGTTATAGCTGTTAAGTACTATGCAGTTTCCCTGCCTGGGAATTGGCAACCAAGTGGATTGTGATAGTGTTCCACCTCCTACTGGAGCTCTGGAGGGACCCGGGTGTGGTTTGGGTCTGGGTGGACTGCTGGAGGAGGTTAGTTGGAGGTCCTGGTACCCCCCTCCTCTAGCGGGGGCTTGGGCCGGGCAGCACCTGGAACAGATCGAACTCCCTCACCTGCGGAGGCCGTCACAGGACGGGTGGCTGGCTCCTTGTATAGCGGCCTGTCCCATTGGTCATTACTTACTTGGAGGCAGGAAACTCAAGCCTACCACTAAGATGACAAGCCGATGGCAACACAAGGGGCATGTACCCTCTACATAACAGACACTCTTCTCAAACTATATTGTTCTATTGATGTCTGTTACTTTGTTTTTTTTTGTTTTATTTATTGTTTGTTTTTCTGTTTTCTATTGAAATGATAAAATCTGTGTCACCATTGCACTTCCACTGCTAATGTATGTCAAGATGTGACCGAACCCAATAAACAAAGTTTAAAAAAAAAAAAAAAAAAAGGAGAAAGTGAGGTTAAAGACAATGAAAGTGCAGTAAGAGGCACAGAAAGTGCAGCAAGGGGCACAGTTAGAGGCCGAGGAAGCTCTCCTAGAAGTAGCCCTAGAGAAACTCACTGTAGAGAAGGAAGCAGCAGCCGCCATAGCCGAAGTAGAGGCCCTAGAATTAGCTGTATATCCGAGAAGCGAATGTAGCAGACGCAGCAATATTCTCAACCCAGAAGCTGAAACTCAAGATTCTCTACAACGAACTTCAGATTACATCAATCAATATTTTAAGCCAAGCAGTGATAAATATGACGTCAAAGAGACAAGCCAAAGACATTACATGGTACCTCAGCAAGTCACCGACAAGTCTCCAGCCTGCAAACAGGAGAAATACACACAAAGTGACGCCTCCTACGACAGACTCCCTATACGTGAAGTAACAGAGCCTTCTAATCGTCCTCCGGAACCAACGTCCAAGTCAGAATGGTATGACAGAGGCCGGCTGGACACCCTCAAAAGGTATGACTATTGTAATGTTCGGGGAACCAGCTAGATCGCAGGACACAGGCTTTTCAAACAAAAGGACGTTTATTAAACTTAAATGGCTTCACAGCAGCAAAACAAAAAAGAAATAACAGTCTCACCGACTTGTAGAGCTTATAACTGCTGTCGCAGTTAAAAACAGTCCTTACTTGG
The DNA here is from genome assembly GCA_029206835.1 of Rana muscosa. NCBI lineage: Eukaryota > Metazoa > Chordata > Amphibia > Anura > Ranidae > Rana > Rana muscosa. The sequence goes on along the minus strand of CM055128.1, from coordinate 173,026,209 downwards.
TGTTGCAAGTAAGTTTCCCAGCTAGCAGACTTCCATGCAGGCCACTGCCATGTACATTCACAGCTTTTCACAGCCTCCACAGCTTTTGCAGTGTCCACCATTCACCATGCACAGACTTCATTACACTCCTTCACTCTCACCTACAACTTCCTGTCTCTCTTAAATCACTTCCTTGGACAGGCGTGTTAACCCTTTCTGTTCCTTAAAGGAACCACAGCCCAAACAGAGGCGAAATATAGCGTCCTTCCAGGACCCAGCCACGGCGTCCTGTACATATCCCCCCCCCCCCTGTGCCCCAACGCCAAGGAGGTGGAGGCAACAGTGGAGCTAAAACAATGGACTCGGGAGAGGGCATCTGCATTTTGATGCAGTCTCCCGGGCCTATGCTCCACTACAAATTTAAATTCCTGGAACGCCAGGAACCAACGTGTAATTCTGGCATTAGTCCCTTTACCTTGCCTCATCCATGTTAAAGGGGCATGGTCAGAAATCAACCTAAACTTCCTTTCCAAGAGGTAATATCTGAGGGATTCCAGAGCCCACTTAATGCCCAGACATTCTCGTTCAACTGTAGCGTCGTTTTTCTCCGCTGGTGTCAACTTCCTACTGAGGAAGACTACTGGGTGCTCCTCACCATGAACAACCTGTGACAACACAGCTCCCAATCCTACATCGGAAGCATCAGTCTGGACAACGAACTTGTTTGAAAAATTGGGTGCTATCAGGACAGGGTGTTGGCACAGTGCTGACTTGAGCTCCAAAAAAGCCTTTTCAGTATCTGCATTCCATTCCACCATGACCGATTTCCGACCCTTAGTCAGATTGGTCAATGGAACCGCCAATGTGGCAAAGTTGGGAATCTCCTGTAGTATCCCACCATGCCCAGGAATGCACGTACCTGCTTTTTTGTGAGGGGGCGGGGCCAATTCTGTATAGCCTCTACCTTGCTAACCTGAGGTTTCACCGCCCCTCTACCCACAATATAGCCCAGGTATTTCACCTCCTCCATTCCCAAAGCACATTTTTCAGGGTTTATTGTAAACCCCTCTGTCAGGAATGGTGTCATTACTGGGCTCACCTGCTGGTGGCACTGTTGCATTTGGCAGCAGTGGGTGTAGTTCTGGTGGCCACCAGCGGGTGTCTCCTCACCAAGACTTTCCACCAGCCATCAAGCACACCTGATCTGGGCTATATAAACCCGCCCTTAACAAAGCTCAGTGCTCCAGAATTCCTTCTGTAAGCCTGGTTCCTGCCTGAACCTGATCCGTTCCCTGGTCCTGAACCTGATCTGTTCCCTGGTCCTGAACCTGATCTGTTCCCTGCCTTGTCCTGGACTCTGATCCTTGTACCCTGTCCCCTGAGACCTGTCCCCTGAGACCTGTCCCCTGATACCAGCTCCCCCTTGCTGACTGCTCCCAGTACCTGGCCTTCTGCTCCCCTTGTCTCTCATCCCTGCCTTGTTCATGTATGTGTGTTCTCTTTTGTACATATTAGTTAGCTAGTTAGATTAGGTTGTTTTTGGGGTTTGTTGTGTTCCTTTGTATTCGTTTCTTGCTTATGGTTTGCTGTGGTTTTGTTTACACGTGTGTCTTTATCTTTAATAAATATTTATATTTTTCACTTACTCTGTTCCTGATTCCTTAATGTGCAGCCCAATGATCTGACCACCTGTATTGGATGTCTGTGTATAGCATCCTCGTGATAGAATTCTGGAGCCATACAATCAGATCGGCTGCACCTTGGAATTGGGTCTGAGCACTTGTTAAAATTACTAAGATGGAGGTGGACGATATTTTTTATCTTTCACTCCTGGCAACAGATGACAGAGATTTATGTTATCAGACACTAAGAGAATATACCAGAGAGCAGTTATTAGAATACATCCGCAAAGCTCACGTTTTTGTGGATCAGGGCAATTTTGTGTTTGATGATGTACAAACGTTGATTTGTATCTTTACAGAGTTGGCCCTGTCTGATGCCTCTATTGGAACTGACGATTATACACCTCCTTTTAATGCAGCTCAAGTAGAATCTTTGGTGTGGCAGTTGGAGGATGACTCAGCCTTTTTCCATGAGCAGTACTCAGCTTGTCCTGAACAGGTGCTTGCAGCATGTATTGATTCAGTGCAGTCTCTGGTCAGACAAGCAGTGTGCAAACCTGATTTTGTGAAACCCTTATTACAGGCCTGGTCAAGTTTGTTGTACTCAGCCCCTGTCAGCTCCCAACCATCCATTTGTATGTCTAGATACCAACCTGCTGGGATGTCTTCCTCTCCTTTTCCCCCAATTCCCACTTTTTCTGAACAATGCACCCAGCTAACAATGAAGTATCAGTACCCTGTCTCCTCCTGCTGCACTTACCCTGCCTTCAATCCACCTGCTTCTTCCCTCCTATCCATAGCCAATCCACAAGAACCTCCTCCAGCCACTGTCCCTGCACCTCTGCCATTTTCTTCCATTTGCCCAATCCCAAACTTTTCATATATTCCCCCCGTTATTTGCAAACCTGCAGTGACTAAGCCCAAAAAGAAGCGGAAGTACTTTCCAACCCACACAATCTTACCGGTATCCCAACCTGCCTCCACACCCACCAACCTGCTCCAGCCTGCGTTCATGCCAGCCTGTACCAGCCTGCCAGCCTGAAGACCCTGTTCCAGCCTGCAGCCTGAAGACCCTGTACCAGCCTGCCAGCCTGAAGACCCTGTACCAGCCTGCCAGCCTGAAGACCCTGTGCCAGCCTGAAGACCCTGTACCAGCCTGCCAGCCTGAAGACCCTGTACCAGCCTGAAGACCCTGTACCAGCCTGCCAGCCTGTAGACCCTGTACCAGCCTGTAGACCCTGTACCAGCCTGCCAGCCTGAGGTTCCCGTGCCAGCCTTCCAGCCTGAGGTTCCCGTGCCAGCCTTCCAGCCTGAGGTTCCCGTGCCAGCCTTCCAGCCTGCGGTTCCCGTGCCAGCCTTTCAGCCTGCGGTTCCAGGGCCAGCCTTTCAGCCTGCAGTTCCAGGGCCAGCCTTTCAGCCTGCAGTTCCAGGGCCAGCCTTTCAGCCTGCAGTTCCAGGGCCAGCCTTTCAGCCTGCAGTTCCAGGGCCAGCCTTTCAGCCTGCAGTTCCAGGGCCAGCCTTCAGTTCCAGGGCCAGCCTTTCAGCCTGCAGTTCCAGGGCCAGCCTTTCAGCCTGCGGTTCCAGGGCCAGCCTTTCAGCCTGCGGTTCCAGGGCCAGCCTTTCAGCCTGAGGTTCCAGGGCCAGCCTGCCAACTTGAAGTTCCAGGGCCAGCCTGCCAACTTGAAGTTCCTGGGCCAGCCTGCCAACTTGAAGTTCCTGTGCCTGTCTTCCGAACAGAAGTCCTGATGACGGTGACCCCGCCTGAAGATTCGGTGCATGGGACCCCGCCTGAAGATCCGGTACCCGTTTCCTGGTCTGAGGTTATGATGCCCATTTCTCAGTCTGTAGAGCCTACTGCCCAGCCTGAGATGATCCCGTCTGCTGCCCAGCCTGAGATGATCCCGTCTGCTGCCCAGCCTGAGATGACCCCGTCTGCTGCCCAGCCTGAGATGACCCCGTCTGCTGCCCAGCCTGAGATGACCCCGTCTGCTGCCCAGCCTGAGATGTTCCATCTGCTGGCCAGCCGGAGATGTTCCTGTCTGCTGCTCCGTTGCCCGCTGCCCAGTCTGATGTTCCAGAGCCTACTGTCTTGCTTGGTGACCCTGTACCTGGTATCCAGCCTCACGATCCAGTTCCTGATGGTTCCATTCCTGATACTCTGCCTGGTGGTTCCTTTACCGCTGCCCAGCCTGATGACTCGGAGCCCGCTGTCCAGCCTGAGGATATGGTCTCTGCTAAGACCTGTTCCTGATGCCCAGCTGGCCGCTGACGTCTTCCTGATGGATGCCCTTTTTTACACTATTTTAATCCTGATGGTCACCCAGCCTGAATGTAATGCCCCTGCGTGGTCTGCCTCCGATGGGTTCTTGCCCGTTGCCCTGCTAATTTTTACTTCTAAATCTAAACTTCCTGACCCTGGTGGTGGGATGCGCGCCCTATTTTCAGACTCTAGTGGCACGTCCCCCAGTGAACTAAAGGACTCTGGCCTAGGAAGTGCGAAGAAGTCCGCAGGTGTAGTATGGAGACTTTTTTGGGTGTTTCTGCATCCACTCGGACTGTCCAACCAAGGGCTGAATGGAGTGTCCGGAGGCCACTCCTTAAGGGGGGGGGGGGGGACTGTCAGGAATGGTGTCATTACTGGGCTCACCTGCTGGTGGCACTGTTGCATTCAGCAGCAGTGGGTGTAGTTCTGGTGGCCACCAGCGGGTGTCTCCTCACCAAGACTTTCCACCAGCCATCAAGCACACCTGATCTGGGTCTGCTGGACTTAACAAAGCTCAGTGCTCCAGAATTCCTTCTGTAAGCCTGGTCCCTGCCTGAACCTGATCCGTTACCTGGTCCTGAACCTGATCCGGATCTGTTCCCTGCCTTGTCCTGGACTCTGATCCTTGTACCCTGTCCCCTGAGACCTGTCCCCTGATACCTGTCCCCTGATACCAGCTCCCCCTTGCTGACTGCTCCCAGTACCTGGCCTTCTGCTCCCCTTGTCTCTCATCCCTGCCTTGTTCATGTATGTGTGTTCTCTTTTGTACATATTAGTTAGCTAGTTAGATTAGGTTGTTTTTGGGGTTTGTTGTGTTCCTTTGTATTCGTTTCTTGCTTATGGTTTGCTGTGGTTTTGTTTACATGTGTGTCTTTATCTTTAATAAATATTTATATTTTTCACTTACTCTGTTCCTGATTCCTTAATGTGCAGCCCAATGATCTGACCACCTGTATTGGATGTCTGTGTATAGCATCCTCGTGATACCCTCCTTCCAAAGAGAGTCCAGTACTGCCTGGACTTTGGGCAAGTGTGATTCCCAGTCTCTGCTAAAAATGACTATGTTGTCCAAGTACACTGAGGCATACTCCCGGTGAGGTCGTAAAATCCTATCCATTGCTCGCTGGAAAGTGGCTGGAGCAGTTTGTAGTCCAAAAGGCATTCGTTTGTACTGAAAACTCCCCTCTGGGGTAGAAAAAGCAGTTTTCTCTCTAGCAGCTTTAGTCAACGGGATTTGCCAATACCCCTTGGTAAGGTCTAATGTTGTGATTATACCTGGCTGGACCTAGTCTCTCAATAAGCTCATCTACCCGGGGCATGGGGTAGGCATCAAACCGTGAAACCTCATTAAGTTTGCGGAAATCATTGCAGAATCGCAGAGTCCCGTTGGGCTTTGGTACCAACACAATCGGGCTCGACCACTCACTCATTGCGATTCTTCAATGATCTCCAGGTCTAGCATCTTCTTCACTTCCTCTGAAACGGCCTTCCTTTGAGCCTCTGGGATGCGGTAGGGCCGGACAAAAACTTTGACTCCAGGTTCCGTGATAATATCATGTTCTGTGACACTAGTTAGCCCTGGCAAGTCTGAAAACTTTTCTTTATTTCTCTGCAAGAACTCCTTTGCCTGCTGACTTTGGATTTTAGACAGGGTACTTGCTACTTGGACACTCTCCACCCCAACCTGAGGCTCAAGTCTTGCACTAGCCAGGGAGGTCACCGGCTCCCTGTCTGTCCAGGGCTTTAACAAGTTGACATGATATATCTGATACGGTTTCCTCTTGCCTGGCTGGTGGACTCTATAATTTACCTCTCCCACTATTTCCACAACTTCAAAGGGACCTTGCCATCTGGCCAAGAATTTACTTTCCACAGTGGGAATTAGCACCGCTACTCGATCCCCCACTTGGAAGTGCCTTATTTTAGCAGCCCTGTTATAGACCCGTCGTTGAGCCTCCTGGGCTTTTTGCAAATGCTCTTTGACTAGTGGCATCACAGTTTGGATCCTTTCCTGCATTTGGGAGACATATTCAAGAACACTCTTATGCTGAACAGGTTCACTTTCCCATTCCTCTTTAATAAAGTCAAGTAGTCCGCGAGGTCTCCGTCCATATACCAACTCAAAGGGCGAAAACCCTGTGGAGGCCTGGGGCACTTCCCTGATAGCAAACAGGAGAGCTGGTAACAGGCAGTCCCAGTCTTTCCCATCCCTTTGTACACTCTCTTTAGCATAGACTTAAGGGTTTTATTAAAGCGTTCCACTAACCTGTCCGTTTGGGGATGGTAGACCGATGTGCGCAGCTGTTTAATCCGGAACAGCTTGCACACATCGGCCATAAAGCTCAACATAAACGGGGTGCCCTGGTCTGTGAGTATTTCCTTGGGAAAACCAGTCCGTGTAAACAACTGGAATAATTCCCAGGCAATAGCCTTAGAGGAGGTATTCCGCAGGGGAAGCGCCTCAGGATATCGGGTGGCATAGTCAAGAATCACCAATATGTAGGAGTAACCTCGAGCCGACTTTACCAAGGGACCCACAATATCCATGGCTATCCTCTCGAACGGGACCTCAATTATGGGCAGAGGGACCAAAGGGCTCCGGAAGTGGGTCACCGGAGTGGTCAACTGACAGGTGGGACAAGAGGTACAGTATTTCTTTACCTCTGCTTTCAGACCTGGCCAGTAAAACCGGTTGGTGATCCATGCCTCCGTCTTCTCAACTCCCAGGTGTCCCCCTAACACATCGTCATGGGCCAAGTCCAGAACCTTTCGTCTATATTGTTGGGGTACCAACAATTGTTCTACCACATTTTCTCTCACGTTGGTAACCCGATACAATAACTCATTATATATTGCGAAGTGTGGCCACTGCTCATTCGCACCTGGCTCTTGGGGAACCCCATTTACTACTACAACTTGTTCCCGTGCACGGGCCAAAGTGAGGTCCTGCATCTGTGCAGGACCAAACGCCCCCTGGGGAACACCCAAATCTGGCAGGGCAGGGGTAGAGGCCACTTCCTCGTCCTCTTCCCCCAGCATTACCTGAATTTGGAAAGGTCCTCCCCCCTCAGTGTTTTGGTAGGTCTGTGGACCACATGTCTTGACATTCTCAACAGTATCAGCTCTACTTTCATCACCATTAACCCAACCATTAGCATTTTCATAATTTGGATCCACATTAAGAACATTTGGCAGTTCAGGGTTATTCCTCTCAGCAGAAGGAACAGGGAGGCTAGTTTCTCCCCAATCTCTGAACTGTTCTCCTTGTTCCCATAGTTTTGTAAACAACAGACAGTCTCGTCCTATTATAACATCATGTACCGAGTTCTTTACCACCCCCACCTCTTGAGTACCAGTGCCACATGCTGAGGAGATGGTCACCGAGATGAGAGGGTACTCTCTCGTGTCTCCGTGAATGCACACCACCCGTAAGGTTTTGCTTACCGGACCAATCTTCCCAATTACTCTAGGATGAACCAGGGTTACCATGCTTCCAGAGTCCAACAAAGCCCGGGCAGGGAGGTGGTTCACTTGGACTTCACACTCAAAATTTTCCTCACCCAGGTCGAGCTGTGTGGTGCATACTTTATGGGCATAAAAAGACCCCCTCCGAAAAACCCTGCAGTCCATTGGCTCCTCTTGCAGTGGGCAGTGTGCCCGGGTATGACCCCAGGAATGACATCGCCAACATTGTACATCCCCTCCTCTCCGAACAGGAACAGAACGCTGAGGAGGTACCGGGAGTGACTCTTGACCTTCCAGGGTGTTTGCTCCAGGACTCCTTGGAACATCCTTTCGAAGGGCAGCAGTTGGTCGAACAGGCCGTGGTAGACTGGGGCCTATGCGCTTGGTAGGTCCGAGCAGGTCCTCCACCACTGTATATCGTTCCACCATCTCGACAAGGAGGTTTGCTGTTTTGGGGTCTCCATGCTGACCCACCGTTGAAGGTCGTCTGGCAGGGATCTCAGGTATTGGTCCAGCACAACCCGTTCCACGATTTGGGGGCCGACAACACCTCAGGCTGCAGTCATTTTTTTACCAGTTGCACCAGGTCATGCATTTGAGACCGAGGTGGCCGATCTGGACGATACTTCCATTGGTGTACTCGTTGGGCCCGAACGGCCGTAGTCACCCCCAGACGAGCCAGAATTTCTGCCTTTAACTTTTGATAGTCTTTAGCATCATCTGGTGGCAGGTCAAAGTAGGCTTTTTGAGGATCTCCGGTGAGAAAAGGGGCAATGAGGCCGGCCCACTGGTCCTGAGGCCACCCTTCTCTCTCTGTCGTCCTCTCAAATGTAGCAAGAAATGCCTCTACATCATCGCTCAGGGACAATTTCTACAAAAAATGGCTTGCCCTCACAGTCACCTGGTTGCCAGGGGCAACAGCCGCTTGCCCCCGACCCTGAGATAGCTGCTGCACTGCTTCCTTTAAGACAGCCACCTGAGCCTGCATAACCTCCTTGCTGGGCTGCTTGCTGGGTCACCAACAGGTGAATATTTTCTTGCTGCAGCTGATTAGTAAGGACAACTGTTTAATTGGCTCCTCCATTGCTTCGGCTTTCAACGTTTGTGCAGCTTTAACCCAGGAAATAAATCCAATGTACTGTCCCTTTAACTGTCAGTTCAATGTCATGTTCAATGCAAATAAAAAATAAAAATAAATTTTTTTTTTCTTCTTCTTATGCCTGTTATTCTGTCCTGCCCGCATTTGAGCACCAGTGTAATGTTCGGGGAACCAGCTAGATCACAGGACACAGGCTTTTCAAACAAAAGGACGTTTATTAAACTTAAATGGCTTCACAGCAGCAAAACAAAAAGAAATAACAGTCTCACCAACTTGTAGAGCTTATAACTGCTGTCGCAGTTAAACAGTCCTTACTTGGTGTTGCAGGTAAGTTTCCCAGCTAGCAGACTTCCATGCAGGCCACTGCCATGTACATTCACAGCTTTTCACAGCTTTTCACAGCTTTTCACAGCTTTTCACAGCCTCCACAGCTTTTGCAGTGTCCACCATTCACCATGCACAGACTTCACTACACTCCTTCACTCTCGCCTACAACTTCCTGTCTCTCTTAAACCACTTCTTTGGACAGGTGTGTTAATCCTTTCTGTTCCCTTAAAGGAACCACAGCCCAAACAGAGGGGAAATATAGCGTCCTTCCAGGACCCAGCCACGGCGTCCTGTACACTATACACAGCCATATCACCATAGGAACACAAAGCAGTTTAACCAAGCCACCATAGACCTTGCAAGGTTCTTTGCACGAAGTGAGTTAGTCACCAAAGGACTTGAAAAGTTTAATGACTGCTCTGAAAGCTACAGAGTCTGGCAGTATTCCTTTCAAAATGCCATCAGAGACTTCGGTTTTACTTGCAGTGAAGAGATAGACCTCCTGATCAAATGGCTTGGAAATGAGTCTGCCAAGCACGCTAGACAAATCAGGACAATATAAACCACCCAGACGCTGGTCTTAAAACTATCTGGGATAGACTTGATGAGTATTCAGGTTCAACAGAAGCAGTAGAAAGTGCACTATTCAAAAGACTTGATAACTTCCCCCAAATACCCAACAAAGCCTACCAGAAACTTAGGGAGCTAAGTGACTTGCTAATGGAACTTCAAGTAGCTAAATCCGAGGGGGACTTAAAAGGACTGGCATTCCTTGACACAGCCAGAGGTGTCAACCCCATTGTACAAAAGTTACCCTATAACTTGCAAGAGCAGTGGATTACACAGGGATCTCGATTTAAAAGACAGCATGATGTTCCATTCCCTCCGTTTTCTGTTTTTGTGGACTTTGTGTGTCAGCAAGCTAAAACAAGAAATGATCCAAGTTTTGATTTTAAATTGTCATGTGCTGCTCCTTCAGGACCTAATCCTCGCAAGCCTCCAGTAACAGTACACAAAACTAACCTTTTCACAGGTCTGCCAGCTTCTCTAACTCGGAGACAAAGGTCAAAGATCCTGGTAAGCAGTGTCCCTTGCATCGGAAGCCATATCCTCTCCTAAAATGCAGAGCCTTCAGAGAGAAAACCCTGCAGGACCGCAAGGCCTTCCTCAAGGCGAACCACATCTGCTACAGGTGCTGCTCTTCAACATCTCACCTCGCCAAGGACTGTAAGGTCAGTTTAAAATGCACAGAATGTGACAGCTCAGATCACAACACAGGTTTACATCCTGGGCCAGCTCCATGGACTTTACAACACACTCTCAGCACTAGTGAGCATGACGGGGAGGAAGAGCACACCATTACAACTCCACCAGAGATCACTTCACAATGTACAGAGGTCTGCAAAGGAGTCATAGGTGGCAGGTCCTGCTCCAAAATATGCTAGTCAGAGTCTACCTGTCATGTACCTGGGTGTATTTGAACCGGGATCTTCCTGGTCCCACAGCTGCAGCCTTACCTGTTGTGCTACGGAGCAGATCTAGACTTTTGGAAATGTCCTCTCAGTATTAAGCATTACCTTGGACTCACTAGCCCCACCTGCTGCCAGCTGTGGACTATCAAAGCAGCCCATAAAAAGGAAGTGATGCTATCTCTCAGCGCCCGTTTGTGTGGAATAGCTCCCTGGGTGTTGTGACTGCTTTTTGATCTTGATTTTCGTGTTGAACTTCTGCCTGAATTCCTGACTACTCTCTAGCCTTCTGATTTTGTACTTCACTGCCAGCTTGTGTATGACCTTTGCCTGCCTGACCACTCTCTGGATTTCGATTGTGTACTGTTTTGCCTGATCTGTTGCCAACCTAATCTGCCTGACTACGTTTTCGCCTGAATCCTCAGCACACAAGTTCCACTTCGGACACCACCTATCACAGGAACCTTACACTACCTAGCAGGCCAAAAAGACAAAGCTATTAAGCTCTACGCACTTCTGGATGACCAAAGTAACAAGTCATTAGCCAGCTCAACCTTCTTTGACATCTTTGGCATTAAAGGCCCCAGCATCCCCTACTCCTTAAGAACTTGTGCAGGAATAGTGGAGACGCCGGGGAGGAGAGCATCCGGCTACCAAGTCGAGTCCATTGACAGACAATCATGCTTGTCTTTGTCAACTCTTATCGAATGCAACCAGATCCCTGACCATAGATCTGAAATTCCTACACCAGATGTGGCTGCTCATCGCCCACACTTGAAACGCATAGCGCATCTGATACCAGAACTTGATCCTCAGGCTCAGATTATCCTACTCCTTGGGAGAGAAATCTTGCGAGTCCACAAATCAAGAGCTCAAATTAATGGTCCCAACAACGCTCCTTATGCTCAGAGGTTAGACGTCGGATGGGTCATCATAGGAGATGTCTGTCTAGGAAGCATGCACAAACCTAACTCTGTTAGCAGCATGCTCACAAATACACTAGAGAATGGGCGTCCCTCTCTTTTCCAGCCATGCCACAACCAGTTCCTTGTTAAGGAATCGGCCTAAACCACCCACTTGTCTTGTCCCTTCACAAGCCCCACTAGTGACAACTCTGCCTGTGACGGTGGCCAAGACCATTTAGGGTGCACAGTCTTTCAAAGAACTAAAGATGACAATCGTGTGGCAATGTCTATTGAAGACAAACTCTTCTTAGAAATAATGTAGCAAGGTCTAGTCAAAGATAGCACAAACAGCTGGGTCGCACTTGTTCCCTTCAGACCACAGAGACAACGCTTACCCAATAACAGAGAACAAGTGCTACAACGTTTTGCTTCCCTTATACGTAATTTACAAAGAAAGCCACAGATGAGAGAACATTTCTTTTCTTTTATGGGGAAGATCTTTGAGAACGGTCACGCTGAGATAGCTCCCACCCTTAAAGACTCTGAAGAATGTTGGTACCTCCCTATATTCGGGGGTGTACCATCCCAAAAAGCCAGGTCAAATCAGAGTAGTGTTTGACTCTAGTGCCAAATTCAAAGGCGACTCAACCAGCTGTGACCGCAAAAGATGGCATCATTGTCAAAGGACCGGTTCAGCATTAGAGCTCCAGCAGTCCCAGGATCTTATCATCCGCACTGTACAGCATGAGACCTATGCTAAGGAGATCGACTGTATCTTGAAAAGAAAACCTATCCCTTGTGACAGTGCCCTGAGAAAACTTGACCCATTTCTTGATCAAAATGGACTTTTGAGGGTAGGTGGTCATCTAAGACAAGCCAACTTGAAATCAGATGAGAGAAATCCTCTAATAGTTCCTGGTCACCATCAAATCGCTTACTTGATCATATCACATCATCACCTCCACGTCAAACACCAAGGAAGACTGTTCACAGAAGGAGCCTTACGAGCTGCAGGCCTATGGATAGTCGGAGCTAAGAGATGTGTGAGTAACGTGATCTTTAAATGTGTTACTTGTCGCAAACTTCGTGGCATGCTACCAACACAAAAAATGGCCAACCTTCCAGCCGACAGACTTGCTCCAGACCCTCATTTCACCAATGTTGGCCTTTATGTCTTGGTCTGTTGTCACACATCACACCAGAGGAGGTCACGCAAACAACAAACGTTGGGCAGTCATATATACCTGTATGGTCATTAGAGCAGTGCACATTGAAGTTATTGAGTCTATGGACACTTCAAGCTTCATAAATGCCCTCAGACGCTTCATTGCTATCCGAGGCCCCGTAAAACACATCCGCTCAGACAGAGGTACTAACTTTGTTGGAGCAGCCAGGGAACTGCATATTCCTTCAAACGTGGACACCAAAGGGGTAGAAAGATACCTCTGAGATCAGGGCTGTTCATGGACTTTCAACCCACCTCACTCCTCTCACATGGGTGGAGCATGGGAAAGAATGATAGGCATAGCCCGCAGAATTCTGGATTCTATCTTTCTGCAAATAGGAACCTCAAGACTTACCCATGAGAGTCTGGTAATTTTCATGGCAGAGGTCTCAGCCATCATCAATGCCAGACCTCTAACTCCAGTCTCAAATGACCCAGCCTGTGTTACTCACACCAGCAGCACTCCTTACACAGAAAATTGGATTAATCAGTGCCCCCTATGGGAATTTCACCACTAAAGACTTATACCTACGCCAGTGGAGACAGGTACAAAGTCTGGCAAATACCTTCTGGGACAGGTGGAGGAAGCAATACCTCTCCACTTTACAGCCATGTACTAAATGGCAAGACAACAAGCCCAACCTTAAAGGAGGAGACCTTGTTCTTGTTAAGGACTGTCAATCTCAAAGGAATGAGTGGCTGACATGGTGGATGTCGGTTTCTACCGTCTTTTTACATTATTATCTGCACTTACAATCATCACATTTTGTGATGACTGTGCATCTTGATCTGGAATCATGGGCCTTGGCCCACATCCACTTCCGGGAGTTTGATGGCACACCACGTGATGTGCATTGACGTCACACCACACACGGCGTGCGTATCGCATCATTTGTACGCAGAGGCGCCGCTAGTGTAATCCATCTGCGGCTTGTGGGGGTTCTCCTTTGGCGCTAAACGCCGGGCGGTTTTCTGCCCTGGTGTTTGCGCCTCCCCCACTTTGGGCATGTTAACGTGACGTGTGGCAATGTAATTGGCGCATAGGCCCTTATAGGTATCACTTTGGTCAGCCCATTGGTCATTTTGGTCCCCTGCATATCATGGTCAAATCATCTGTATCTACACCATGGTCTTATATGTCCAAGTATTAGGTAATATACTCAGTACCTTTTCAACATAGTCCCAGTGTTCTGCTTACACAATATACAGATCACTGGGCTTAAATGGTAATGTTTATCATTTATACTTACATTTGTACAGAAGTCCCACAAGACATTGTTGGTTATTATATACAACTATACTCTAGTGACCAGTACCTTATGGCTTATCTTTCTGCCCTGGTGTGGCCATGTGGGGGCCCCTCTGCGCCTTACGCTGTCACAGCTCCCGGAAAGGATGCCCCTTCGGGGAGTCTCCAGCTCTCAATGTTGCACTTCCACATGTTGGCTGTAAGTATTCCCTATATGGGTGCAATTTTTTCTTTTTGGTGCTTGTTCCATCTCCTAGGTAATGACCCAAATTTATACATTTTATTTCAGATATTGACATTGCTGCTCCTGATGAGTGAATATAAACTATTCACGAAACGCGTAGAGCCTTGTAATTGCAATGTTTTACATTGACCAAGTTACCAACATGTTTTATATGTATCATTTTATATGATCACGGGTTTTAATTTTGATACATCAGGAAGTTCTCAGGTTGTGTAGGCAAAATCCCTTCCACTGTCATGTAATTATCATGTTCCTTTTTGTACATATATGAAATTATACCGTGAGATTATTTATTGTTTGTATGAACTTGTATGGCTAATAAACCTACTACATGTTTTAACCCCTCACTGATGACTGCGTGCTTCACTCAAAGTTCCGCCTTCCCCCTTTTTTGTATATTATACAGGGATGGAGGCATGAGACCTATCCCGGTCCTTGCCTCATTTAAAGTCCCAAACCTCCCCCCCATTTTTTTCAGGTCTGGTATAGATATTAAGGGGAACTCCACATAAAAAAAAACAGCATGTGGTCTGCCCCCCCCCAAATCCATACCAGGCCCTTTGGGTCTGTATGGCAGGCCAGGAAAGGGGGGGGACGAGCGAGCGAAAGCACCCCCCCAAAGCACCTTGTCCTCATTTTGATGGGGACAAGGGCCTCATCTCCACAACCCTGGCCATTGGTTGTGGTGGTCTGCGGGCGGGGGGCTTATCAGAATCTGGAAGCCCCCTTTAACAAGGGGGCCTCCAGATCCAGCCCCTCCTATGTATACATTGTACCCCGACCAGTACCCATTCACCAAAAAAAGTGTCAAATCGTAAAAACCACAATACACAGTTTTTGACAAGTCCTTTATTAACCACTTAAGGACCGAGTCTCGTTTTTTTGCTAGAAAATTACTTAGAACCCCCAAACATTATACATTTTTTTCTAACACCCTAGAGAATAAAATGGCTGTCATTGCAATACTTTTTGTCACACCGTATTTGCGCACTTTTTTGGGCAAAAAAAATATTTTTTGAATTAAAAAATAAGACAACAGTAAAGTTAGCCCAATTTTTTTTCTATTGTGAAATATAATGTTATGCAGAGTAAATTGATACCCAACATGTCACGCTTCAAAATTGTGCCCGCTCGTGGGATGGCGTCAAACTTTTACCCTTAAAAATCTCTATAGGCGACGTTTAAAAAATTCTACAGATTGCATGCTTTGAGTTACAGAGGAGGTCTAGGGCTAGAATTATTGCTCTCGCTCTAATGATCGCGGCGATACTTCACATGTGTGGTTTGAACACCGTTTTCATATGCGGGCGCTGCTCACGTATACGTTCGCTTTGAGCTCGTCGGGACTGGGCGCTTTAAAAATTTTTTTTTTTATTTATTTTACTTTATTTTGCCCCTCTCCCGAAGCCGATAACGGTGATCTCGGGGCGAATCCGCCGTAGAGACCACCATTATCGTAAACCGGACCGCCGCCTGAAGAGATGGATGCCTCGGTTATGGCAGCAGCTCAGCTGTCGGATAATTGCCAGCTCCTATCTCTCCACAGTGACCCACCTGTTCATGATTCCCTGCTCCCTAGTCCTTCCTACTTAAGCCGTTCAGCTGAGATGATCTCTGCCTTCACCTTTGTCACATCACAGAGACTATGGCCTGCGGTCCTGTTAAAGACTTGCTTGGCTGACATTCCTTCTGGCTCCAGATCCTGCTTGCTGTTCCACTACGCTGATCTCTTGCTTCCTGAAGTTTGGCTTGTCTGACTATCCATTCCGGTTCATGAACTCTATGTTTTGACTACGTTTACTCTGTTTACCTTTTTATTGTTATTATTATTATTAACCACTTAACAACCACCTGCCGCCGAATAACGGCGACAAGGTGGTTGCTTAACTTTGGGAGGACGTTATATAACGTCCTCCCTTAGAATCGTTCCTGCGGGCGCGCACACGCAAACGACTGTGCTCGCCGGGTCCACCGGACCCGTAGCAACACAGATCGCGGTAAATGGCCAATGACAACGGCCTTTTACCATGTGATCGTGCCGTCCAATGATGGCGCGATCACAATGTAAACAAACCAGGGTCAGGACAAGTTCATCTCTCTCCTCACCTCACACCGATGCAGCGTGAGAGGAGAGGAGAGACATCAGTGCCACACAGTGCCACACAGTGAGTTACTATTGCTTTTTCCTGTGCCCAGCTGTGCCCAACAGTGCCAAACAGTGCCAAACAGTGCCCAAAAGTGCCCCAAAAGTGCCACACCAGGGCCACACCAGTGCCACCTGTGCCCATCAGTGCTCATCTGCACCACATCAGTGCTGCCTGCGCCACATCAGTGCTGCCTGTGCCCACCAGTGCCGCCTGTGCCCACCAGTGCCGCCTGTGCCCACCAGTGCCACCAGAGCCACACCAGTGCACACCAGAGCCACACCTGTGCCCATCAGTGCCACCTGTGCCCAGTGCCACCTGTGCCCATCAGCGCCACTGCAGTGCCACATCAGTGCCGCCTGTGCCGCCTGTGCCCACCAGTGCCGCCTGTGCCACCCCGGTGCCACCAGAACCACACCAGTGCACACCAGAGCCACACCTGTGCCCATCAGTGCCACCTGTGCCCAGTGCCACCTGTGCCCATCAGCACCACTGCAGTGCCACATCAGTGCCGCCTGTGCCCACCAGTGCCGCCTGTGCCCACCAGTGTCCACCAGTGTCCACCAGTGCCACCACAGTGCTCTGCAGTGCAGCCTCACCAGCCACCAGCATGGCAAAAAAATTATTTACTTGTGAGGAGGCCTACCAGTGTCTAATCATGACCGATGAGAGCAGCGAGGAGTCTCAGTCCGATTCGGATCCGGCCTATGAACCCGTTACAGACAGTGGGTCTGATACAGAATCAGAAGAGGAATGTGTGTTGAAAACAAGGGGTTTTGGCGTGGGGAAGCGGCCTTCTACCAGCAGCACAGTGCCGTCCACCTCAAGCGCAGTGCCGTCCACCTCAAGCGCAGTGCCGTCCACCCCAAGCGCAGTGCCGTCCACCCCAAGCGCAGTGCCACTGCAACAAAGGCCAGGCACCAGTAGGGTGTCATCTCAGCCCCAAAGGGATAGGGGCCATGCCAGCCTTCCCTATGGCCTTCAAAACCCCCTGTGGCTTCCCCCTAATTCCGGAGCAGCAAATATCCCCCCCTTTCACCGCCCAGCCAGGTGTCCAGGTGAACACTGATGGTTTTTCCATGCTCGATTTTTTTCATTTAGTATTCACCGAAAACTTACTATCCTCCATTGTGGCCCAGTGCAACCTCTACGCACAGCAGTACATCGTAAGCAACCCTGGATCTAGTTACGCCCGTCCCTTTGAGTGGAGAGAACTTACCGTAGAGGAATTCAAAATTTTCCTAGGCCTAACTTTTACTATGGGACTCTCAAAAAAAAAAACAATTGTACTCCTACTGGTCTACCAAACCCATCCACCACATGCCACTCTTCTCATCCATTATGCCAAGATCCCGATACCTAATGATTATGCGGTTCCTCCACTATAATGACAACACCCAGTGCCCTCCCCGAAATGACCCAGCTTTTGACAAACTATATAAAATTCGGCCACTCCTAAATTTTTTCTCTGAAAATTTTTCCCAGTTATATATCCCTGAACAGAATATCTCCGTGGATGAGTCCCTTATAAAATTCTCAGGCAGGCTGTGCATTAAACAGTTTATCCCCAGCAAAAGGGCCCGATATGGGGTTAAAATGTACAAGCTATGTGACCGAGCTACGGGGTACATCTACGCCTTCCTGGTGTACGAAGGGAAGGACTCCCAACTGCATCCCCCTGAATGCCCAGAGTACATCGGAGTCAGCGGAAAAGTGGTCTGGGAGCTTATCTATCCACTCCTTAGAAAGGGATACCACCTTTATGTGGATAATTTTTATACCAGCTTGCCCCTGTTCCGCAATCTTTACCGGAGGGACACCCCAGCATGTGGCACAGTAAGACCCAATAGAAAAGGCTTCCCACAAAAACTTGTCAATGAAAAGCTATGACGAGGGGAGACGGCATCATTGAGGAACCACGAGATATTGGCTGTCAGGTGGAGGGACAAACGAAACGTCCACATGCTCACTTCAATCCACAACGACACCTACGTTGAAGTCCCCAAAAGAAGCGGCACAATCCAGAAACCAGCTTGTGTCTACGATTATAATTTGTTTATGGGGGAGTGGACTTCAACGATCAGATGATTGAACCCTATCTTCCCACAAGAAAATCCCGCCACTGGTATAAGAAAGTGTCCATTTATTTTTTTAGTTTGGCCATGTATAACACTTATGTTATTTACAAAAAATCAACAGAGAACCCCGTATCCTATCTACTCTACCAAGAAGAAGTTATCTCCGCCCTTTTGTACCCTGAAAGCCCACCAGAAAATATTCGCTCTGATTCCCTGAGCAGACTCCACGAGCGCCACTTCTCTGAGAAAGCCGTCCCCCGTGAAACAGGCTACAGACATCAGAAGAGATGTCGGGTGTGCTCCAGAGGAGGAATTCGAAGAGACACCATGTATTATTGTCCCGATTGTCCCTCCCAACCAGGCCTCTGTATAGGCGAATGTTTCCGCCGTTACCATACGTTTCTACACTATTAGGGAAGTATGGTAAATGCAATTCTCATTTCCTGTCATTTTCCTCCACACCCCTTATGCCACTGCACTGAACTGTACATACCTCTGCCTTCTCCGGAACCGACCTTGGACTGTTATACGACCACGCTTTTGCCTAACGCTAAACATACCTCTGCTTTCTCCGGAACTGACCCTGGCCTGTTATACGACCAATCTTCTGCCTAATGCTAAACTGTACCTACCTCTGCTTTCTCCGGAACTGACCCTGGCCTGTTATACGACCACTCTTCTGCCTAACGCTTAACTGTACCTACCTCTGCCTGCTCTGGAACTGACCCTGGACTGTTTGACCACGTTTTTTGCCTGCCTCTTGGATTGATCTTCTACCCTGCTATGCTAGTGGGAACACAGGGGTCTCACATATGTGAGGGGCTCCAGAATTGTTTTTCTGGATGAAGAAAACAATTTTTTAGTTTTCTCATTCCCGGATTAGGGTCTGGAGACTCGGAGGCTTCAAAGAGATTTGGGTGGGAGAAGCCTCTACCCCTGTCCCCATTCTTTCCTGGCCTGCTACTTGGACCATGTTCCTGCTTATTACCAGGACCAATATTATGGCACTGCTGGCAATGTCTCTACTTGCACTGACCCTGGACTGTATATGGACAGTATTCCTGCCTGTAGTGACTATGGACAATATTCCTGTCTGCTGCCTGGACAATTCCATTCACTGTCGCTGACCACGTGCCTGCCTGCCTGGATGGATCAGGGCTCTCCTCCTGTGGACAATTGCACTACTAAAACCACAGGTAATCTTTTTTTTTACCGTTTACTCAGCAGAATGTATTTTAGGGTGTAATTCTTGGTATGTACATGCTGTGTTAGAAATATGAAGGGCCTTCAAAAATGTGATAGATTGTAAGGAAATTGGATGTGTAATTTATGTCCCTAGAACACCTGATGGTGCTTCTTGGATGTTGGGCCTCTATGTGGCCAGGCTGTTAAAAAAGCTCACACATGTGGTATCGCCATACTCAGGAGGAGTAGCAGAATATATTTTGGGGTGTCATTTTTGCTATGTACATGCTATGTGTTGAAAATATCTTATAAATGGACAACTTTGTGTAAAAAAAATGGTTTTCATTTTTTTTCCACATTTTCCAAAAACTTCTGGAAAAAAATTAACCTTTCAAAAGACTCATTATGCCTCATAGATTATACGTTGGGGTGTTAGCTTTCCAAAATGGGGTCACTTTGTGGGCGTTTCCATTGTCCTGGTGCTCCAGGGCCTTCAAAAGTGTAATAGGTGGTTGAGAGATTAGATGTGTAATTTATGCTCCTAGAACGCCTGAAGTTGCTACTTCAGTGTTGGACCTCTGTATGTGGCCAGGCTGTATAAAAGTCTCACACATGTGGTATCGCCATACTCAGGAGGAGTAGCAGAATATATTTTGGGGTGTCATTTTTGCTATGTACATGCTATGTGTTGAAAATATCTTATAAATGGACAACTTTGTGTAAAAAAAATGCGTTTTCATTTTTTTTCCACATTTTCCAAAAACTTCTGGAAAAAAATGAACCGTTCAAAAGACTCATAATGCCTCATAGATTATACATTGGGGTGTTATCTTTCCAAAATAGGGTCACTTTGTGGGCGTTTCCATTGTCCTGGTGCTCCAGGGCCTTCAAAAGTGTAATAGGTGGTTGAGAGATTAGATGTGTAATTTATGCTCCTAGAACGCCTGAAGTTGCTACTTCAGTGTTGGGCCTCTGTATGTGGGCAGGCTGTATAAAAGTCTCACACATGTGGTATCGCCATACTCAGGAGGAGTAGCAGAATATATTTTGGGGTGTCATTTGTGGAATGTACATGCCATGTGAGAGAAATAACCAGTTATAATGACAATTTGGTGTGAAAAAATAAATAATAATAATAATCTTAATTTTGCAAAGAATTGTGGGAAAAAATGACAACTTCAAAAAACTAACTATGCCTCTTACTAACTACCTTGGAATGTCTACTTTCCAAAAAGGGGTCATTTGGGGGGTATTTGTACTTTACTGGCTTGTTAGGGTCTCAAGAAATGAGATAGGCTGTCAGTACATCAGGTGTGATCAAATTGATCAATTTTCAGTAATTAGCACCATAGCTTGTAGACCCTATAACTTTCACCCAGACTAAATAATATCCACTAATTTGGGTTATTTTTACCAAATATATGTAGCAGTATACATTTTTGGCCAAATTTATGAGGAAAATTACTTATTTGCAAAATTTTATAATAGAAATGAAGAAAAATGAATTTTTTTACAATATTTTCGGTCTTTTTTCATTTATAGCGAAAAAAATAAAAACCGCAGAGGTGATCAAATACCACCAAATAAAAGCTCTATTTGTGTGAAAAAAAGGACGGAAATTTCATATGGGTACAGTGTTGCATGACTGAGTAATTGTCATTCAAAATGTGAGAGCACCAAAAGCGGAAAATTGGTCTGGTTATTAAGGGGATTTAAGTGCCCAGTTGTCAAGTCGTTAAACAAGTGTGATTTAACTGTACTTCTGTCTTGGTCTGATTCATGGTTTCTGACAGTAGGTGAAGGCCATAAATTCAGAAGATGCAGTCAATCCACTTGATTGGATGACCAGGATCAACGCATGGACCAGTTTGCCATGGCGTTACAGACGCTCCTGAGTTGCACAGCTCACCTGGAATCTCCCACTGTGGCCGGCTGACCCTGCTGTTGCCCCAGTCTCTGTGCAGGCACCCGCCTCGAGTATTACCTCCATAAGAGGTATGTCTGGTTTCGCTCCGCTTCCCCAGCGATTTGGCGGTGACACAGCTTAATGCAGAGGGTTTCTCAACCAGGTTGAGATATACTTTGAGATGCTGCCCCAGGCATTTCCCATGGACAGAAGCAAAGTAGGTTTCATGATATCTTTGCCTTCTGAGAGAGCCTTGGCCTGGGAAAACCCTCTATGGGAGATGCAAAAACCAGTTGTCCTGAGTTACCCAGTATTTGTGGCTTCCTTTAAAAGGGTATTTGACGTTCCCGCGCGATCCGCTTCTGCTGCCAAGTGCCTCATGTCCATCAACCAGGGTTGCCAACTTTGAGTAAATTTACGAACAGTTTGTAAAATCCATAATTGTTGCATCTGTCCATGAATGTCAGTTACGGACATGCAGCCTAAATGTCTGTAATGGACTTTCAAGGACAGATGCAAAAAGTACGGATTTTACAAACTGTTTGTAAATTTACTGAAAGTTGGCAACCCTGCCATCAACTGTTCCTGATTACGCCATTGAATTCCGTACTCTGGCAGCAGAGGTTGCTTGGAACAATGAGGCCCTCGTGGCTGCTTTTTCCCATGGTCTCTCGGACCATCAAGGATGAGATAGCAGCCCGAGATATACCCACTGAGCTGGAGAAGTTGATCACGTTTGCCATCCTCATTGACTCCAGACTCAGAGAAAGACTCTCTTTTAAGGAGCGCTTGCGGAAGCCTCCTGTACATTTGTCTCTAAGCTTTGCAGCCCTACACTTGCCTCCCTCTTCTCCCATGCCTCCTGGTACCGAGTCGGTCAGTGAAGTGGAACCCATGCAGTTGGGCTTCACACGTCTCTTTGCGGATGAGAGAACCTTTAGGAGAAGGGAGAGATTGTGCCTTTATTGCGGCCAGGTTGGTCACTTTTTGAAGTCTTGTCCTAACCGTCCATGGAACGCCCGAACCTTGAGGTCCTGTCATGGACAGACCTTAGGTGGCGTTGTTTCGTCCCCAGTTATACAGAAGGATAAGCCCCTGGTTCCGGTTAACCTTTCTTGGGCTGAGTTATCCGTCAAGATACAGGCTCTAATCGACTCTTTGGCCTGTTCATTGGTGCTGCCTTTGTATCGACGCACTCGATTCCGCTGCAGCTGTGTGACACTCCACTTGCCATTGAGGTTCTTGATGGGAGTCCTCTACAGCCTGCCCATGTGACTCAGGAGACTGTTCCATTGTCCATGGCCGTAGGGGCTCTTCCAATTCCAAGTTATTTCCTCACCTAAGTTTCCGCTGGTTATTGGTTATCCTTGACTACAGAGGCACAACCCCTCTTTTGATTGGCTTCATGCTGAGGTTCTCTCCTGGTCGCCACAATGCAGTAAGACATGTTTCCAGAAGGTAGCCAAGGTCCTGTGCACCTCTTCACTCTCCTCCCTGCCGGAGGAGTACCACGATTTTAGCGATCATTTTAGCCCTGAAAGAATGGAGACATCTTCTCGAAGGTACCACTGTGCCAGTTCTCATTCTTACTGACCATAAGAATCTCACATTTTTGTCAGAGGCTAAACGCCTCTCTGCCAGAAGGGTTATTTTCTTGTCAAATTTCAATTACATTGTCTCATTCTTACCCAGTACTAAGAATGGTAAGGGCTGACGCCTTGTCACGACAATTTTCTTCCACTTCCAAGATGGTGTTGATTCCGGTTCCTGTGATTCCTCCTGATCGTATTCTGGCTACGGTTCGCACCAGTCTCACTTCTCCTTTGGGTGACAAAATTCTTGCTGCTCAGGTCCATGCTCCTCCTGAGAGACCTTATGACCGCTGCTTTGTCCCTGAGAGTCTCCGTACTGCCGTGCTCCAGACTTACCATTCTCCCAAGGCTGCTGGCCACCCTGGGCAGAATCAACTTTTTTGGGCCATTTCCCAACAATTCTGGTGGCCTAGTCTACGTGCTGATGTTACCGCCTTCATAGTTGCCTGCTCCGTGTGTGCTCAGAGTAAGACTCCATGACACCTTCCAGTGGGCCTCCTAAAACCCATACCCAATGGAGAGAAGCCCTGGACCCACCTGTCTATGGATTTCATTGTGGAGTTACCCAACTCCCAGGGCAACACAGTTATTCTTATGGTGGTTGACTTGTTCTCGAAAATGTCTCATTGTATTCCACTTAAGAAGTTGCCCACTTCTAAGGAACTGGCTTCCATTTTTGCTCGGGAGATCTTTCGCTTACATGGGCTACCCAAGGTGATTGTCTCGGACAGGGGTAGTCAGTTTGTGTCACGGTTCTGGCGAGCCTTTTGTGCACAGTTGGGAATTCAGCTTGCTTTCTCCTCTGCATATCACCCGCAGTCTAATGGGGCCGCAGAACGGGCCAATCAGTCTTTGGAGCAATTCCTACGTTGCTATATTTTTGACCAGCATAACAACTGGTCAGACCTCTTACCATGGTCAGAGTTTTCTCACAATAGTGCCTTGAATTCGGCTTCCCGATTGTCCCTGTTTATGGCAAACTATGGTTTCCAACCTTCCATGTTGCCCGACTCATTTGTTCTGCAGAGTATTCCTACGTTAGAGGAGCATCCTCGTGGCCTTCGTACCACTTGGGCACAAGTCCAGGAGGCTTTGCAACATGCTAATGATAGGTACAGACTCTACGGTGAGCGCAGGCGTCTGCCTGCGCCTTCCTACCAGGTTGGGGACAGGGTCTGGCTGTCATCTCGCAGCCTCCGACTTCATGTTCCCTCACTGAAGTTCGCACCTCAGTTTATTGGGCCTTTCCGCATTCTTCGCAGGATTAACCCAGTGGCTTACGCGTTAGACCTTCCTTCTAATATGCGTATCTCAAATGTATTTCACGTCTCCTTATTAAAACCTTTGGTCTGCAACCGCTTTACCACCTCAGTGCCACGTCCTTACCCTGTGTCAGAAACCATGAATCAGACCGAGACAGAAATACAGTTAAATCACACTTGTTTAATAATAAAAATAAAAAGGTAAACAGAGTAAGCGTACGTCCAGATGAAGCTACGCGGAATCCCCCCTTGCGAAACGCGTTGACGTGACTCACCCACGTCACGTGACGCCTGCTTTTGACATCCCGGAAGTCCGCCCGTGGAGGACGCGGTGGAACGCGGAAGGACTCGATCTGTCCACAGCGGCGATCTACCGCTGTGCTGTACACCATCCCATACACTGGGGCTTTCCTTAGGGACATATCCTTCGTCATTCGGTGACATCCAGCTGCAATATACAGGAGTCAAGTGCTCCATGCAGCTACTACAGTCGGAACTGAACACACTGAGCAGCATCGTTTCCATGACCAGGCCCCCCCATATCAGGGTATCATATGCCTTACTTAGCTATTGATACATAGCCTGGCTGTGAACTATACATGCTGACTATACTGCCACGCTGCCACGCTGTATTGCAGTGTTAATAGTCATATCAGGTGTTCTCTTCTGCTGCTGTTTGATTACCACCATTTACCACCGATTCCATCTGGTCTTCGGTCTGATATCCTGCACCAGTGTATATCACTAATTGTTATATCATCTCATTACCCGTTTTGTGCCAGTGGACACGACGATTGGATTTTTATTATTCTGTTCCCTTTGGACTTCCATGGTATTGGGAACCTTCCCTCATCTCCTGTTCCCCTGAGGTCCCACTGACTTTCCCTTTTGCCCCTCCCCCCTCCTTCCCCCTCCCCCTTTTTTCCTCATCACACACGGGCTATAGCCTTCCTGGGATCTCTGTGGGGCTTACCTGCCTAGTCTATACCCATTTGGTTTTTCATTTTTTGAAAAAAAAATCGCAGCAGGCTGCCCGCACATTGATATCAGGCGTCCGGACGTTTTGTCACTGTCTCATGTTTTGTGGTCACTGTCCTGTTTTTTGTCATTTTGTTTATGGTTACACATGGAGAGCAAGTTGCCTTTCCATGTTTTGTGTCAGTTTTTTGCTATCCACATTCTCTCCAAGAGGATTGTTTTATGGAAATAATTTCCAATCATTTAATAAATTATTATCTTTTGTACCTACCTTCTGATTTTGGAGTCTCTCATTTTGGTCTTTGGATCCCCCATTAATTTGGTTGGGACCCTTCCCCCCCCCCTTTTTTTGTTTTCATATATGACTTTTTGACTAGTGAGACTCCACCCACATTGGGTTAACAGTTTAGGTTAGGACTTTTTCTATTGTACTAATCGTACATTATATGCCCTATGCGCCACCCCCTTTTTTTGTATAATGATAGGTACAGACTCCACGGTGAGCGCAGACTCCTGCCTGCACCTTCCTACCAGTTTGGGGACAGGGTCTGGCTGTCATCTCGCAACCTCCGACTTTGTGTTCCCTCACTGAAGTTCGCACCTCAGTTTATTGGGCCTTTCCGTATTCTTCGCAGGATTAACCCAGTGGCTTACGCGTTAGACCTTCCTTCTAATATGCGTATCTCAAATGTATTTCATGTCTCCTTATTAAAACCTTTGGTCTGCAACCGCTTTACCACCTCAGTGCCACGTCCTTACCCTGTGTCAGAAACCATGAATCAGACCGAGACAAAAGTACAGTTAAATCACACTTGTTTAATAATAAAAATAAAAAGGTAAACAGAGTAAGCGTAGTCAAAACATAGCCAGAGTTCCGTAACCGGATCGGGTAGTCGGCCAAGCCAATATCCAAGAGCCAGCGATAAAGGTAGTAGTACAGGAAGCAGGATCTGTAGCCAGAGGGAACGTAGTCAAGCAGGTCTTAAACAGGAATGCAGGAGAAAGTCTCTTGTGATGTTGACACAGGCGAAGGCAAAGAGCAAATGAACTGGAAGGCTTTAACCACTTGACCACTGGGCACTTAAACCCCCTTAATAACCAGACCAATTTTCAGCTTTCGGTGCTCTCACATTTTGAATGACAATTACTCAGTCATACAACACTGTACCCATATGAAATTTTTGTCCTTTTATTTCACACAAATAGAGCTTTCTTTTGGTGGTATTTAATCACTGTTGGGTTTTTTTTTTTTGCGCTATAAGAGAAAAAGACTGAAAATTCTGTAAAAAAATGAATTTTTCTTTGTTTCTGTTATAAAATTTTGCAAATTAGTAATTTTTCTTCATAAATTTTGGCCAAAATTTATACTGCTACATATCTTTGGTAAAAATAAGTACAAATTGGTGCATATTATTTGGTCTTTGTGAAAGTTATAGAGTCCACAAGCTATGGCGCCAATATCTGAAAATTGATCACATCTGATGTATTGGCGGCCTATCTCATTTCTTGAGACCCTAACATGCCAGAAAAGTGCAAATACCCCCCAAATGACCCATTTTTGGAAAGAAGACATTCCAAGGTATTTAGAAAGAGGCACTGTGAGTTTTTTGAAGTTGTCATTTTTTCCATACCACAAATTACACCCCAAAACACATTCTGCTATTACTCCCGAGTATGGCGATACCACATGTGTGAGACTTTTACACAGCGTGGCCACATACAGAGGCCCAACATGCAGGGAGCACCTTCAGGCGTTCTGGATAGGGATGAGCTTCGTGTTCGAGTCGAACACACGTTCGACTCGAACATCGGCTGTTGGATCGTTCAACGAAGATCGAACGTTATGGTCCGTTCGCGACAAATTCGAGTGGCGCGTCATGGCCCATAATTCACTGCGGCATCGCAGTGCATTGCTGGCTGATGATTGGCCAAGCATGCACTATGACCCGCATGCTTGGCCAATCACAGCGCCTTCTGTACAGAGAGCCGTAATTGGCCAAAGCCAGGGTGGCTTTGGCCAATCATGGCTCAGAGGAGTAGGTACACACCCCACACTATATAAGGCCGCCTGGAAGTCAGCCTTGTGTAGTGTGTTGGCGTTTGTGAAAGAGACAGTTTCAGAGAGAGAGACAGAGTCATTTATAGTCAGTTAGCTGCTGTTACAGTGTGTAGAGGATATATATGCATCCTAGGAAAAAAGCAACAACTAGAATGGTGGGACTTTGAATGAAGCAACACTGCTGAGTTGAATGCATCAATCAATAAAACATGGTTTAATGAATACAAGGAATACATACATCATGAAATAGCAGAAAACATTATACTAAATAGTAGCAACATAATCATATAGTTAATAATGTATAATTATTAAACAGTAGCAATATAATGATTATCTCAACATAATAAATACTGCACAAGAGGTAGGCAAACCAAAATTGTAATGATAATAACATATAAACCATGATAGATAGGTGCATATTGGTAAACTATATAGGTAAATATTTTAAAACATGATCACTGTGACATCGCATCGTAACAAGCTCTACGCGTTTCGTGGTTGTTACCACTCATCAGGAGCTGATGCTAGATGTATTTATAAACAGAATGGTCAGATTGGTAAATTGGTAGAAATTATATATATAAATATAAGCTATCGTATATATAAAGGAGAGGGGAGGGAAATCCTTCCAAACACTCTCACCTCATAATGGTATGTTGGTATAATCTTGGTAATATTAGCGATAAAAAGGGGGGTTTTTTGTTTAGCATAGATAATGTCCTCCCCGGGAGCTGAGGTGGTATGAACCCAAGGCACAGCGGTGGTAGCAGGTATCCAGGAAGTGAGTGTGGATCTCCAGTAATTGGCTGTAGTCTGTATGATTGTAGCTTGGTAGCGTAAAGTTGGAATAATATTTTCATAATAGCTGTAACAGTAAGAAGGTATTGACAATAAGTGAATCATACAGCCAAGATACTGAAGAAGAAGCCACACCAGTGTGAATGTATAAATAAATAACTATATAATACATATGCATCCTAGGTGTTGTACATATATTTATACACTGTATTGAGTTTAGCTAGATCCGTTCCTGTTAGTCTCTATACTGTGACAGCAGGCTGGTGATTGTGCTAGCTGCAGACAGTCAGTGTTTCACTTAGTGTACTACTGTGTGCTTTGCATAGCATCCACCTAAAGCTCACGTGGAAACAGTTATTCTCTATACTGTGAAAGGCAGGCCGGTGATTGTGCTAGCTGCAGACAGTCAGTGTTTCACTTAGTGTACTACTGTGTGCTTTGCATAGCATTCACCTAAAGCTCACCTGAATACAGTTAGTGACTAATACTATTATAGTGGTGTTCTCATAATAAAACCACAAGCAGAGAGCTGCAAGTATTTTCAGTGTACTGTGTCCTCTGCACAGTTTTCACCTAAAAATAATTGAAAACAATTGCTGCTTTTCCCATACTAACACCACAGCAGGCCATTAGTATGTCTAGAAGGCAAACAATGAGAGGCAGACAGTCACGAGGCAATAAAAGAGGGCAAGCAGGCTCTGTGTCTAGAGGCAACAGTGATGCTGGTCGTGGACACGGTGCATTCTCATCAGCACGTGGCCGTGGGAAACGCTTGTCCTTCTTTTCGGCAGCTGGCCATGTTGAGCCGCAACATGCCGAAGACTTGGTAGAGTGGATGACCAAGCCGTCCTCCTCCTCCCCATCCTCTCTCACCCAGGCTCAGGGTACTTTGTCTGGCAAAGCAGCTGCCAAAGCGGCCTCTTCCCTCGGCTCAATGGCATCAGTCACTTCTTCCCTAGCCCCACCATGTCCTCTTGAGGAGTCCTCCGAACTGTTTGACCACAGTGTTTGGTACATGCTCCAGGAGGATGCCCAGCGTTTTGAAGGCTCCGATGATGGAACCCAGCTGGAGGAAGGCAGTAACGTGAGCTCAGAGAGAGGGGGTAGTAACGTGAGCCCAGAGAGAGGGGGTGCCCAACAAGGTCAGCTATCTGGCAGTCATGTTCCCCCAGCTGCAGCATACTGCCAGATTGGCTCCAGTGATGAGGAGGGAGGGGATGATGAGGTCACTGACTCCACATGGGTGCCTGATAGGAAAGAGGAGGAGGAAGAGGAGGAGGAGGCACATCTCCAACGAGGCAGAATGCCCTCCAGGGGCCAGCTTAAGGGCAGCATACCGACTGCATCACACCGCAGAGCTCCGCATGTTCAGGGCGCTGCTGTCTCTGCGCGTTATTCCAAAAGTTCTTTGGTGTGGGCCTTTTTTCAAAAGTGTGCAACAGATCGCACCATTGCCATTTGCAACATATGTCTAAAGCGTATCTCGCGTGGCCAAAACATCAGCCGCTTGGGCACCACGTGCTTGACCAGACATATGTCGACCTGCCATGCAGTCCGTTGGCAAGCACACCTAAAAGACCCACACCAAAGAACAAGGCGGACCTCTCCTTGCTCCTCATCAGCTGGGATCTCCAACCCCACTATAGCTTCAGTCCTCTCTGAATCCTGCACTGAGAGGAATGAAGGTGTAGAATTAGGTGTGTCACAGCCAAGTACTTGCGGGCAATCTGCTATCGGTACACCGATGTCCGTTTGTACCAGGCAAATTTCCCTGCCCCAGCTGCTGTACTGCCGCAGGAAGTTCGCTCCCAGCTATCCACATGCCCAGCGGTTGAATGCTAGCTTGGCTAAATTGCTAGCACTTCAACTGCTGCCTTTTCAGTTGGTAGACTCTGCCCCCTTCCGTGAGTTTGTGGAATGTGCGGTTCCTCAGTGGCAGGTTCCCAAACGCCACTTTTTCTCACGGAAGGCGATTCCAGCTCTCTACCGGCATGTGGAAGGTAATGTCTTGGCCTCGCTGGACAGAGCGGTCAGCGGTAAGGTGCATATTATCGCTGACTCATGGTCCAGCAGGCATGGACAGGGACATTACCTATCTTTCACGGCGCATTGGGTGACTCTGCTGGCAGCTGGGAAGGATGCAGGACAAGGTGCAGTAGTGTTGGAGGTTTTTCCGCAACCACGCCTCCAAAATGTTACTACTGGTGATTCTGACACACCTCTCTCCTCCACCCCCTCTTCTTCCTCCATGGCCTCTTCCTGTGCTGATTTGTCCTCGGAACCAGCGGTGCTCCGTAGGTGTTCAAGGGGCTACGCCAGTACGCAGGCAAAAAAGATGCCATGCAGTGCTTGAGCTGGTGTGTTTGGGGGACAGGAGCCACACTGGAGAAGAGATTCTATCAGCTCTGCAGGGGCAGGCTCAGAGGTGGTTGACACCACGCCAGCTTAAGCCAGGAAAGGTGGTTTCCGACAATGGCACCAACCTCCTCTCCGCCCTCCGACAGGGACAACTTACCCATGTGCCCTGTTTGGCTCATGTCCTTAACTTGGTGGTGCAGCGGTTCTTGGGCAGGTACCCGGGCTTACAGGAGGTCCTGAAGCAGGCCAGGAAACTCTGTGGGCATTTCCGCCAGTCATATAATGCCAGTGCTCGGCTGGCTGAGCTGCAAAAGGATTACAACCTGCCCAAGGACCGCCTAATCTGTGGCATGCCCACCAGGTGGAACTCTACGTTGGCCATGCTGCAGCGGCTGCACACGCAGCAGAGGGCCATCAATGAGTATCTGTTGCAATATGGCACCAGGACAGGGTCAGGGGAGCTTGGATTTTTTTCCCCAGTGGGCCATGATCAGGGATGCATGCAGTGTCCTGGCACCATTTGAGGAGGCCACTAGGATGGTGAGCAGTGACAGTGCATGCATCACTGTCCCTCTCGTCCACCTGTTGGAGCACACGCTGCGTGGAATAATGGACAGGGCACTTGAGGCGGAACAGAGGCAGGAAGAGGAGGACTTCCTTACCTCTCAAGGCCCCCTTTATCCAGACAGTGTTCCTGCTGGCCCGGCTATCACACAGAAAGAGGATGAGGAGGAGGAGGATTGTGTCAGCATGGAGGTGGAAACTAGCACTCAGCATCAGCAGCAGTCTTCAAGGGATCAATTACAGTCCCAAGACACCCATGGACTTGTACGTGGCTGGGAGGAGGTGGCTGCGGATCATGTCGTCCTCAGTGACCCAGAGGACTCGGCACCGAATGCCTCAGCAAACCTACGCTGCATGGCCTCCCTGATCCTGCAAAGCCTGCGTAAGGATTCTCGTATTCGTGCGATCAAGGAGAGGGATCATTACTGGCTGGCAACCCTCCTTGATCCACGTTACAAGGGTAAGGCTGCGGACCTTATCTTGCCATCGCAGAGGGAGCAGAGGATGAGGCATCTTTGGGAGGCCTTGCAGAAAGGTCTGTGCAACGTGTTCCCAGAGACTGGGAGGTTATAAATTCCTGGTCCTGGACAACGTGTTGCTGAGGCTTTGGTCAGTCAAAGAAGGAGCGGTGGAGAAGGTGGGCGTCTGACCGATGCGTTTAGACAATTTTTTAGTCCGCAGCCCCAAGGTATGATCGGTTCCAGCAACCATCGCCAACGTCTGGTTTACATGGTGCAGGAACACCTAGGGGCAAGATCAGACTTGGACACCTTTCCCACCGAAAATCCTCTGGGTTACTGGGTCTTGAGGATGGATCACTGGCCAGAGCTTGCACAGTATGCAATTGAGATACTGGCCTGTCCTGCATCCAGCGTTCTTTCGGAACGCACATTCAGTGCTGCTGGAGGCTTTGTAACCGATCACAGGGTGCGCCTGTCAACTGACTCTGTCGATCGACTGACCTTCATAAAAATGAATCAGTCTTGGATCACCACCAGCCACCAGGCACCTGATGCTGATGTAACAGAATAATTTTCTTTGAAATGTCAGATCCCTTCAAGACTGCCTATGCTGATGCAGAGTGACTGTCAGGGTCACCTGTGGCCAGGTGACAGATGCACACCGTAGGGGGACAGGAGTGCACCGCGAGGTAGTGAACCCTATGGCTGGCTTCTGCGGATAGGAAACTGGGTGGTTGTGGAAAGCGGGACCAGAGGAGCACAACCGGGATCCCAACGGAAGCGAGAGCCAAGATTCCCCAGGGCGCGGAGTCTAAGACCCAGCTGGTCTTCTCCAGGGCCTCTAGTGGTGAGGATGTTACGCTGCAGGCTGGGACCAGGTCGCGGCCCCTGGAGTTTCCTAGCTCACGCCCCGTAGGATAAGGGGAAAAGAGGGGAAGCAGCAGCAAACGATAGAGAGAACCGAATAACAAGCTGAAGGTCAGGGGCCACAAGCAGACAAGGATAACGAAGAACGAGCCGAAGGTCAAGGGTCACGAGCAGACAGGGATAGTCGGGGACAAGCCAATAACGTAACAGAGAGACAGACGTAGCACACGGCAGGCAGGAACCCAAACACACAATGCCTAACAAACACGTTGATCAGCAAGGCAGGCTTGCAGTGCACAGGTCAATATAGTGTTCAGTGATAGGGCCTGGGGTGGCGTCAGGCTGGGAGGAGATTATAAAGGAAGCCAGGTGAAGGAGGTCTGGTCTCTAGATGAACACATGAGGAGGAAGGTAAGATGGCAGACAGACATTAATGCATATCCATGACAGTGACTATACTGTTATGCTGAGTGACTATCCTCTTCCTCCTCAATAATCATGCCGATAGCTTGAAAGAACATTTTTGGTTCTGGGCACCGCCACCAATGGCTAAGGCCCAATTTTTCAGCCCCTGTTTAACAGGGGCGTGTAATTACAATTTTTGATGCAATACTTTGCAACAGGGCTCATTGCTGCGCTCTAAGTACAGTATCTGTGAGGGGTTGCAGTGTTGTGGCACCAGCACCAGTACCTAAGGGCCAATTTTTCTGCCCCTGTTCAACAGGGGCATGTAATTACAATTCTTGATCTAATATTTCACAGCTGGGCCCATTCCTGCGCCCACCAAGAGTAACTGTGAGGACTTACAGTGTTGTGGCACCAGCACCACCGCCACCACCAAAGGCCCAATTTTTCAGCCCCTGCTCAACAGGGGCATGTAATTACAATTCTTGATCTAATATTTCACAGCTGGGCCCATTCCTGCGCCCACCAAAAGTAACTGTGAGACTTTACAGTGTTGTGGCAACACCACCACCACGAAAGGCCCAATTTTTCTGCCACTGTTCAACAGGGGCATGTAATTACAATTCTTGATCTAATATTTCACAACTGGGCCCATTCCTGCGCCCACCAAGAGTAACTGTGAGGACTTAGTGTTGTGGCACCAGCACCACCGCCACCACCAAAGGCCCAATTTTTCAGCCCCTGTTCAACAGGGGCATGCAATTACAATTCTTGATCTAATAATTCACAGCAGGGCCCATTCCTGCACCCACCAAGAGTAACTGTGAGGGCTTAGTGTTGTGGCACCAGCACCACCACCAAAGGCCCAATTTTTCCTACCACTGTTCAACAGTGGCATGTAAATACAATTCCTGATATAATAGTTGACAGCAGGGTGTTCCAGCGCCCACCAAGAGTAACTGTGAGGGCTTACAGTGTTGTGGCAACACCAACACCTAAGGGGTAAATTTCTGCAGAGTATATATGGCAGGCCCCTACTTTCAAACATCCAACTTACAAACGACTCCTACTTGCAAACGGAAGGAGACAACAGGAAGTGAGAGGAAATCGACCCCATGGAAGGCAAATTATCTCCTGTAAGAGTTAATATGTGAAAAAGGTGTCTCCTCTCCACTGATGCTTTATCACTAATCCTTGTTTCAATAAAAACCCAAAATTTTCCAAAAACATTTGTCATTGGGATGGAAAGTGAGGTGAAATGTTCTGAACAGGTGCACAGACAGCAAAACAAATGTTACAGGGGTGATAACCCTTCCCTATGTTCTCCAAAAAGCTCAAAAATTGATTTTTTGGCTAGAGCTACACTTAAAAAATGTACCTGTTCCAAATTACAAACAGATTGTACTTAAGAACAAACCTACAGTCCGTGTCTTGTTTGCACCGCCTGTTTACTGCTGTTCAGGGAGGCCCGGAATGAAAAGACAGAAAGAAAAAGTAATAGAGGACCGGGCATGACAAGGTGGAGAGTAAAGGCAACACAGGGTTAAAAAAGCTGGGAAGTTTGGAGAGGGAGGAGACAGGAGTAATATGTGCTGAAGGGGAGGAGCGCTTTAAATATGAAGGGGTGGGAACGCCCGGGAACATTTTGTGAGGAGACAGTGAGGGAGAGGAAGTTTTTCACTTCTCTCCTCAGACAAAATGGCGGACGTGGTTTTGATCCTCGCTCGGTTGCGGGCAACTGCGGCAACGAAGGGGCCAGACTGGCTGGGAGACCAGGTTGGTGCCCTCATTCAGGGCCGTCATGACAGGACAACTGCTGGGGCCCCGATCTGGCCTTGGGCCCCAGCAGACGCGCCCCCCCCGCGATTCACGCCCCCCCTCCCGTGATTCACGCCCCCCATCCCGCGATTTGCGCCCCTCTCCCACGATTCGCGGCCCCCTCCCGCGATTCGCGCCCCCTCTCCCGCGATCAGTGCCCCCCCCCCCACCGCTATCGAAAAAAAAAAAAAAAAGTTGCTACCCCAGGAGCCCACAGACTAACTCGTCGGCCCATCCCTGGGAAAGCGCGCGCCTGCTTCAGCCCGGGGGATGTGCCGGACAGTACGCGCGGCATCGGCGGGGAGCGGGGGGCAGGGCTACGGACTGTCATGGCGCCCGGGCTTCGCCCTCGCGGCGGAGGACCTCATGTAGAGCGATCCCCCCTTCTGGGCAGGCGGCAGTGAGGGGGGGATTCAGCGGGGGGGAAAAGCGTTGCCACGTCCGCAGGGCCCCAGGAGGGGATTTTAATTCAGCGCCAGGGGGAGTCGCGGCCTCCAGGCATGCTTCGCCTGGGGGGGCTTGAAGTGCAGGACAACAGGCTCGTCCATTGGGCGCAGGCGCTGCAGGGAGGTGGTGGTGGATCCCCAGGAGGGGACTTCAATTCGGCGCCGGGGTGAGTCGTGGCCTCCAGGCAGGCTTCGCCTGGGGGGCTTGAAGTGCAGGACAACAGGGGTCAGGTGTCGCGGCCTACCCGGGGCTCATCAAGAGAGCGCAGGCGCTGCAGGGAGGTGGTGGTGGATCCCCAGGAAGGGACTTCAATTCGGCGCCAGGGGGAGTCGCGGCCTCCAGGCAGGCTTCGCCTGGGGGGCTCATCACACCCGTGCTTACAGCCCGGGATCGGAGGTCGGAGGGGAAGCTGTCCGAATCAGAGGAGGAAGATTGCAGAGGGGTCGCAGCACCGGGGGAGGCAAGATCTGCGGCTGTGGGGGACGTGCCCTGTCAGCCCGGTAAGTCTACCACTATTATTCCTGTTGATTTGATGAATGCACTGTGTGAGTTGTGGGGTGTGGGGCCAGGGGCGTTGCCAGCGGTGTGGGGGCCACGCCGGGGGTCAGGGATGCTGTTGCACCTGTGGCAGGGGTGGCGGGCAACCAGCCTGCCTCCCCTGGGGGCCCCATTGCTGATTATTGAGCGATTTTCAGGGTTGAAAGGGGGTTCCCCGCAGGCGGCGCCATTGGTAGGCGGGCGGGTAAGGGGGTCGGTTTAGGTGGTGTCGCCCGTGTCCACTGCGGGGCCCGTGACGGAACGGGTCAGAGGTGATCAGGTGAGTAAGGCGGTGGGAGTGGACGCAGGGGATCCTGCTGTGGCAGCCAGGGCGGTTATAGTGCGTATCGCCGATGCTGCTAAGTGTAAGGTTTGCGTTTGCTTTGGAAGGTCCTTGTGGGCGCACCTGACCAGGGAGTGAGAGGAAAAAATAGGATTTTTATAACAGCTTACCTGTAAAATCCTTTTCTTGGAGTACATCACGGGACACAGAGCGACATAGTCATTACTAATGGGTTATATAGATACCGTCAGGTGCTGGCACTGGCAACTTCCAAAACCGGAAGTACCCTCCCCTATATAAGCCCCTCCCATCCGGGAGCACCTCAGTTTTGTAGCAAAGCAATAAGTGTCCCCAAAGAGGGGTGGGAGCTCTGTGTCCCGTGATGTACTCCAAGAAAAGGATTTTACAGGTAAGCTGTTATAAAAATCCTATTTTCTTTTTCGTACATCACGGGACACAGAGCGACATAGTCATTACTAATGGGATGTCCTAAAGCAATGCCCAATGAGGGGGGGGATACACCATATATAAGCTGAGCGCTATCAGACATGAGGATCTTTTGCGGCCTGCAACACACTGCGCCCAAAGGCGACATCCTCCTGACTTCTAACGTCCACCTGGTAGAACCTAGTAAACGTGTGAACTGAAGACCACGTTGCGGCCTTACAGATTTGAGCCAGGGAGGCCTGGTGATGCACTGCCCATGAAGTTCCAACTGCTCTCGTGGAGTGCGCTCTAACTTTGAACGGAGGCGGTCTCCTTCTCAAGCCATAAGCTTGCATAATGACCTGTCGAATCCACTTGGCCAAAGTAGATTTTGACGCTGCCTGACCCTTTCTGGGGCCTTCCGGCAGAATAAACAAAGTATCCGTTCTGCGAATCTGAGCAGTGGCTTTTAGATAAGCTTTAACTGCTCTTACTACATCCAAAGAATGCAATAACTTTTCCTCTACCGAAGTAGGTTTGGGGAAAAAAGAAGGAAGAACCACATCTTGGTTCAAATGAAACCTCGATACCACCTTAGGAAGAAAGGCTGGATGAGGACGTAACACTACTCTGTCCTTATGGATAACCAGATATGGCTCCTTACAGGACATAGCTGCTAATTCCGATACTCTTTTAGCCGAACAAATGGCTACTAGAAAAATCAATTTCCTGGTGAGAAGCTCCAAGGAAATATGCTGTAATGGTTCAAATGGTTGTTTCTGTAGAACCGACAGAACCAAGTTTAGATCCCATGGACATATGGGAATATTAACCGGAGGACTAATACGCATCACTCCTTGTATAAAGGCTTTGACTAGTGAATGCGAAGCCAAAGGCCTTTGAAAAAATATTGACAAGGCCGAAATCTGACCCTTGATAGTACTCAAGGCAAGCTTCCTATCTACAGCCCACTGTAGGAAGTCCAGAATCCTACCTATTACGTACTTATGTGGATGCCATTTCTTGGCCTCACACCACGCGATGTACGCCTTCCAGATTCTATAGTAGATCTGCCTGGATACCGGCTTCCTGGCATTGATCATGGTAGATACCACAGCATTAGAGAGCCCTCTCTTTTTTAGAATGTGGGCTTCAATAGCCAGGCCGTCAAACCTAGGGCTGGTAAGGAAGGGTGGCATATCGGTCCTTGCGAAAGCCGGACGACGTGGGAGAGTCCAAGGACTCCCCACTGAAATTTTACAATCTCCGCGTACCACGCTCTTCGGGGCCACGCTGGAGCCACCGGAATCACTGGTTTCTTTTCTACCCTGATTCTGCGGAGTAATCGAGGTAACCATTGGCGGTGTAAATGCATATATCAGCTTGAACTGATCCCAAGGGAACACTAGGGCATCCGAGCCGCAAGCTAGGGGATCCCTTGTCCGAGAGACAACCCTGTCCCCCTTTGCGTTGAATCTGGATGCTAGAAGATCTACATCCGATGTTCCCCACCGCTGACATATTGTCCAGAAAACCTCGGGGTGAAGGGACCCTTCCTCTGGGCCTAATTGCTGGCGACTTAGAAAGTCCGCCTTCCAATTCTCCACTCCTGGAATGAATACCGCAGATATGGCTGGGACATATTTTTCTGCCCATTTCAGGATGTAATTTACTTCCCTCTGGGCTGCACGACTCCTGGTGCCCCCCTGATGATTGATATATGCCACTGCTGTGGCATTGTCTGATTGAATTCTGACAGGGGACCCTTGGAGTTTGGATGTCCATGCTACTAGGGCATACCGGGCTGCTCGTATCTCTAAGAGATTGATGGGCAGGGCCTTTTCTGCATCCGACCATCTGCCCTGGAGAGACTATTGCTCCAGTACTGCTCCCCAGCCTATAAGGCTGGCATCTGTAGTGACCACCTTCCAAGAAATCGGACTGAAGGATTTCCTTTTTTCCAGATTCTGGGGAACCAACCATCAACGGAGGCTCTTGCGAACGGAAGGGGACAAGGACATTGTAAGTCTAGGGCCTGAACTTTGTTGTTCCAGGCTGACAGTATGGCCCCTTGCAAATTCCTTGAATGGAATTGACCGTAGGGTACTGCTTCGAATGATGCCACCATTTTTCCCAGCAGCCTCATATACAGGCGTATGGACGGCTGTCTTTTTTGTACCCACTAAGTGGATCAAATCTTTCAAAGACAACACCTTTCCTCGAGGCAAGAATATTTTTCTCTGGCCTGAATCCAACCTTAGCCCCAAGTATTCCAGACTTTTGACTGGTTTTTAGGGCTGACTTGTCTCGGTTGATAATCCAACCGTGAGATTCCAGATACTTGATCGTCTTGTGAACGACCACGTCTAGTTTTTTCACTGAGTGGTCTATCAGCAACAAGTCATCCAGATATGCCATTATCATTACACCTTGTGTTCTTAGATTGGCCAATAAAGGGCCAGAATTTTTGTAAACACTCGTGGTGCTGTGGCCAAACCGAAGGGTAAGGCTCTGAACTGAAAATGGCGCCCTTCTACTGCAAAGCGTAGAAATTTTTGGTGGACTGGAAAGATGGGAATGTGCAAATAAGCATCTTTGATGTCGATCGTGGCTAACCAATCCTCCCCTTGTAGGGCAGTGGCCACCGATCGGATCGACTCCATCGGAAAGACCTGATATACAGGAATTTGTATGGCCCTTTTAGAATTAATATGGGCCTCCCGTCCGCGTTTGCTTCGGGACTGTAAAGAGGTTTGAGTAAAACCCGAACCCTCATTCTTCCAGGGGAACCTCCATAATTACTCCTTGGAGCAATAGTTGTTCTAGTGCCAACAGGAGGGACTCTCTCTTCCGGGGATCCCTTGGCACGTTTTGACCTCAAAAATGGGAAGGAGGAGAGTCTTTTAACTCCAAACTGTATCCCAAACCTACTGCGGAGAGCACCTATCTGTCTTGATCGTGTCCCGCCAGGTCTCTTGCGAACAACTGGAGTCCTCCCCCCACCCGACTGAGTGGGGGCTTCAATGAATTTAACTTTGGGGGAGGTTTTGTACCTCCCCTGACCCAGGGTTTCTCATTACCCTACTACTGTCCCTGTTTTTTACCCCCGGGATTTGACCGAGGAGGCCGTCGGAACTGTTACACAGCCGATGCCCCAGGGACTGGAGAAGCAGGCCTCTTAAAGAGGGACCTCTAACTCTGCTTTTAACCGGCAAGAGCGTATTTTTACCGCTGGAAATTTTCTGGATATTTGTCCAGGTTTTCCCTGAATAAGCGTTCACCATGAAATGGGACGCTAACCAGCCATTCTTTACAGGGAGCTTCAGCAGACCAGTTTTTTGAGCCATAGGAGCCTACGCATATGTACTATAGACAGCGTAAGGCGGGAGGCCTGATGGACTGAATCCTCTATGGCGTCAACCGCAAAGCCTAAGGCTCTAGGTAGATCAGCTAGGGCAAAGCCTGCTGATCTGTCAAGTCCCTCAAGACCTGTTTCAACTGATCCTTCACTGCTTAGCAGACCCCAATAGCTGCTACTGCTGGTTGTATCACCAAGCAGATTTTCATAAGGACTCCAATCTTTTATTTATTGGGTTCTTGAACATTTGGACATTATCCACTGGACATGTCAGTGATTTATACATACAAGAGATGGCTGCGTCCACTGTAGGGACCTTCCATTTTTTTTTTTTTTGATGAACTTATCCTCCATGGGATAGACCACCGGAAATCTCTTGGGGGAATAAATATTTTCTCAGGACATTCCCAATCCTGGTAAATGAGCCCTTTCAGTAAAGGGTGAAGTGGAAAAGAACAGACAGTCTGGGGGCTTCTAGCGACCCCAACGAGGATACAGTAGTGGTTGATGGTTCCGCAAGGTGCATTTTTAAATGCTGATCGGACCATGTTAGTCAGAGACTGAACCCATAATCTTTCAGCTTGAGATGCTGAGAAAAGGTTCCCCCACTGTTGATTCCTCTATAACAGAATCAACCTCATCCTGATCCCCTTCAGGCAGGTCGATCCCTGTATGGGACTGTTGCTCTGCTAACAGGCACTCTGAAGGAGGGGACGGAGATCGGGCGTGCTTTCCCTGACAGGGAGGCAGCGATAAATGTTGACAATCTCTCTCTAATCCTCCCAGAGCTGAGGAAAAAAACCTCCTCTGTTACATACACAAGAGCAGGTGACTGAGGACAGCCGCAGTACCAAGTACCCCTGCGGGGTCTCTACGGTCACTTACCTCTGAACTTCAGGGGAGACTGGTGCAGCAGAAGTATGCCCAAGATCCTCAGAGCCCGATGAGACCCCCTTCGCTTCCTGGAAGATTCAGTTCCGGAGCTTCTGGACGGCATATTCCTAAGCCTAAAGCTGAGGTATTCCAGCCGTAATACACCACTTTTACTGAGAATAGTCTAGCACAATTGCTGCTATATCACAGTTGGTGTCTACTAATGTGCCTTTCTAGGGGATGCCTGTATCAACCGCTTGCTGTATGCCTTTAAATGTTGCCAGCTCTGTCTCTGTACTCATAGCCAGCTCACTACAATATTGTGTTTTTTTTAAAACTGCTGGGACGCCCGCACATGCGCAGAAGCGCTGCGGCGCGCACAGAGCGTCATCCCCCAGGCTCCGCCCCCTTTCCCGGCTCACCTCTATATATAGAGGCGCGTGCACGCGCACGCGCGCGGGCACGTGCGCCTTCGGCGCTAATTTCAAATATGGTAACAAGGGACAGGAGCCAGGGCCCCTCTTTGCCGCAGGCCGGGGGATGGACAAACACTGCAACATGGCAGAGGAAGCAGTTTCCTATAAGAGAACTCACCATCTGCCTGGACTTTGCTCTGCTGAGAAGAAGCTAGTCCACATGACAAGAAAACATTCTACAGCGGCCTCTAGTGGATAAACACAGGTACCGCAGTCTAATATATTAAATATATATAAAAACATTTTTTTTTTTTCTTGACCACCATTAAAAATTATTACATTTTTTTAGTAGTTACAGGCATGCACAGAATTTTGCGGGAATACCATTAGGTAACAGACAGAAAGACAAATTAGGCTTGGGGGTCCCCCAATAGAACCAAGTTCCTGGGGGCCCCCACTTACCTGTTCCCCGCCGCAGGACTTTGTTTGGTCCACAAAAGCCCAAACTTCACCTATCACGGCAGGCATTGTAATCAAACCTTCAGGGACCGGGTTCCCAAGGATTCCACTCCCCTGGACCTGTATAGCACCCTGCACAGAAAACATCTTGGTCGTGGGTATGACCAGAGCTCTGGATCCCAGGGTCCAGCTCTCCTAAGAGAAGCATTACAGGCAAAACCTTGCTCTTCTCTGCAAGGCCCGGGTACCGACCGTTTAGCTATGAAGCTTTTTTGGTCGGATCCGGAATAGCTTACTGAGGCCCAAAAGAACCTGTACGCGAGCTCAGTGAAAAACACATGTTTCTTCTTGGCCAACACCTTAGACACTGGCAAAAAACTGAGGTGCTCCCGGATGGGAGGGGCTTATATAGGGGAGGGTACTTCCGGTTTTGGAAGTTGCCAGTGCCAGCACCTGACGGTATCTATATAACCCATTAGTAATGACTATGTCGCTCTGTGTCCCGTGATGTACGAAAAAGAAATAGCAAAGGTGAGTATGTCGAGGTTTTCTCATTACTGCCCCATGAAAAGTTTTATTTGGACAAGGTAAGCCAGACGATTCCAAATGGAGGATGAGGGGATGAGGAGGTGTCCATTGGTCCCGAGGAGGTTTGGGTTTGGGAAGTGGCTGCGGGCATTCGCCATCTTGGCCAGCGTGAGTAAACCCGGGAACATTGCTCGGCACTGTGCTGTTATATGGACGCGATGGGTAGAGGCCTAGGGGGTTATGTTGGGACTGCTTGGCTGCGTGAAGACGAACAGTCGGCAGCGTAGGGCAGTTCGTCCATGGGTGCATAAGGATATCAGCCTTCGGCTGCGCTTGATGTTCTCGGCGCGGGCACCGAGACAGTTTTTTCGGAGGGTGGGTCGGGGGGACAAATGATTCTGTACCACCGACCGAGAAAAACATGGGGGGGTGTGCTGTCAGTTTCACTAAGGATCTGGCAAGTTTGGGGGGTCCTGTCGTTTTAAACATGAATGCTCTGGATGCGGGGGGAAGCACCCCTTGTCTCGATGCTTCAAAGGCGGAAAGCGTCCCGGGGATTTTGCTTGCAAGAAGGATGACACCGGTGCTGGAGGTAAGGATGGGGTTTTTCTAAGTAGATATCTGGATAGGGCATCGGCGGAGTGGCTGAGAGTGGGTTTCTAGGAGGGGTTTTAAAATTACGTGCTCTCAGGAGGTCGTGCCGCCCTTGGCGCAAATTTTGGGGCCAACACTGGTTAGTACGGGGGTGGTTTCAGAAAACATTGGCTAAAGAGGTGGCTTTCGATCGTATGGGGGGCCATTTCGGGAGAGCCCACTCGGGGATCTGGTGGTGTCACCGATGGGGTGGTGCATAAGAAGGAATCGATTAAGCTACGGCTTATTCACCACCTCTCGTTCCCAAGAAGGGGGTCAGTTAATTCCTTGATAGGTCCTGAAGTGTGCACAGTGTGGGGGCACTCATGGCAAAGGCGGACATTGAGTCAGCGTTCCGGCTGCTGCCGGTACACCCGGACAGTTTTGGCTGTTGGGATGCTGCTGGGGGGGGGTTTATGTGAATCGGTGTCTGCCCATGGGATGCTCCATCTCAGGCGCCATGTTCTGACAATTTAGCTTCTTTTTGTTAAAGGGTGGTCCCTGATGGGTTGGGCGATCCATTTCCTGGGAAAATTTTGTTTTGGACCCCCCCTTTTTTTATGGGGTGAGATTAGGGAGATATGGGAAAAAGGAAGGTGCAACTGCGTGGACTTCATTCCTTGCTGGGTAAGTTGAATTTTGCGAGTTAGATTGTTCCCAGGCGTGGGTTTTTTGTCAAGTGCGGTCGGCTGCTGCGGCTGGGGTGCGGGCCAATACACATTTCATTTGACTCAATGAGGATATTAGGGAGGATTTGAAGGTGTGGCACACGTTCTTGGAAACTTACAACGGGCAATGGGGGTGGATGGGGGACCCGGTGAGCAATTTGGTTTAGGATGGGTCAATGATGCAGCAAAGTCCACGGGTTTTGGTGCATTTTCCAGGGGTAATGGAGTGCAGAGGCATGGCCCAAGTATTTTGGGGAAGCGGGGTTCAGTCGGGACATGGTATTGCTGGACCTGTTTCCGGTGGTATTGGCTACGGAGTTGTGGGAGGCATTGTGTAAGGACATGAAGTTTAGATTGAACTGTGACAATTTGGGGTTGTGCAAGTCATCGACCGGAGTGCTTACAGTTGAACGTTTTCTCTATGCTATGCATACCCCGGGGTTTGACTACACACTAGCTGATTCACTGTCCCCGGTTTCAGGATCGGGCAGTAGGTAAGTGGGTCGACATGGGTGGCATATGCAAATAATCTGGAGGGAGTGGGCTGCATTCAGACGGCTAGCGGATGCTGAGCTGGGCGTGTCCGAGGTGGAGTTGCTGGTAGTTTACTTTGTAACTCGGTGCATGGAGGCAGGGGGTTCGGTGTCAGGGATCGAGAAGAAGCTGGCAGGCTCAGCGTTTCTGTTCGAACTCCAGGGCATGCCGGATTTCACTACGGTTTTCTGGGTAAGGGAGGCGTTAAGGGGGGTGTCAAAAGGATCACCCTCATAGGGATGCAGGGGGGCCTGTGTCTTTTTCTCTTTTACAAGTGATCTGCGAGGCATTGGCCGGGGTGTGTTCAGCTGTTTATGGGGTTAAGTTGTTCTATACAGCGTTTTCTGTTGCATTTTGGGGCATTTAGGGTGGGGGAGCTTGTGGGCCCGTCAAAACTGAGGACTGGGGGGTTACTGGTACAGGACGTGGAGTGCTCGGGCGATAAGGTGAGGTTGCGGTTCAGGAGGTCACAGACGGATCAAATGGGGTGAGGGGTGACGGTACAGTTGCATATCGCTTCACACTCCTTCCGCATCGGGGCGGCCACTGGGGCTGCCCGGTGTGGGTTGGATGAGGCAGCGGTAAAACAGATCAGGAGATGGGAGGCCAGGTGGTTTTGTTCTTATGTATGCCCCCCCCATTTATTAGCTGATGTGTGTGGGAATATGTGGGAAGTGAAGGGGTGCGCAAGTGTGGTTATTGGCAATGATGGGGTATTTTTTCCTGGGGTTTTGAATTGTGTTGTGGTATTTTCATTTCAGATGGAGGTTCTACACGCCTCGTCTGGATGGTAGGGCATTCATATGTATTTTGCGGGAGCAAGGAGGGCAGACGTCTGACAGGAAGGCAGGAAGTTGGGGATACCCAGGAGGGAGGCTTGCGTTGGGGGTGTGACAGCAGGAAGGTAAAGTCACCTGGTTGCATCCAGGGGGGTAGATATATTTCGCCCAGATTCAGGCTTTACGCCGACTTATACAACTAGGTGGAGAGTTGTATAAGCCCAGCTGGGGCTAGTGGGCTCATGGATGACTCATACCTCTAGGGAGAGTGTGGGGCGTCGTGCAGACAGGGAGTTGATGAGACCACCTGAAGCTTGTCAGCTCATTTAGGCCTCTATAAGAACTCCCAGCTTCATTAGAGGTTAGCTCATGCCTGGACCCAGACCTGTGTGGACTGTCTAGGGAGAGTGAACCCCTGTGCGGTGAGACAAAGCCTGTGTGGCTATTTGCTTGGACATTTAAAACCAGGGACTTAGGGACTAGGACAGCACTAGGCTGATCCCAGTTGTTAGTTAGGAAACCTGTATGTTTAGTCAGAGGTCAAGTTGACCAGGATTTATTTTGTTTATGTTTCTTTTGCTTTGCTGTGTTTTGTCACTGTAAATAGAAAATAAACCGCACCTTTTTG
Source organism: Rana muscosa (assembly GCA_029206835.1). Lineage (NCBI taxonomy): Eukaryota > Metazoa > Chordata > Amphibia > Anura > Ranidae > Rana > Rana muscosa. The sequence continues at coordinate 172,981,318 of CM055128.1, read as the reverse complement.
ATTTTGAAAACCACAACCTCCGTTTGCTGGGCCTGTTTTTGTGTGGGGAGCCCATCCCGGGGGTCACACACACCCGCTGCCGAGCTAACCCCCTCACAGTTGTTGGAGAAAGCGGGCAGTTTTTTTTTAAGCCAGCATGGAGGAGATACTGAAACAGCTGGCTCTAGCAAATGCCAATCAACAGCAGACAAATGCAGGTTTGCAAAAGAGCCTTGCAGCTCATCAACAGAGCCTTGCAGCTCAACAACAGAACTTCGCAGCCCAGCAGCAAGCTCATCAACAGAGCCTTGCAGCCCAGCAGCAAGCTCATCAACAGAGCCTTGCAGCCCAGCAGCAGACAAACGCAACTTTGCAACAGAGTCTGGAGGCTCAGCAACAAGCCCAGCAGCAATCTGAGGCCCGCTTCATAGACCTGTTGCAGAAGCAAGAGCAGAGACTACAACAACAGATGGAAGCAGTAATGCAGCAACGTCCGCAGACCAGTGAGGAAAGCCGTCCCACTAATACCGCGTCCTTTGGGGTGAGTCGTTTATTGACAAAAATGACTGGAGAGGATGATCCAGAGGTATTTTTGACCACATTTGAAAGGACCGCTGAAAGAGAAAAGTGGCCTGAGGAGCAGTGGGCTGGACTGGTGGCTCCTCTGTTAACTGGTGAATCGCAGAAAGCTTACTATGACCTAGAGCCTAACCAAGCAAAAGACTATGTGATGCTAAAAGCTGAAATATTGGCAAGGCTGGGTGTCACCCTGGCTGTCCGGGCTCAGCGTGTGCATAACTGGACTTTCCAGCTTGGAAAACCCCCCAGGTCTCAAATGTATGATCTCATTCACCTGAGCAGAAAGTGGCTACAGCCAGAGACTTTGTCCGCACCAAAGATTGTGGAACGTGTTGTAATGGATCGGTTTTTGAGAGCTCTTCCTACTGCCATCCAAAAGTGGGTAAGCCATGGAGACCCAGAGACGGCCGATGGTCTTGTGGATCGTGTGGAGAAATACTTGGCTACAGAGAACCTGACGGCCTCTTCCAGAGACACTCGGACTTTCCACCCTAAGACCAGACCATCCCCAGGGGCGGATAAGAGGATTCCAAGGGGTGAGGGTGGAGAGAGTGAGAGGGTGGGAGCTCTACCCCAAGTTTGGCGAGAACAGCCTGGGAAATCAGCGGCTCAAGAGGCGGCAAGAAGGATCGTTTGCTACCGCTGCCGGCAAGCGGGACATATTGCAGCCAATTGCCCGGTTGTGGAGGAACCCATGCAGTGTGACTTTCTGACGGGCAGACGTCAGTCGCTGTGTGCGACAGTCGCATGCACTGCCATTCGAGGAACTGAGAAACATTTATGCAAAATGTGTGTTAATGGTAGAAATGTTGTGGTATTGCTGGATTCAGGTAGCCTTGTGACCCTGATAAAGGCTGAGTTAGTTAAAACAGAGGTCTCTGGGAATAGCAAGGTAGCTGTTATTTGTGTGCATGGGGACACCCGAGAGTATCCAGTGACTACAGTGTGTTTCGAGACCCCCAAGGGTACCCTCTTTCATCCAGTGGGCTTAGTATCTCAGTTACCGCATGACGCCATTGTGGGAAGGGATTTTCCGAAGTTCTGGGAACTGTGGGATGATCCTGAGCCCCCCACTGGTGCCCCTATGTACCAGGAATGTGATAGCCAGAACTCCCCTGAGAGTGGTGAGGACTCTCCGGAATTTCCCTTATCAGTATTGGCAGGGGAGACTCAAGAAACTGGAGAGGAGCCCACCTCCTCAGACGAAAACCTACCGTCTGTGGAGTTTTCTGATCTTGAGGTTCACAGGGAAAACTTTGCCACAGAACAGTTGAAAGACCCCGCCCTAATAAAGGCACGGGAAAACGTAGTGAAAATAGATGGCGAGTTAGTGAACCCAGATAATACCTGCACTTACCCATACTTCAGCGTAGAGAAGGACCTACTGTATCGGGTGGCAAAAAGGGCAGAAGAAACCGTTGAGCAGCTTGTGGTGCCCAAACCTTACAGGAAGTTGGTGTTGGAGTTGGCCCATGGGCACATTCTTGGAGGTCATCTGGGGACAGAGAAAACCCGAGAGAGGGTATTACAGAGATTCTATTGGCCGGGGGTGATGAAGGACATAGAAAATTATTGTTCCTCCTGCCCTGTGTGTCAGAGGTCGGCCCCGATGCCACATTTCCGTAGCCCGCTGGTCCCTCTACCCATCATTGAGGTCCCGTTTGAGAGGATCGCCATGGATTTGGTAGGTCCTATAATCAAGTCCGCTAGGGGGCACCAGTACATATTAGTTATAATGGACTATGCCACCCGTTATCCAGAAGCGATCCCTCTCCGAAATACCTCGGCCAAAACCATAGCCAAAGAGCTATCTCTTGTGTTTAGCCGGGTGGGTATTTGTAAAGAACTGCTTACGGACCAAGGTACACCCTTTATGTCCCGGGTTATGAAGGAGCTGTGTAAATTGTTCAAAGTGACGCAATTACGTACATCTGTGTATCACCCCCAAACCGATGGGCTGGTTGAAAGATTCAACAAAACCCTAAAACAAATGTTGAAGAAAGTGGTGGATAGAGATGGAAAGGATTGGGACTGTCTACTTCCTTATCTGATGTTTGCTATTAGGGAGGTGCCCCAATCCTCTACGGGATTCTCCCCCTTTGAGTTACTGTATGGGAGACACCCAAGAGGGCTGTTGGATATTGCCAAGGAAACTTGGGAAAGTGAGAGTTCTCCCCACAGGAGTGTGATTGAGCATGTCGCCCTGATGCAAGACCGAATTGCACAGGTAATGCCCATCGTGAAGGAACATTTGGCCCAAGCGCAGTTAGCACAGCAGAGAGTGTACAACCGTGGAGCCAAGACCCGTACCTTTTCCCCGGGGGATAGGATACTGGTACTTGTCCCTACGGTTGAAAGTAAATTCCTTGCCAAATGGCAAGGCCCCTACGAGATAATGGAAAAAGTGAGCGAAGTGAATTACAAGGTCAGACAACCAGGAAGGCGAAAGCCTGAACAGATCTATCACGTTAATCTGTTGAAAGCCTGGAGGGATAGAGAGTCCCTAGTCGCAGACACTTGGTCACCAGCTCAAACTGGTTGCGTGATTCCTGAGGTTGGAATAGCAGCCACCTTGTCACAACCCCAACAACAGGAGGTTAAGGAGTTTGTGCTTCGCAACAAGGAGGTATTCTCTGAGCTGCCGGGACAAACATCTGGGGTAGAGCATGACATCATTACCCCGCCCGGTGAAAGGGTGAAGTTAAAACCCTATCGGATCCCAGAGGCCCGACGGGAGGCAATACGGGAGGAAGTACAGAAAATGCTGAACTTAGGGGTGATAGAGGAGTCCCAAAGTGATTGGTCTAGTCCCATTGTGTTGGTGCCTAAACCGGATGGGAGCTGGCGATTTTGTAACGATTTTCGTCAGTTGAACAAAGTTACAAAATATGACACCTACCCCATGCCACGTATAGATGAGTTGATCGACCGGCTGGGAACAGCCCGATACATGACGACTCTTGACCTCACAAAAGGGTATTGGCAAATCCCCCTGGCCAAGTCGGCCAAAGAGAAAACCGCATTTGTAACTCCAGACGGGGCGTTCCAATATAAAAGAATGCCGTTCGGGTTACAGAATGCGCCGGCCACATTCCAGCGGAAAATGGACCAGATGCTGAGGCCCCATCGGAAGTATGCTGCGGCTTACCTGGATGACGTAATTGTCCATAGCACAGATTGGGCCTCACATCTGCCAAAAGTGCAAGCAGTCCTGGACTCTGTTCGGGAAGCGGGGTTTACGGCTAACCCCAAGAAGTGTACCATTGGGCAGGAAGAGGCCAAATATCTTGGGTACACCATTGGGAGGGGAGTAATAAAACCCCAACTCAACAAAGTCGAGGCCATCCAGAGTTGGCCACGTCCCAACAGCAAGAAGCAGGTACGAGCCTTTCTGGGAATCGCTGGGTATTATCGGCGATTCATTCCCCACTTTGCTTCTAAGGCTGTGCCCCTAACCAACCTGACGAAGGGGAAAGGGTCGGTCATGATTAAATGGACCCCCGAGGCTGAGGCAGCATTCCAATTCTTGAAACAAGCCTTATGTAGCCAGCCAGTGTTGTACTCACCCGACTTCTCTAAAGACTTTGTCGTACAAAGTGATGCGTCAGATGTGGGGTTAGGAGCAGTATTGTCCCAGGTCTGGAACGGGGAAGAGCACCCAGTCATTTACCTCAGCAGGAAGTTGAAGTCCCATGAGGTAAATTACGCCACCGTTGAAAAGGAGTGTTTAGCGGTGAAGTGGGCTCTAGATTCCCTTCGGTACTACCTGCTAGGTAGGCACTTTGACTTGGTTACGGATCACGCTCCGTTAAAGTGGATGGCTCAAAACAAGGAAACAAATAGAAGAGTGAATAGGTGGTTCCTGGCCCTCCAGGAATTCAACTTCACAGTAAAGCATCGCCCTGGCGTTCAAATGGGGAATGTGGATGCTTTGTCTCGAGTACATGAATGCCTGATTGCTGGTGTTCCAACCCCGAGGTTAAAACAAGAGGGGGGGGGGTATGTGACAGCAGGAAGGTAAAGTCACCTGGTTGCATCCAGGGGGGTAGATATATTTCGCCCAGATTCAGGCTTTACGCCGACTTATACAACTAGGTGGAGAGTTGTATAAGCCCAGCTGGGGCTAGTGGGCTCATGGATGACTCATACCTCTAGGGAGAGTGTGGGGCGTCGTGCAGACAGGGAGTTGATGAGACCAGCTGAAGCTTGTCAGCTCATTTAGGCCTCTATAAGAACTCCCAGCTTCATTAGAGGTTAGCTCATGCCTGGACCCAGACCTGTGTGGACTGTCTAGGGAGAGTGAACCCCTGTGCGGTGAGACAAAGCCTGTGTGGCTATTTGCTTGGACATTTAAAACCAGGGACTTAGGGACTAGGACAGCACTAGGCTGATCCCAGTTGTTAGTTAGGAAACCTGTATGTTTAGTCAGAGGTCAAGTTGACCAGGATTTATTTTGTTTATGTTTCTTTTGCTTTGCTGTGTTTTGTCACTGTAAATAGAAAATAAACCGCACCTTTTTGATTTTGAAAACCACAACCTCCGTTTGCTGGGCCTGTTTTTGTGTGGGGAGCCCATCCCGGGGGTCACACACACCCGCTGCCGAGCTAACCCCCTCACAGGGGGCATAGACATCCCGGGCATAGTGTGGAGTAGGGTGGTGCCAGAAGTGTATCGGTATGCCCGGTTGGATAGACCGCCAGTCGTTTGGTACTACATGTGGGGGGGGGGATGACTTGGGGATCAGAGCCATTGGGGCTCTGTTCTCGGCTATAAAGTCGGATTTCTTGGTGCTTTGAGAGGTCTTCCTGGGGACGATGATGGTATAGTCTGACGTTGTAGCGCGCACCTCGGGGCGGATGGTGAGATCAGTGGCGAGGATCAACAAGGCGGGAATCAAGTTAAACAAACTGGTGGGTAGGTTGGTTGCCAATAACGGGGGCTGGTGGTAAGGCACATGGAGTTGGAGGTAAATGTGGGCATGTATTTACGGAGGGATGGTGTGCATCTTTCTGATGTGGGGATGGATTTGTGGGCATTGAGGATTCAGGATGGGATCCAGCTTGCCCTGTGGGTGTGGGGGGCCCTTAAGGGTAAGGGGTTACCCTTGCAGGCTGTGGCGGTGTCTTTGGTCTTTGACGGTGGCATAAAACAGATGTGATGGAAGTGGTGGGGGTATGGTGGTATGTGCCCCTCTGGTGTATTCCAGTGGAACGGTGTCTGCTGGAATACGGGTATGGTTGCACTGCGGGAATGGGTTGTCTCCGAGCTGTGACACGGCTGGAGGCCTGGTATGGTAAAATTTTGGTCCCGCAGTGTATTGGTGGAAAAAGTGTTAAAAGTTCGGGGTGCCGTGAGAGACCAACAGACTGGGAGTTAAACTGTTAAAGTTATGGAAGTGAAAGTATTATTTTATATTGGAGTTTTATCTAATTATGTTTTAATAAAAAGGCTGTTATGGCCAGTGTGAGGGGGTTAGCTCGGCAGCGGGTGTGTGTGACCCCCGAGATAGGCTCCCCACACAAAAACAGGCCCAGCAAACGGAGGTTGTGGTTTTCAAAATCAAAAAGGTGCGGTTTATTTTCTATTTACAGTGACAAAACACAGCAAAGCAAAAGAAACATAAACAAAATAAATCCTGGTCAACTTGACCTCTGACTAAACATACAGGTTTCCTAACTAACGACTGGGATCAGCCTAGTGCTGTCCTAGTCCCTAAGTCCCTGGTTTTAAATGTCCAAGCAAATAGCCACACAGGCTTTGTCTCACCGCACAGGGGTTCACTCTCCCTAGACAGTCCACACAGGTCTGGGTCCAGGCATGAGCTAACATCTAATGAAGCTGGGAGTTCTTATAGAGGCCTAAATGAGCTGACAAGCTTCAGCTGGTCTCATCAACTCCCTGTCTGCACGACGCCCCACACTCTCCCTAGAGGTATGAGTCATCCATGAGCCGACTAGCCTCAGCTGGGCTTATACAACTCTCCACCTAGTTGTATAAGTCGGCGTAAAGCCTGAATCTGGGCGAAATATATCTACCCCCCTGGATGCAACCAGGTGACTTTACCTTCCTGCTGTCACATACCCCCCCCTCTTGTTTTAACCTCGGGGTTGGAACACCAGCAATCAGGCATTCATGTACTCGAGACAAAGCATCCACATTCCCCATTTGAACGCCAGGGCGATGCTTTACTGTGAAGTTGAATTCCTGGAGGGCCAGGAACCACCTATTCACTCTTCTATTTGTTTCCTTGTTTTGAGCCATCCACTTTAACGGAGCGTGATCCGTAACCATGTCAAAGTGCCTACCTAGCAGGTAGTACCGAAGGGAATCTAGAGCCCACTTCACCGCTAAACACTCCTTTTCAACTGTGGCGTAATTTACCTCATGGGACTTCAACTTCCTGCTGAGGTAAATGACTGGGTGCTCTTCCCCGTTCCAGACCTGGGACAATACTGCTCCTAACCCCACATCTGACGCATCACTTTGTACGACAAAGTCTTTAGAGAAGTCGGGTGAGTACAACACTGGCTGGCTACATAAGGCTTGTTTCAAGAATTGGAATGCTGCCTCAGCCTCGGGGGTCCATTTAATCATGACCGACCCTTTCCCCTTCGTCAGGTTGGTTAGGGGCACAGCCTTAGAAGCAAAGTGGGGAATGAATCGCCGATAATACCCAGCGATTCCCAGAAAGGCTCGTACCTGCTTCTTGCTGTTGGGACGTGGCCAACTCTGGATGGCCTCGACTTTGTTGAGTTGGGGTTTTATTACTCCCCTCCCAATGGTGTACCCAAGATATTTGGCCTCCTCCTGCCCAATGGTACACTTCTTGGGGTTAGCCGTAAACCCCGCTTCCCGAACAGAGTCCAGGACTGCTTGCACTTTTGGCAGATGTGAGGACCAATCTGTGCTATGGACAATTATGTCATCCAGGTAAGCCGCAGCATACTTCCGATGGGGCCTCAGCATCTGGTCCATTTTCCGCTGGAATGTGGCCGGCGCATTCTGTAACCCGAACGGCATTCTTTTATATTGGAACGCCCCGTCTGGGGTTACAAATGCGGTTTTCTCTTTGGCCGACTTGGCCAGGGGGATTTGCCAATACCCTTTTGTGAGGTCAAGAGTCGTCATGTATCGGGCTGTTCCCAGCCGGTCGATCAACTCATCTATACGTGGCATGGGGTAGGTGTCAAATTTTGTAACTTTGTTCAACTGACGAAAATCGTTACAAAATCGCCAGCTCCCATCCGGTTTAGGCACCAACACAATGGGACTAGACCAATCACTTTGGGACTCCTCTATCACCCCTAAGTTCAGCATTTTCTGTACTTCCTCCCGTATTGCCTCCCGTCGGGCCTCTGGGATCCGATAGGGTTTTAACTTCACCCTTTCACCGGGCGGGGTAATGATGTCATGCTCTACCCCAGATGTTTGTCCCGGCAGCTCAGAGAATACCTCCTTGTTGCGAAGCACAAACTCCTTAACCTCCTGTTGTTGGGGTTGTGACAAGGTGGCTGCTATTCCAACCTCAGGAATCACGCAACCAGTTTGAGCTGGTGACCAAGTGTCTGCGACTAGGGACTCTCTATCCCTCCAGGCTTTCAACAGATTAACGTGATAGATCTGTTCGGGCTTTCGCCTTCCTGGTTGTCTGACCTTGTAATTCACTTCGCTCACTTTTTCCATTATCTCGTAGGGGCCTTGCCATTTTGCAAGGAATTTACTTTCAACCGTAGGGACAAGTACCAGTATCCTATCCCCCGGGGAAAAGGTACGGGTCTTGGCTCCACGGTTGTACACTCTCTGCTGTGCTAACTGCGCTTGGGCCAAATGTTCCTTCACGATGGGCATTACCTGTGCAATTCGGTCTTGCATCAGGGCGACATGCTCAATCACACTCCTGTGGGGAGAACTCTCACTTTCCCAAGTTTCCTTGGCAATATCCAACAGCCCTCTTGGGTGTCTCCCATACAGTAACTCAAAGGGGGAGAATCCCGTAGAGGATTGGGGCACCTCCCTAATAGCAAACATCAGATAAGGAAGTAGACAGTCCCAATCCTTTCCATCTCTATCCACCACTTTCTTCAACATTTGTTTTAGGGTTTTGTTGAACCTTTCAACCAGCCCATCGGTTTGGGGGTGATACACAGATGTACGTAATTGCGTCACTTTGAACAATTTACACAGCTCCTTCATAACCCGGGACATAAAGGGTGTACCTTGGTCCGTAAGCAGTTCTTTACAAATACCCACCCGGCTAAACACAAGAGATAGCTCTTTGGCTATGGTTTTGGCCGAGGTATTTCGGAGAGGGATCGCTTCTGGATAACGGGTGGCATAGTCCATTATAACTAATATGTACTGGTGCCCCCTAGCGGACTTGATTATAGGACCTACCAAATCCATGGCGATCCTCTCAAACGGGACCTCAATGATGGGTAGAGGGACCAGCGGGCTACGGAAATGTGGCATCGGGGCCGACCTCTGACACACAGGGCAGGAGGAACAATAATTTTCTATGTCCTTCATCACCCCCGGCCAATAGAATCTCTGTAATACCCTCTCTCGGGTTTTCTCTGTCCCCAGATGACCTCCAAGAATGTGCCCATGGGCCAACTCCAACACCAACTTCCTGTAAGGTTTGGGCACCACAAGCTGCTCAATGGTTTCTTCTGCCCTTTTTGCCACCCGATACAGTAGGTCCTTCTCTACGCTGAAGTATGGGTAAGTGCAGGTATTATCTGGGTTCACTAACTCGCCATCTATTTTCACTACGTTTTCCCGTGCCTTTATTAGGGCGGGGTCTTTCAACTGTTCTGTGGCAAAGTTTTCCCTGTGAACCTCAAGATCAGAAAACTCCACAGACGGTAGGTTTTCGTCTGACGAGGTGGGCTCCTCTCCAGTTTCTTGAGTCTCCCCTGCCAATACTGATAAGGGAAATTCCGGAGAGTCCTCACCACTCTCAGGGGAGTTCTGGCTATCACATTCCTGGTACATAGGGGCACCAGTGGGGGGCTCAGGATCATCCCACAGTTCCCAGAACTTCGGAAAATCCCTTCCCACAATGGCGTCATGCGGTAACTGAGATACTAAGCCCACTGGATGAGAGAGGGTACCTTTGGGGGTCTCGAAACACACTGTAGTCACTGGATACTCTCGGGTGTCCCCATGCACACAAATAACAGCTACCTTGCTATTCCAAGAGACCTCTGTTTTAACTAACTCAGCCTTTATCAGGGTCACAAGGCTACCTGAATCCAGCAATACCACAACATTTCTACCATTAACACACATTTTGCATAAATGTTTCTCAGTTCCTCGAATGGCAGTGCATGCGACTGTCGCACACAGCGACTGACGTCTGCCCGTCAGAAAGTCACACTGCATGGGTTCCTCCATAACCGGGCAATTGGCTGCAATATGTCCCGCTTGCCGGCAGCGGTAGCAAACGATCCTTCTTGCGGCCTCTTGAGCCGCTGATTTCCCAGGCTGTTCTCGCCAAACTTGGGGTAGAGCTCCCACCCTCTCACTCTCTCCACCCTCACCCCTTGGAATCCTCTTATCCGCCCCTGGGGATGGTCTGGTCTTAGGGTGGAAAGTCCGAGTGTCTCTGGAAGAGGCCGTCAGGTTCTCTGTAGCCAAGTATTTCTCCACACGATCCACAAGACCATCGGCCGTCTCTGGGTCTCCATGGCTTACCCACTTTTGGATGGCAGTAGGAAGAGCTCTCAAAAACCGATCCATTACAACACGTTCCACAATCTTTGGTGCGGACAAAGTCTCTGGCTGTAGCCACTTTCTGCTCAGGTGAATGAGATCATACATTTGAGACCTGGGGGGTTTTCCAAGCTGGAAAGTCCAGTTATGCACACGCTGAGCCCGGACAGCCTGGGTGACACCCAGCCTTGCCAATATTTCAGCTTTTAGCATCACATAGTCTTTTGCTTGGTTAGGCTCTAGGTCATAGTAAGCTTTCTGCGATTCACCAGTTAACAGAGGAGCCACCAGTCCAGCCCACTGCTCCTCAGGCCACTTTTCTCTTTCAGCGGTCCTTTCAAATGTGGTCAAAAATACCTCTGGATCGTCCTCTCCAGTCATTTTTGTCAATAAACGACTCACCCCAAAGGACGCGGTATTAGTGGGACGGCTTTCCTCACTGGTCTGCGGACGTTGCTGCATTGCTGCTTCCATCTGTTGTTGTAGTCTCTGCTCTTGCTTCTGCAACAGGTCTATGAAGCGGGCCTCAGATTGCTGCTGGGCTTGTTGCTGAGCCTCCAGACTCTGTTGCAAAGTTGCGTTTGTCTGCTGCTGGGCTGCAAGGCTCTGTTGATGAGCTTGCTGCTGGGCTGCGAAGTTCTGTTGTTGAGCTGCAAGGCTCTTTTGCAAACCTGCATTTGTCTGCTGTTGATTGGCATTTGCTAGAGCCAGCTGCTTCAGTATCTCCTCCATGCTGGCTTAAAAAAAAACTGCCCGCATTCTCCACCAACTGTGAGAGGGTTAGCTCGGCAGCGGGTGTGTGTGACCCCCGAGATGGGCTCCCCACACAAAAACAGGCCCAGCAAACGGAGGTTGTGGTTTTCAAAATCAAAAAGGTGCGGTTTATTTTCTATTTACAGTGACAAAACACAGCAAAGCAAAAGAAACATAAACAAAATAAATCCTGGTCAACTTGACCTCTGACTAAACATACAGGTTTCCTAACTAACGACTGGGATCAGCCTAGTGCTGTCCTAGTCCCTAAGTCCCTGGTTTTAAATGTCCAAGCAAATAGCCACACAGGCTTTGTCTCACCGCACAGGGGTTCACTCTCCCTAGACAGTCCACACAGGTCTGGGTCCAGGCATGAGCTAACATCTAATGAAGCTGGGAGTTCTTATAGAGGCCTAAATGAGCTGACAAGCTTCAGCTGGTCTCATCAACTCCCTGTCTGCACGACGCCCCACACTCTCCCTAGAGGTATGAGTCATCCATGAGCCGACTAGCCTCAGCTGGGCTTATACAACTCTCCACCTAGTTGTATAAGTCGGCGTAAAGCCTGAATCTGGGCGAAATATATCTACCCCCCTGGATGCAACCAGGTGACTTTACCTTCCTGCTGTCACACCATTTATACTCCAACTCTGTTGTGGTCTAATTATTATAGATTGGTTAAGATAAGGGGTATGTAATTTAAGGGGGTAGAATGGTATGGGCCAAGTGTTGGGAATATCTCGATTACACTGGTCAAGAGTATATAGGGCCTTTTTTTATTTTGGGTGCGGGGTTCCCCTTCAATCCATACAAGACCCAAAGGGGCTGGTAATGGGCTGGGGTAGGGGTGGGTGATGGGGTAGCCATGCCATTTTTCTCAATGATTTTCATCCATATTGCCGGGACCAGACATTACATTAAAGCCGCAAGCAGTTTTAAATGGCTTTTTTTCCTTTAGAAATGTCATTTTGTGCAGGGACAGTTCTAAACACGGGAAACACGTGCCACTTCACAGGCATACTTTAGACACCCCCCAGGTACGATATTTAAAGGAATATTTCACTTTTTTTTTCACTTTATGCATCATTAAAATCACTGCTCCCGAAAAAACGACCGTTTTAAAAAATTATTTTTACATTGATACATGTCCCCTGGGGCAGGACCCGGGTCCCCAAACCCTTTTTAGGACAATAACATGCATATTAGGCATTATAATTAGCACTTTAGATTTTGAACGTTCGCGTCCATTGTATTTACGAGGGTTCTAAAGTTTGCGCGAACTTTCGGTCCGTTCGAAGGTTCTGGTGCGAACCGAACAGGGGGGGTGTTCGGCTCATCCCTGGAGCACCCAGGCCAATTCTGACATTTCTCTCCTACATGTAAAAGACATAATTTGTTTGCTAGAAAATTACATAGAACCCCAAAACATTATATATATTTTTTAGCAAAGACCTTAGAGAATACAATGGCGGTCGTTGCAACTTTTTATCTTGCACAGTATTTGCGCAGCAATTGTTCTAACGCGTTTTTTACGGAAAAAAAATATTTTGTGCTTTAAAAAAACAACAAAAAACTGTAAAGTTAGCCCAACTTTTTTGCATGATGTGAAAGATGAAGTTACGCCGAGTAAATAGATACCCAACATGTCACCCTTCAAAATTGCACATGCTCGTGGAATGGTGCCAAACTTCGCTACTTAAAAATCCCCATAGGTGACGCTTTAAATATTTTTACTGGTTACATGTTTTGAGTTACAGAGGATGTCTGGGGCCAAAATTATTGTTCTCGCTCTAACGTTCGCAAAGATACCTCACATGTGTGGTTTGAACACCGTTTTCATATGTGGGCGGGACTTACGTATGCGTTCGCTTCTGTATGCGAGCTCACGGGGACAGGGGCGCTTTAAAAAAAAATAATTTTATTGTTTATTTTACTTTATTTATTTTAGTTTGACATGTTTTTCCGCAAAAATAATTTTTTTGATCACTTTTAATCCTATTACAAGGAATGTAAACAGTGAGATATGGGGTCAATAAGACCCCACATCTCACCTCTAGGCTGGGAAGCCTGAAATAAAAAAATAAAACAAAACAATCCTGGCTTTGATCGTAGCGGTGAGTCGGTAGAAGCACCGGAGGGCGGCGGGAGGGGGGGACGTCCCCTCTTGCCTCCCGTAAGAATGATCAAGCGGTGGAACAGCCGCTATGATTGTTCTTATGGTGTAGGGAATCGCTGGCTGAAAAAGCTGATATCTGAATGATGCCTGTAGCTGCACCCATCATTCAGATATCCTGCACAAAGTCAAGTACGTCATATGACGGCCGGCGGGCGGGAAGTGGTTATTGCAGAGTATTGCAGGGTATTGCGGAGTATTGCAGGGTATTGCGGAGTATTGCAGGGTATTGCGGAGTATTGCAGGGTATTGCGGAGTATTGCAGGGTATTGCGGAGTATTGCGGAGTATTGCGGAGTATTGCAGGGTATTGCGGAGTATTGCGGAGTATTGCAGGGTATTGCGGAGTACTGTAGGGTATTGCGGGGTATTTCAGGGTATTGCGGGGTATTGCGGCGTATTGCGGAGTATTGCAGGGTATTGCGGAGTATTGCAGGGTATTGCAGAGTATGGGCAGGGTATTGCACAGTATGGGCAGAGTATTGCACAGTATGGGCAGAGTATTGGCAGGGTATTGCACAGTATGGGCAGGGATGGCTGAGCATGGGTGGATGGATGGCTGGATCTGTGACTGCAATTGTCACAGATCCAGCCCACAGTGCTGCTGCCATCCGCCCTCTCCCCCTCCCCTCTCACACTGTACCGATCGGTACAGAGAGGGGAGAGAGAGGAACCGGCATCATCACATGACGCCGGTCTGTTTACAAGTTAACGTTCCGTCATTTGACGGAGCGATCACGTGGTAAACAGCCGCTACCAGCGGCGATTTACTGTGATCCTTGAGGCGGTCACGGAGACTCCCGTGTGCGCGCCCCAGGGGGCGCGCGGGAGCGCGATTCTGGGAGGACGTTATATAACGTCCTCCCAGAGTTAAAGAACCACCCTGTCGCCGTTATTCGGCGATGGGCGGTGGTCAAGTGGTTAAGTAGGCAGAGCTGACGAGCAGGATCATCAACAGGTGGATCACTGTGGAAAGATAGGAGCTGGCAAATAGCCGACAGCTGAGCAGCCAGCTCAGAGAAGGAAGGGCTGAGCCCAAGCCTGACATTACCCCCTCCTCAACGACCCCTCCCCCTCAGGAGGACCACTGGGCTTGGAGGGAAAACATCTATGGAAATCACGGAGGAGGACAGGGGCATGTACGTCCGAGGATGGGACCCAAGCAGTGGCGGCTGGTGCTCAAAATTTTTGGGGGGGCGCAAACAAACTGAAAAAAAAAAATCAATTGCCGCCACTGTGCCCATTAAACGCAGCCACTGTGCCCAAACGCCACCAGTTTGCCCCCTCAAATACAGCCAGTTTGTTTCCATATACAGCCAGTGTGCCCCCATATATATACAGCCAGTGTGCCCCCATATACAGCCAGTGTGCCCCCATATACAGCCAGTGTGCCCCCATATACAGCCAGTGTGCCCCCATATACAGCCAGTGTGCCCCCATATATATAGCCAGTGTGCCCCCATATATATAGCCAGTGTGCCCCCATATACAGCCAGTGTGCCCCCATATACAGCCAGTGTGTCCCCATATATATAGCCAGTGTGCCCCCATATACAGCCAGTTTGTCCCCATATACAGCCAGTTCCCCCCCCCCTTATACAGCCAGTTCCTCCCAAATGCAGCCAGTTTGTCCCCCATACACAGCCAGTTCCCCCCAAATGCAGCCAGCGTGTCCCCCATATACAGCCAGTTCCCCCCAAATGCAGCCAGCGTGTCCCCCATATACAGCCAGTTCCCCCCAAATGCAGCCAGTTTGTCCCCCATATACAGCCAGTTCCCCCAAATGCAGCCAGTTTGTCCCCCATACACAGCCAGTTCCCCCCATATTCAGCCAGTTTGTCCCCCATATACAGCCAGTTCCCCCCAAATGCAGCCAGCGTGTCCCCCATATACAGCCAGTTCCCCCCATATTCAGCCAGTTTGTCCCCCATATACAGCCAGTTCCCCCCATATTCAGCCAGTTTGTCCCCCATATTCAGCCAGTTCCCCCCATATTCAGCCAGTTTGTCCCCCCATATTCAGCCAGTTCCCCCCATATTCAGCCAGTTCCCCCCATATTCAGCCAGTTTGTCCCCCATATTCAGCCAGTTCCCCTCAAATGCAGCCAGTTTGTCCCCCATATTCAGCCAGTTTGTCCCCCATATTCAGCCAGTTTGTCCCCCATATTCAGCCAGTTTGCCCCCCATATTCAGCCAGTTTGTGCCCCATATTCAGCCAGTTTGTGCCCCATATTCAGCCAGTTTGTGCCCCATATTCAGCCAGTTTGTCCCCCAAATGCAGCCTGTCCCCCCCCCCCAGCCCTGCACTTACCTTCCTCGGTCCGCGCCGTCCTCGATGTGTTTTCCCGCCCTCGATGTCGCTTCAGCCAATCAGGTTACCGGTAACCAGATCCGGTGAACCTGATTGGCTGAAACCTCCACACAGTCTTCTTCCAGGAACGCACCCCCGTGCATACCTGGGAGGAGTTTTTGGAAGCCGAACACAGCGTGAGAGCTGTATTCGGAAAGCCTATCGGAGCCGCTGGCTCTGATAGGCACTTCCAAGTTACACCCGCCGCCGGCCGCCGCTCTAATTCATATGGCCGGCGCTCACCAGGAGGCCAGCCATATGTATAGTGGGCAGCGCGGCAGCGGTGACAATACACAGATTCATGCAATGCATGAATCTGTGTATTGTCTTTCAGTGGCGGTGCGGGAGCGAGAGGGGGCAGCGCTCCGGCGCCCTCTATGGACGCACCGCCACTGGACCCAAGAGCGTTCCTCCGGACCGTTCCTGTCAAGAATCAGGTATGACCAGAACTGTGTGGACTGCAACAGAGGAAACCGCAAACAGAAATAGATAAAGTAAAATGGTTTATTAATATAAACAAATATAAATGTGAACACACCACCAGTATAAATGAACAACCAAACAGTCAAACAGTGAAGATAACTAACCAGCATAAGTAGTAAAGGGGGAACCAGAATCGTAGTCAGGCCAGGCCAGAATCATTAACGGGAAGTCAGCAGAAGGGGGGCCAGGAGTGGACAGACAGGGACAAGCAGGGAGCAGAGCAAGGATCAGAACAACAGGTTCAGGGATCAGGGATCAGGTAACAGGGATCAGGTATCAGGTAACGGGAATCAGGTATCAGGTATCAGCATCAGACATCAGGTTAGGGCACGAGGACAATACCAGGGCGGTGTGTGTATGCACCTGCCGGGTATTTATACCTGCTAACAGGCTCAGGTGATTCCTAATTGCAGGAGGAGATACCTGCTCCATCCTGCCAGGATCCACCCGCTGGTGGACGCCAGTACTGCGGCCCAAGGATCACATAACACCAGCAGGGAAAGGCTCTCCTGACAGTTCCAAACTGCCAGGAGACACCTGCTGGTGGACATCAGTACTGCACGCCAAATATCAGATGGTTCCTGACAGTACCCCCCCTCGAAGGAGCGATCTCCGGGCTCTCCAACCAGCCGTCGCTGGAGAAAGTCTATGGCATTAAGCCGGGCAGTAGAAAAAGTCACAACAGGTTGGGCAAAAAGTACATCAAACTGGGCAGCAAACAAGAACATCTCAGGCTGGGCAGCAGACAGGAACACATCGAGCTGGGCAGCAGACAGGAACACATCGAGCTGGGCAGCAGACAGGAACACCTCAAGCTGGGCCGCCGACAGGAACACCTCAAGCTGGGCCGCCGACAGGAACACCTCAAGCTGGGCAGCCGACAGGAACACCTCAAGCTGGGCAGCCGACAGGAACACCTCAAGCTGGGCAGCCGACAGGAACACCTCAAGCTGGGCAGCCGACAGGAACACCTCAAGCTGGGCAGCCGACAGGAACACCTCAAGCTGGGCAGCCGACAGGAACACCTCAGGCTGGGCAGCGGACAGGAACATCTCAGGCGGGGCAGCAGGCAGGAACATCTCAGGCTGGGCCGCAGACAGGGACTCATCAGACTGAGCAGGCTCCTCAGGCCGGGAAACGGACACAACAACCTCAGGCCGGGAAAGGGGCACCACAACCTTAAGCTGGGAAACGGGCACCACAACCTTAAGCCGAGAAACGGGCACCACAACCTCAGGCTGGGAAACGGGCACCACAACCTCAGACCGGGAAACGGGCACCACAACTTCAGGCCGGGAAACGGTCACCACAACCTCAGGCTGGGAAACGGGCACCACAACTTCAGGCGGGGTCACAGGCACCGAATCTTCAGGTGGGGTCACAGGCACCGGATCTTCAGGCGGGGTCACAGGCACCGGATCTTCAGGTGGGGTCACAGGATCTTCAGACTGGGACACCGGATCTTCAGACTGGGACACCGGATCTTCAGACTGGGACACCGGATCTTCAGACTGGGACACCGGATCTTCAGACTGGGACACCGGATCTTCAGACTGGGACACCGGATCTTCAGACTGGGACTCCGGATCTTCAGACTGGGACTCCGGATCTTCAGACTGGGACTCCGGATCTTCAGACTGGGACACTGGCATCAGGACTTCTGGTTGGAGGGCAGACACCGGAACATCAGGCTGGAAAACTGGCTCTGGCACTTCAGGCTGGAACGCTGGCTCTGGCACTTCAGGCTGGAACGCTGGCTCTGGCACTTCAGGCTGGAACGCTGGCTCTGGCACTTCAGGCTGGAAGGCTGGCTCTGGCACTGTAGGCTGGAAGGCTGGCTCTGGCACTGTAGGCTGGAAGGCTGGCTCTGGAACTTTAGGCTGGAAGGCTGGCTCTGGAACTTTAGGCTGGCAGGCTGGCACAGGAACGTCAGGCTGGAAGGCTGGCACAGGAACTTCAGGCTGGCAGGCTGGTACAGGAACTTCAGGCTGGGGCACAGGAACTTCAGGCTGGCACAGGAACTTCGGGCTGGCAGGCTGGCACAGGAACTTCGGGCTGGCAGGCTGGTACAGGAACTTCAGGCTGGCAGGCTGGTACAGGAACTTCAGGCTGGTACAGGAACTTCAGGCTGGCAGGCTGGTACAGGAACTTCAGGCTGGCATACAGGAACTGGGACGTCAGACTGAAGCAGTTTGATTGGTGTGGAGGCAGGTTGGGTTACTGGCAGAATCGTTCTGGAACTGCAGGCTGGAAGGCTGGCTCTGGAACTGCAGGCTGGAAGGCTGGCTCTGGAACTGCAGGCTGGAAGGCTGGCTCTGGAACTTCAGGCTGGAAGGCTGGCACAGGAACTTCAGGCTGGCAGGCTGGCACAGGAACTTCAGGCTGGCAGGCTGGCACAGGAACTTCAGGCTGGCAGGCTGGTACAGGAACTTCAGGCTGGGGCACAGGAACTTCAGGCTGGCAGGCTGGCACAGGAACTTCAGGCTGGCAGGCTGGCACAGGAACTTCAGGCTGGCAGGCTGGCACAGGAACTTCAGGCTGGCAGGCTGGTACAGGAACTTCAGGCTGGCATACAGGAACTGGGGCATCAGACTGAAGCAGTTTGATTGGTCTGGAGGCAGGTTGGGTTACTGACAGGATCGTTCTGGTCGGAAAGAACTTTTGTCTCTTCTTTGGCTTAATCACGGAGGCCCTGTAGGTAAGGGGTGTAGAAGACTGGAAAGGAGGATTGGGATATGGCAGAGAAGAGGTAACAGTAGCTGAGGGAAGTTCTTGTGGGTTTGTAGGCAGCTGAGAAGAGACAGGTGGGTTAAATGCAGGATAGGTACAGGGAGCAGAGACTGGATATTGGTATCTGGTGGGAAGCAGCGTGTACTGAGCTGCGACTGGGGTTGCCATGGGTGATGGGAGAAAAGACTTTAGAGCAGGTTGGTGTCTGATGGTAGAAGTGGTTTGTTGTGGGTTGGCTAGGATTGATTGTAACATATCAGACCATGCCGAGAGTATTGGCTGTGCAAATTGTAGTTTTAAATCTCCCTGTTTAACAAAGGACTTAATGCACTCAGCAATCACCTGTGGGGAACTGGCTGAGTAGTGCTCACACAAATCAGCTGGATCGTCTTCAAACAGCCATACAAGGGATACAACCTGATTCATATTGAAAGGAGTGAAATCATCATGGCCCTCTGGAATACAGGGCAGGGCCAGCTCAGTACAGATTTTTATCAGAGGCTGCACATCCCCAAACAGTATATACCCCTGATCGACCAGGAGGTGAGCCGATTGGATAGCCGCAAACAACTGGTCCCTAGACCATCCTTTCAAAGCCTGACGGCAATAATCACCACTTTCAGTTGCCAGCAGAGAAAAATAAATAACCTCATCAGTATTCATGTTTGCAAACAAATGGTTCCCCTGTGCAGCCACTTCTGATCAGGGATGGCCCTGGTATTCTGTCAAGAATCAGGTATGACCAGAACTGTGTGGACTGCAACAGAGGAAACCGCAAACAGAAATAGATAAAGTAAAATGGTTTATTAATATAAATAAATATAAATGTGAACACACCACCAGTATAAATGAACAACCAAACAGTCAAACAGTGAAGATAACTAACCAGCATAAGTAGTAAAGGGGAACCAGAATCATAGTCTGGCCAGGCCAAAATCATTAACGGGATGTCAGCAGAAGGGGGGCCAGGAGTGGACAGACAGGGACAAACAGGGAGCAGAGCAAGGATCAGAACAACAGGATCAGGTAACAGGGATCAGGTATCAGGTAACGGGAATCAGGTATCAGCATCAGACATCAGGTTAGGGCACGAGGACAATACCAGGGCGGGGCGTGTATGCACCTGCCGGGTATTTATACCTGCTAACAGGCTCAGATGATGCCTAATTGCAGGAGGAGATACCTGCTCCATCCTGCCAGGATCCACCCGCTGGTGGATGCCAGTACTGCGGCCCAAGGATCACATTACACCAGCAGGGAAAGGCTCTCCTGACAGTTCCAAACTGCCAGGAGACACCTGCTGGTGGACATCAGTACTGCACCCCAAATATCAGATGGTACTACCAGCGAGTGGAACCTTTTCTGACAGTACCCCTTCCAATGCACCAGGTACTGTATGCGCCCACGGAACCTACGGGAGTCAACAATGGACTGTACTTCATACTCTGTATGGTTCTCAACCTGTATAGGGTGAGTGTAAAAACAGAGAAGTAGTGGAGTTGGGACTTTAAATGAGGTATAAGGGTGTATAAATGAAATAAATAAAATAACTTGGATGTCATGGTTCCCTATAAATTGGCATGATCCGGTATTAATAAACCAGTAACCACAATACATTTATGATACAGAAATGTAATCACAAAGGAGCAATTCATAATCATCATTAATTTAATAACACATGATTAGTTAGGGAACATGATTAATGACATACAAACATGGTAATAAATACATCAAGGAATAATAAATAAATGAATCATAACAACATGATCAACATGTGAATTTTTTTATAAATGATGATGTGGACTGGTGTAGGGCATCCGAGGATGTATACTCTACGCGTTTCATGGTCGCCTACCACTCGTCAGGAGTTTGGATGCATGAAAGTAGTCTAGGATTAAATAAATATAAAAATTTGTTGTGGTAGTTTCTGGGGATCCACTATTCCCTATAGACAAACCCAATAAAGTAAGAAAAAGATCTTGGAAGTGGAGGAAAATTGTCGTGACAAGGCGTCAGCCCTTACATTCTTAGTACCGGGTAAGAATGAGACAATGTTTTCTTGTGAAAAAAAAAGAATGAGACAATGTAATTAAAACTCGACATGAAAAGAGCCCATCGTGCCCTTTCAGTGAGAGAGGCGCCTAGCCTCAGACAAGAATGTGAGATTTTTATGGTCAGTAAGAATGAGAACTGGCACAGTGGTACCTTCGAGGAGATGTCTCCATTCTTTCAGGCCTAAAATGATCACCAACAGCTCTCTGTCACCAATCTCGTAATTGCACTCCGCAGGTGACAATTTCTTGGAAAAGTAGCCACACGGATGCATAGCACTGTCAGAGCTAGGACGTTGAGACAGAAGGGCGCCAACTCCAGTCTTAGACGCATCAACTTCAAGGATAAAAGGCAACGTAGGATCAGGATGTGCCAACACAGGAGCAGAGACAAAGGCAGCCTTAAGACTTTCAAAAGCCTTAATGGACTCTGGAGACCAACTCTTTGGGTTACCGTCCTTTCTGGTCATATCAGTCAGGGGCTTGACCAGAGAGGAGAAGTTACAAATAAACTTCCGATAATATTTGGAAAAGCCAAGAAATCGCTGCAGAGGACGTAAACCCATGGGTCGAGGCCACTGTAGGACAGCAGAAAGTTTCTCTAGGTTCATCGAAAAACCAGCCGTGGAAATTACATAACCCAGGAATTTGACTTGTTCCCGATTGAATTCACACTTCCCCAGCTTACAATAGAGATTGTTCTCTCTTATGCTGCGTACACACGATCGGTTTTTCTGATGAAAAAAGGCTGATGGACATTTTTCATCGGACAAACCGATCGTGTGTGGGCCCCATCGGTCTTTTTTCCATCGGTTTAAAAAAATAGAACCTGTTTTAAATTTTACCGATGGAAAAAAAAAACGATAGCAAATTCCGATCGTCTGTGGGGAACTCCATCAGAGAGAAATCCACGCATGCTCAGACTAAATTACAAGACGGGAGCGCTCGTTCTGGTAAAACTAGCGTTTGTAATGGACATAGCACATTCGTCATGCTGCAAATTTTTTATCGTTAAATGTAGCGCATTCTTTTCTCCTTTCTATAAACGGTTTTCGTTGTGCATATTCACACAGAGTTCGGACAAAATTATTTCTTTGAGATCTCATGAATCTTCGTATTTTATTTTAAAGGCAGGATTCAAATTTTTTTTTTTTTTTTTTGTTTTGAATCAAGATCTCCTATTTTTTTTCTAACCTTTTAATATTTTATAGTGATGTCCATATTTTTTTATGATCAAGTTATCACAACAACATTATTATCCTGGTTTTTTTTTCCCCTCAAGGAGGTTGATGTTGGTGTCCCTTGTTAATTACACATTGTATTTATGAAATGTACCTTCCCACTCACAAGAAAAACACATAGGCAACTATTTAAATTAAATCAAATATCCATTTATTCTGGAAAACAAATAAAGATGAAGGGCAACAATTGAGAAATTAGTGGAATATATGCAGACTTAGGACCCCAAAGGCAGACATGAAGGCAAATAAAATCAATACCATGAGGAGTCACTCAAATTGGGATCACAATCTGGTCCCCGAATCGCAGAAATCAGGAGCAGCAGCAGATGTCATACAAGTCCCCAAGCTGTAGTACTCCAAAAAACTGCGTCTTCTGGCAGAGCAGCTTGATGCCAGGGAATCACTTTCTGGTCTTGCTTGTAGCCTTCCCTCCACGCTTTCCTGCAGTGTTCCCTCCACGCTTCCCTGCAGCGTTCCTTCCATGGCTCCCTCCACGCCCCCTTGCAGGCTGTGGCTCTGGTGGTGGGAATATGGCAGTAGGAGGAGGAGGAGGAGAAGGAGGAGAAGGATGGGCCAGATCGCAAAGGTGTGTGGCCTCTGTCAGCTGGCCCCTCCACGCCCTGTGAAGGGCCGTAGATATCAGCTCCTCACAGAGGGCACATTGGCCCTCCTCCACTTTAAGGAGTCTATTGGCCACATAGCACCCATAGGACTCGACTGGGTTGAGGGGGGCCCTCATGATCTCAGCTGCTTCCCTTATTATTTTCAGGGATTCCTCCTCCACCCGAGTCAACCTCCTGGGCCTTTTCCGTCTCACCTGGAGGGGAAGCACCTGTGACTGGGTGCCACTCACCCCTGCCTCCTCCTGGGTGCCACTCACCCCTGCCTCCTCCTGGGTGCCACACTCCAGAGCCTCGTCCTCCTGGCTGACCTCATCCTGTGTATAAAAAAGGGACATAGTTTGAGTTTTTGGTTCATCAATCACACACAATTTTCAGCTCATGACTGTTGCAAATTAAATGTTACTAAATAGAAAAGACTATCATTCTGACCCCAGCATTTTTCATTCTTGTCCCAAACAATTCTTTTTTTTTCTTTTTGAATAATAATATCTGGTTCCCAACAATTATTCTATGACAAAAAATATGTTGAAAAATACTATACCTGACTATAGATGTGAAGATCCGGCTCTTCGAGGTCAGCTAGCTCCTCTGCACCCTCTGCAGGGGTGGAGGGAAGGGTGGAGGGAACGCTGGAGGGAAGGGTGGAGGGAAGGCGGGAGGGAAGGCTGGAAAGTGATTCCCTGGCTTCTATCTGGTCGTCCAGAAATCGCAGGTGTTTGTAATACCACAGCTTGGGGACATGTACTTGGTCTGCTGCTGCTCATGATCTCCGGGATTCGCGGACCTCTGTGTATTGCTTTTTGTAGCTGTTCCTCATATTATTGATTTTATTGTTCATCATGTTATAGTCTGCCTCTGGGATCTAGGTCTTCATATATTCCACTAATTGTTGCCCTCCTAACCTCACGATTTTGGTATAATGGATTTTTAAGCTCCCATAAATTGGTGAGCTCTCTATATTTATCTATGAAAGCTCTGAAGATTACCGGATCCTTGAAACTCTGCATTTTTGCTGCAAGATAAAACACAAGACAAAAACACTAGGTCAGCCTAAACTGTCCTAATTTTATCCCAATCTAGCCCTTTAAAATCATGAATCGGTATAGGCCACTGATGCCCCAACTTTAATTTTTACCTTCGTCAGTGACGTTCGGAACTTCCGGTCCTCCTTACTCCGCGCACACAACGTCGTTATCATTATATTCCCTGCTCATGCGTGAAACTCCGCCCACATCGGCCGCCCCTGACGTTCCCGCCCCTGATGTTCTTCCTCGGATATTCCCCGCCCCTTCTCGTTCGACGCCCAGTGGGAGACGACATGGCGGTGACACAGCAGGTGCGGGTTGTTTTAACTTCCGACAAGGAAAGCTCGGAGCTGGAAACTTCCCAATCCAGGACAAGATACAAGGCCAGTAATGTGTCCTTTGCTGAGATGGCGAAGATGGTGGACATCTTGCGGAGGAGAGATTATGATGGGAAGCATGGGCCATACAACACCCCTAATCTCAGGAAGGCCAAAATAATGGGCAAAGTGGCGAGGAGTCTGTACCATAAATTTGGGGTCCGGAGATCCAAGGAACAGCTCCGTAAAAGGTGGTCTGACCTGAAGCTGAGGGAGCCGAAGCAGTACAGGAAGATCAAAAGAATGCTACTAAAAAGTAAGTTTTTCTCCTGTGTTATTAATTTGATTATTATACTTGCATGTTCTTTGATTGACTGGTTGGATATTTGTAAATGGCCACTTTCAGGGTAGTGCCCAAAGTATAATCGTTCGTAGTAAACATCAATCCTTCTCCAAAGTAGATATTTTGCGCAGATACAGGTAAACCACATTTGGTCATGCCTATTTCTATTAAAACAACGTTTATAAACATTGTTGTCTAGATGATGTGTTTTGAACTAGAATGTTAAATGCAAACTTGATTCAGTGTATGCATGCATATGTTTCAGACATGCGTTTTTTTTTTTTAGGTAGGTGATGTGCTGCTTGTGGAAGATCAAGCTCCTCTTTTCTCCAGTGGAAGCGCACAAATCATAATCCAGGATCGCATGGTTATGAGTAGAGAAATCAACGTTATAACGCACAAACTCTATCGTTTTGACCAACAAATTAAACAACAAATTAAAAACATGATTGATGTTTTGGGGAGAGTATAACAATGTTTTTCTTGCGTGTCAACATGTGCTATCTCACATCAGGGCAAATCAATGGACGTGTTTGGAGGGTGCAACCCCTTCCTCGCAACTCAAGTAGGTGAGAGGAAGGGTTGCACCCTCAAAACACGTCCATTGATCCCCCATGATGGGAGATAGCACATGTTGACATTTGGCATGGGATCAGGAGGAAAATCCCCATTCTGACGCACAATTTGTGTGCATCTTCCAAATTTGCCTTGTTCAGGGGTGACATCACCCCGTCTCATGAAGGCAACAGCAACACATTTTTGAAATACTATATAATGTCTGATATTGCCTTCATTTTTTCTATAAGGTTGAACTTTGTAAGTTCCATTGTTTTTATAATTTTTTTTTTTTTTACATGCGCGTTTATGCAAAACAAAAACCAAAACTTTTTTTGGGGGGGAAACACTGTTTAGAATGTCCCCCAAAAATTTTGAACGCACAAGTTGTGCACAGACTAAAAATCTTTTTCTACTCAAAAATGTGTGGCTTCTTCTTTCTATGCTCAATACCATTTTGAAAAATATGTTCTTGGTTACCGTGACAATTGTGGTTATTTATTAAAGACAAAGCCACTTGGCACTACAAGTGTACTAGGAGAACCTGGGAGACAGATTCAAGAAACACAAGCAATAATGAGAAATCAAGTTTTTTACAGATTTTCCTTTTTTTATTTTTAAAAGTTATAAAATTAGAGATTGTCTGGCATAGCAATGGCCCCCCTACCCGTAAAGTAATCAACATATTTATCCCGCACTTCACGGGCACTTTGGGGGGCCAAGCCAATACGACCAGTATCCAGGCCCGTCAGGGCATTGTCTGCAAGTCCGGCCTCTGGCCCAACAGAACACAGATAAGTGGGTGCATTTCTGTGTAAATAGTTGTGCAGTATGCAGCAGGTAAAAACAATATGATTGATCTTATATTCGGCCATATGGATAGAGGTAAGAAACAGCTGGCCATTATCCCAAAGGTATTCCTAACAACCCTCCGGGCTCTGGCCAGCCGGTAATTAAAAACCCTCCTCTCCGGGGTGAGGGTCCTCTGGGGGAATGGCCTCATCAGGTGGGGTCCCAGCCCGAAAGCTTCATCCAGGATAAAAACAAACGGAAGGCCCTCAACGTTCTCCTCATCATGTGGTAGTGCCAGGCCACTACTCTGGAGACGTCTGGCAAATTCTGTCTGTGCAAAGACTCCCCCATCCGACATCCGGCCATTCTTCCCCTCGTCCACATACATGAATTCATAGTGTGCCGACACCACCGCCATCAACACAATACTATTAAACCCCTTGTAGTTGTAATAGTACGACCCCGAATGGGGTGGTGGCACTATGCGGACTAGTTTCCCATCGATTGCCCCTCCGCAGTTAGGAAAGTCCCACCGCTCGGCAAAATGGGATGCCACAGTCTGCCATTCCTGTGGCGATGAAGGAAACTGTGGAGTCAAACAAAAAAAATTATTAGGACTTTTGCACATAACATTGCAAGCAGATTACACAAAAACATTCTTGCCCAACATCAGTATAACATTTGTTTTTTGGGGAGTAGTTATAGCCACAAATAGAAGGCACAATTATCACATTCCTCACCCCCTCTGATGGCTCATTGCACACATTTTAGGGGGGGGGGGTTCTAGCTGAGTTTGGGCCTACAAAAAATAACACTACACCACTCTGCCTGATTGTAATGATAAACTAAACATTTGGACACATTGGAGGGGGGGGGGGAGGGTAAAGCAATACAATGGAGTTGACAAAATATCTTGTTACGTGACTAGGCTAGGGGTGTTTGGGCCCAGTATAGCATGCTGGAGAGGTTAGTGAAGGCAAATATGCATGTAGGCCCAAAAAAGGGTACAGCATGCATGAGGACAAAGGGGACATTCACAGCATATTACAATCAGGGTAATTAGGGAAGGATGAAAGAAATACTATACATTAGTAAGCATTATATACATAGAATGTGATGTTAAAAGAGAAAAACTACCTTAATATAGTCCTTCTGCATAACTTGTATGATGGCAGAACAGGTCTCTGGTATAATGACCCCCAGAGCCTGGGGGGAGATGCCTGTCATGAACTTGAGGTCCTGCAGGCTTCTCCCAGTCGCCAGGTATCTCAAGGTGGCGATTAGCCTCTGCTCGGCAGTGATGGCCTGGCGCATCACAGTGTCCTGCATGGTGATATAGGGGGACACCAAATCCAACAGACGGTAAAAAACGGGGTCCGTCATCCGGAGATAATTCCTGTACTCATCAGGATTATTCTCCTGGATTTCCCGCAGCAGAGGCATATGACAGAATTGGTCCCGCTGGAGCAACCAATTCTTGGTCCATGACCTCCTCTTCGCCCTGTTCATGGACTGAGCTTCGGTCAAAGTATTAACCGCAACACCAAGCGCATACACAGCACGAGCTCTACGATGAGAACGTACTTCCAACATGGCTTTAAACCGGTCGGCTGGTCAGAAGGAACTTAAACAGAACGCCCCGAGGAACAGCAAGGCCTGTGAAGAACGACCTGAAAAACAGTAACGAGCGGCCAAAAAGGCACTGCAATACAGAACCGACCTGACTGCACGCACTGAAAGACAAAATACGAACCCACAAGCACAAACTGAAACGCAGAAAATGAACTGAAAAGCATGGAGACTGAAAAGCGCGAATCGGCTCTCACCAAACTTTTACTAACACACAGTAACATGAAATCAGCAAAAGCAGTCCAAAGGGTGGCGCCATTGGATTTGAACTTCCCCTTTATAGTGCCATCGTACGTGTTGTACGTCACTGCGTTTTGGACGGTCGGAATTTTGACTGATGGTGTGTAGGCAAGACTGATGAAAGTCAGTTTCATCGGAATTCCGATGGAAAAATCCATCGGTTTTTATTCCATCGGAAATCCGATCGTGTGTACAGGGCATTCGTTTTAGTAGAACTCGACAGACATCTGTGTGGTGGCTCTCCAGGGACTTGGAAAATATGAGGATATCATCGAGATAGACCACCACACATAACTGCAACAAATCTCGGAGGACATTGTTAATAAACTCCTGGAAAACTGCCGGAGCATTGCAGAGGCCAAAAGGCATTATGAGATACTCATAATGACCTGTTCTGGTATTAAAGGCAGTTTTCCTCTCGTCGCCCTCCTTAATCCTCACGAGATTGTATGCCCCTCTCAAATCAAGCTTTGTGAAAACCGTTGCTCCCTTGAGGCGGTCAAATAATTCCGTAATCAACGGAATCGGATAGGCATTCCTAATGGTGAGACGATAGAGACCCCTATAGTCAATGCAAGGTCTCAGTTCACCACTCTTCTTCTTCACAAAAAAGAAACCAGCACCAGCAGGAGACGAGGATTTGCGGATGAAACCTCGAGAGAGTGCGTCTGCAACATACTCCTCCATGGCCTTATCCTCCAAGACCGACAAAGGGTAAACCCGGCCACGAGGGGGTATGGCATCAGGTTGAAGGTCAATTGCGCAGTCATACGACCGGTGTGGAGGCAAAGTACCGGCTTGACCTTTGTCAAAGACATCGCTAAAATCGTTGTACTCCTCCAGCATGGAGGAGAGTGAAGAGGTGCACAGGACCTTGGCTACCTTCTGGAACCATCTCTTACTGCACTGTGGAGACCAGGATAGAACCTCAGCACTGAGCCAATCAAAAGAGGGGTTGTGCCTCTATAACCAAGCATAACCAATAACCAGCGGGCACTTAGGTGAGGAAATAACTTGGAATTGGATTATCTCATGGTGAAGAGCCCCTACGGCCATGGACAAAGGAACAGTCTCATGAGTCACATGGGAAGGCTGTAGAGGTCTCCTGTCAAGAGCCTCAATGGCAAGTGGAGTGTCACGCAGCTGCAGCGGAATCGAGTGCTTCAATACAAAGGCAGCATCAATGAACAGGCCTGCAGCCCCGGAGTCGATTAGAGCCTGTATCTCGACGGACGACTCAGCCCACGACAGGGTAACCGAAACCAGGGGCTTATCTTTCTGGGAAACTGGAGACGAAACAATGCCACCTAAGGTCTGTCCATGACAGGACCTCAAGGTTCAGGCGTTCCCTGGACGGGTAGGACAAGACTTCAAAAAGGGACCAGCCTGGCCACAATAAAGGCACAGTCTCTCCCTCCTCCTAAGGGCTCTCTCGTCCACAGAGAGACGCGTGAAGCCCAAGTGCATGGGTTCATCTTCACAGACCGGCTCGGTACCAGGAGGCATGGGAGGTGAGGGAGGCAAGGGTGGGACTGCAAAGCTCGGAGACAAATGTACAGGAGGCTTCCGCAAGCGCTCCTTAAAAGAGTCTCTCTCTGAGTCTGGAGTCAATGAGGATGGCAAATGTGATCAACCTCTCCAGCTCAGTGGGTATATCTCGGGCTGCTATCTCATTCTTGATGTTATCCGAGAGACCATGAGAAAAAGCAGCCACGAGGGCCTCATTGTTCCAAGCAACCTCTGCTGCCAGAGTACGGAATTCAATGGCGTAATCGGCAACCGTCCTCGTACTCTGATGGACATGAGGCTCTTGGCAGCAGAAGCGGAGTTTGCGGGAACGTCAAATACCCTTTTGAAGGAAGCCACAAATTCTGGGTAACTCAGGACCACAGGTTATTGCGTCTCCCATAGAGGGTTTGCCCAGGCCAAGGCTCTGTCAGAAAGCAAAGATATCACAAAACCCACTTTGCTTCTGTCCGTGGGAAACGCCTGGGGCAGCATCTCAAAGTATATCTCAACCTGGTTGAGAATCCCTCTGCACTGAACTGGATCGCCCCAAAATCGCTGGGAAAGCGGAGCGGAACCAGACATACCTCTTAAAGAGGTAATACTCGAGGCGGGTGCCTGCACAGAGACTACCGGAGCGGCCACAGTGGGAGACTCTAGATGAGCCGTGCGACTCAGGAGCATCTGTACCGCCATGGCAAACTGATCCATGCGGTGATCCAGGTCATCCAATCTGGAAAAAATATTATTAACAAGTGGATTGGCTGCATCTTCTGAATTCATGGCCTTCGCCTACTGTCAGAAACCATGAATCAGACCGAGACAGAAGTACAGTTAAATCACACTTGTTTAATAATAAAAATAAAAAGGTAAACAGAGTAAGCGTAGTCAAAACATAGCCAGAGTTCCGTAACCGGATTGGGTAGTCGGCCAAGCCAATGTCCAAGAGCCAGCGATAAAGGTAGTAGTACAGCAAGCAGGATCTGTAGCCAGAGGGAACGTAGTCAAGCAGGTCTTAAACAGGAACACAGGAGAAAGTCTCTTGTGATGTTAACACAGGCGAAGGCAAAGAGCAAATGAACTGGAAGGCTTTAAGTAGGAAGAGCTGACGAGCAGGATCATCAACAGGTGGATCACTGTGGACTGATGGTAGCTGGCAATTAGCTGACAGCTGAGATGCCAAGACAGAGAACGAAGGGCTGAGCCCAGCCCTGACACCCTGTACAGGTTGAGAACCATGAGGAGTATGAAGTACAGTCCATTATTGACTCCCGTAGGTTCCGCGGGCGCATACAGTACCTGGTGCATTGGAAAGGGTACGGTCCAGAGGAACACTCTTGGGTCTCATCCTCGGACGTACATGCCCCTGTCCTCCTCCGTGATTTCCATAGATGTTTTCCCCTCAAGCCTGGTGGTCCTCCCGAGAGGGAGGGGTCGTTGAGGAGGGGGTACTGTCAGGGCTGGGCTCAGCCCTTCCTTCTCTGAACCGGCCGTTAAGCTGTCGGATAATTGCCAGCTCCTGTCTCTCCACAGTGACCCATCTGTTCATGATTTCTTGCTCGTCAGTCCTGCCTACTTAAGCTGTCCAGCTGTGATGATCTCTGCCTTCACCTTGGTCCCATCACAGAGACTATCGCCTGTTAAAGAATTGCTTGGCTGACATTCCTTCTGGCTCCAGATTCTGCTTGCTGTTCCACTACGCTGATCTCTGGCTCCCTGATGTTTGGCTTGTCTGACTATTCGTTCCGTTTCCTGAACTCTGGCTATGTTTTGACTACGTTTACTCTGTTTACCTTTTTTTATTATTATTAAACAAGTGTGATTTAACTGCACTTATGTCTCATTCTGATTCATGGTATCTGACAATATTCTACACTGAATTCAGAGTATATATATATATTGTGACAGCAGGAAGGTAAAGTCACCTGGTTGCATCCAGGGGGGTAGATATATTTCGCCCAGATTCAGGCTTTACGCCGATTTATACAACTAGGTGGAGAGTTGTATAAGGCTAGTGGGCTCATTGATGACTCATACCTCTAGGGAGAGTGCTGGGCGTCGTGAGGCAGGGAGTTGATGAGACCAGCTGAAGCCTGTCAGTTCGTTTAAGGCCTCTATAAAAACTCCCAGATTCATTAGATGTTAGCTCATGCCTGGAAGCAGACCTGTGTGGACTGTCTAGGGAGAGTGAACCCCTGTGCGGTGAGAGAAAGCCTGTGTGGCTATATTTTGCTTGGACATTTAAAACCAGGGACTAGGACAGCACTAGGCTGATCCCAGTCGTTAGTTAGGAAACCTGTAAGTTTAGTCAGACGTCAAGTTGACCAGGATTTATTTTGTTTATGTTTTTTTTGCCTTGCTGTGTTTTTGTCACTGTAAATAGAAAATAAACCGCACCTTTTTGATTTTGAAAACCACAACCTCCGTCTGCTGGGCCTGTTTTTGGGTGGGGAGCCCATCCCGGGGGTCACACATACCCGCTGCCGAGCTAACCCCCTCACAGTTGGTGGAGAATGCGGGCAGTTTTTTTTTAAGCCAGCATGGAGGAGATACTGAAACAGCTGGCTCTAGCAAATGCCAATCAACAGCAGACAAATGCAGGTTTGCAAAGGAGCCTTGCAGCCCAGCAGCAAGCTCATCAACAGAGCCTTGCAACTTTACAACAGAGTCTGGAGGCTCAGCAACAAGCCCAACAGCAATCTGAGGCCCGCTTCATAGACCTGTTGCAGAAGCAAGAGCAGAGACTACAACAACAGATGGAAGCAGTAATGCAGCAACGTCCGCAGACCAGTGAGGAAAGCCGTCCCACTAATACCGCGTCCTTTGGGGTGAGTCGTTTATTGACAAAAATGACTGGAGAGGATGATCCAGAGGTATTTTTGACCACATTTGAAAGGACCGCTGAAAGAGAAAAGTGGCCTGAGGAGCAGTGGGCTGGACTAGTGGCTCCTCTGTTAACTGGTGAATCGCAGAAAGCTTACTATGACCTAGAGCCTAACCAAGCAAAAGACTATGTGATGCTAAAAGCTGAAATATTGGCAAGGCTGGGTGTCACCCTGGCTGTCCGGGCTCAGCGTGTGCATAACTGGACTTTCCAGCTTGGAAAACCCCCCAGGTCTCAAATGTATGATCTCATTCACCTGAGCAGAAAGTGGCTACAGCCAGAGACTTTGTCCGCACCAAAGATTGTGGAACGTGTTGTAATGGATCGGTTTTTGAGAGCTCTTCCTACTGCCATCCAAAAGTGGGTAAGCCATGGAGACCCAGAGACGGCCGATGGTCTTGTGGATCGTGTGGAGAAATACTTGGCTACAGAGAACCTGACGGCCTCTTCCAGAGACACTCGGACTTTCCACCCTAAGACCAGACCATCCCCAGGGGCGGATAAGATGATTCCAAGGGGTAAGGGTGGAGAGAGTGAGAGGGTGGGAGCTCTACCCCAAGTTTGGCGAGAACAGCCTGGGAAATCAGCGGCTCAAGAGGCGGCAAGAAGGATCGTTTGCTACCGCTGCCGGCAAGCGGGACATATTGCAGCAAATTGCCCGGTTTTGGAGGAACCCATGCAGTGTGACTTTCTGACGGGCAGACGTCAGTCGCTGTGTGCGACAGTCGCATGCACTGCCATTCGGGGAACTGAGAAACATTTATGCAAAATGTGTATTAATGGTAGAAATGTTGTGGTATTGCTGGATTCAGGTAGCCTTGTGACCCTGATAAAGGCTGAGTTAGTTAAAACAGAGGTCTCTGGGAATAGCAAGGTAGCCGTTATTTGTGTGCATGGGGACACCCGAGAGTATCCAGTGACTACGGTGTGTTTCGAGACCCCCAAAGGTACCCTCTCTCATCCAGTGGGCTTAGTATCTCAGTTACCGCATGACGCCATTGTGGGAAGGGATTTTCCGAAGTTTTGGGAACTGTGGGATGATCCTGAGCCCCCCACTGGTGCCCCTATGTACCAGGAATGTGATAGCCAGAACTCCCCTGAGAGTGGTGAGGACTCTCCGGAATTTCCCTTGTCAGTATTGGCAGGGGAGACTCAAGAAACTGGAGAGGAGCCCACCTCCTCAGACGAAAACCTACCGTCTGTGGAGTTTTCTGATCTTGAGGTTCACAGGGAAAACTTTGCCACAGAACAGTTGAAAGACCCCGCCCTAATAAAGGCACGGGAAAACGTAGTGAAAATAGATGGCGAGTTAGTGAACCCAGATAATACCGGCACTTACCCATACTTCAGCGTAGAGAAGGACCTACTGTATCGGGTGGCAAAAAGGGCAGAAGAAACCGTTGAGCAGCTTGTGGTGCCCAAACCTTACAGGAAGTTGGTGTTGGAGTTGGCCCATGGGCACATTCTTGGAGGTCATCTGGGGACAGAGAAAACCCGAGAGAGGGTATTACAGAGATTCTATTGGCCTGGGGTGATGAAGGACATAGAAAATTATTGTTCCTCCTGCCCTGTGTGTCAGAGGTCGGCCCCGATGCCACATTTCCATAGCCCGCTGGTCCCTCTACCCATCATTGAGGTCCCGTTTGAGAGAATCGCAATGGATTTGGTAGGTCCTATAATCAAGTCCGCTAGGGGGCACCAGTACATATTGGTTATAATGGACTATGCCACCCGTTATCCAGAAGCGATCCCTCTCAGAAATACCTCGGCCAAAACCATAGCCAAAGAGCTATCTCTTGTTTTTAGCCGGGTGGGTATTTGTAAAGAACTGCTTACGGACCAAGGTACACCCTTTATGTCCCGGGTTATGAAAGAGCTGTGTAAATTGTTCAAAGTGACGCAATTGCGTACATCTGTGTATCACCCCCAAACCGATGGGCTGGTTGAAAGATTCAACAAAACCCTAAAACAAATGTTGAAGAAAGTGGTGGATAGAGATGGAAGGGATTGGGACTGTTTACTTCCTTATTTGATGTTTGCTATTAGGGAGGTGCCCCAATCCTCTACGGGATTCTCCCCCTTTGAGTTACTGTATGGGAGACACCCAAGAGGGCTGTTGGATATTGCCAAGGAAACTTGGGAAAGTGAGAGTTCTCCCCACAGGAGTGTGATTGAGCATGTCGCCCTGATGCAAGATCGAATTGCACAGGTAATGCCCATCGTGAAGGAACATTTGGCCCAAGCGCAGTTGGCACAGCAGAGAGTGTACAACCGTGGAGCCAAGACCCGTACCTTTTCCCCGGGGGATAGGATATTGGTACTTGTCCCTACGGTTGAAAGTAAATTCCTTGCCAAATGGCAAGGCCCCTACGAGATAATGGAAAAAGTGAGCGAAGTGAATTACAAGGTCAGACAACCAGGAAGGCGAAAGCCCGAACAGATCTATCACGTTAATCTGTTGAAAGCCTGGAGGGATAGAGAGTCCCTAGTCGCAGACACTTGGTCACCAGCTCAAACTGGTTGTGTGATTCCTGAGGTTGGAATCGCAGCCACCTTGTCACAACCCCAACAACAGGAGGTTAAGGAGTTTGTGCTTCGCAACAAGGAGGTATTCTCTGAGCTGCCGGGACAAACATCTGGGGTAGAGCATGACATTATTACCCCGCCCGGTGAAAGGGTGAAGTTAAAACCCTATCGGATCCCAGAGGCCCGACGGGAGGCAATACGGGAGGAAGTACAGAAAATGCTGAACTTAGGGGTGATAGAGGAGTCCCAAAGTGATTGGTCTAGTCCCATTGTGTTGGTGCCTAAACCGGATGGGAGCTGGCGATTTTGTAACGATTTTCGTCAGTTGAACAAAGTTACAAAATTCGACACCTACCCCATGCCACGTATAGATGAGTTGATCGACCGGCTGGGAACAGCCCGATACATGACGACTCTTGACCTCACAAAAGGGTATTGGCAAATCCCCCTGGCCAAGTCGGCCAAAGAGAAAACCGCATTTGTAACCCCAGACGGGGCGTTCCAATATAAAAGAATGCCGTTCGGGTTACAGAATGCGCCGGCCACATTCCAGCGGAAAATGGACCAGATGCTGAGGCCCCATCGGAAGTATGCTGCGGCTTACCTGGATGACATAATTGTCCATAGCACAGATTGGGCCTCACATCTGCCAAAAGTGCAAGCAGTCCTGGACTCTGTTCGGGAAGCAGGGTTTACGGCTAACCCCAAGAAGTGTACCATTGGGCAGGAGGAGGCCAAATATCTTGGGTACACCATTGGGAGGGGAGTAATAAAACCCCAACTCAACAAAGTCGAGGCCATCCAGAGTTGGCCACGTCCCAACAGCAAGAAGCAGGTACGAGCCTTTCTGGGAATCGCTGGGTATTATCGGCGATTCATTCCCCACTTTGCTTCTAAGGCTGTGCCCCTAACCAACCTGACGAAGGGGAAAGGGTCGGTCATGATTAAATGGACCCCCGAGGCTGAGGCAGCATTCCAGTTCTTGAAACAAGCCTTATGTAGCCAGCCAGTGTTGTACTCACCCGACTTCTCTAGAGACTTTGTCGTACAAAGTGATGCGTCAGATGTGGGGTTAGGAGCAGTATTGTCCCAGGTCTGGAACGGGGAAGAGCACCCAGTCATTTACCTCAGCAGGAAGTTGAAGTCCCATGAGGTAAATTACGCCACCGTTGAAAAGGAGTGTTTAGCAGTGAAGTGGGCTCTAGATTCCCTTCGGTACTACCTGCTAGGTAGGCACTTTGACATGATTACGGATCACGCTCCGTTAAAGTGGATGGCTCAAAACAAGGAAACAAATAGAAGAGTGAATAGGTGGTTCCTGGCCCTCCAGGAATTCAACTTCACAGTAAAGCATCGCCCTGGCGTTCAAATGGGGAATGTGGATGCTTTGTCTCGAGTACATGAATGCCTGATTGCTGGTGTTCCAACCCCGAGGTTAAAACAAGAGGGGGGGGTATGTGACAGCAGGAAGGTAAAGTCACCTGGTTGCATCCAGGGGGGTAGATATATTTCGCCCAGATTCAGGCTTTACGCCGATTTATACAACTAGGTGGAGAGTTGTATAAGGCTAGTGGGCTCATTGATGACTCATACCTCTAGGGAGAGTGCTGGGCGTCGTGAGGCAGGGAGTTGATGAGACCAGCTGAAGCCTGTCAGTTCGTTTAAGGCCTCTATAAAAACTCCCAGATTCATTAGATGTTAGCTCATGCCTGGAAGCAGACCTGTGTGGACTGTCTAGGGAGAGTGAACCCCTGTGCGGTGAGAGAAAGCCTGTGTGGCTATATTTTGCTTGGACATTTAAAACCAGGGACTAGGACAGCACTAGGCTGATCCCAGTCGTTAGTTAGGAAACCTGTAAGTTTAGTCAGACGTCAAGTTGACCAGGATTTATTTTGTTTATGTTTTTTTTGCCTTGCTGTGTTTTTGTCACTGTAAATAGAAAATAAACCGCACCTTTTTGATTTTGAAAACCACAACCTCCGTCTGCTGGGCCTGTTTTTGGGTGGGGAGCCCATCCCGGGGGTCACACATACCCGCTGCCGAGCTAACCCCCTCACAATATATATATATATATATATATATATATATATATATATATATATTGTGACAGTAGGAGCTACTGTCACGGTAAAAAGGACAGCTTGGGTATGCACATTTTGCGAGGTGCAAGACTACAGAGTGTAGATGTGGACTGAAGAAGACTGCTTTCGCAGCTTTCTCCAGGTTTTGGTATTCTGGAATGGGGCTTTGTAGTTTGGAGATTCCACAGTGTCTTGGGAGGGATGGGATCTCCAACCATGTATCCAGACTTTGCTGATTACAAGCAGGGTGTGTGCTCAGGTGAGCACAGCCCTTATAATGAATGTATGGGAAGACCTCATGGCTCCCAGTTGGAGACGGCTCCACACCAAGAGACAGGAGGTCTTCAGGAGTCAGAGAGGTTGTAGGAGACAGCCAGAACCTTGGTGACTGCAAGAGGCAGAGCTGTGGACGCTAAAGGGAAGCCGTCTACTTTGAGGAGTCCGGTGGTCTGGGTGACCAGGAAAATGCAGAAGTACTGCTACAGATACTGCTACAGAGAGCCAGGTGGGCTAGTAATTTCTGTTGTGTGTTGTTTGTGTAGCGCACACACCTTTTTCCCACCCTGCATTTAACTTGGCTCCTCGCAGGGGGGAGAAAGGCACACCGCACTACCAGCCTGTACCCTCCTATGTAAAGAGGTTGAGCGGTGTTGTTGTTGGGTCTTGTCCACAGCCAGAGCCAAAATCCTCCTGAGAATGATTCTCACCTCTACCGTGGGTAGAGATAAGTCCTTGACTTCCCCAGTAACATGAATGTCCACACCAGCTGAAACTCCAACTCAAGATTTATTCTCACTTTGCAATAAACAGTCTTTCGGATAGGAAAAGGTTGGAGCAAGAAAACAGGACAACCCAAGGTGTGGAGGAGGTCCAGGCACAAACATAGCTCTTTACTGTTCAGATTCTCAAGCAGTATACTAGGCGCACAGTCTCTGCCACAGACCGTAAGGTTGGTCTCTGCCACAGACCTGGTGAATAAGGCTACCGCCACTGACCTGGTGAACGTGAATTTCCTCCTTAGAACATGGCCCCTGTTAGGGAGAAGACATCCCTCTAGAGAGTCAACAGACCCTTCCTTCACTGTGACTTCTGCATCGGTCCTTCGGAATGATCCTCCTTTCTCTGAGAGTGCGGGTCCCCTCGCAAGGCGGCACCCTGGATTCCTCAATCCCTAGCGTACCCCAGCCGAAGGTGCTTGGCCCCGAGCCTTCGCTGCAGCTCTTGGGTCTTCATACCCAGGTGGACAGGAACGGCAGGGTAGTACCTCACCCCAGGCTAAAGGTGCCTGAGATGGAACAGGAACATAGCCTCTGGGCCTAGGGCACCTGGAGACGAACCACACACACACACCCAGGCTGAAGGTGCCTGGGTGTGGACCCCGATCAGGAGATGTCTGCCCCTTTTATATCCTCTCCCGGCATGCACAGCAGGTTCCCCGCCCCACTGTACGGCTGCCGAGAGGGGACACAAAAGGCACAACCCCGGCCCAGAATGGCAGCGCCACCCGCAGGCCACAGGGAGCTCATCACCAGCATTATCCCCTGAGGACAAAAATGGTCCATAATCCCTAACAAATTAAGGTGTCTGAGCCTAATTACCACTCAGACTTCCCCTAAATTGACCACCCCTCTACATTTGTTTGGACTTTTATTTTGCCTTTTTAATAAAAATGGGCTACCATGCTCTTAAATATAGTTCCTGACTGGCTTGAATCACTGAAAAAACGCATCTACCATGAGAGCTATCAACCCCAATGTCACAAGTGGTGGAGAATGCGGGCACAAGACGGTGGAATCCGGGTCCTTGCTCCACAGTGAGTTCAGGTCAGGAACTGTTGGCTGTGTGTGGAAGTGCAGCCAGACAAAAGGCATTGTGTGTTGCAGGTGGTGTACCTGTGAATGAAAACTCAATTTTTTTTTTCTGCAGTGAACTGCTGCTAGCTGTGTGTGGCAGCCAGGCGAACTGCATTGCACAGGAGTTCAATTGATGGACTGTGTTGCATACAGGTGGTGTACCTGTGGAAGTGAGCTCAGCGTGGCCTGAGAAGATGTCTCCACCTAGGAGGGCCAGTCCAAAAGGCCTAGTGATGTGTGAGACAGTGAATGGATGGTTCAAGTGGAATCGCAAAGACTGGGATGCAGTGCAAGGGGCTGTGATCGTGGCCTCTGACTATATGCAACCCATGCTGCCTACAGAGGAGGTTGGGGACTTCCTGCTAAGATTTGGAAAAGTTGCTGTAAAGAGAAAATGGCCTAGGAACCGGTAGCCAAAATTGCTGCAAACCTTATTACGGATAGAGTACCGGTCGGTTTACCATTTGATGGATGGGGACCAGGATGACTACCGCAAATTTAGAGAGGAAATCCTTCTCAGAGGAGAGTTCCATCATATCATGGGCCACCAGCAATGCTCCAGGATGGGAGAAGTGTCACCGGTAGACTTCGGTTTTGGAAATCCAGAGTTACCTGCTACAGGATATGGTAATCCGCAGAAGGTGTAAAAATGGACTTGCTGCAGTGTGCTACCCAGATCAGTGGGGAGACAAAGGTTAAAACCCAGCTTGCAGCAGGGTCAAGGACTGAAAAGGACATGTGGACTCTGTGTGCACCTAAGGTAATCCAGCAGAGTGCTGAGAGAGATGTGCTAGGGATAACCAAAGCAGTTGGTGTGCCATGTTCCCTAGTGACAGTGACAGGTGCTGCAGAGTTGCCAAGGGAAACCGCCAAGGAGCCTGCAGTGGTGAGGCAAGTGGTTTCCCAGGACAACTGTGAAGCCGCCCTAGTAGGCAAAATAATTCCTTTGGAGAGGAAGGGTGGTGTGCTGAGTGGCACGCAGGGTGCCATGCGTTATGACAGAAGAAAACCTGATAGAGCTCATGAAACTGCTATGTTTATGAATGCTGATGATAAAGGTATTGCTGATGATACATGTACTTATGGTGATGTGTTCTTTAGTAATGAGAAAAGGGGGATGTCTCCCTTGGCAACCAGAAGCAGAGCTACAGTGTTGTCCATGGAAATCTCTGGGGGTCTCCAGGTGTTGGAGCCAGAGATTGTCCAGGACAGCCCTGATATTGCTCTGGTGGAACAGACTGGGTCTACACCATACAGTGAGAGTCTATGTGAGCAGTCCGTTTACCATATGTGTAATCCAGTTAGTAAGGGGTAGGGATGGACGAACATCTCCCGGGACGGTTCGCGAACACGGGTAAATGTTCGCGAACCGCGGGTTCGCGGCGGGCCCCATTCATTTCAATGGGAGGCGAACATTAAAAACCTCCAGGTCATATTTGCAGCCACAAAATAATTACTAGCTGTACACACATAGTCCCACAACATGGACAATGACATAACAGAAGTATTAAGCAAATTTGAGATCGACAACGACAAGCATTATTTTTTTATCTGAAATTTTTTGTCAATTCAGGAGCGCATGAAGGCCATGGAAGAGACGCAAGGCCAGGCTATGAAGGGGGTGCATGAGATGATCCTGCTATTGGAAAAGTTGCCATAAATGTTTTTTTTTTTTTTATAAGTTGTATAAATCGTTTCTACAGTTATAACGTTTATTTCGTATTTTGTAATATTGCTCGGTTTTATTTTGTAATAGCTCGGCCTAAATCAGCCGGAACTGACAGCAGCCGGTAAATACATCTCAAATACATATAGGGTCCATTCACACGTCTGTAAAATGGGTCCGCATCCGTTCCACAATTTAGCGGAATTGATTTTCAATTCCAGTCTGAAAAATTAGACATTCACAGCCTGGATAAAGAAGTAAGTGTCGGCCAGTACAGGCCCCAAAAATTAGCCAACAGGCATTCATCTGACAGCAAAGAACTTTAAATTCTGTGGCTGGAGGTACATTAGGCATTCACAGGATAAATACGTTTCGGGCACTACAGGCCCCAAAAATTAGGCATTCAACGGACATAAAAGGCCTTTTATGCCGCTGTATTTACCCAAGAAGACAGGGACCATGAATAATTGTTATAGGTGGTAGTGGATATTTGTGGCCTGTCATGAGGAATTTGAATGAAACATGGTCTACTGGTCACATGTGTTGAATTCCTCAGAGATCCATGCCTCATTCATTTTTATAAATGTGAGGTAGTCAATAGGCTTGTGCAATTCGTTTCGTAACGAATCGAAATTCGTCCAAATTTAGCAACTTTAGGACATTCGGAAGCATTCGAATTTCCGAACAAAGCAATTACGAATAAAACCGAATCCAAAATAAATTATACCGCAAAATAGCGAATGCCCGAATGTCTTCGGCATAATTCGTTATGAAAAAAGTTACGAATGTACGAATCCATTCGAAGCACAATAACACTCACTCTGCTCTCTGCTTCTCCCTCACCATGCTGAACTCCCTCTCAAAATGGTGTACAGGGGCGGAGGCTATAGCCGCATGAAAAAACGAAAGTAAAATACGAGATTTCGAATCCATTCGAAGCACAATAACACTCTGCTCTGCTCTCTGCTTCTCCCTCACCGTGCTGAACCCTCTCAAAATGGTGTACAGGGGCGGAGGCTATAGCCGCATGTAAAAAACGAAAGTAAAATACGAAATTTCGAATCGTTACAAATAACCGCAATGTATTTAGAAAAGTACAAATCCATTCGAAGCACATTAGGCATAATAGACAGCGTCGTTGTGAGAGAGACACGGAAAATTACGAATCAACGAACCCAA
Organism: Rana muscosa; assembly: GCA_029206835.1. Taxonomy (NCBI): domain Eukaryota; kingdom Metazoa; phylum Chordata; class Amphibia; order Anura; family Ranidae; genus Rana; species Rana muscosa. Next base: position 172,940,048 of record CM055128.1, on the reverse strand, counting down.
AAAAAGTTACGAAAGTAGGAGTGTTGTCCAGAATCAAAGAAAAACAACGTACCCTACCGAAAGTCCGAATTATAAATCAACTAAAAATTCAAGGAAAAATGACGCTTGCGAAAATACGAATTAGTCCGAACACGAAAAATCCCGTCTAGCAAAATTACGAATGATTACGAATCAACAGGACCGAAAAGAAACCAACCGAAACTAAACTAATTTTTCCGTTGTGCACAAAAAACGAACCGAAACTAAACAAATTTTTCCGTTGTGCACAAGTCTAGTAGTCAACACTGTCGTGAGCTAAGCGAGTGCGCTTATCGGTCACGATCCCCCCTGCTGCGTTGAACGTCCTTTCGGACAGGACATTGGACGAGGGGCAAGCCAACAGTTCCATTGCAAATTGTGCAAGCTCTGGCCAGAGGTCAAGCCTGCCCACCCAGTATTCCAGGGGTTCATCACTTCTCAGAGCGTCCACATCGGCCGTTAATTCGATGTAGTCGGACACCTGTCGGTCTAGGCGTTCCCTGATGCTGGATCCGGATGAGACCTGTCGATGGGTCGGCTGAAAGAATGATCTCATATCAGAAGTGACCAAGACATCTTCAAACCGCCCTCTTCTTGCAGGCGCTGTTGGATTGGTATCCACAACTGTTCCTCTGGGAGTGGAAATTCCTCTGCCAGCGCACGCAAAAGCAGAATGCAGCATTTCTCGAAGCAAGGCCTGGAAGTGCTCCATTCTGACAGCCCTCTGTGATAGTGGTAACATTTCTGCCATTTTTTGTTTGTACCGGGGGTCCAAGTACGTTGCCACCCAGTAATGGTCCTTGCCCTTTATGCTTTTTATACGGGGGTCCCTCTTAAAACACTGGAGCATGAAGGCCCCCATTTGCACTAAACTGGAAGCAGTGTGGTGGCCTGGCTCCTGCTCGTCATCATCCAGGATAATGTCGTCCTCGATCTCCTCCCCCCATCCACGAACAACAACAGCAGGGATCCCAGAAAGGTTTAAAGCATTGTTGTGGAGATTTTTATGGAGATGTATTTAATATGTATTGTCATAGTGTCACCCAGTGTTAGTACTTCCGCAACCCGCTCTAAAAGAGCTGATTGGGGTAGTCTGAGGCTGGTTGAATCCCGTCTGATAGGGGAAAACGTTTTGAGGTTGGAGTGTGATGTTTGCAGGGTGCGGATATGTCCGCCAACGGGGGCCCTCTGTGCATTAGCATGGACGATCGTTGAGTAGGGGTATCCTCACTCTGCAATGACATCATTGGTTATGGGCAAATGCGCGCTCTTGTCTCGGCTGTGCCTGATCAACATTGGTTGGAATTCGTAGCGTGCGTCTGCAGATAGCCTCCCTCCCCCATTCAATAATAGTATAATCTTATTATGCGTTATTCTATGGAATAGCGCAGAATAAGAATTCCTATCAACGGTAACTTAAGCCATCTTACGTTATTATATTCATGTATGACATATCCTGTTGGAAGGAATGTCCAAGTGTTGTCATTTTCATGTGAGGGAACATCCTATGAGGTTCCCGCCCATGGGGAGGGGATTGGTTGCTGCAGCCAATCACCTCCTGTCTTGAGATCTTTTGAGTTTAATAAAAGCCTATGAGTAGGCGTCGGCTTAAGGGAGTCTTTGCTGGAATGGCCTGATAAGAAGACCTGTGTTGGTGGTTTCCTTGAATGAATGGGGATGAACGGTGAGTGGACTTTAGCAAACTTAATTTAACCATAGCATTACTTCAAAAAGATTAAATCTGATGTGTGCTTAGATAGCACAGGAATTATAGGCTGTGTGCTCTGCAAACAGCAGCCTAGAATTCCACAACAGATGGCGGGCCAGGATTTTGGGAATAGATGGAGTCCCTTTGGACATCGGATCGAGATGGGGGGAAGTGTGGATCTACATTCCGATGTGGGGGGCTCTACTCTTTAAAAGAACATTTTTTGTCTTTTTGAAATAATGTTTCAAGTTTGCAGCGTGTGTATGTGTGCGTGTGTATGTCTGCGAATCGCATGTGTGTGTGTGATTTTGTCATGGATCGTATGCCTGTGAATTTGATTGTGTGTGGGTATGCCTGCATGTGTCTGTGTGATTAGATCGTGCGATGTATTGAGCAGTTGGCTGCCAGCAATGGCTGCTGCATTGTCCTGGTCCTTGAGCCATGAGGTTTAGTGGGGGTGGGGCAGGAAGCATCTCAGTTACACTGGTAAAAGTTGGTGACTTTCTGTAAATAGCATGTTTTGTAGTGGGAGGGCCCTGAGAGATGATCTGATGGAAACTGTGGGCTGTAAGAGTGTAACTAAGCGAGAAATATAGACTGTATATTGTGTATGAAATGAAGGTATAGATGTGGTATTTAGTGCACTGAGAAGTTTGTAAAGTAGATTGCTTGGCTGCCATGTGCTTGAATGGGGGAAGGGCTTGCCCACTGTTTTGTGTTGCAATGGCTGTGCCCTGAGGGAAAGACACTCTAAGCAAATGTTACAAGCAACAATATACTGTATGTGTGTAGTGTTTGTGATTTCTATGAAAAATAGAAATTAATAGATTGTGATTTTTGCCTTTATAGGGGACAAAGACACATGTCCCCATAAGTGTAAAAATATTAAGTGTTTGGTTTTTGAGTTGAAAGTTCCTGCCAAGTGGCCAGGCATTGTTGGAAGCCAGACAATAGTAGCTGTTTGTTGAAAGGAATACGCCCTTTGAATGGTTGCAGGCTGTTTTGGATGCTAGCATTGAGGAGTTATATTTCTCAATGGCTTGTTATGAAAGCTGATGCCACAGTGTGTATATGAACTTTATGTAGAGAAATGAATATGTTTTTAATATTGTCATGTAACTCACATTTATTGAATGTGCTGTTTAGTTGGCCAAAGGGAGGCAAAGTTTGTAAGTGTACATGTGGTCCTTGTAGAGTGTAGCTGACACCTTTTTCAGTGGATTTTGATGATAATTTAGAAAAGTTTCAATGGTGTAGTCAGTCTTTGTGGAGAAAAACATTTTTGATTTTCTTTTAAAGAGATGCTGGTTTTGGCGGGAAAAAGCAATGGCGCCATTCTTGGTTTTTGTTAGCCTTGCAGGTTTGTCTGCCATTTTGAGGCACAGTTTTTCTTGGCACCTTCCCTTATATGATACTCACAGGCTAGACACCTTTCTTTTGGGCACTATACCATGTGGCATTCGTCAGCTATGTTGCTGATAGAATTTCTCAGTTTTTGATGTTTAGTGCGAATTGGGTAGTGCGGCCTTTTTAACCTGCTGGAGGCCATTTGTGTTTGTCTTTGTGTGGGGGAACCCATGTGGTGTTCATTGTGACGCCCCATGCGGGTTATTGGCGGGAAAAAATTGCATGCGTCAATGGCGCAATTTTTGTTGTCCATAAGGTGCTGTGGTGGGTCATCCACCATTTTGTTATCCTGGCTTGTCGGCCATTTTGAGAGACGTTTACAGTTTGAGATAGGAAGTTCCGGGTTGGCAAACACAGCGCCTGGATGCTATATTAACATTTGTTGATTGGCGCAGTTTTTCGCCTGTTTTATGCGTTTACAGTTTGACCTGTGCACTGCTGTGGAGAGTAGTGAGACACCAGTGTGACATACTGAGAGGCTGTTTTTGTTTAATGTTGAATTCGCTGGTTAAAACCGTTTTAAACTGTTTTTGTAAGCATCACCTTTTGAGGTGAGTTGAGTGGTATCTTAAAATAGCGCGGTCTTACCCTGAGGGGCCACAACGTGCTTGCGGACACACGCACATGCTGGGGCCTATTTATGGATGGGATCTGGCTGGCCTACCAGCAGTTGGAGTGTGGGAGGAGGCCAACGCAGACACAGGGAGGACATGCAAACTCCATGCACATGGTGTTAGGTTAGGGATTTCTCTGTTTTCATTTAAGTGAATGTAAGCTATTGCAGGGTCAGCTGACTTTGCAGTATATGAGCGGCGTTTTTTTTGCATTGGATTTTGGTTTTAAGAAAAACTTCACTTTACACTGAATTTTGATGGATTGTAAGACTAACAGAGTTTTTGTACAATGATGTGTTTTTATGTTTAAATATTTCCTTCCCAGAAGGCAATTCATTTGTTTTGAAGCTTGTATTGTATAGCCTGTAGAGGAGGAGTGGGGGTTTTGGTCGAAACCCCTAGAGCCATCTTTTTGCAGGAGTTTTGTATTTGAGTCAACTTGTGGTTTTGCTTGCAGGGGATGTTTGGGTCAGGACCCTCCCATTTGCAAAGGGGGGTTTTATTCCACCATCTTCTTGACAAGGTTTTAAATTGTTGAAATATATAATGTGTAGCCATGGATTTTTTTGGAGTCTTGATAGACACAGCAATGTGGCTGGGCTCCCCCCTCCCCCTCCCTCTTCCTGAACAATTGATATGTAAATAAACCAGTTTGGTTTTTTTAAGAGCTGAGCATAACCGGAAGTTTCTTTTCAGCATTTATATATCAGCAGAAAGTTAGTGGGAGGAGCTTGGAGTTGTCTGAATGAGATTTGTGCTTGGAAGGAAAATGGAAAGCATTTTGGCGTTTAAAAGTGTTTTATATTTTGTTCCAGTTTTGTGAAGTTTTGTACTGTGTAATAGGGATGGGCCCGGTGCTCGATTCGAACCCATGTTCGAATCGAGCACCGGGCGTTCGCTCGCTCGTCGAGCCCAGAACTATTTGGGCCGTTCGCATCACATTCGTGTGATGCGAGCGGCCCCGCAATGCATTGCGGCCGGCGCGGCCGGCGCAGTGCATTGCTGGCTGATGATTGGCCAAGCATGCACTGTGACCCCGCATGCTTGGCCAATCACAGCGCCCGAAACTCGGAGAGCAATAATTGGCTACAGGCAGGACGCCTGTAGCCAATTACAGCTCAGGGGCTTTAGTACATGCCCCACCATTTAAAAGGCCGCCACGCCATCGGCCCCGGTCACATGAGTTCCGGCTTTAGGAGAGATCAGTCTGCTGATTCTGTCTTTGCTTGATACTGAAAGATTTGCTCTTCTTTGCTAAACCATTGGCTATTTCTTTGCTAAACCATTGCTACCTAAGTCATTGATCGTTCATTGCTGCTGATTGCACAGTTAGCGTGTTATTAGCTGCTGCTGGGGATTAGTCTGGTGCGTGCTTACTGTTAGTACAGTATTGCAGTAGTACCAACCGCAGTGCAGTTAGCACAGCATTGCACCCCAACAGCACCCATAGGACTTCTAGTGTGTTAGTGGCAGCAAACAGAGCTCCTATATTTTCTTCTCAGCAGCACCCATAGGACTTCTAGTGTGTTAGTGGCAGCAAACAGATCTCCTATATTTTCTTCTCAGCAGCACCCATAGGACTTCTAGTGTGTTAGTGGCAGCAAACAGAGCTCCTATATTTTCTTCTCAGCAGCACCCATAGGACTTCTAATGTGTTAGTGGCATCACACAGAGTTCCTATATTTTCATCTCAGAAGCACCCATAGGACTTCTAGTATGTTAGTGGCATCACACAGAGCTCCTATATTTTCTTCTCAGAAGCACCCATAGGACTTCTAGTGTGTTAGTGGCAGCAAACAGAGCTCCTATATTTTCTTCTTAGCAGCACCCATAGGACTTCTAGTGTGTTAGTGGCATCACACAGAGCTCCTATATTTTCTTCTTAGCAGCACCCATAGGACTTCTAATGTGTTAGTGGCATCACACAGAGTTCCTATATTTTCATCTCAGAAGCACCCATAGGACTTCTAGTGTGTTAGTGGCAGCAAACAGAGCTCCTATATTTTCTTCTCAGAAGCACCCATAGGACTTCTAGTGTGTTAGTGGCAGCAAACAGAGCTCCTATATTTTCTTCTCAGCAGCACCCATAGGACTTCTAGTGTGTTAGTGGCATCACACAGAGTTCCTATATTTTCATCTCAGAAGCACCCATAGGACTTCTAGTGTGTTAGTGGCATCACACAGAGCTCCTATATTTTCTTCTCAGCAGCACCCATAGGACTTCTAGTGTGTTAGTGGCATCACACAGAGCTCCTATATTTTCATCTCAGAAGCACCCATAGGACTTCTAGTGTGTTAGTGGCATCACACAGAGCTCCTATATTTTCTTCTCAGCAGCACCCATAGGACTTCTAGTGTGTTAGTGGCAGCAAACAGAGCTCCTATATTTTCTTCTCAGCAGCACCCATAGGACTTCTAGTGTGTTAGTGGCATCACACAGAGCTCCTATATTTTCTTCTCAGCAGCACCCATAGGACTTCTAGTGTGTTAGTGGCAGCAAACAGAGCTCCTATATTTTCTTCTCAGAAGCACCCATAGGACTTCTAGTGTGTTAGTGGCAGCAAACAGAGCTCCTATATTTTCTTCTCAGCAGCACCCATAGGACTTCTAGTGTGTTAGTGGCATCACACAGAGTTCCTATATTTTCATCTCAGAAGCACCCATAGGACTTCTAGTGTGTTAGTGGCATCACACAGAGCTCCTATATTTTCTTCTCAGCAGCACCCATAGGACTTCTAGTGTGTTAGTGGCATCACACAGAGCTCCTATATTTTCATCTCAGAAGCACCCATAGGACTTCTAGTGTGTTAGTGGCATCACACAGAGCTCCTATATTTTCTTCTCAGCAGCACCCATAGGACTTCTAGTGTGTTAGTGGCAGCAAACAGAGCTCCTATATTTTCTTCTCAGCAGCACCCATAGGACTTCTAGTGTGTTAGTGGCATCACACAGAGCTCCTATATTTTCATCTCAGAAGCACCCATAGGACTTCTAGTGTGTTAGTGGCATCACACATAGCTCCTATATTTTCTTCTCAGCAGCACCCATAGGACTTCTAGTGTGTTAGTGGCATCACACAGAGCTCCTATATTTTCATCTCAGAAGCACCCATAGGACTTCTAGTGTGTTAGTGGCATCACACAGAGCTCCTATATTTTCTTCTCAGCAGCACCCATAGGACTTCTAGTGTGTTAGTGGCAGCAAACAGAGCTCCTATATTTTCATCTCAGAAGCACCCATAGGACTTCTAGTGTGTTAGTGGCATCACACAGAGCTCCTATATTTTCTTCTCAGCAGCACCCATAGGACTTCTAGTGTGTTAGTGGCATCACACAGAGCTCCTATATTTTCTTCTCAGCAGCACCCATAGGACTTCTAGTGTGTTAGTGGCATCACACAGAGCTCCTACATTTTCTTCTCAGCAGCACCCATAGGACTTCTAGTGTGTTAGTGGCATCACACATAGCTCCTATATTTTCTTCTCAGCAGCACCCATAGGACTTCTAGTGTGTTAGTGGCATCACACAGAGCTCCTATATTTTCATCTCAGAAGCACCCATAGGACTTCTAGTGTGTTAGTGGCATCACACAGAGCTCCTATATTTTCTTCTCAGCAGCACCCATAGGACTTCTAGTGTGTTAGTGGCAGCAAACAGAGCTCCTATATTTTCATCTCAGAAGCACCCATAGGACTTCTAGTGTGTTAGTGGCATCACACAGAGCTCCTATATTTTCTTCTCAGCAGCACCCATAGGACTTCTAGTGTGTTAGTGGCATCACACAGAGCTCCTATATTTTCATCTCAGAAGCACCCATAGGACTTCTAGTGTGTTAGTGGCATCACACAGAGCTCCTATATTTTCTTCTCAGCAGCACCCATAGGACTTCTAGTGTGTTAGTGGCAGCAAACAGAGCTCCTATATTTTCATCTCAGAAGCACCCATAGGACTTCTAGTGTGTTAGTGGCATCACACAGAGCTCCTATATTTTCTTCTCAGCAGCACCCATAGGACTTCTAGTGTGTTAGTGGCATCACACAGAGCTCCTATATTTTCATCTCAGAAGCACCCATAGGACTTCTAGTGTGTTAGTGGCATCACACAGAGCTCCTATATTTTCTTCTCAGCAGCACCCATAGGACTTCTAGTGTGTTAGTGGCAGCAAACAGAGCTCCTATATTTTCTTCTCAGCAGCACCCATAGGACTTCTAGTGTGTTAGTGGCATCACACAGAGCTCCTATATTTTCATCTCAGAAGCACCCATAGGACTTCTAGTGTGTTAGTGGCATCACACATAGCTCCTATATTTTCTTCTCAGCAGCACCCATAGGACTTCTAGTGTGTTAGTGGCATCACACAGAGCTCCTATATTTTCATCTCAGAAGCACCCATAGGACTTCTAGTGTGTTAGTGGCATCACACATAGCTCCTATATTTTCTTCTCAGCAGCACCCATAGGACTTCTAGTGTGTTAGTGGCATCACACAGAGCTCCTATATTTTCATCTCAGAAGCACCCATAGGACTTCTAGTGTGTTAGTGGCATCACACAGAGCTCCTATATTTTCTTCTCAGCAGCACCCATAGGACTTCTAGTGTGTTAGTGGCATCACACAGAGCTCCTATATTTTCATCTCAGAAGCACCCATAGGACTTCTAGTGTGTTAGTGGCATCACACAGAGCTCCTATATTTTCTTCTCAGCAGCACCCATAGGACTTCTAGTGTGTTAGTGGCAGCAAACAGAGCTCCTATATTTTCATCTCAGAAGCACCCATAGGACTTCTAGTGTGTTAGTGGCATCACACAGAGCTCCTATATTTTCTTCTCAGCAGCACCCATAGGACTTCTAGTGTGTTAGTGGCATCACACAGAGCTCCTATATTTTCATCTCAGAAGCACCCATAGGACTTCTAGTGTGTTAGTGGCATCACACAGAGCTCCTATATTTTCTTCTCAGCAGCACCCATAGGACTTCTAGTGTGTTAGTGGCAGCAAACAGAGCTCCTATATTTTCTTCTCAGCAGCACCCATAGGACTTCTAGTGTGTTAGTGGCATCACACAGAGCTCCTATATTTTCATCTCAGAAGCACCCATAGGACTTCTAGTGTGTTAGTGGCATCACACATAGCTCCTATATTTTCTTCTCAGCAGCACCCATAGGACTTCTAGTGTGTTAGTGGCATCACACAGAGCTCCTATATTTTCATCTCAGAAGCACCCATAGGACTTCTAGTGTGTTAGTGGCATCACACAGAGCTCCTATATTTTCTTCTCAGCAGCACCCACAGGACTTCTAGTGTGTTAGTGGCAGCAAACAGAGCTCCTATATTTTCATCTCAGAAGCACCCATAGGACTTCTAGTGTGTTAGTGGCATCACACAGAGCTCCTATATTTTCATCTCAGAAGCACCCATAGGACTTCTAGTGTGTTAGTGGCATCACACATAGCTCCTATATTTTCTTCTCAGCAGCACCCATAGGACTTCTAGTGTGTTAGTGGCATCACACAGAGCTCCTATATTTTCATCTCAGAAGCACCCATAGGACTTCTAGTGTGTTAGTGGCATCACACAGAGCTCCTATATTTTCTTCTCAGCAGCACCCATAGGACTTCTAGTGTGTTAGTGGCAGCAAACAGAGCTCCTATATTTTCTTCTCAGAAGCACCCATAGGACTTCTAGTGTGTTAGTGGTATCACACAGAGTTCCTATATTTTCATCTCAGAAGCACCCATAGGACTTCTAGTGTGTTAGTGGCATCACACAGAGCTCCTATATTTTCTTCTCAGCAGCACCCATAGGACTTCTAGTGTGTTAGTGGCATCACACAGAGCTCCTATATTTTCATCTCAGAAGCACCAATAGGACTTCTAGTGTGTTAGTGGCAGCAAACAGAGCTCCTATATTTTCTTGTCAGCAGCACACATAGTACCTATAGTGTGTTAGTGTCAGCACCCATAGGACCTACAGTGTGTTGTGAGCACACATAGGAGTTCTATTTTTTATACTATATACACTACCGACTACAATGGCTGGAAGACCGCCAAGGAGAGGCAGAGCGTGCCGAGGCAAGAACACAGGGCAGGCAGGCTCTGTTTCTAGAGACAACAGTGCTGGCCGTGGACGTGGTCGTGCATCGTCATCAGCACGTGGCCATGGGACACGCTTGTCTTTGTTTTCGGCAGCTGGACATGTGGAGCCGCATCATGCCGAAGGCTTGGTAGAATGGATGACCAAGCCCTCCTCATCCTCTCTCACCCAGGCTCAGGGTACTGGCAGAGCAGCTGCCAACGCGTACTCAATGGCATCATCAGCCACCCCTTCCCTAGACCCACCATGTCCTCCTGAGGAGTCCCCCGAACTGTTTGAGCACAGTGTTGGGTACATGCTCCAGGAGGATGCCCAACGATTCGAAGGCTCGGATGATGATACCCAGCTTGAGGAAGTCAGTAGTGTGCGCGCAGAGAGAGGGGATGCTGAAGGACAGCAATCTGGCAGTAGTGTTCCACCAGCTGCAGCTTACTGCCAGGTTTGCTCTAGTGGTGAAGAGGGAGGGGATGATGAGGTCACTGACTCCACGTGGGTGCCTGAAGGGAGAGAGGAGGAGGAGGAGGAGGATGCAGCGTCACATGTCCAACGAGGCAGGATGCCCCCTGGAGGCCAGCTAGAGGCCAGCACAGCAACTGTACCACACCGCAGAGCTCCGCCTGTGCAGGGCGCTGCCTCTGCACGTTATCACAAAAGTTCTTTGGTGTGGGCCTTTTTTGAGACGAGTGCATCAGATCGCACCACTGCTATTTGCAATATTTGTCTCAAGCGTATCTCGCGTGGCCAAAACATCAGCCGCTTGGGCACCACAAGCATGAGCAGACATATGTCGACCTGCCATGCAGCTCGTTGGCAAGCACACATAAAAGACCCACACCAAAGAACAAAGCGGACCTCTCCTTGCTCCTCATCAGCTGGGATCTCCATCCCCACTATATCTTCAGTCCTCTCTGAAAGCTGCTCTGAGAGGACTGAAGGTGTAGAATTAGGTGTGTCACAACCAAGTACTTGCAGTACACCGACGTCCGATTGTAGCAGGCAAATTTCCCTGCCCCAGCTGCTGGACCGTCGAAAGAAGTATACTCCCAGCCATCCACATGCCCAGCGGTTGAATGCTAGCTTGGCTAAATTGCTAGCACTTCAACTGCTGCCTTTTCAGTTGATAGACTCGGCCCCCTTCCGTGAGTTTGTTCAATGTGCGGTTCCTCAGTGGCAGGTTCCCAAACGCCACTTTTTCTCACGGAAGGCGATTCTGTCTCTCTACTGGCATGTGGAAGGCAATGTCCATGCCTCGCTGGACAGGGCGGTCAGCGGTAAGGTGCATATTACCGCTGACTCATGGTCCAGCAGGCATGGACAGGGACGTTATCTTTCTTTCACGGCCCATTGGGTCACTCTATTGGCAGCTGGGAGGGATGCAGGACAAGGTGCAGTAGTGTTGGAGGTTGTTCCGCCACCACGCCTCCAAAATGCTACTACTGGTTGTGACACACCTCTCTCCTCCACCCCCTCCTCTTCTTCTTCCTCCATGTCCTCTTCGAGTGCTCTGTCCTCGGAACCAGCGGTGCTCCGTAGGCGTACAAGGGGCTACGCGAGTACGCAGGCAAAAAGATGCCATGCCGTGCTTGCGCTGGTGTGTTTGGGGGACAGGAGCCACACTGGGCCAGAGGTTCTGGCAGCTCTGCAGGGGCAGGCCGAGAGGTGGTTGACGCCACGCCAGCTTAAGCCAGGAATGGTCGTTTCTGATAATGGCACCAACCTCCTCTCCGCCCTGCGACAGGGGCAGCTCACCCATGTGCCCTGTATGGCTCACGTCCTCAACCTGGTGGTGCAGCGGTTCTTGGGCAGGTTCCCAGGCTTACAGGATGTCCTGAGGCAGGCCAGGAAAGTCTGTGTGCATTTCCGCCGATCTTATAATGCCAGTGCTCGGCTGACTGAGCTGCAAAAGGAGCTGAACCTGCCCAAGAACCGCCTAATATGTGACATGCCCACCAGGTGGAACTCAACGTTGGCCATGCTGCAGCGACTGCACACGCAGCAGAGGGCCATCAATGAGTACCTTTGCGACTACGGCACCAGGACAGGGTCAGGGGAGCTTGGCTTTTTTTCCCCACGCCAGTGGAGCATGATCAGGGATGCATGCACTGTCCTCTCACCATTTGAGGAGGCCACGAGGATGGTGAGCAGTGACAGTGCATGCATCAGTGACACTGTACCTCTTGTCCACCTGTTGGAGCATACGCTGCGTGGGATAATGGACAGGGCACTTGAGGCAGAACAGAGGCAGGAAGAGGAGGACTTCCTTGTCTCTCAAGGCCCCCTTTATCCAGACAATGTTCCTTCTGTCCCACCCATCACACAGGAAGAGGAGGAGGAGGAGGAGGAGGAGGATTGTGTGAGCATGGAGGTGGAGCCTGGCACTCAGCATCAGCAGCAGCAGTCTTTTAGGGATGATGTACAGTCCCAACAAACCAGTGGACTTGTACGTGGCTGGGAGGAGGTGGCTGGCGATCATGTCATCCTCAGTGACCCAGAAGACTCCGGACCGAATGCCTCAGCTAACCTACGCTGCATGGCCTCCCTGATCCTGCAAAGCCTGCGGAAGGATCCTCGTGTTCTTCGGATCAAGGAGAGTGACCATTACTGGCTGGCCACTCTCCTTGATCCACGGTACAAGGGTAAGGTTGCGGACCTTATCTTGCCGTCGCAGAGGGAGCAGAGGATGAGACATCTCAGGGAGGCCTTGCAGAAAGGTCTGTGCAACGCGTTCCCAGAAACTGGGAGGTTACAAACTCCTGGTCCTGGACGACGAGTTGCTGAGGCTTCGGTCAGTAGCAGAAGGAGCGGTGGGGAAGGTGGACGTCTGACCGATGCGTTCAGACAATTTTTTAGTCCGCAGCCCCAAGGTATGATCGGTTCCAGCAACCATCGCCAGCGTCTGATATACATGGTGCAGGAATACCTAGGGGCAAGGTCAGACTTGGACACCTTTCCCACCGAAAATCCTCTGGCTTACTGGGTCCTGAGGATGGATCACTGGCCAGAGCTTGCACAGTATGCAATTGAGCTACTGGCCTGTCCTGCATCCAGCGTTCTTTCCGAACGCACATTCAGTGCTGCTGGAGGATTTGTCACCGATCATAGGGTGCGCCTGTCCACCGACTCGGTTGATCGACTGACCTTCATAAAAATGAATCAGTCTTGGATCACCACCAGCTACCAGACACCTGAAGCGGATATAACGGAATAATTTATAATGTCACATCCCTTCAAGACTGCCTATGCTGATGCTGAGTGACTGTCCTGTTATGTTCACTGACTATCCTCTTCCTCCTCCTCAATGATCCATGCCACCACACCAGTGCCTAAGGCACAATTTTTCAGCCCCTGTTGGGGCGTGTAATTACAATTTTTAGGCAATGCTTTGCAACAGGTCTCATTGCTGTGCTCAGAGTACAGTATCTGTGAGGGGTTGCAGTGTTGTGGCACCAGCACCAGTGCCTAAGGCACAATTTTTCAGCCCCTGTATAACAGGGGCGTGTAATTACAATTTTTTTAAAAGATGCTTCGCAACAGGTGTGACTGCTGTGCTCCAAGTACAGTATCTGTGAGGGGTTGCAGTGTTGTGGCACCAGCACCAATGCCTAAGGCACAATTTTTCAGCCCCTGTTTAACAGGGGCGTGTAATTACAAATCTTGATCTAATAGTTCACAGCAGGGCCCATTCCTGCGCCCACCAAGAGTAACTATGAGGGCCTACAGTCTTGTGGCAACACCGTCCACCACCACCACCACCACCAAAGGCCCAATTTTTCTGCCCTGTTCAACAGGTGCATGCAATTACAAATCTTGATCTAATAACTCACAGCAGGGCCCATTCCTGCACCCACCAAGAGTAACTGTGAGGGCTTACAGTCTTGTGGCAACACCGTCCACCACCACCACCACCACCACCAAAGGCCCAATTTTTCTGCCCGGTTCAACAGGTGCATGCAAGTACAAATCTTGATCTATTAACTCGCAGCAGGGCCCATTCCTGTGCCCACCAGTCTTGTGGCTACACCAACATCTAATAGGGCAAATTTCTGCAGAGTATATACGGCAGGCCCCTACTTTCAAACATCCAACTTACAAACGACTCCTACTTGCAAACGGCAAGAGAAAACAGGAAGTGAGAGGAAATCTACCCCTAGGAAGGAAAATTCTATCCTGTTAGATTTAATTTGGGAAAAAGGTATCTCCTCTCTACTGATGCTTTATCACCAATCCTTGTTTCAATTAAAACCCCACTTTTCCAAAAACATTTGTCATTGGGACGGAAAGTGAGGTGACATGTTCTGAACAGATGTGCAAAGACAGCAAATGTTACAGGGGTGATAACCCCTCCCTATGTTCTCCAAAAAGCTTAAAAATTGATTTTTTTGGGATGTAGCTACACTTCATAATGTACCTGTTCAGATTCTACTTAAGAACAAACCTACAGTCCATGTCTTGTTTGCACCACCTATATACTGCTGTTCAGAGTATATAGGGTTGTAGGTATAGGGTTTTATTTTGGGTGCGGGGTCCCCCTTAGTATCCATACAAGACCCAAAGGGGCTGGGGTGGGGGGGGGGGGTGATGGGGTAGCCATGCCATTTTTCTCAAGGATTTTCAGCCATATGGCGGCCAGGACAAGACATGACATTAAAGCCGCAAGTGGTTTTAAATGGCTTCTTTTTTTCCTTTACAAATGTCATTTTGTGCAAGGACAGTTCTAAACACGGGAAACACATGCCACTTCACAGGCATACTTTAGACACCCCCCAGGTACCATATTTAAAGGAAAATTTCACTTTTTTTTTTTTCACTTTATGCATCATTAAAATGACTGCTCCCGAAAAAACTTTAGTTTTTAAAATTTCTTTTTGCATTGATATATGTCCCCTGGGGCAGGACCCGGGTCCCCAAACCTGTTTTATGACATTAACATGCATATTGGCCGTTGTAATTAGCAATTTTGATTTCGAACGTTCGCGTCCATTATAACGAATAGGGTTCGAAAATTTGCGCGAACTTTCGGTCCGTTCGAAGGTTCTGGTGCGAACCGAACCCGGGGGTGTTCGGCTCATCCCTACTGTGTAATACAGTTTTGGGTAGAGAGAAAAACAGGGGGTAGCACCATTATTCTATCATCTAGATACAGAGAGAAGCCACATTGTCCTGCAGGTGGTAAACTGGCGTAATTGTTCTGTGAGGTTTAGTCTGACAACGCAGTGTATGGGTGTATAGCGGAAAATGCTTGTGTATGCATACACTGTGAGGGGTAGAGGCCTAATTCGGGGGTTGATCTGTGGTTGTTGCTGTAGTTCCAAAAGTGTTGGGACAACAAGCCATAAAGTTGACGCCTCGGTTAGGGTTTCTAGTTGGAGGACTTGACCATATAGTGGTTGTAGTTCTGCAATTCACCGTATAAGAAGACACCGGGCGGTGATCTCCGAAAATGGGTGCAACGGTTTAACCTGGAAGCAGGTTTAAGACGATAAGCCGATTCGAATCGCCATGGACACAAGGAGGTCTGTGAAAAGGGAAGGAATGGAGGCTTCCCATAGTCAGACGGTCACACAGTGCACGAAGCCTAGTTTTGGGGCAAAGGCCTTTGAACCCCAAAAAGATTAACATAGGTGGTCCAAGGATACTATTTTGGGTATCCCTCTGGAATGGATGTAGTTGAGCTGCGGCTTCAGAAATCTGTAATGATGAGTGTTGATGGAGGTGTTGTCTCATGCCTGTTTGTTTGAACTTTGTATGGCTGGTCCATGCAAGCTTCTCGAGTTGCTCTCATATTCCCATTGTATTTTTTTCTATTGCTGAAAGAGTGAAGGTAGAATCCTGGCTGTTTTTGTTTTTTTTCATTTGTGGTTTTGGAAACTGGGAAGTATTTCCTCCACGTTTGTATCGGAATGTTTGTATGTAGTAACGTGAATATGTTCGAATTTACCGCGGCAATCCTTCAATGCGTCGCGGCTGTTGTATGTTTGTAGGAACGGGAAAAGTAAGGGTTACAGAGGGTTTTGTTTGAATCAGTTTTGAAAGAATGTCATTGACAATTTACCAATGTACAGGAATGTCATTATTATTTCCCATTCTTTGCAGGTTAAATATGAAGGATAGAGTAATGATTTTGCTTATAAGTATTTTTCAGGTCCAAGGAGTTTGTACACAGAGAACAGGTGTATGTAGACAGCGGTACATATGGATAAATATGAGTCTAAGGCGGTAAAAGTATCACAGGCTATTTCATTGTTTCTTTTTTCCTGCACCACGCATTTCTTCCTTCAGTCTGTAATGAGGAAGAAAAGGGGGGAGAATGATAAATGTAAGAGTGACAGTTTTTTTTCTGTCAAACTAATAATAACCTCTGTAATTCTAACCAAGTTTGTGCCAAGACTGTCTTTCTTTAATAGAATTTGAATCGGCAAGCAGCAGTCTGGTGAAGTAGGTTCCCATCCCAGAGGCTAAGAACCTTGTCAATGGTTCCAGGTATTGTAAGCCACGCCCAGGTTATGCAGTGACCACAGTCCCGATGTCTGGGTTATTGTCATATGAGGGTTGTTTGGAGGTCAATCAAAATCAGGGTCGTACTCTCCTCATTAGCTGTCACTTATATTCTCGGCTGATGGGGTGGGTGCGATCGTTGTGACATGAACTTCAAAATGTCCACCAAAAGGATTTCACGAGTCCCTCCTGGACCCGACTCAATAATCAGTTTACATTCTTTCCAACCAGGTGACTGGGTCGTTGTAAAGAAGCTTGAGGGATGAGACCACGCCAGCCACTGCAAGAAGCGGCTCAACCACACCAAAGAATGAGGAGTATCTTTGTTTATTTATATTTTTGTTGTTTAGTAAATTTTAGCGAGGGTAACGGTGAAAAGCATCCCAAGTTATTATTTAAAGTGTATGTCCTGACTAGCTCAGAAAGCGAACAGGACCGATGGTCTGTTCTGAGTCTTCACCGAGTTTTAGTCCCCAGCGATGACAGCGGTACATGACATTTATGATGTTATTATGGGTATGAGGAGTTTTTGACAAACTAGTGAAGACTCCAGACAGACACTTGTCAATGGAATCTAACGATGTATTTTTTTAGAGGGTAAAATTGGTTTTAGTTTTAATGGCTCTGCCTCTTGTCGGTTTGGGTATCTAGGCAGCCCACAAGTGTGTTTGAACTTTAGTTTGGTGTTTATGTGGATCTGCAGCTTATAAAGGTAATTCCCCCAAAGCAAGAGGTTCATGCGCGATGGTGAAGCTGTCCCAACATTTTAGGTCGCGGCCGATCGCGAGGATCTGATGGCGCAGGAAATTAAGAATGGCAGGGACAGCTAGTAGGGATTTGTTCACCAATCCCGACCAGGTCTGGGCATGGGGTCCTGCATGTACAAGGTGGGGGGGGGGGCTCGGGCTAGGGATACAATTGAACAATTCTCATCCGTTAAGGATAGGGTTCTTCATGTAATTGTTGAAGCCAGAGCTGTAGCTAAGTGAAGGTTGGGAGTCCTTTTTTTAAGGGTCTGGGAATCTTTGGGGATCTAATTTTTTATTTTACAGCGGATCGTGGTTAAAGAAAGTGGGAATATATATACTCATGTCGTTTTTATTTCTATTCTTTCTATGCCGTGACGAGGTGCTCCTGTTGCCTGATTTGACGCGTGACCAGAGTTTTTCCTTGATGAGACGCCCCGAAGCCGGACCCACATACAAGACACAGAGGATCACAGACGGATCAGCGATTACTACAGCTCACCATGTCGTGTCCTCCTTTATAAGTCATGCCCCTGAAGAGTAGAGTCTACATGTCAAGCCGTGTTTTCCTTTTTATGGACTAATAACTGATTGATTTCCAGGTGTAAGAAGCAGATCAACTCTCATCGAGGGACACATAGGGTGCATATGACAAAAAAGGGAGGACTGTTGTGGAGATTTTTATAGAGATGTATTTAATATGTATTGTCATAGTGTCACCCAGTGTTAGTACTTCCGCAACCCGCTCTTAAAGAGCTGATTGGGGTAGTCTGAGGCTGGTTGAATCCCGTCTGATAGGGGAAAATGTTTTGAGGTTGGAGTGTGATGTTTGCAGGGTGCGGATATGTCCGCCAACGGGGGCCCTCTGTGCATTAGCATGGACGATCGTTGAGGAGGGGTATCCTCACTCTGCAATGACATCATTGGTTATGGGCAAATGCGCGCTCTTGTCTCGGCTGTGCCTGATCAACATTGGTTGGAATTCGTAGCGTGCGTCTGCAGATAGCCTCCCTCCCCCATTCAATAATAGTATAATCTTATTATGCGTTATTCTATGGAATAGCGCAGAATAAGAATTCCTATCAACGGTAACTTAAGCCATCTTACGTTATTATATTCATGTATGACATATCCTGTTGGAAGGAATGTCCAAGTGTTGTCATTTTCATGTGAGGGAACATCCTATGAGGTTCCCGCCCATGGGGAGGGGATTGGTTGCTGCAGCCAATCACCTCCTGTCTTGAGATCTTTTGAGTTTAATAAAAGCCTATGAGTAGGCGTCGGCTTAAGGGAGTCTTTGCTGGAATGGCCTGATAAGAAGACCTGTGTTGGTGGTTTCCTTGAATGAATGGGGATGAACGGTGAGTGGACTTTAGCAAACTTAATTTAACCATAGCATTACTTCAAAAAGATTAAATCTGATGTGTGCTTAGATAGCACAGGAATTATAGGCTGTGTGCTCTGCAAACAGCAGCCTAGAATTCCACAACAGATGGCGGGCCAGGATTTTGGGAATAGATGGAGTCCCTTTGGACATCGGATCGAGATGGGGGGAAGTGTGGATCTACATTCCGATGTGGGGGGCTCTACTCTTTAAAAGAACATTTTTTGTCTTTTTGAAATAATGTTTCAAGTTTGCAGCGTGTGTATGTGTGCGTGTGTATGTCTGCGAATCGCATGTGTGTGTGTGATTTTGTCATGGATCGTATGCCTGTGAATTTGATTGTGTGTGGGTATGCCTGCATGTGTCTGTGTGATTAGATCGTGCGATGTATTGAGCAGTTGGCTGCCAGCAATGGCTGCTGCATTGTCCTGGTCCTTGAGCCATGAGGTTTAGTGGGGGTGGGGCAGGAAGCATCTCAGTTACACTGGTAAAAGTTGGTGACTTTCTGTAAATAGCATGTTTTGTAGTGGGAGGGCCCTGAGAGATGATCTGATGGAAACTGTGGGCTGTAAGAGTGTAACTAAGCGAGAAATATAGACTGTATATTGTGTATGAAATGAAGGTATAGATGTGGTATTTAGTGCACTGAGAAGTTTGTAAAGTAGATTGCTTGGCTGCCATGTGCTTGAATGGGGGAAGGGCTTGCCCACTGTTTTGTGTTGCAATGGCTGTGCCCTGAGGGAAAGACACTCTAAGCAAATGTTACAAGCAACAATATACTGTATGTGTGTAGTGTTTGTGATTTCTATGAAAAATAGAAATTAATAGATTGTGATTTTTGCCTTTATAGGGGACAAAGACACATGTCCCCATAAGTGTAAAAATATTAAGTGTTTGGTTTTTGAGTTGAAAGTTCCTGCCAAGTGGCCAGGCATTGTTGGAAGCCAGACAATAGTAGCTGTTTGTTGAAAGGAATACGCCCTTTGAATGGTTGCAGGCTGTTTTGGATGCTAGCATTGAGGAGTTATATTTCTCAATGGCTTGTTATGAAAGCTGATGCCACAGTGTGTATATGAACTTTATGTAGAGAAATGAATATGTTTTTAATATTGTCATGTAACTCACATTTATTGAATGTGCTGTTTAGTTGGCCAAAGGGAGGCAAAGTTTGTAAGTGTACATGTGGTCCTTGTAGAGTGTAGCTGACACCTTTTTCAGTGGATTTTGATGATAATTTAGAAAAGTTTCAATGGTGTAGTCAGTCTTTGTGGAGAAAAACATTTTTGATTTTCTTTTAAAGAGATGCTGGTTTTGGCGGGAAAAAGCAATGGCGCCATTCTTGGTTTTTGTTAGCCTTGCAGGTTTGTCTGCCATTTTGAGGCACAGTTTTTCTTGGCACCTTCCCTTATATGATACTCACAGGCTAGACACCTTTCTTTTGGGCACTATACCATGTGGCATTCGTCAGCTATGTTGCTGATAGAATTTCTCAGTTTTTGATGTTTAGTGCGAATTGGGTAGTGCGGCCTTTTTAACCTGCTGGAGGCCATTTGTGTTTGTCTTTGTGTGGGGGAACCCATGTGGTGTTCATTGTGACGCCCCATGCGGGTTATTGGCGGGAAAAAATTGCATGCGTCAATGGCGCAATTTTTGTTGTCCATAAGGTGCTGTGGTGGGTCATCCACCATTTTGTTATCCTGGCTTGTCGGCCATTTTGAGAGACGTTTACAGTTTGAGATAGGAAGTTCCGGGTTGGCAAACACAGCGCCTGGATGCTATATTAACATTTGTTGATTGGCGCAGTTTTTCGCCTGTTTTATGCGTTTACAGTTTGACCTGTGCACTGCTGTGGAGAGTAGTGAGACACCAGTGTGACATACTGAGAGGCTGTTTTTGTTTAATGTTGAATTCGCTGGTTAAAACCGTTTTAAACTGTTTTTGTAAGCATCACCTTTTGAGGTGAGTTGAGTGGTATCTTAAAATAGCGCGGTCTTACCCTGAGGGGCCACAACGTGCTTGCGGACACACGCACATGCTGGGGCCTATTTATGGATGGGATCTGGCTGGCCTACCAGCAGTTGGAGTGTGGGAGGAGGCCAACGCAGACACAGGGAGGACATGCAAACTCCATGCACATGGTGTTAGGTTAGGGATTTCTCTGTTTTCATTTAAGTGAATGTAAGCTATTGCAGGGTCAGCTGACTTTGCAGTATATGAGCGGCGTTTTTTTTGCATTGGATTTTGGTTTTAAGAAAAACTTCACTTTACACTGAATTTTGATGGATTGTAAGACTAACAGAGTTTTTGTACAATGATGTGTTTTTATGTTTAAATATTTCCTTCCCAGAAGGCAATTCATTTGTTTTGAAGCTTGTATTGTATAGCCTGTAGAGGAGGAGTGGGGGTTTTGGTCGAAACCCCTAGAGCCATCTTTTTGCAGGAGTTTTGTATTTGAGTCAACTTGTGGTTTTGCTTGCAGGGGATGTTTGGGTCAGGACCCTCCCATTTGCAAAGGGGGGTTTTATTCCACCATCTTCTTGACAAGGTTTTAAATTGTTGAAATATATAATGTGTAGCCATGGATTTTTTTGGAGTCTTGATAGACACAGCAATGTGGCTGGGCTCCCCCCTCCCCCTCCCTCTTCCTGAACAATTGATATGTAAATAAACCAGTTTGGTTTTTTTAAGAGCTGAGCATAACCGGAAGTTTCTTTTCAGCATTTATATATCAGCAGAAAGTTAGTGGGAGGAGCTTGGAGTTGTCTGAATGAGATTTGTGCTTGGAAGGAAAATGGAAAGCATTTTGGCGTTTAAAAGTGTTTTATATTTTGTTCCAGTTTTGTGAAGTTTTGTACTGTGTAATAGGGATGGGCCCGGTGCTCGATTCGAACCCATGTTCGAATCGAGCACCGGGCGTTCGCTCGCTCGTCGAGCCCAGAACTATTTGGGCCGTTCGCATCACATTCGTGTGATGCGAGCGGCCCCGCAATGCATTGCGGCCGGCGCGGCCGGCGCAGTGCATTGCTGGCTGATGATTGGCCAAGCATGCACTGTGACCCCGCATGCTTGGCCAATCACAGCGCCCGAAACTCGGAGAGCAATAATTGGCTACAGGCAGGACGCCTGTAGCCAATTACAGCTCAGGGGCTTTAGTACATGCCCCACCATTTAAAAGGCCGCCACGCCATCGGCCCCGGTCACATGAGTTCCGGCTTTAGGAGAGATCAGTCTGCTGATTCTGTCTTTGCTTGATACTGAAAGATTTGCTCTTCTTTGCTAAACCATTGGCTATTTCTTTGCTAAACCATTGCTACCTAAGTCATTGATCGTTCATTGCTGCTGATTGCACAGTTAGCGTGTTATTAGCTGCTGCTGGGGATTAGTCTGGTGCGTGCTTACTGTTAGTACAGTATTGCAGTAGTACCAACCGCAGTGCAGTTAGCACAGCATTGCACCCCAACAGCACCCATAGGACTTCTAGTGTGTTAGTGGCAGCAAACAGAGCTCCTATATTTTCTTCTCAGCAGCACCCATAGGACTTCTAGTGTGTTAGTGGCAGCAAACAGATCTCCTATATTTTCTTCTCAGCAGCACCCATAGGACTTCTAGTGTGTTAGTGGCAGCAAACAGAGCTCCTATATTTTCTTCTCAGCAGCACCCATAGGACTTCTAATGTGTTAGTGGCATCACACAGAGTTCCTATATTTTCATCTCAGAAGCACCCATAGGACTTCTAGTATGTTAGTGGCATCACACAGAGCTCCTATATTTTCTTCTCAGAAGCACCCATAGGACTTCTAGTGTGTTAGTGGCAGCAAACAGAGCTCCTATATTTTCTTCTTAGCAGCACCCATAGGACTTCTAGTGTGTTAGTGGCATCACACAGAGCTCCTATATTTTCTTCTTAGCAGCACCCATAGGACTTCTAATGTGTTAGTGGCATCACACAGAGTTCCTATATTTTCATCTCAGAAGCACCCATAGGACTTCTAGTGTGTTAGTGGCAGCAAACAGAGCTCCTATATTTTCTTCTCAGAAGCACCCATAGGACTTCTAGTGTGTTAGTGGCAGCAAACAGAGCTCCTATATTTTCTTCTCAGCAGCACCCATAGGACTTCTAGTGTGTTAGTGGCATCACACAGAGTTCCTATATTTTCATCTCAGAAGCACCCATAGGACTTCTAGTGTGTTAGTGGCATCACACAGAGCTCCTATATTTTCTTCTCAGCAGCACCCATAGGACTTCTAGTGTGTTAGTGGCATCACACAGAGCTCCTATATTTTCATCTCAGAAGCACCCATAGGACTTCTAGTGTGTTAGTGGCATCACACAGAGCTCCTATATTTTCTTCTCAGCAGCACCCATAGGACTTCTAGTGTGTTAGTGGCAGCAAACAGAGCTCCTATATTTTCTTCTCAGCAGCACCCATAGGACTTCTAGTGTGTTAGTGGCATCACACAGAGCTCCTATATTTTCTTCTCAGCAGCACCCATAGGACTTCTAGTGTGTTAGTGGCAGCAAACAGAGCTCCTATATTTTCTTCTCAGAAGCACCCATAGGACTTCTAGTGTGTTAGTGGCAGCAAACAGAGCTCCTATATTTTCTTCTCAGCAGCACCCATAGGACTTCTAGTGTGTTAGTGGCATCACACAGAGTTCCTATATTTTCATCTCAGAAGCACCCATAGGACTTCTAGTGTGTTAGTGGCATCACACAGAGCTCCTATATTTTCTTCTCAGCAGCACCCATAGGACTTCTAGTGTGTTAGTGGCATCACACAGAGCTCCTATATTTTCATCTCAGAAGCACCCATAGGACTTCTAGTGTGTTAGTGGCATCACACAGAGCTCCTATATTTTCTTCTCAGCAGCACCCATAGGACTTCTAGTGTGTTAGTGGCAGCAAACAGAGCTCCTATATTTTCTTCTCAGCAGCACCCATAGGACTTCTAGTGTGTTAGTGGCATCACACAGAGCTCCTATATTTTCATCTCAGAAGCACCCATAGGACTTCTAGTGTGTTAGTGGCATCACACATAGCTCCTATATTTTCTTCTCAGCAGCACCCATAGGACTTCTAGTGTGTTAGTGGCATCACACAGAGCTCCTATATTTTCATCTCAGAAGCACCCATAGGACTTCTAGTGTGTTAGTGGCATCACACAGAGCTCCTATATTTTCTTCTCAGCAGCACCCATAGGACTTCTAGTGTGTTAGTGGCAGCAAACAGAGCTCCTATATTTTCATCTCAGAAGCACCCATAGGACTTCTAGTGTGTTAGTGGCATCACACAGAGCTCCT
This sequence comes from Rana muscosa, assembly GCA_029206835.1. Taxonomy (NCBI): domain Eukaryota; kingdom Metazoa; phylum Chordata; class Amphibia; order Anura; family Ranidae; genus Rana; species Rana muscosa. Next base: position 172,916,284 of record CM055128.1, on the reverse strand, counting down.
ATATTTTCTTCTCAGCAGCACCCATAGGACTTCTAGTGTGTTAGTGGCATCACACAGAGCTCCTATATTTTCTTCTCAGCAGCACCCATAGGACTTCTAGTGTGTTAGTGGCATCACACAGAGCTCCTACATTTTCTTCTCAGCAGCACCCATAGGACTTCTAGTGTGTTAGTGGCATCACACATAGCTCCTATATTTTCTTCTCAGCAGCACCCATAGGACTTCTAGTGTGTTAGTGGCATCACACAGAGCTCCTATATTTTCATCTCAGAAGCACCCATAGGACTTCTAGTGTGTTAGTGGCATCACACAGAGCTCCTATATTTTCTTCTCAGCAGCACCCATAGGACTTCTAGTGTGTTAGTGGCAGCAAACAGAGCTCCTATATTTTCATCTCAGAAGCACCCATAGGACTTCTAGTGTGTTAGTGGCATCACACAGAGCTCCTATATTTTCTTCTCAGCAGCACCCATAGGACTTCTAGTGTGTTAGTGGCATCACACAGAGCTCCTATATTTTCATCTCAGAAGCACCCATAGGACTTCTAGTGTGTTAGTGGCATCACACAGAGCTCCTATATTTTCTTCTCAGCAGCACCCATAGGACTTCTAGTGTGTTAGTGGCAGCAAACAGAGCTCCTATATTTTCATCTCAGAAGCACCCATAGGACTTCTAGTGTGTTAGTGGCATCACACAGAGCTCCTATATTTTCTTCTCAGCAGCACCCATAGGACTTCTAGTGTGTTAGTGGCATCACACAGAGCTCCTATATTTTCATCTCAGAAGCACCCATAGGACTTCTAGTGTGTTAGTGGCATCACACAGAGCTCCTATATTTTCTTCTCAGCAGCACCCATAGGACTTCTAGTGTGTTAGTGGCAGCAAACAGAGCTCCTATATTTTCTTCTCAGCAGCACCCATAGGACTTCTAGTGTGTTAGTGGCATCACACAGAGCTCCTATATTTTCATCTCAGAAGCACCCATAGGACTTCTAGTGTGTTAGTGGCATCACACATAGCTCCTATATTTTCTTCTCAGCAGCACCCATAGGACTTCTAGTGTGTTAGTGGCATCACACAGAGCTCCTATATTTTCATCTCAGAAGCACCCATAGGACTTCTAGTGTGTTAGTGGCATCACACATAGCTCCTATATTTTCTTCTCAGCAGCACCCATAGGACTTCTAGTGTGTTAGTGGCATCACACAGAGCTCCTATATTTTCATCTCAGAAGCACCCATAGGACTTCTAGTGTGTTAGTGGCATCACACAGAGCTCCTATATTTTCTTCTCAGCAGCACCCATAGGACTTCTAGTGTGTTAGTGGCATCACACAGAGCTCCTATATTTTCATCTCAGAAGCACCCATAGGACTTCTAGTGTGTTAGTGGCATCACACAGAGCTCCTATATTTTCTTCTCAGCAGCACCCATAGGACTTCTAGTGTGTTAGTGGCAGCAAACAGAGCTCCTATATTTTCATCTCAGAAGCACCCATAGGACTTCTAGTGTGTTAGTGGCATCACACAGAGCTCCTATATTTTCTTCTCAGCAGCACCCATAGGACTTCTAGTGTGTTAGTGGCATCACACAGAGCTCCTATATTTTCATCTCAGAAGCACCCATAGGACTTCTAGTGTGTTAGTGGCATCACACAGAGCTCCTATATTTTCTTCTCAGCAGCACCCATAGGACTTCTAGTGTGTTAGTGGCAGCAAACAGAGCTCCTATATTTTCTTCTCAGCAGCACCCATAGGACTTCTAGTGTGTTAGTGGCATCACACAGAGCTCCTATATTTTCATCTCAGAAGCACCCATAGGACTTCTAGTGTGTTAGTGGCATCACACATAGCTCCTATATTTTCTTCTCAGCAGCACCCATAGGACTTCTAGTGTGTTAGTGGCATCACACAGAGCTCCTATATTTTCATCTCAGAAGCACCCATAGGACTTCTAGTGTGTTAGTGGCATCACACAGAGCTCCTATATTTTCTTCTCAGCAGCACCCACAGGACTTCTAGTGTGTTAGTGGCAGCAAACAGAGCTCCTATATTTTCATCTCAGAAGCACCCATAGGACTTCTAGTGTGTTAGTGGCATCACACAGAGCTCCTATATTTTCATCTCAGAAGCACCCATAGGACTTCTAGTGTGTTAGTGGCATCACACATAGCTCCTATATTTTCTTCTCAGCAGCACCCATAGGACTTCTAGTGTGTTAGTGGCATCACACAGAGCTCCTATATTTTCATCTCAGAAGCACCCATAGGACTTCTAGTGTGTTAGTGGCATCACACAGAGCTCCTATATTTTCTTCTCAGCAGCACCCATAGGACTTCTAGTGTGTTAGTGGCAGCAAACAGAGCTCCTATATTTTCTTCTCAGAAGCACCCATAGGACTTCTAGTGTGTTAGTGGTATCACACAGAGTTCCTATATTTTCATCTCAGAAGCACCCATAGGACTTCTAGTGTGTTAGTGGCATCACACAGAGCTCCTATATTTTCTTCTCAGCAGCACCCATAGGACTTCTAGTGTGTTAGTGGCATCACACAGAGCTCCTATATTTTCATCTCAGAAGCACCAATAGGACTTCTAGTGTGTTAGTGGCAGCAAACAGAGCTCCTATATTTTCTTGTCAGCAGCACACATAGTACCTATAGTGTGTTAGTGTCAGCACCCATAGGACCTACAGTGTGTTGTGAGCACACATAGGAGTTCTATTTTTTATACTATATACACTACCGACTACAATGGCTGGAAGACCGCCAAGGAGAGGCAGAGCGTGCCGAGGCAAGAACACAGGGCAGGCAGGCTCTGTTTCTAGAGACAACAGTGCTGGCCGTGGACGTGGTCGTGCATCGTCATCAGCACGTGGCCATGGGACACGCTTGTCTTTGTTTTCGGCAGCTGGACATGTGGAGCCGCATCATGCCGAAGGCTTGGTAGAATGGATGACCAAGCCCTCCTCATCCTCTCTCACCCAGGCTCAGGGTACTGGCAGAGCAGCTGCCAACGCGTACTCAATGGCATCATCAGCCACCCCTTCCCTAGACCCACCATGTCCTCCTGAGGAGTCCCCCGAACTGTTTGAGCACAGTGTTGGGTACATGCTCCAGGAGGATGCCCAACGATTCGAAGGCTCGGATGATGATACCCAGCTTGAGGAAGTCAGTAGTGTGCGCGCAGAGAGAGGGGATGCTGAAGGACAGCAATCTGGCAGTAGTGTTCCACCAGCTGCAGCTTACTGCCAGGTTTGCTCTAGTGGTGAAGAGGGAGGGGATGATGAGGTCACTGACTCCACGTGGGTGCCTGAAGGGAGAGAGGAGGAGGAGGAGGAGGATGCAGCGTCACATGTCCAACGAGGCAGGATGCCCCCTGGAGGCCAGCTAGAGGCCAGCACAGCAACTGTACCACACCGCAGAGCTCCGCCTGTGCAGGGCGCTGCCTCTGCACGTTATCACAAAAGTTCTTTGGTGTGGGCCTTTTTTGAGACGAGTGCATCAGATCGCACCACTGCTATTTGCAATATTTGTCTCAAGCGTATCTCGCGTGGCCAAAACATCAGCCGCTTGGGCACCACAAGCATGAGCAGACATATGTCGACCTGCCATGCAGCTCGTTGGCAAGCACACATAAAAGACCCACACCAAAGAACAAAGCGGACCTCTCCTTGCTCCTCATCAGCTGGGATCTCCATCCCCACTATATCTTCAGTCCTCTCTGAAAGCTGCTCTGAGAGGACTGAAGGTGTAGAATTAGGTGTGTCACAACCAAGTACTTGCAGTACACCGACGTCCGATTGTAGCAGGCAAATTTCCCTGCCCCAGCTGCTGGACCGTCGAAAGAAGTATACTCCCAGCCATCCACATGCCCAGCGGTTGAATGCTAGCTTGGCTAAATTGCTAGCACTTCAACTGCTGCCTTTTCAGTTGATAGACTCGGCCCCCTTCCGTGAGTTTGTTCAATGTGCGGTTCCTCAGTGGCAGGTTCCCAAACGCCACTTTTTCTCACGGAAGGCGATTCTGTCTCTCTACTGGCATGTGGAAGGCAATGTCCATGCCTCGCTGGACAGGGCGGTCAGCGGTAAGGTGCATATTACCGCTGACTCATGGTCCAGCAGGCATGGACAGGGACGTTATCTTTCTTTCACGGCCCATTGGGTCACTCTATTGGCAGCTGGGAGGGATGCAGGACAAGGTGCAGTAGTGTTGGAGGTTGTTCCGCCACCACGCCTCCAAAATGCTACTACTGGTTGTGACACACCTCTCTCCTCCACCCCCTCCTCTTCTTCTTCCTCCATGTCCTCTTCGAGTGCTCTGTCCTCGGAACCAGCGGTGCTCCGTAGGCGTACAAGGGGCTACGCGAGTACGCAGGCAAAAAGATGCCATGCCGTGCTTGCGCTGGTGTGTTTGGGGGACAGGAGCCACACTGGGCCAGAGGTTCTGGCAGCTCTGCAGGGGCAGGCCGAGAGGTGGTTGACGCCACGCCAGCTTAAGCCAGGAATGGTCGTTTCTGATAATGGCACCAACCTCCTCTCCGCCCTGCGACAGGGGCAGCTCACCCATGTGCCCTGTATGGCTCACGTCCTCAACCTGGTGGTGCAGCGGTTCTTGGGCAGGTTCCCAGGCTTACAGGATGTCCTGAGGCAGGCCAGGAAAGTCTGTGTGCATTTCCGCCGATCTTATAATGCCAGTGCTCGGCTGACTGAGCTGCAAAAGGAGCTGAACCTGCCCAAGAACCGCCTAATATGTGACATGCCCACCAGGTGGAACTCAACGTTGGCCATGCTGCAGCGACTGCACACGCAGCAGAGGGCCATCAATGAGTACCTTTGCGACTACGGCACCAGGACAGGGTCAGGGGAGCTTGGCTTTTTTTCCCCACGCCAGTGGAGCATGATCAGGGATGCATGCACTGTCCTCTCACCATTTGAGGAGGCCACGAGGATGGTGAGCAGTGACAGTGCATGCATCAGTGACACTGTACCTCTTGTCCACCTGTTGGAGCATACGCTGCGTGGGATAATGGACAGGGCACTTGAGGCAGAACAGAGGCAGGAAGAGGAGGACTTCCTTGTCTCTCAAGGCCCCCTTTATCCAGACAATGTTCCTTCTGTCCCACCCATCACACAGGAAGAGGAGGAGGAGGAGGAGGAGGAGGATTGTGTGAGCATGGAGGTGGAGCCTGGCACTCAGCATCAGCAGCAGCAGTCTTTTAGGGATGATGTACAGTCCCAACAAACCAGTGGACTTGTACGTGGCTGGGAGGAGGTGGCTGGCGATCATGTCATCCTCAGTGACCCAGAAGACTCCGGACCGAATGCCTCAGCTAACCTACGCTGCATGGCCTCCCTGATCCTGCAAAGCCTGCGGAAGGATCCTCGTGTTCTTCGGATCAAGGAGAGTGACCATTACTGGCTGGCCACTCTCCTTGATCCACGGTACAAGGGTAAGGTTGCGGACCTTATCTTGCCGTCGCAGAGGGAGCAGAGGATGAGACATCTCAGGGAGGCCTTGCAGAAAGGTCTGTGCAACGCGTTCCCAGAAACTGGGAGGTTACAAACTCCTGGTCCTGGACGACGAGTTGCTGAGGCTTCGGTCAGTAGCAGAAGGAGCGGTGGGGAAGGTGGACGTCTGACCGATGCGTTCAGACAATTTTTTAGTCCGCAGCCCCAAGGTATGATCGGTTCCAGCAACCATCGCCAGCGTCTGATATACATGGTGCAGGAATACCTAGGGGCAAGGTCAGACTTGGACACCTTTCCCACCGAAAATCCTCTGGCTTACTGGGTCCTGAGGATGGATCACTGGCCAGAGCTTGCACAGTATGCAATTGAGCTACTGGCCTGTCCTGCATCCAGCGTTCTTTCCGAACGCACATTCAGTGCTGCTGGAGGATTTGTCACCGATCATAGGGTGCGCCTGTCCACCGACTCGGTTGATCGACTGACCTTCATAAAAATGAATCAGTCTTGGATCACCACCAGCTACCAGACACCTGAAGCGGATATAACGGAATAATTTATAATGTCACATCCCTTCAAGACTGCCTATGCTGATGCTGAGTGACTGTCCTGTTATGTTCACTGACTATCCTCTTCCTCCTCCTCAATGATCCATGCCACCACACCAGTGCCTAAGGCACAATTTTTCAGCCCCTGTATAACAGGGGCGTGTAATTACAATTTTTTAAAAAGATGCTTCGCAACAGGTCTGACTGCTGTGCTCAGAGTACAGTATCTGTGAGGGGTTGCAGTGTTGTGGCACCAGCACCAGTGCCTAAGGCACAATTTTTCAGCCCCTGTTGGGGCGTGTAATTACAATTTTTAGGCAATGCTTTGCAACAGGTCTCATTGCTGTGCTCAGAGTACAGTATCTGTGAGGGGTTGCAGTGTTGTGGCACCAGCACCAGTGCCTAAGGCACAATTTTTCAGCCCCTGTATAACAGGGGCGTGTAATTACAATTTTTTAAAAAGATGCTTCGCAACAGGTGTGACTGCTGTGCTCCAAGTACAGTATCTGTGAGGGGTTGCAGTGTTGTGGCACCAGCACCAATGCCTAAGGCACAATTTTTCAGCCCCTGTTTAACAGGGGCGTGTAATTACAAATCTTGATCTAATAGTTCACAGCAGGGCCCATTCCTGCGCCCACCAAGAGTAACTATGAGGGCCTACAGTCTTGTGGCAACACCGTCCACCACCACCACCACCACCAAAGGCCCAATTTTTCTGCCCTGTTCAACAGGTGCATGCAATTACAAATCTTGATCTAATAACTCACAGCAGGGCCCATTCCTGCACCCACCAAGAGTAACTGTGAGGGCTTACAGTCTTGTGGCAACACCGTCCACCACCACCACCACCACCACCAAAGGCCCAATTTTTCTGCCCGGTTCAACAGGTGCATGCAAGTACAAATCTTGATCTATTAACTCGCAGCAGGGCCCATTCCTGTGCCCACCAGTCTTGTGGCTACACCAACATCTAATAGGGCAAATTTCTGCAGAGTATATACGGCAGGCCCCTACTTTCAAACATCCAACTTACAAACGACTCCTACTTGCAAACGGCAAGAGAAAACAGGAAGTGAGAGGAAATCTACCCCTAGGAAGGAAAATTCTATCCTGTTAGATTTAATTTGGGAAAAAGGTATCTCCTCTCTACTGATGCTTTATCACCAATCCTTGTTTCAATTAAAACCCCACTTTTCCAAAAACATTTGTCATTGGGACGGAAAGTGAGGTGACATGTTCTGAACAGATGTGCAAAGACAGCAAATGTTACAGGGGTGATAACCCCTCCCTATGTTCTCCAAAAAGCTTAAAAATTGATTTTTTTGGGATGTAGCTACACTTCATAATGTACCTGTTCAGATTCTACTTAAGAACAAACCTACAGTCCATGTCTTGTTTGCACCACCTATATACTGCTGTTCAGAGTATATAGGGTTGTAGGTATAGGGTTTTATTTTGGGTGCGGGGTCCCCCTTAGTATCCATACAAGACCCAAAGGGGCTGGGGTGGGGGGGGGGGGTGATGGGGTAGCCATGCCATTTTTCTCAAGGATTTTCAGCCATATGGCGGCCAGGACAAGACATGACATTAAAGCCGCAAGTGGTTTTAAATGGCTTCTTTTTTTCCTTTACAAATGTCATTTTGTGCAAGGACAGTTCTAAACACGGGAAACACATGCCACTTCACAGGCATACTTTAGACACCCCCCAGGTACCATATTTAAAGGAAAATTTCACTTTTTTTTTTTTCACTTTATGCATCATTAAAATGACTGCTCCCGAAAAAACTTTAGTTTTTAAAATTTCTTTTTGCATTGATATATGTCCCCTGGGGCAGGACCCGGGTCCCCAAACCTGTTTTATGACATTAACATGCATATTGGCCGTTGTAATTAGCAATTTTGATTTCGAACGTTCGCGTCCATTATAACGAATAGGGTTCGAAAATTTGCGCGAACTTTCGGTCCGTTCGAAGGTTCTGGTGCGAACCGAACCCGGGGGTGTTCGGCTCATCCCTACTGTGTAATACAGTTTTGGGTAGAGAGAAAAACAGGGGGTAGCACCATTATTCTATCATCTAGATACAGAGAGAAGCCACATTGTCCTGCAGGTGGTAAACTGGCGTAATTGTTCTGTGAGGTTTAGTCTGACAACGCAGTGTATGGGTGTATAGCGGAAAATGCTTGTGTATGCATACACTGTGAGGGGTAGAGGCCTAATTCGGGGGTTGATCTGTGGTTGTTGCTGTAGTTCCAAAAGTGTTGGGACAACAAGCCATAAAGTTGACGCCTCGGTTAGGGTTTCTAGTTGGAGGACTTGACCATATAGTGGTTGTAGTTCTGCAATTCACCGTATAAGAAGACACCGGGCGGTGATCTCCGAAAATGGGTGCAACGGTTTAACCTGGAAGCAGGTTTAAGACGATAAGCCGATTCGAATCGCCATGGACACAAGGAGGTCTGTGAAAAGGGAAGGAATGGAGGCTTCCCATAGTCAGACGGTCACACAGTGCACGAAGCCTAGTTTTGGGGCAAAGGCCTTTGAACCCCAAAAAGATTAACATAGGTGGTCCAAGGATACTATTTTGGGTATCCCTCTGGAATGGATGTAGTTGAGCTGCGGCTTCAGAAATCTGTAATGATGAGTGTTGATGGAGGTGTTGTCTCATGCCTGTTTGTTTGAACTTTGTATGGCTGGTCCATGCAAGCTTCTCGAGTTGCTCTCATATTCCCATTGTATTTTTTTCTATTGCTGAAAGAGTGAAGGTAGAATCCTGGCTGTTTTTGTTTTTTTTTCATTTGTGGTTTTGGAAACTGGGAAGTATTTCCTCCACGTTTGTATCGGAATGTTTGTATGTAGTAACGTGAATATGTTCGAATTTACCGCGGCAATCCTTCAATGCGTCGCGGCTGTTGTATGTTTGTAGGAACGGGAAAAGTAAGGGTTACAGAGGGTTTTGTTTGAATCAGTTTTGAAAGAATGTCATTGACAATTTACCAATGTACAGGAATGTCATTATTATTTCCCATTCTTTGCAGGTTAAATATGAAGGATAGAGTAATGATTTTGCTTATAAGTATTTTTCAGGTCCAAGGAGTTTGTACACAGAGAACAGGTGTATGTAGACAGCGGTACATATGGATAAATATGAGTCTAAGGCGGTAAAAGTATCACAGGCTATTTCATTGTTTCTTTTTTCCTGCACCACGCATTTCTTCCTTCAGTCTGTAATGAGGAAGAAAAGGGGGGAGAATGATAAATGTAAGAGTGACAGTTTTTTTTCTGTCAAACTAATAATAACCTCTGTAATTCTAACCAAGTTTGTGCCAAGACTGTCTTTCTTTAATAGAATTTGAATCGGCAAGCAGCAGTCTGGTGAAGTAGGTTCCCATCCCAGAGGCTAAGAACCTTGTCAATGGTTCCAGGTATTGTAAGCCACGCCCAGGTTATGCAGTGACCACAGTCCCGATGTCTGGGTTATTGTCATATGAGGGTTGTTTGGAGGTCAATCAAAATCAGGGTCGTACTCTCCTCATTAGCTGTCACTTATATTCTCGGCTGATGGGGTGGGTGCGATCGTTGTGACATGAACTTCAAAATGTCCACCAAAAGGATTTCACGAGTCCCTCCTGGACCCGACTCAATAATCAGTTTACATTCTTTCCAACCAGGTGACTGGGTCGTTGTAAAGAAGCTTGAGGGATGAGACCACGCCAGCCACTGCAAGAAGCGGCTCAACCACACCAAAGAATGAGGAGTATCTTTGTTTATTTATATTTTTGTTGTTTAGTAAATTTTAGCGAGGGTAACGGTGAAAAGCATCCCAAGTTATTATTTAAAGTGTATGTCCTGACTAGCTCAGAAAGCGAACAGGACCGATGGTCTGTTCTGAGTCTTCACCGAGTTTTAGTCCCCAGCGATGACAGCGGTACATGACATTTATGATGTTATTATGGGTATGAGGAGTTTTTGACAAACTAGTGAAGACTCCAGACAGACACTTGTCAATGGAATCTAACGATGTATTTTTTTAGAGGGTAAAATTGGTTTTAGTTTTAATGGCTCTGCCTCTTGTCGGTTTGGGTATCTAGGCAGCCCACAAGTGTGTTTGAACTTTAGTTTGGTGTTTATGTGGATCTGCAGCTTATAAAGGTAATTCCCCCAAAGCAAGAGGTTCATGCGCGATGGTGAAGCTGTCCCAACATTTTAGGTCGCGGCCGATCGCGAGGATCTGATGGCGCAGGAAATTAAGAATGGCAGGGACAGCTAGTAGGGATTTGTTCACCAATCCCGACCAGGTCTGGGCATGGGGTCCTGCATGTACAAGGTGGGGGGGGGGGCTCGGGCTAGGGATACAATTGAACAATTCTCATCCGTTAAGGATAGGGTTCTTCATGTAATTGTTGAAGCCAGAGCTGTAGCTAAGTGAAGGTTGGGAGTCCTTTTTTTAAGGGTCTGGGAATCTTTGGGGATCTAATTTTTTATTTTACAGCGGATCGTGGTTAAAGAAAGTGGGAATATATATACTCATGTCGTTTTTATTTCTATTCTTTCTATGCCGTGACGAGGTGCTCCTGTTGCCTGATTTGACGCGTGACCAGAGTTTTTCCTTGATGAGACGCCCCGAAGCCGGACCCACATACAAGACACAGAGGATCACAGACGGATCAGCGATTACTACAGCTCACCATGTCGTGTCCTCCTTTATAAGTCATGCCCCTGAAGAGTAGAGTCTACATGTCAAGCCGTGTTTTCCTTTTTATGGACTAATAACTGATTGATTTCCAGGTGTAAGAAGCAGATCAACTCTCATCGAGGGACACATAGGGTGCATATGACAAAAAAGGGAGGACTGTTGTGGAGATTTTTATAGAGATGTATTTAATATGTATTGTCATAGTGTCACCCAGTGTTAGTACTTCCGCAACCCGCTCTTAAAGAGCTGATTGGGGTAGTCTGAGGCTGGTTGAATCCCGTCTGATAGGGGAAAATGTTTTGAGGTTGGAGTGTGATGTTTGCAGGGTGCGGATATGTCCGCCAACGGGGGCCCTCTGTGCATTAGCATGGACGATCGTTGAGGAGGGGTATCCTCACTCTGCAATGACATCATTGGTTATGGGCAAATGCGCGCTCTTGTCTCGGCTGTGCCTGATCAACATTGGTTGGAATTCGTAGCGTGCGTCTGCAGATAGCCTCCCTCCCCCATTCAATAATAGTATAATCTTATTATGCGTTATTCTATGGAATAGCGCAGAATAAGAATTCCTATCAACGGTAACTTAAGCCATCTTACGTTATTATATTCATGTATGACATATCCTGTTGGAAGGAATGTCCAAGTGTTGTCATTTTCATGTGAGGGAACATCCTATGAGGTTCCCGCCCATGGGGAGGGGATTGGTTGCTGCAGCCAATCACCTCCTGTCTTGAGATCTTTTGAGTTTAATAAAAGCCTATGAGTAGGCGTCGGCTTAAGGGAGTCTTTGCTGGAATGGCCTGATAAGAAGACCTGTGTTGGTGGTTTCCTTGAATGAATGGGGATGAACGGTGAGTGGACTTTAGCAAACTTAATTTAACCATAGCATTACTTCAAAAAGATTAAATCTGATGTGTGCTTAGATAGCACAGGAATTATAGGCTGTGTGCTCTGCAAACAGCAGCCTAGAATTCCACAACAGCATGCTCTTCTTGCTCCTCCTCATCCGCCCCGGCACCATCCTCCTCTGACTCCTCTTCAGACTCCTGATGTTGACTTGTCTCAGATAGAGTAGCCCCCCCTGGGAATTCATCCAGCATTGCGACTTCCTCATCTTCCTGCTCCTGCTCCTCGATGGCTTGATCAATGACACGACGCAATGCACGCTCCATAAAGAAGGCATAAGGTACGATGTCACTGATGGCACCATGGCTGCGACTGACCAGTTTGGTGATCTCATCAAATGGCCACAAAAGTCTGCATGCGTCGCGCATGAGCAGCCACTGACGCAGTGAAAAAAAACCAAGATCCCCAGAACCTGTTCTGGCACAGAGTTCGTACAGGTAGTCGTTAACTGCACGTTTCTGCTGGAGCAGCCTATCAAGCATATACAAGGTTGAGTTCCATCGCGTCGGGCAGTCACAAATAAGACGTCTGACCGGCAGATTGTGTCGCGCTGAATGTCAGCAAGGCGAGCCATGGCCGTGTAAGATCTTCTGAAATGGGCCGAGATTTTCCTTGCCTGCCACAAGACGTCCTGGACCCCAGGGTATTTGACAACGAATCGCTGCACGACCAAGTTCAAGACGTGTGCCATGCATGGCACGTGTGTAATTTTGCCCTGTTTCAACGCGCTCAGCAGATTGGCACCGTTGTCGCACACCACTTTACCAACTGTCAAATTGAGCGGTGTTAGCCACTGATCTGCCTGTGAACGCAAAGCTGAAAGGAGTGCAGGGCCAGTGTGGCTCTTGGCTTCCAGGCACAACAGACGCAGCACAGCATGGCAACGTCTCACCTGGCATGTCGAATAGGTTCTGGGGATCTTGGGCGGCGCAGCAGAAGAGATGGTATCAGCGGAAGAGGAGGAGTCAGCCGAGGAGGAGAGGGAGAATGGAGTAGGAGGAGGAGGAGAAGAAGAGGCAGGCCTGCATGCAATCCGTGGTGGTAAAACCAAATCTACACGGGTGCCACGGGTTACATGCTTGACGGCCGTCAGAAGGTTCACCCAGTGGGCAGTAAAAGTAATATACCTTCCCTGCCCGTGTTTGCTAGACCACGTGTCTGTGGTCAGATGTATCTTGGCACCGACACTGTGTGCCAGAGATACATTCACTTGCCGCTGAACATGGCCATATAGCTCTGGGATGCCCTTCTGGGAGAAATATTTCCTTCCTGGGACCTTCCATTGTGGTGCTCCAATGGCCACAAATTTTCGAAAGGCCTCCGAGTCCACCAGTTTATATGGCAGTAGTTGGCGGGCTAGGAGTTCTGACAAGCCATCGGTCAACCGTTGGGCAAGAGGGTTATCCGGCGTCATCATTCTTTTACGCTTGAACATTTGTCCCACGGAAGCCTGCCTTTTTCCAGATAAACTTGGGGACGTGATGATGGAAGGTGGAGTGGAGGACAACTGTGAAGAGAGAGGAGAAGTAGTAGAAGAGGCTGGACGGTGAGAGCCTGGAGTTTGGCTTTGTGGGTTCTGACGGCGTTGCTCCCACTGGGCTCGGTGATGGGAGTTCATGTGCCTTCTTAAGGCGGTCGTCCCTAGGTGAGTGTTGGGCTTACAGCGACTTATGCGTTGACTGCAAAGGCTGCAGATGGCAACACTATTGTCAGCAGCGGACACGTTAAAAAAAAGCCCACACTACGGAGCCATGTGCCGGAGTCCTGGGAGCGCCAGATGTGACTGTACATGGTTGATGGCTCGCTCTGAGTCCTGATACATTAGCAGTCTTGTTTGTCACTCCTGTGCAATGTAAGTTCCGCCTGCCTTTCCTCCCTATCTGCTGGTCCATCTCTCCCTCTGAACTCCCCTCCTGGTCCTCTCTTGTGGGCACCCACGTGACGTCCATAGACACATCATCATCAACGTCACCTTCCCCACCACTAACATTAGAGATCTCGGAGTAGGCAGCAACAGCGGGGTCCAACATCCTTGGGCTGATCTGGGTACAGTCGTCAGACTGCTGAGTGGCGGTTGTTGCTACCTCCTCTTCCTGATCCAATGTCAAGAATGCCTGCGCATCAGAGAAGTCTTGTGATGGATCGGAAAATAATTCCTGTGACTCAAGCGGAGGGTATATGATGGCGGTGGTGTTGTTGGTAGTGTCTTTGGGGGTGCACACAGAAGAGAGTGAAGAGGGTGCAGATAGAGAGGACGAGGAGGGTGCAGAAGAGTAAGGCTGAGTGAGCCACTCAACCAAGTCTGGTGCGTCCTTTGACGTAATCGAACGCACCTTCTGCAACTTCCCATTCTGGCTCCGGCCTGGTGCTCCTGCCCTACCCCTACCACCCCTGCGGAAGGGCCTGCCTCTTCCTCTGCCTGTCATCTTTTTACATGACCCTGTGACAAAAGGCTGTAGAGAAGGGCAGTATATGTGGAAGAAGGTATATAACACCCCGCTTCAAACTGTCGTTTTCGGGGGCCACTGGTCTATCACAGCAGTTATAATACTTTTTTCTAATTGCGTTTGTCACTCTTTGTAGTATCGCTGCAGAACCTCTCAGCAGTCACAATGCTGCACAGTAGAAATGCACTATACTATTCTTCCTATATGTGAAAGTTTTTTATGCGTGTATTAGACCCCTATATACTGCACACCAAATAGTGCACACCTATACCAGTCCTTAAAATGAACTTTTGTGGAGCTTTATTGGTTAGCGATTTTAGTCGCTAGTCTGTGCCTGCGACACACAGCGGCAATTTCTACCTAAACCGAGAAAAGAGCTGCAGCAGAACCTCTCAGAAGCTGCACAGTAGAAATGCTGCACAGTTGAAATGCACTATATATTATATAGTATAGTATATAGTATATATTATATAGTATGTTTGAAAGTTTTTTATGCGTGTATTAGACCCCTATATACTGCACACCAAATAGTACACCTATACCAGTCCTTAAAATGAACTTTTGTGGAGCTTTATTGGTTAGCGATTTTAGCCGCTAGTCTGTGCCTGCGACACACAGCGGCAATTTCTACCTAACCGAGAAAAGAGCTGCAGCAGAACCGCTCAGAAGCTGCACAGTAGAAATGCTGCACAGTTGAAATGCACTATATATTATATAGTATAGTATATAGTATATATTATATAGTATGTTTGAAAGTTTTTTATGCGTGTATTAGACCCCTATATACTGCACACCAAATAGTACACCTATACCAGTCCTTAAAATGAACTTTTGGGGAGCTTTATTGGTTAGCGATTTTAGTCGCTAGTCTGTGCCTGCGACACACAGCGGCAATTTCTACCTAAACCGAGAAAAGAGCTGCAGCAGAACCGCTCAGAAGCTGCACAGTAGAAATGCACTATACTATTCTTCCTAGAGTATTTTATGCGTGTAGTACACCCCTATTTACTGCACACAAAATAGTACACCTATACCAGTCCGTAAAAGGACTTTTGTGGACTGTACACCTATACCAGTCCTTAGAAGGACTTTTGTTTTAGTAGAGTCTGTCCCTGCTAGTACACACACAGCAACCTTCCTACACTGACTAAAGACAGCTGCAGAACCGCTCAGCACTGCAGTCCCAATGCTGCACAATTGAAATGAACTAAAAGTGTATTACACCCCTATATACTGCACACAAAACAATTGTACACCTATACCAGTCCTTAAAAGGACTTTTGTGGACCTAATAGCTAGGATTACAGTCTGTCCCTGCTCCACACAGCAACCTGTCCCTACGCTGACAAATAACAGAATGTAAAATGGCAGCCAGATCAGGTCTATTTATAAGGTAGGGGGTATGTCCATCTGCTGAAATGTCTCATTGGCTGTCCTGTACCACATGATGGATGTGTCATAGGTCAAAGTTCCACAATGTAAAAGATTCAGAATATGGTGGCCGCGAACCGCCCGCGAATAGCGCCATATGTCCGCCGGTTTCGCGAACCGCGAATGCGCAAAATTCGCCACGAACCGACCGCAGGGCGAACCGTAAGGCCATCTCTAGTAAGGGGTTAAGTCAGCTGGCCAGAGCTGAAGGTACACAGCAGAGTGTGTTAGCGCCCCCAGAGCAAGGTAGTGATGGTGTATTGCAGCTTGCCTTGTTTGATGAAGCTTTAGCAAAGAGTAAAAGTATGTTGTCAAAATGTGATTTATATAGAACTGACAAAGTTACTGTTTGCGCTGCAGAATCCCAGGTGCCTCCTAGAGCGGATGATGAGGTACTACTGAGCCCTCATAATGGAAGCACAACGGATTGGGACAGTTGGGCCAAACAATTACTAGCCATGTTAGACAGGGCTATGTTGGGCGATAGGGGTGTGAATACAACAACTGCTATGCCAAACAGGGAAATCGCAGAGCGACCGATGGTTAAGGGTGCGTTGGTCCCTGCAAGGGTTGTTTCCCCCCAGTCGGAAGGACCAGATCAGGGCGCATGCATGGCAGATGTGGTGTTCACAGCCCAGCCGCTGAATGTCAAGTGTCAAGGTGATAATGTAACAAATGTTCACTTGCAGGGGCTCATTGTTGAGTTGGAAGGGATGAGTCGGAGACATGCGTCTGACAGTATTCCAGAGGAGCATCAGGCTGTGATGGGCACTGCCAGTGAGGTGGAGGCCCCTTTAAATGTCTCGGCCCCTCAAGCCGCAGTGAATGAGCCCCTCCATGTCTCTGATAAGGTTAAGGTCCCCAAAAATGTTTTGCATATTGATGTGGAGTGTGTAGAAATTACAGATATGTTAGTGGAACTGCTTGAACTAGTGAAAGCACAGTCCTTGTGTACCTGGCTGCCTCCATTACAGTCGGATGTGGTGGTGCTGCGTGGTACCAATGGATGGAGCCAGGTAGTACAACCTGTGCTGGTTACAATTAATCACCAGTGGAACTGGTTGGTACAGTGCTTTCTAATAGTGTGGCAAATGATCTGGTTTCCTGTGAGGGTGCTTCCGGATACGGTTCAGTACAGAAGGCGCTCTGGGGGGCTGCTGGAGACAGAGGTCTCTCCGCTTGATGCGGTGATGGACATGTCTGCTAGTGCGGTCCGAGGTGCGGCTGAGCAGGGATTAGTAAATGGCGCGGATACTGCCTCACCCGCTAGACCTCCTAAGAAGGAAGGGCCAGATATGGACGTGGAAAAAGCAGAGATTCTGTCTGTCACCTGCAGAGAGGTACAAGTCCGGGTACCCGGAGAGGCTCTCAAATATAGTATGGAGAGGAACAAAAATTGTAACATGGAAAAGTGTGAGTTGGCAAAGATTGGTACTGCTAGAAATGGGTCATGCATTGTTCAATGTCAGTTGTTGGGACAACTGCCCACAGAGTTTTGGACAACAGGTGAAGTGAAGCCTTGTGAAGGTTTCATAGGGGATAGCTGCTCACCTGTGTGTTGTCCCTCCTTGGGCTCGGCCCTAACAAACCCTGAACAAGAAATAACTGATGATATTGATAATTGGAGAAATGGTGACTTATTACTGAATGTTAATGTAAATAATAGCCTGGATATGAAAATGAATAATTTCTTGGAAAATTAGTGTGATACACAGATGTTGAGCCCTGGGGAGTTGGTAGTCAAGGGCAAAGGAGTTGGTAAACCCAAGGGACCTATTGTGATGGGGAAAACAGGTACCAATGAGAGAAAAGGTGGTTCCTCATCAGGCGTAGTGCCTGGAGCAGGTTCCTTACAGAATCCAGAAACTGAGTTTAAAGGAAGTAGCAGGAAAGGCAGGGGGCCACCAGAAAAGAAACGTGAGCTCAGGAACCCCAAGGACAGAGGGAGTAGGCTGGGGATACAGAACGGTAAGACCCCGTTGCGATCCTGGGTAAGGCGTGGCTGGAAACGCACCCGAAAAAAAGATTGGGCCTATGCAGCGAACAGCTGGCACAGAGGTGCCCCAATCAAGGATTCGGGCTTGTGTGTTCTGCCCCCTTCGGGTCCGAAACATGGGGGGGGAGATATGTGACAGTAGGAGCTACTGTCACGGTAAAAAGGACAGTTTGCTGGACACAGGGTATGTACATTTGCGAGGTGCAAGACTACAGAGCATAGAGGTGGACTGGAGAAGACTGCTTTCGCAGCTTTCTCCAGGTTTTGGTATTCTGGAATTGGGCTTTGTAGTTTGGAGATTCCACAGTGTCTTGGGAGGGATGGGATCTCCAACCCTGTATCCAGACTTTGCTGATTACAAGTCCTTATAATGAATGTATGGGAAGACCTCATGGCTCCCAGTTGGAGACTGCTCCACACCAAGAGACAGGAGGTCTTCAGGAGTCAGAGAGGCTGTAGGATAAGGTGACCAGATTTTTAAAATGGAATCCGGGGCGGGGACATTTTTTTTTTTTTTTATTGGCAAATGGTAAACTATTTTATAAGCATATTTCTTTCTCGTACATCACGGGACACAGAGCGACATAGTCATTACTAATGGGTTAGATAGATACCTTCAGGTGCTGGCACTGGCAACTTCCAAAACCGGAAGTACCCTCCCCTATATAAGCCCCTCCCATCCGGGAGCACCTCAGTTTTTTGCCAGTGTCTAAGGTGTTGGCCAAGAAGAAACATGTGTTTTTCACTGAGCTTGCGTACAGGTTCTTTTGGGCCTCAGTAAGCTATTCCGGATCCGACCAAAAAAGCTTCATAGCTAAACGGTCGGTACCCGGGCCTTGCAGAGAAGAGCAAGGTTTTGCCTGTAATGCTTCTCTTAGGAGAGCTGGACCCTGGGATCCAGAGCTCTGGTCATACCCACGACCAAGATGTTTTCTGTGCAGGGTGCTATACAGGTCCAGGGGAGTGGAATCCTTGGGAACCCGGTCCCTGAAGGTTTGATTACAATGCCTGCCGTGATAGGTGAAGTTTGGGCTTCTAAATGGAAGGTCCCTTCAGTGGACGCAGCCATCTCTTGTATGTATAAATCACTGACATGTCCAGTGGATAATGTCCAAATGTTCAAGAACCCAATAGATAAAAGATTGGAGTCCTTATGAAAGTCTGCTTCTTTCTACAGCAAGCTTGGTGACACAACCAGCAGTAGCAGCTATTGGGGTCTGCTAAGCAGTGAAGGATCAGTTGAAACAGGTCTTGAGGGACTTGACAGATCAGCAGGCCTTGCCCTAGCTGATCTACCTAAAGCCTTAGGCTTTGCGGTTGACGCCATAAAGGATTCAGTCCATCAGGCCTCCCGCCTTACGCTGTCTATAGTACATATGCGTAGGCTTCTATGGCTCAAAAACTGGTCTGCTGAAGCTCCCTGTAAAGAATGGCTGGTTAGCGTCCCATTTCAGGGTGAACGCTTATTCAGGGAAAACCTGGACAAATATATCCAGAAAATTTCCAGCGGTAAAAATACGCTCTTGCCGGTTAAAAACAGAGTTAGAGGTCCCTCTTTAAGAGGCCTGCTTCTCCAGTCCCTGGGGCATCGGCTGTGTAACAGTTCCGACGGCCTCCTCGGTCAATTCCCGGGGGTAAAAAACAGGGACAATAGCAGGGTAATGAGAAACCCTGGGTCAGGGGAGGTACAAAACCTCCCCCAAAGTTAAATTCATTGAAGGGTTGCCCCCACTCAGTCAGGTGGGGGGAGGACTCCAGTTGTTCGCAAGAGACCTGGCGGGACACGATCAAAACAGATAGGTGCTCTCCGCAGTATGTTTGGGATACAGTTTGGAGTTAAAAGACTCTCCTCCTTCCCATTTTTTGAGGTCAAACGTGCCAAGGGATCCCCGGAAGAGAGAGTCCCTCCTGTTGGCACTAGAACAACTATTGCTCCAAGGAGTAATTATGGAGGTTCCCCTGGAAGAATGAGGGTTCGGGTTTTACTCAAACCTCTTTACAGTCCCGAAGCAAACGCGGACGGGAGGCCCATATTAATTCTAAAAGGGCTATACAAATTCCTGTATATCAGGACTTTCCGATGGAGTCGATCCGATCGGTGGCCACTGCCCTACAAGGGGAGGATTGGTTAGCCGCGATCGACATCAAAGATGCTTATTTGCACATTCCCATCTTTCCAGTCCACCAAAAATTTCTACGCTTTGCAGTAGAAGGGCGCCATTTTCAGTTCAGAGCCTTACCCTTCGGTTTGGCCACAGCACCACGAGTGTTTACAAAAATTCTGGCCCTTTATTGGCCAATCTAAGAACACAAGGTGTAATGATAATGGCATATCTAGATGACTTGTTGCTGATAGACCACTCAGTGAAAAAACTAGACGTGGTCGTTCACAAGACAATCAAGTATCTGGAATCTCACGGTTGGATTATCAACCGAGACAAGTCAGCCCTAAAAACCAGTCAAAAGTCTGGAATACTTGGGGCTAAGGTTGGATTCAGGCCAGAGAAAAATATTCTTGCCTCAAGGAAAGGTGTTGTCTTTGAAAGATTTGATCCACTTAGTGGGTACAAAAAAGACAGCCGTCCATACGCCTGTGCATGAGGCTGCTGGGAAAAATGGTGGCATCATTCGAAGCAGTACCCTACGGTCAATTCCATTCAAGGAATTTGCAAGGGGCCATACTGTCAGCCTGGAACAAAAAAGTTCAGGCCCTAGACTTACAATGTCCTTGTCCCCTTCCGTTCGCAAGAGCCTCCGTTGGTGGTTGGTTCCCCAAAATCTGGATAAAGGGAAATCCTTCAGTCCGATTTCTTGGAAGGTGGTCACTACAGATGCCAGCCTTATAGGCTGGGGAGCAGTACTGGAGCAATGGTCTCTCCAGGGCAGATGGTCGGATGCAGAAAAGGCCCTGCCCATCAATCTCTTAGAGATACGAGCAGCCCGGTATGCCCTAGTAGCATGGACATCCAAACTCCAAGGGTCCCCTGTCAGAATTCAATCAGACAATGCCACAGCAGTGGCATATATCAATCATCAGGGGGGCACCAGGAGTCGTGCAGCCCAGAGGGAAGTAAATTACATCCTGAAATGGGCAGAAAGATATGTCCCAGCCATATCTGCGGTATTTATTCCAGGAGTGGAGAATTGGAAGGCGGACTTTCTAAGTCGCCAGCAATTATGCCCAGAGGAATGGTCCCTTCACCCCGAGGTTTTCTGGACAATATGTCAGCGGTGGGGAACATCGGATGTAGATCTTCTAGCATCCAGATTCAACGCAAAGGTGGACAGGTTTGTCTCTCGGACAAGGGATCCCCTAGCTTGCGGCTCGGATGCCCTAGTGTTCCCTTGGGATCAGTTCAAGCTGATATATGCATTCACACCGCCACAATGGTTACCTCGATTACTCCGCAGAATCAGGGTAGAAAAGAAACCAGTGATTCTGGTGGCTCCAGCGTGGCCCCGAAGAGCGTGGTACGCGGAGATTGTAAAATGTCAGTGGGGAGTCCTTGGTCTCTCCCACATCGTCCGGACCTGCTTTCGCAAGGACCGATATACCACCCTTCCTTACCAGCCCTAGGTTTGACGGCCTGGCTATTGAAGCCCACATTCTAAAAAAGAGAGGGTCTCTAATCCTGTGGTATCTACCATGATCAATGCCAGGAAGCCGGTATCCAGGCAGATCTACTATAGAATCTGGAAGGCGTACATCGCGTGGTGTGAGGCCAAGAAATGGCATCCACATAAGTACGTAATAGGTAGGAGTCTGGACTTCCTACAGTGGGCTGTAGATAGGAAGCTTGCCTTGAGTACTATCAAAGGTCAGTTTTCGGCCTTGTCAATATTTTTTCAAAGGCCCTTGGCTTCGCATTCACTAGTCAAAGCCTTTAGATAAGGAGTGATGCGTATTAGTCCTCCGGTTAATATTCCCATATGTCCATGGGATCTAAACCTGGTTCTGTCGGTTCTACAGAAACAACCATTTGAACCATTACAGCATAGTTCCTTGGTTCTTCTCACCAGGAAATTGTTTTTTCTAGTAGCCATTTGTTCGGCTAAAAGAGTGTCGGAATTAGCAGCTATGTCCTGTAAAGAGCCATATCTGGTTATCCATAAGGACAGAGTAGTGTTACGTCCTCATCCAGCCTTTCTTCCTAAGGTGGTATCAAGGTTTTCATTTGAACCAAGATGTGGTTCTTCCTTCTTTTTTCCCCAAACCTAGTTCGGTAGAGGAAAAGTTATTGCATTCTTTGGATGTAGTAAGAGCAGTTAAAGCTTATCTAAAAGCCACTGCTCAGATTCGCAGAACGGATACTTTGTTTATTCTGCCGGAAGGCCCCAGAAAGGGTCAGGCAGCGTCAAAATCTACTTTAGCCAAGTGGATTCAACAGGTCATTATGCAAGCCTATGGCTTAAGAAGGAGACCGCCTCCGTTCAAAGTTAGAGCGCACTCCACGAGAGCAGTTGGAACTTCATGGGCAGCGCATCACCAGGCCTCCCTGGCTCAAATCTGTAAGGCCGCAACATGGTCTTCAGTACACACGTTTACTAGGTTCTACCAGGTGGACGTTAGAAGTCAGGAGGATGTCGCCTTTGGGCGCAGTGTGTTGCAGGCCGCAAAAGATCCTCATGTCTGATAGCGCTCAGCTTATGTATGGTGTATCCCCCCCCTCGTTGGGCATTGCTTTAGGACATCCCATTAGTAATGACTATGTCGCTCTGTGTCCCGTGATGTACGAGAAAGAAAATAGGATTTTTATAACAGCTTACCTGTAAAATCCTTTTCTTGGAGTACATCACGGGACACAGAGCTCCCACCCCTCTTTTGGGGACACTTATTGCTTTGCTACAAAACTGAGGTGCTCCCGGATGGGAGGGGCTTATATAGGGGAGGGTACTTCCGGTTTTGGAAGTTGCCAGTGCCAGCACCTGAAGGTATCTATATAACCCATTAGTAATGACTATGTCGCTCTGTGTCCCGTGATGTACTCCAAGAAAAGGATTTTACAGGTAAGCTGTTATAAAAATCCTATTTTTCCTCCAATGATATATGCAGTGTATGTGGTATGTGTTTATAAAACGATTGTATGATATATATGTTATTTCTCACATTTCCTCCATGAGATAAATAAAAGATGCCTCTTAGGAAATTTTTGGGCTAGGACTATTAAATGTTAAGAAAATAAGATGGAGAAAAAAAAAAACTTGGAGGGAGGGATGTGGCAGCAAAATTCAAATCTAATCCAGGCAGGTTCGGCTCCAGACAATTTATTTTTGGGGGTGCTATGGTGGTGCTTGAGGTAAAACTGAGGGTGCTAATGCAGCGGGCTACCGCACACCCTTGGATGTGGCCAAAAAGTGGGTGTGCCCAGAAAGTGGGCGTGGCCTGAAAGCGGAGGTTTCTTCATGTCCTGGCCATTGTATACCAATATACAACCCTACACTTACTTTAAACAATTCTACAAATGGACTTATAAGTGTAATGGAAAAACCTATAAATGAATATCCAGAGTATATCAACCAATGTATTGCAATATAGTAGTGATGGTGTCACCCTCTCTGCAAAAGGTAGGACTTATTGCAGTGCTGCAATGTGCAAAATCATAATAAAATGTACAAATGAAGTACATATATTACATTTTATTATGATTATATATAGGGGGTTTCACCACTATTTGCACATTGCAGCTCTGAAATATTTCTTACCATTTGCAGAGGGGGTGACACCATCACTACTATATTGCAATACATTGGTTGATTTGCACTGGATATTCATTTATAGGTTTTGCCATTACACTTATAAGTCCATTTGTACAATTTTATAGCTGAAGTGTAGGGCAGTGCTGCATTTTTTGCTTTTTATTGATTTGCGTTAGATGAGGGAACCAGCTAACAAGATTCTCTTATTGCTTTTGAGATGTGTTTTGGTTGTATGGTAGTTGTTTTACTTGATTTGTTATTTCCTCTGTATGCTGGTAACCACTGGCCCAGCATATTGGTGGTCAGTGTGCCCCTGTATGCTGGTGGTCAGTGTGCCCCCTGTATGCTGGTGCTACGTGCAGGGTTTAGGGGGATGCTAGGCACAGAGTGCAGGGCTCAGGGGGATGCTACGTACAGAGTGTAAGGCTCAGGAATGCATTACGTACAGAGTACAAGGTTCAGGAGTGTGTTGTACAGGGTGCAAGGTTCAGGAATTAGTTAAACAGCACACTTATCTTCTAAAATCTTGATTATTACCAGCATGCAGGAGCCGAAGCAAGAATGGCAGCATCAGATGGATCCACCCCACAGAAAATATTGAAGCAATATTTTGCTAAAAATACATTAAAAGCATTATTAGCTGACACAAACATAACATAACTTACAACATTTCTGCCAAATCTAAAATTTAAAACTGTATTGAGGTAATAATTAAAGCTCTATGTGTGAATGAGGTCTTGGGACTCATTCACGTGGGCCATGTGGCCTGTACAGTATGAATCAGTGGGTTGTTAATGTGACTGGAGCCACCTGGAGTTGTGCGCAGGCAGCCTATGTTACACTTTGTGGCTGTATGAACACATCTGCAGGTCCTAATTTGAAAGGTGTGTGGGTGCAGGTGTACAGCCCCCCCACATAAACAGTGGACTTTTGGGGCCACTCACCCACACCTACCAGATTAAAACCTGCAGCTGTGTTCATACAACTGCTGTGTCCCCATAGAGTAGCAGGTGGCTCCGGCCACATGTGCAAACCACTCATCCACATGGTCAGAGAACCTGTGTTAATGAGCCCTTTTTGTTTTTATTTTTACAATTTTTACATTTTTTTTTTACTACTTTTAAATTTTTTAATAATGCTGTTGAAAAGATGAATGAACATGAAGTGTTATGAATTGAACACTGTGAGTGATTGGTACCGATCACTCACTATGTTCACTGAAGGAAGAGGAAAGGAAGTGGTTGGTAAATAGGGCATATTTACCAACCCTCCCCCCTATCCTGAAACTATCCCCCTATGTGCAGAGAGTGTAGAAGAAGCCGCTGCTGCAGTTGGCACAGAGGGATTAAGTCTGCTGGGGGGGTTAGATCCTGGACAGGGAGAATTATCATGGCTGATCCAGGGGGATTGGTTTTGGAAATCAAATTTGCATGATAAATCGGCAGCAATGGCATGTCTAAATCGCTGTGATGCGCTGCACTGATTCCCAAAAGTAGTTTCTGCACTTTTGCTGACTTCGGGGTGCAATTTCCATTGACATCTGTGCAGCAACCCGCACAGATGTCTCTGAAATTGCCTCTGAAGTCTGGAAAAATAGGAGAAAGGCCTGACACCCTCCCAGGTTTTCTCTGAAGTCGGGACTGACCTATGGGAATGAAATTGTGCGAGTTCTGAACTCGCACGATTTAATTCCTCCTGTCAGTCTGAACCTGGGCTCAATAGCCATTAAAAAACTGTTTTAAAAATTCAGAGAAAATAAAAAAATAAACAAATAAAAAATAGAAATATAGTGAAATGATTAAGGCTGGGTTCAAACTGGTGTGATGTGAGAAGCCCCGCGAATCCTGTGCGGGTTCCCGCATCGCACCTGACGGTTCACACTGACATCTGCAAACTGCTGCCAGTGTCAATAGAAAGCCAATGACACCCCAGATCGGTTTTCAGATCGCAGTGTGAACTATGAAATGGTACAGGAATCGGATCGCATGGATATTCACACCCAGAAGTGTTCCCACCCATGCGATCTGATTCCAGTGCGGACCAAAAAGAGTCCTGCACCATTCTGGTGTAAATGCGATTTCAGCCATACAGTTTGTATGACTGAATTTGCATCGCGCAGACATTGCATGTGATCTGTACAGCAATGCGGTGCGAATCAAATGCAGTGTCTGTGATCGCACAAGTGTGAACCCAGCCAGAAGGTTATTATAGGTGAGGGAATAGGACTGACCTGGAGTTATGGATACAATTGGACTATTGCTCAGACTATATTAATAATTTTATAATGCCAGATCTAAGCTATGGGTGATAGAAAATGGGACAATATCCAGATCAGTCAGTAAAGGGTTACATAGTGTTGTCTGAGCAGTGTGATACATGGATTTGTAGAGGGGAATGGAGTGTGTAAGGGGTGATGATAGTGTAGAGAGGAGTGATGCCACGTACACACGATCGTTTTTAATGTCATTTTCAAAAACAATGTTTTTCTCGACGTGATTTTTCTTGTTTCCTCTCAGCCTGTCTTGCATACACACGTTCATAAAAAAAACCGCTTGAGCAAAGCGCAGTGACGTACAACACGTACGACGGCACTATAAAGGGAAAGTTCTGTTCGAATGGCGCCACCCTTTATGTTAGTAAAGTTTGTTGAGCGAAGATTCGCGCTTTTCAGCCTCGTGCTTTTCAGTCCGTTACAGCGTGACGAATGTGCTATCTCCATTACGAACACTAGTTTTACCAGAACGAGCGCTCCTGTCTCATACTTGATTCTGAGCATGCGTGTTTTTTTCCCCCTCGTAAAAGCATACACACTACCGTTTTCACGTCGTTAAAAAAAAACGATGTGAAAAAATGGAGCAGGTTCTCATTTTTTTAGGCCATTTTTCACGTCGTTAAAAATACTCTGGAGCCTACACATGATCGTTTTTAATGCCCAATTTAAAAAATGGCATTTTTAACGACGTGAAAAACGATCGTGTGTACGCGGCATGAGAAGCCAGGCTGTGTCAGGAGGATAGTAGAGAAGAATACACAGGCTGGGGCAGTGAGATGGAGGAACCAGATCCAGTGTGATGTGAGACAGAGAAGGAGAGTACAGGGGTGACTGGATGGAGACTGAGCTGGGCACAATCAGTGGGATGGAGAATGTGAGCAGGACAAGTATCTGAAAAGGGGGAGGAGTAACAAACTTACGAGGTAAATAGAAGATCATGCAGGGAAGGAGAGCTGACATCGCAGCACTGAGTGCAGGGAGAGAATACCAGGAGGCTGGGGGTCGGCTGCTAATGTAGCAGAAAGGCAGGGGGAGAGAGACACTTGTCAGCTCCTGGGCCCCTTCACGTCCTGTTCTTCCCGCTCACTAAACTCGGCTGTGTAATCCATGTACTGAGTTGTCTAACAAAGAGGGAGGAGCTCCAAAAATCGTCCCCGCCCATCCCGAGTCTAGGGTGACCACATGTCCCGGATTGCCCGGGACAGTCCCGCATTTTGCAGGTCTGTCCTGGGCACATTCATTCCAGGACAATACAGTGTCCCGGAATGAAACTGACACAGCCACCCCCCCGGGCCAATCTGATGTCCCCAAAAAAGGGCACCACATCACCGCTTTACTCACTGACAGTACTTTTCCTGGCCTGGGAATGCCTGGAGGAGCACAATCCCCGCCCCCCTGCTTGTGATTGGAGAAATCATAAATCCCGCCTCTTGTGTCCAATCACTGTGCTGTGATTCGTTACAGCACAAGCTGATTTTTGGGAAGGGAGGGTGTCCCTGAATGGTAGTTTGGAAATGTGGTCACCCTAATCCCGACATCAGACCTTCAACCTGACAGCTCCACTCACTCTCCCTGTAGCCATACACCCCTGGCTTACCCCCCAATCACTGGATCGCTGGACACATGGTTATACTGGCTGCTGCAGTTCCTGCTAGCTAGGCTGTCGGCAATGGATTTGGGCACCCCCCCTAAATCCGGGGACACTCAGGCTCCGGGGACAGTGTCCTCAATCCGGGGACTGTCCCTGGAAAATGGGGACGTCTGGTCACACTACTGTAGGAAACAGCCAGAACGTTGGTGACTGCAAGAGGCAGAGCTGTGGATGCTAAAGGGAAGCTGTCTACTTTGAGGAGTACGGTGGTCTGGGTGACCAGGAAAGTGCAGAAGTACTGCTACAGATACTGCTACAGAGAGCCAGGTGGGCTAGCATTTTCTGTTATGTGTATTTGATGGAGAAGAACCCCCTGTGCGGGTAAGGTGACCACATTTCCAAACTGCCATTCAGGGACAGTTTTGCCAAGACCGGGGGGGCTTGTGTTAGATTTAGATGTAGTTTCGGGGTTGACGGGATTTCGGCCGCGAGTGATTTGTCGGGTGAATGGCTGGTTATAGCTCTTATATCATTTCAATACCATGCTTGGAATGTATTTCTATTATTATACAGTATAGACCCCCCTTTCCACTAAGTATAGGCCCCCTCCCTCAGTACGGACCCCCTCACTCAGTACGGACCCCCCTCTCCACTAAGTATAGACCCACCTCCCTCAGTACGGACCCCCCTCTCCACTAAGTATAGCCCCCCTCCCTCAGTACGGACCCCCCTCTCCACTAAGTATAGACCCCCCTCCCTCATTACAGACCCCCCTCTCCATTAAGTATAGGCCCCCTCCCTCAGTACGGACCCCCTCCACTAACCATAGACCCCCTCCCTCAGTACGGACCCCCCCTCTCCACTAAGTATAGCCCCCTCCCTCAGTACGGACCCCCCCTCTCCACTAAGTATAGCCCCCCTCCTTCAGTATGGACCCCCCTCTCCACTAAGTATAGCCCCCCTCCCTCAGTATGGACCCCCCTCTCCACTAAGTATAGGCCCCCTCCCTCAGTACAGACCCCTCCACTAACTATAGACCCCCTCCCTCAGTACGGACCCCCCCTCTCCACTAAGTATAGCCCCCCTCCCTCAGTACGGACCCCCCTCTCCACTAAGTATAGCCCCCCTCCTTCAGTATGGACCCCCCTCTCCACTAAGTATAGCCCCCCTCCCTCAGTATGGACCCCCCTCTCCACTAAGTATAGGCCCCCTCCCTCAGTACAGACCCCTCCACTAACTATAGACCCCCTCCCTCAGTACGGACCCCCCTCTCCACTAAGTATAGACCCCCCTCCCTCATTACAGACCCCCCTCTCCATTAAGTATAGGCCCCCTCCCTCAGTACGGACCCCCTCCACTAACCATAGACCCCCTCCCTCAGTACGGATCCCCCTCTCCACTAAGTATAGACCCCCTCCCTCAGTACAGACCCCCGCTCCACTAAGTATATACCCCCTCAGTAAAGACCCCCCACCAAGTATAGACTTCCCTCCCTCAGTACAGACTCCCCCCCCCTCAGTATAGACCCCCCACTAAATACAGACCCCTTCCCCCTCAGTATAGACCCTCTCCCTCATTATAAACCCCCCCCCTCAGTACAGACCCATACCTCCCAACTTTTGAACTTCAGAATGAGGGACACTGGAGGAGTAAAAAGACATGTGGCGCACTACGTCACGGTAAATTGTGGGCGTGGTCAAGAGTCTAGCAGTGGGAGGGGATTAAGCAATGTGGTTTCACAAAGCCCATGCTTCCTTGTACCTATAAAATATGCTTTGATTGCTTTGTCTGAGCCTAATTTAAAGAACTTAATTAAAATAGTCAGAGACTGCATAGCAGAGGTATGGACATAATACAGAAGATGGTCAGACTACAGAAGTGATACAGGAGATGGTCAGAAACTGCAGACATAGTACAAGAGATGGTCAGAGACTGCAGACATGATATATGAGATGGTCAGAGACTGCAGACATGATACAAGCGATGGTCAGAGACTGCAGACATGATACAGAAAATGCTCAGAGACTGCAGACCTGATACAGAAATTGGTCCACCCGTAGCCTGCCACCAGATGCAGTGTGCCACTTTCCACCCGTAGCCTGCCACCAGATGCAGTGTGCCACTTTCCACCCGTAGCCTGCCACCAGATGCAGTGTGCCACTTTCCACCCGTAGCCTGCCACCAGATGCAGTGTGCCACTTTCCACCCGTAGCCTGCCACCAGATGCAGTGTGCCACTTTCCACCCGTAGCCTGCCACCAGATGCAGTGTGCCACTTTCCACCCGTAGCCTGCCACCAGATGCAGTGTGCCACTTTCCACCCGTAGCCTGCCATCAGATGCAGTGTGCCACTTGTCACCTATAGCCTGCCACCAGTCCGACACACCGGAGCCCCGGGAAAGTGAACACCCTCCCGCTGCTGGCTGCTGATGTGACTTCTCCCATGCGGGGGCCGGGGTTGTCACATCTTCAGCTCTGAGGGGTTCATGCTGGGACCTGTAGTCCTTCACTTTTGGAGGGGGTCACAGCCCCCAAAAATTAAGGAATACAAGTCCCAGCATGAACCCCTGATATCTAATGGTTGTGACCCCCCCAAATTGAGGTACTACAGGTTCCAGCATGGACTCCTGAGAATTAAACGTGAAAGCCCTTTTTTTCACATGCTAATGCTGGGACCTGTAGTTCTTCACTGATTAAGTGGGGGGCATCTTCAGTTCTGGGGAGATTTAATGCTGGGACCTGTAGTCCTTCACTTTTGGGGGGGGGGTCATCACATCCCAGCATGAACCTTGCCCTGATATCTAAGGATCTGTCCTCCTTCCATCCCTCTGAGGGTGTAATCCCACCTGCAGTGTCCTCTCCTGCTGACCTCTTATCTGCCTACCGTCTTCTTATTGGTGCTAGGTCCAGGCTGACACACACTCGGAGCTCCTGTGAAGTGCTGACAGTTCAGCACAGAATGCTGACTGCTGGGGGGGAGAGCTGACTGAGGATTTTAACCCCGAACTGTCACGGTGAGTGTGAGTGCATTGGATTGTACTTGTCTTCCGTTCATCTCTTCTTTCTGCTGCTGGCTGGACGATGCAGGGAGGAGGTGGGTGGAGCTAATGAGTAGGCGCGGAGGAGGAAGTTAAATCTTCCTGCTCACGCGCAGTGCATACTGGGGCTCTACCTCTCTCCTCCTCATGATGTCACTGGTTGCTACACGCCAAGTGGGCGGCAGAGCTAGCAACCATTTGGGCACTGAGCCAGCGGCTAATAAAAAGACCACCACAGGCTGTCAGTGAGTGACAGCAGCTATGTGAGGGATATTTTAGGGGGCATCAGATCAGTCCAGGGCCAGGAGGCAATTCCGGGACTCTGTATTGTCCCGGAATGAAGGTGCCTGGGACCCGGGACAGACCTGCTAATTGCGGGAATGTCCCGGGCAATCCGAGACACGTGGGCACCATATGTGCGGGAAACCTTTGTTTGGACTTTTATTTTGCCTTTTTAATAAAAATGGGCTACCATGCCCTTAAATATAGTTCCTGACTGGCTTGAACCACTGAAACGCATATACCACGAGAGATAACAACCCCCATGTCACTATATATATATATAATATATATATTTATTTATTTATTTATTTAGACGATCCCTGAAAACACTACTCTTTAGAGAAGCCTTTCCTGCTTCTAACTAACTTGTACTTCCTGCATCAGCTCATCCCCCCACAGCTATTACCTTTTGTATCAATTGACCCTCCCTTTTTAGATTGTAAGCTCTAAAGAGCAGGGCCCTCTGATTCCTCTTGTACCAAATTGTAATGTAACTGTAATGTCTGCCTTTATTTTGTAAAGCGCTGCGCAAACTGTTGGCGCTATATATAAACCCTGTATAATAATAATTATATATATATATATATATATATATATATGTAGCGGGGTCTCTAAACTTAGGTAGGACACTCAGGTGTGTAAGTATGGGAATAATGGACTATTTGTGTTCGTGGAAGATTGGACGGTGTAATAATCTCCTTGGCCTTTGGGTGGCGGGGTACCTGGAGGCTGAAGGTAGATTGGCCGTTACAGTGCTAGCCTTTTTGTCCCTTCCCGGAGATGGTACGGCGAGGGCGGGGAACCTGCCGTGGTGTCGATGGGAGGAGATAAAAGGAGGAGACGCTCTAACCACGAGGTCTTCGGGAGTATCTTCTTCACACGCCCAGGCACCTTAGGCCTGGGTGCAGGCGGTTCCGGATTCCGGCTCAGGCGCCCTAGGCCTGACCAGGATGGCGTTGGAGTCCATCCCAGGCACCTTCAGCCTGGGGTGAGGTACTAAACCAGGAGGCCTGGGGCCCAGTGACTTCGACTGGGTCCCGCGAGGGTGGAGAAGTCCGAGGGTCCCTGAAGTGGATGGGGCCCATGTCTGAGGTGAGGAGGCCGGGGAGGTTATCCATTCGGAGAGTCTGGAGCAGCATCAACCCAGTGACGGATGGGCCTCTGGTAACTCCCTTGGAGGGACATCTTCCCCTGACAGGGGCCGCAGCGCAGTGAAGGTACTCCTATCTATGTTCTCTTGAGTCGCTGGTAGAGACTCTCAAGTTCTAAGTCCTTCCGAGCTAATGCTATAGTAACCGCTGGCGAGATCGCAGTGGTTTAGCTGATAACCAGGATAGTGCCTCGACCTGCTCATTCCCCGTATCAAAATGTTATCATGTCGCAATCAGTTGGCTACTGAAGCACTGTTTATTGTGAGATATGCAATAAAACAAGAGTTGGACTGTGATCGGTGTGTGGAACTCTGGTTAATGGGAGCAAAGGGAAGTGTTGGCATAGCGGGACTTGATTCTAGACAAAAGCACATAGGCTCGAGGAAATATCTGGTGCTGGCCTTCACCTCACCCACAGCTATGGGGAGGACATGGGCCGTAGCGCATCTCACCCTGTCGTATGACATACCCCTAGACAAAAGAGATGGGGTGAGGCCGCTACATATATATATATATTATTATTATTATTATTATTATTATTATTTTAAAGGACTGGTATCAAATGTGGGGCTTTAAGGACACCGCCACTCGCTGGTTCTTTTTTTTTTTTTTAAGGGCTTTGTTTGCCCATTTTTATTAAAAGCAAGTTAAGCAAACAAACATAGGTTTCCTTCGCAGGGGTTTTCAGCATTCCTTTGTCCATCAACAAAATGACATTCAGCCTAGTTGGCTCTCACTTGCAGCACTGCTGCTCTGGCCTTACACTCCAGGCCCTTGTCTGTCTCGTACACCGACCACCTTGGTGCATATAGCTAGCAGCCTCTTGCTGAACTGGCTCCCCGTGGAGCCCTCTTGACTCCTGGTACTTAGACTTCCTATCTGCTGGGGTGGAGCCCAGAACTATGGTCAGGTTACTACTTTAAGCCCAGCACACACCTGACCAATCAGTATGCTAGCGGTTTTCAAAATCAGGACCCAGGACTGGGGATTTCACCCCCCCGATCTCTCAGAAATCCCCCGGCTCCAGGTCCCAAAGTGGACTTTTCTTAAAAAAAGGAGGAAACTGAAAAGCCTGTTTCCTCTTCATGTTACAGGCTCCCTGGAGCCCCTCAACTCGTCCATTTGAGAATTCTGGGTCACAACCTCCTCCTAGACCCTGGCAGGACAACGCTCTGCCACAATATATATATATATATATATATATATATATTGTGAGGGTGCGACTTTGTGCGACCTTCAAGAGGGTTGATTTATGCCAGATTTGGTAAAGAAAGACACGCTGATGGAACAGCTGTGTCTTGGGCTATTTAGTTCAGAGGTGATTATGGATCAGGGCTCCACCTAACAGAGAGGAAGTCTGTGTGCATGAGAGCCAGGTGCGCTCTCATCCTCTGAAGTGGAGTCAAAGGCGGTGCATGTCTGCAGGAGGCAGACACCATTAGTGATACAGCAACAAAGGTGCTGACCAGGAGAAGCTAGGAGAAAGCTGAAACTCTTGGACACTGTTTGGGTCTGAGGAACAGACCGTCAGGCCTAGGCTAAAGGCCTGGATCGTTAGAAGGTAAAAGCTACGAGGCTACTGTTAGTATGAAAGATACAGGAATGGTGGAAC
Source organism: Rana muscosa (assembly GCA_029206835.1). Lineage (NCBI taxonomy): Eukaryota > Metazoa > Chordata > Amphibia > Anura > Ranidae > Rana > Rana muscosa. The sequence goes on along the minus strand of CM055128.1, from coordinate 172,883,155 downwards.
CCCCCTGTGAATACTATAGATGTGTTTGTGAACTTTCGTGCTTTTAAATAAAAATGGGCTACCATGCCCTTAAAAAGAGTTGCTGACTGGCTTGCATCACTGGAAATATGCATCCACCACAAGAGCTAACAACCCCCAATCTTACTATATATATATATATATATATATATATATATATATATATATATATATATATATATATTGTGACAGCAGGAAGGTAAAGTCACCTGGTTGCATCCAGGGGGGTAGATATATTTCGCCCAGATTCAGGCTTTACGCCGACTTATACAACTAGGTGGAGAGTTGTATAAGCCCAGCTGAGGCTAGTGGGCTCATGGATGACTCATACCTCTAGGGAGAGTGTGGGGCGTCGTGCAGACAGGGAGTTGATGAGACCAGCTGAAGCTTGTCAGCTCATTTAGGCCTCTATAAGAACTCCCAGCTTCATTAGGGATTAGCTCATGCCTGGAAGCAGACCTGTGTGGACTTCCTGGAGAGAGTGAACCCTTGTGCGGTGAGACAAAGCCTGTGTGGCTATTTGCTTGGACATTTAAAACCAGGGACTTAGGGACTAGGACAGCACTAGGCTGATCCCAGTTGTTAGTTAGGAAACCTGTATGTTTAGTCAGAGGTCAAGTTGACCAGGATTTATTTTGTTTATGTTTCTTTTGCTTTGCTGTGTTTTGCCACTGTAAATAGAAAATAAACCGCACCTTTTTGATTTTGAAAACCACAACCTCCGTTTGCTGGGCCTGTTTTTGTGTGGGGAGCCCATCCCGGGGGTCACACACACCCGCTGCCAAGCTAACCCCCTCACAGTTGGTGGAGAACCAGTGGCAGGTTTTTTTTTAAGCCAGCATGGAGGAGATACTGAAGCAGCTGGCTCTAGCAAATGCCAATCAACAGCAGACAAATGCAGGTTTGCAAAAGAACTTCGCAGCCCAGCAGCAAGCTCATCAACAGAGCCTTGCAGCCCAGCAGCAGACAAACGCAACTTTGCAACAGAGTCTGGAGGCTCAGCAACAAGCCCAGCAGCAATCTGAGGCCCGCTTCATAGACCTGTTGCAGAAGCAAGAGCAGAGACTACAACAACAGATGGAAGCAGTAATACAGCAACGTCCGCAGACCAGTGAGGAAAGCCGTCCCACTAATACCGCGTCCTTTGGGGTGAGTCGTTTATTGACAAAAATGACTGGAGAGGATGATCCAGAGGTATTTTTGACCACATTTGAAAGGACCGCTGAAAGAGAAAAGTGGCCTGAGGAGCAGTGGGCTGGACTGGTGGCTCCTCTGTTAACTGGTGAATCGCAGAAAACTTACTATGACCTAGAGCCTAACCAAGCAAAAGACTATGTGATGCTAAAACCTGAAATATTGGCAAGGCTGGGTGTCACCCAGGCTGTCCGGGCTCAGCGTGTGCATAACTGGACTTTCCAGCTTGGAAAACCCCCCAGGTCTCAAATGTATGATCTCATTCACCTGAGCAGAAAGTGGCTACAGCCAGAGACTTTGTCCGCACCAAAGATTGTGGAGCGTGTTGTAATGGATCGGTTTTTGAGAGCTCTTCCTACTGCCATCCAAAAGTGGGTGAGCCATGGAGACCCAGAGACGGCCGATGGTCTTGTGGATCGTGTGGAGAAATACTTGGCTACAGAGAACCTGACGGCCTCTTCCAGAGACACTCGGACTTTCCACCCTAAGACCAGACCATCCCCAGGGGCGGATAAGAGGATTCCAAGGGGTGAGGGTGGAGAGAGTGAGAGGGTGGGAGCTCTACCCCAAGTTTGGCGAGAACAGCCTGGGAAATCAGCGGCTCAAGAGGCGGCAAGAAGGATCGTTTGCTACCGCTGCCAGCAAGCGGGACATATTGCAGCCAATTGCCCGGTTGTGGAGGAACCCATGCAGTGTGACTTTCTGACGGGCAGACGTCAGTCGCTGTGTGCGACAATCGCATGCACTGCCATTCGAGGAACTGAGAAACATTTATGCAAAATGTGTGTTAATGGTAGAAATGTTGTGGTATTGCTGGATTCAGGTAGCCTTGTGACCCTGATAAAGGCTGAGTTAGTTAAAACAGAGGTCTCTGGGAATAGCAAGGTAGCTGTTATTTGTGTGCATGGGGACACCCGAGAGTATCCAGTGACTACAGTGTGTTTCGAGACCCCCAAAGGTACCCTCTCTCATCCAGTGGGCTTAGTATCTCAGTTACCGCATGACGCCATTGTGGGAAGGGATTTTCCGAAGTTCTGGGAACTGTGGGATGATCCTGAGCCCCCCACTGGTGCCCCTATGTACCAGGAATGTGATAGCCAGAACTCCCCTGAGAGTGGTGAGGACTCTCCGGAATTTCCCTTATCAGTATTGGCAGGGGAGACTCAAGAAACTGGAGAGGAGCCCACCTCCTCAGACGAAAACCTACCGTCTGTGGAGTTTTCTGATCTTGAGGTTCACAGGGAAAACTTTGCCACAGAACAGTTGAAAGACCCCGCCCTAATAAAGGCACGGGAAAACGTAGTGAAAATAGATGGCGAGTTAGTGAACCCAGATAATACCTGCACTTACCCATACTTCAGCGTAGAGAAGGACCTACTGTATCGGGTGGCAAAAAGGGCAGAAGAAACCGTTGAGCAGCTTGTGGTGCCCAAACCTTACAGGAAGTTGGTGTTGGAGTTGGCCCATGGGCACATTCTTGGAGGTCATCTGGGGACAGAGAAAACCCGAGAGAGGGTATTACAGAGATTCTATTGGCCGGGGGTGATGAAGGAAATAGAAAATTATTGTTCCTCCTGCCCTGTGTGTCAGAGGTCGGCCCCGATGCCACATTTCCGTAGCCCGCTGGTCCCTCTACCCATCATTGAGATCCCTCTCCGAAATACCTCGGCCAAAACCATAGCCAAAGAGCTATCTCTTGTGTTTTGCCGGGTGGGTATTTGTAAAGAACTGCTTACGGACCAAGGTACACCCTTTATGTCCCGGGTTATGAAGGAGCTGTGTAAATTGTTCAAAGTGACGCAATTACGTACATCTGTGTATCACCCCCAAACCGATGGGCTGGTTGAAAGATTCAACAAAACCCTAAAACAAATGTTGAAGAAAGTGGTGGATAGAGATGGAAAGGATTGGGACTGTCTACTTCCTTATCTGATGTTTGCTATTAGGGAGGTGCCCCAATCCTCTACGGGATTCTCCCCCTTTGAGTTACTATATGGGAGACACCCAAGAGGGCTGTTGGATATTGCCAAGGAAACTTGGGAAAGTGAGAGTTCTCCCCACAGGAGTGTGATTGAGCATGTCGCCCTGATGCAAGACCGAATTGCACAGGTAATGCCCATCGTGAAGGAACATTTGGCCCAAGCGCAGTTAGCACAGCAGAGAGTGTACAACCGTGGAGCCAAGACCCGTACCTTTTCCCCGGGGGATAGGATACTGGTACTTGTCCCTACGGTTGAAAGTAAATTCCTTGCCAAATGGCAAGGCCCCTACGAGATAATGGAAAAAGTGAGCGAAGTGAATTACAAGGTCAGACAACCAGGAAGGCGAAAGCCCGAACAGATCTATCACGTTAATCTGTTGAAAGCCTGGAGGGATAGAGAGTCCCTAGTCGCAGACACTTGGTCACCAGCTCAAACTGGTTGCGTGATTCCTGAGGTTGGAATAGCAGCCACCTTGTCACAACCCCAACAACAGGAGGTTAAGGAGTTTGTGCTTCGCAACAAGGAGGTATTCTCTGAGCTGCCGGGACAAACATCTGGGGTAGAGCATGACATCATTACCCCGCCCGGTGAAAGGGTGAAGTTAAAACCCTATCGGATCCCAGAGGCCCGACGGGAGGCAATACGGGAGGAAGTACAGAAAATGCTGAACTTAGGGGTGATAGAGGAGTCCCAAAGTGATTGGTCTAGTCCCATTGTGTTGGTGCCTAAACCGGATGGGAGCTGGCGATTTTGTAACGATTTTCGTCAGTTGAACAAAGTTACAAAATTTGACACCTACCCCATGCCACGTATAGATGAGTTGATCGACCGGATGGGAACAGCCCGATACATGACGACTCTTGACCTCACAAAAGGGTATTGGCAAATCCCCCTGGCCAAGTCGGCCAAAGAGAAAACCGCATTTGTAACCCCAGACGGGGCGTTCCAATATAAAAGAATGCCGTTCGGGTTACAGAATGCGCCGGCCACATTCCAGCGGAAAATGGACCAGATGCTGAGGCCCCATCGGAAGTATGCTGCGGCTTACCTGGATGACGTAATTGTCCATAGCACAGATTGGGCCTCACATCTGCCAAAAGTGCAAGCAGTCCTGGACTCTGTTCGGGAAGCGGGGTTTACGGCTAACCCCAAGAAGTGTACCATTGGGCAGGAGGAGGCCAAATATCTTGGGTACACCATTGGGAGGGGAGTAATAAAACCCCAACTCAACAAAGTCGAGGCCATCCAGAGTTGGCCACGTCCCAACAGCAAGAAGCAGGTACGAGCCTTTCTGGGAATCGCTGGGTATTATCGGCGATTCATTCCCCACTTTGCTTCTAAGGCTGTGCCCCTAACCAACCTGACGAAGGGGAAAGGGTCGGTCATGATTAAATGGACCCCCGAGGCTGAGGCAGCATTCCAATTCTTGAAACAAGCCTTATGTAGCCAGCCAGTGTTGTACTCACCCGACTTCTCTAAAGACTTTGTCGTACAAAGTGATGCGTCAGATGTGGGGTTAGGAGCAGTATTGTCCCAGGTCTGGAACGGGGAAGAGCACCCAGTCATTTACCTCAGCAGGAAGTTGAAGTCCCATGAGGTAAATTACGCCACCGTTGAAAAGGAGTGTTTAGCGGTGAAGTGGGCTCTAGATTCCCTTCGGTACTACCTGCTAGGTAGGCACTTTGACATGGTTACGGATCACGCTCCGTTAAAGTGAATGGCTCAAAACAAGGAAACAAATAGAAGAGTGAATAGGTGGTTCCTGGCCCTCCAGGAATTCAACTTCACAGTAAAGCATCGCCCTGGCGTTCAAATGGGGAATGTGGATGCTTTGTCTCGAGTACATGAATGCCTGATTGCTGGTGTTCCAACCCCGAGGTTAAAACAAGAGGGGGGGGTATGTGACAGCAGGAAGGTAAAGTCACCTGGTTGCATCCAGGGGGGTAGATATATTTCGCCCAGATTCAGGCTTTACGCCGACTTATACAACTAGGTGGAGAGTTGTATAAGCCCAGCTGAGGCTAGTGGGCTCATGGATGACTCATACCTCTAGGGAGAGTGTGGGGCGTCGTGCAGACAGGGAGTTGATGAGACCAGCTGAAGCTTGTCAGCTCATTTAGGCCTCTATAAGAACTCCCAGCTTCATTAGGGATTAGCTCATGCCTGGAAGCAGACCTGTGTGGACTTCCTGGAGAGAGTGAACCCTTGTGCGGTGAGACAAAGCCTGTGTGGCTATTTGCTTGGACATTTAAAACCAGGGACTTAGGGACTAGGACAGCACTAGGCTGATCCCAGTTGTTAGTTAGGAAACCTGTATGTTTAGTCAGAGGTCAAGTTGACCAGGATTTATTTTGTTTATGTTTCTTTTGCTTTGCTGTGTTTTGCCACTGTAAATAGAAAATAAACCGCACCTTTTTGATTTTGAAAACCACAACCTCCGTTTGCTGGGCCTGTTTTTGTGTGGGGAGCCCATCCCGGGGGTCACACACACCCGCTGCCAAGCTAACCCCCTCACAATATATATATATATATATATATATATAAATATATATATATATTGTGGTAGTGTGGTACCCCACCAGTGTATAAATACAGGATTCTCAACCAGGCAGGTTGAGGGGCTCCAGGGTGTTTACTTGTTTTGGAGGAAACTGGCTTTTCAGTTTCCTCATGATTTACTAAAGTCCACTTTGGGACCTGGAGCTTGGGGATTTCTTAGAGATCCGGGTGGGATGTGTTGTGGAAAAATGTATTAATGTATGTTGTCAGATGTCCCCCCAATGTCAGTTTTGCTGTAGTGCGCTCATCTGAGCGTATTTGCACATACAGACGTTGGTGGAAGATCGGTGGCGGGAAAATCTTCCTATGGAAACAGCGATGTTTGCTCCATTTAGAAATGTTGTTTTGCGCCCCGTTGGGGGACTGGCCACCTCCTGGCGGGGGGCGTTAAATGACTCCGAGCGCACAGATCTGTGTCCACAAGAACAGTAGCATAACTATAAAACAATTGTGGTCCATTGAGGCATAATTGTCATGTAGTTTCCGTCATTGGTAGCAGTGCATGTCACTGCTAGTCTATTTGAGTAATTGTATGGTCATCTGGTTGGAAGGATGTCCTTGTATGGTCATTCTCCTGTGTGGAAGGGACATCCTGTGATGTCCCCGCCCATGGGGGAGGTGATTGGTTGCTGCAGCCAATCACCTCCTGTCTGAGATCTTTTGAGTTTAATAAAAGCCTATGATTAGGCGTCGGCTTGGCAGTCATGCTGGCCTGCTGAGATGAGAACGTAAGCTGTGTGATGCTGCCTTTTTGTGATGAATGATGGGACGAATGAACGGTGAGTGGATCTTAGCAAACTTAGCTAAAGATAGCATTATTGCAAAAAGATGAATCTAAAGTGTGTGCTTAGATAGCACAGGAATTATAGGCTGTGTGCTCTGTAAACAACAGCCTAGAAATTCCACAACAGATGAAATCCCCAGTCCTGGATCCTGGTTTTGAGACTCAACTTCACACTGATTGTTCAGGTGTGTATGGGCCTGATAGAGTCAGGACCAGCATTCTGGGCTCCACCCTCCCGATGAGTGCAGGTGTGTACTGGAGAAGCCAGAGAGTGCTTGTGTGCACAGTGGAAGCCAGAGACCCAAGTCTGAGGATCAGAGCAGTGAGGGGCTGCTATCTAAATGGACGGTGTTGCCAAGGGAATAGTCTGTAGGAGACAGATGAGAGCCTGAAGTGGAAGGCCTGGGCAGCACTGCAGTATGTATAAGCCAGGAGGCTGAATGTTATTTTGTTGATGAATAGGAGTGCTGAAACCCCTGCGAGGGAAACCTTTGATTTTGTTTTGAACTTCTTTTAATAAAAATGGGCAAACAAAGCCCTTAAAAAGAAGAACCAGCGAGTGGCGGTGTCCTTCAAGCTCTACATTTGATGCTAGTCCTTTACTAATATAGATAGATAGATAGATAGATAGCAATACCTCCAGTTAAGAGGGCTGCTGATAACCTCCCTTGGCACAGATAGCAGTAAATATGGGATTGTGAAACCCGTTAGCTAAGGGGATCACAATACCGCAATAAACATATAACCACACAGCGTATTAGCTTAACCACAAGTAAATTTTACTGAATATAAAGCATGAAGTTAGACAATCATACATATGCCTATGCAGAGCCCTGCAATGTTAACTGTTAAGCATATAAACAAGCAATAAGTTCTAATAGTATTACACACACTCAATGTCAATCAACTACGCTCGCGAGCTTCCCCCTCGTGGGCAAAGATGGCGCCCAAACAATGTCTAATTGCTTTACAGTCAGGCCTGACTATTGCAGATACGATGCTTCCGTTGGGAGGGATCTTCGCTAGCAATGGTGGTGCACTTTAAAGGGTATTTGTAATCCACAGGTATAAACAGTCATCAACTCGATATGCAATAAAGGATTCAACTATTGCTACACAACACACGGTCCCTCTAGCGTGCAATGTAACACTCCGGTAACGGTGGTCCCTGAACAAGGGACACTGAGCCTAAAGTTTAGTCAAATAATCCTTGAGCAAGTGCTCTCTCACCCGACCGGACCAGTCCGCACAACCGACTTCCGTAGCTGGGCTCCTGCACACAGTCTCACGACACCCGTAGTCTCCGATCCTCCGACAGTCCTTGGAAGGATGATGGATGAGATGACTCTTGGGTTCTCCCGTGAAGGCCGGAAGGCTCTTTGGATCACAAGGCCCAACTCTCAGGCCCAGTCCAAACGACAGACCCAGCGCAGGCTTCACTTGCTAGGTGGGCCACATCCAAATAGACCTGCGTGTTGCTTCGCTCCTCTTTAAATAGGCCTTCCCCAGCAGACCTTGCGCTGGGCAATGCACTGCGGGTGTCCCGCTGCACACTGGGTATAGTAGTCTTTTGAGCTCCTTAAAGTGACACTCCGATTATTTATATATATATATATATAGCGCCCTCCTCTCTCCCCTCTCTTCTATCAGCTCGTCTGTCTCTTGTCTAGGGGTACTTCAGAGGAGAGAGAGCCGGGTCACCACACCAAGCCCTTACCACACATGTTTGTGTAGTGGAAGCAAAGTTCTTGTTTTACCTTCGGGTCAGTGTTCTGCACCTGGAATCTCAAATGCGAGTTACCTTGAACAATGTCTGCCAGAAAATGAGCCCCACACCATTAAAGTCCAACACTCCTTTATTCCTCTTGAATGAACACAATCAGTTAGACTCCCTTGTAGAACAGAACAGAAAAGGAGGTGTGAATGCGAGTAGGCCCAGACACAATGAACTCTCCACTTTCCTCCCTGAAAGTGGGTTGCAGTCTCCGAGCGAGGGGGAATTTCCTTCCAGGCGGTCTCCGATGGGAGGCTTACCTGTCACTGGCAATATGCTGCACCGGGTCTTCAAGTAAGTATCTCCCACCGGTCCATTACGCCTTCTGGATTCGGGTACCCACTCCCGGGGTTCCCTAGGACCTCCTTCCCTCGCGGAACTCAGTGGTGGGCACTGAGCTCCAGACCTCCTCCCGAGTACCTCACCCCAGGCTAAAGGAGCCTGGGATGGAACATGACCTCCGAACGTCCTCTAGGCCTAGACCCGCCTAGGGGACCGACACGAACCACCGCCCTCAGGCTGAAGGTGCCCGGGCTCGTCTCCCGCCACCAAAAATGACCGCCCCCTTTATACCCCCTCCCAGCAAGCACGGCGGGTTCCCCGCCCCACCATACAACCGCTGAGAGAGACCAAAAGAGGTACGCCACCGCAACGATGACTCAACCCCGGGCCCAAAGCGACAGTGCCACCTGGTGGGCCCCAGGGAACCATACATCAGTCTTCCCCACCAGATTCAAAAACATAGAAAGCATATACCCGCTATATATATATATATATATATATATATATATAGTTGTGCTCATAAGTTTACATACCCTGGAAGAATTTGATTTTCTTGGCCATTTTTCCGAGAATAAGAATGAAAACTTTTTTTTTTTTTTTTTTTTTTATATATTCTTTATTTATGTTTCAGATGAGGTACAGATAACAGAATACAACTCTTCCATTTACTTGATACATATTTCACTTCTCCTCTTTCCAACATTTTTGTTTATTTAGTCTTATACATCAAAAAGAAGGAAGGTAGGAAAGAGAAAAAGAACAAAAGATGGAGAGGAAAGGGAAAAAAAGAAAAAGAAACATACATTCCAATCCCCTGGATTTTGTGGGATACATCTTCCAAAATTAACATAGTCAAACTATCTCATAGTCTCCCCTCCATTTGTCTCTGTTATGCCCCATACACACGATCGTTTTTCATGCCGTTAAAAATGCCATTTTTAAAAATGGGCATTAAAACCGATCGTGTGTATGCTCCAGAGCATTTTTAACGGCGTGAAAAACGGCCATTAAAAATTTCGAACATGCTCTATTTTTTCACGTAGTTTTTCATGTCGTTTTTTTTAACGACGTGAAAAACGATAGTGTGTATGCTTTAACGACGTGAAAAAAACCGCGCATGCTCAGAATCAAGTATGAGACGGGAGCGCTCGTTCTGGTAAAGCTAGTGTTGGAAATGGAGATGGCACATTCGTGACGGTGGAATTAATAGCATCGTTTTAATGCTGCGCATTCCGTTCTTCTTTTGATAATGCTTAAATAATTACCTTCTTTTGCTAATGATATTCAGAGTTATGACAAACTTGTTTCTTAAGTAATTCCTAATTTATCTAATGATTGTAAAATATTCTTGTTAAGCCACATCTCCCTCATAAATCCATAACTAAATGTCCAGCTCACAAAAAAATTTTCGTTTTTGTTTTTTTTATTGTTTATTTTTGTAATTACGTTAGCTTTATTAATTTTTTTTGTGCTTCTTTGATATATGTATGCTTTTATTTTTTTTTTTTTTTGGTTGATTTAGAAAAAATTCTTTGTGTAAAGTTACCACACCAACCTTCTACATTTTTAGCATTTTGCCTCAAGGAGGTTTGTGTCCCTTGTTAATAACAATAATATTATTTGAAATGTCTCTGCCTACTCCCTATCAAACTCTCTTTTAAAATAGAAATCACATAGTCAAGTATTTTAAGCAAAAAAAAATAATCCTTTATTTAGGTACATTACAAATTAAAGGGGAAGGCAGCACTGGAGAGCCTGCTTGCATTTGTGCATCCTTTGGATCCCACAACAACCATCCAAGATGTGAAAACCAAACTCTGGAATTCCTAAAACAAAAAGGAGCCCAATCTTGGCTTGAACTCCCAGAGGTCAGGAACAGCAGCAGATAAGTCAGATATGTCCCCAGTCTGTGGTACTACAGCAGGCATGATTTTTTCCTCTTCCTTGTAGCCTTCTCTCCAGCCTTCTCTGCAGCCTTAACTGCAGACTTTGTTGCTTGCTTCCTCGGAGGCTGGGGATCAGGAGGAGAGGAGGTGGCAGGAGGAGTAGTAGGAGGAGGTGGAGGAGGAGGGACAACCTCAGTGAGGTCTGTGAACTTGGTCAGTTCCCCCGAGCAACCCCCTGTTAATGACCTTCAGCATCAGGTTCTCACTATATAGGCGTTGCCTTAAGTCCATTTGGCTTAACTTATGGGCCAGGACTGCGGCATAGCCCACCTCAGCCGAGGGTGCCTCTCTGAGGGCCGCAGTAGCCTCTTTTAGGAAGGCTCTTGTTTCCTCCTCCACCTGCCTAGCTCTCCTTGGCCCTCGTTGGATAATTTTCAGGGGAGGCATCTGGGCTCTTGTGCTGGGCCCAGCCTCCTCCTGTGTGCCACTGGGCCCTGCCTCCTCCTGGTCCAACATCACCCTCTTCCTGGCTCTGCTCTGGCTGTAAAAAAAGAAAGGGACATTCTTTATTTTTTGCCTCCATCAATCACACACATTGTTCACCTCCAGACATTTTTTAATTGAATGTCAAAAGGGATGACATTTCCATAGATTCCGCCTCATGATATTGTTGCCTTGTCCCCATCAAATTTGACCACTACTATCTGTTGCTCTGTAAATCCTATTTTTTTCGAGCCTTAAATACCTAACAATAATAACATAAATTTAAAATCATCACTTTTCTAACATATAAATGTAGATATCAATACTTTACCTGGCTCCATATATCCAAATCTGCCTCCTCAAGGACCTCATCTTGATCCTCAGAGGAAGCCAGAGCAGGGTTGCTAGGAAGGCTGGAGGTTTGGCTACAAGGAAGGCTGGATTGGTCTCTGGGGGGAAGGGTGGACAGAGATTCCCGCACTTCCAGCTGGTCATCCAGAAAAGATAACTTGCTGTAGTACCACAGACTGGGTTTATAAACCTTATCTGCTGCAGCACCTGACCTCTGGGACTTCAGGACCATATTCCTCTGGGTCCTGTATGTCCCCCTGATGGTAGCAATTTTGGTTTTCACATCTTGGAGAGTTGTTGTGGGTATCTGGGTTTGGACAAATGCAAGCAGGCTCTCCAGTGCTGCTGTCCTGGCCGTTTTATTTTTATTCGCACCACTTTTGGTCTGCCACAGGATAGGGAGTTCCTTCCATTTATCTATGAACTCCCCCATAAACTCCGGATTTTTGAAAGTATTCATTCTCGCTTTAAAATCAAGAACCAAGAAAATACATATGTTTCAGGCAACATTCATCAAATCAGCATTTTGGACAGATATAAAAGCCCCAAATCTCCTCCTCTGATGAAACCCAAATCCTTAAAATGTTATGTACCTTGGTCAACACGTTCGTTGCGAACTCCCTCTCCCGGCAAAAGAACGTATTTTCGACACATGGATCTTCACTTGATATACACTGCGCATGCGTGAAACTCCGCACGCATTCCCCGCCCCTGACGTTCGATATTGTACTTTCCCCGCCCCTTCTCTCTCGTCGTAGTGCTTAACAACATGGCGGAGACACAGGTCGCTGAGATTACCTCTACAGAGGAGGAAATTACTGAGGAGCCCAAATCCCGATCCCGGAGATATAAGGCATCCAACATGTCATTCGAGGAAATGGTGGAGATGGTCGCCATTTTGAGGAGGGAGGATTATGATGCCAAGCATGGGCCGTATAAAAGGCCTAATCTTGTCAAGACAAAAATTATGGGCAAAGTGGTCAAAACTCTTCACCAAAAATTCGGGGTGTGCAGAACGAAGGAACAGCTCAGAAAACGATGGTCTGATCTGAAGTTGCGGGAGCCTGACCAATACAAAAGAATCAAGAAAGTTTTAGGAAAAAGTAAGTACTTTTTCTTCATTTTCCCTGCTAAAGATTATTACTTCTATTAAGTCGTGTATATTTGACTTTGATATAGTACAGTGAAAGATACCAACTTTCATGTTCGTCCGCACAGTAAACGGACATAGTAAACCTCTTTCTCCGTACAGTTCATAAAACGATGTTTTTGGATCATCCAGTGTGAACACCCAAATTTCTAACTTTTTTTTTGGGGAGCTAATTTTGTAAACAAGTTGCTTTATTTTTATAATCCAAATGACATTTAAAAAAAAATAAAAGGCTATGCATTGTAATGTTAAGGGAGAGAATGCTCAGCAGCTGATTAAACATCTGAACGCAGTAGTAAAAGTGTGTCATGGATATGCATTAATGTCTGTCTGCCATCTTACCTTTCCTCCTCATGTGTTCATCTTAGAGGCCAGAACCTTTTCACCTGGCTTCCTTTATAATCTCCTCCCAGCCTGACTCCACCCCAGGCCCTATCACAGAACACTATATTAACCTGTGCACTGCAAGCCTGCTTTGCTGATCAACGCGTTTGTTAAGCATTGTGTGTTTGGGTTCCTGCCTGCCGTGTGCTACGTCTGTCTGTTACGTTTTTGGCTTGTCCCTGACTATCCCTGTCTGCTTGTGACCCTTGACCTTCAGCTTGTCCTTCGTTATCCTTGTCTGCTTGTGACCCTTGACCTTCGGCTTGTTATTCGGTTATTCTTGTATCTTGTGCTGCTGCTTCCCCTCTTTTCCCCTTACCTTACGGGGCGTGAGCTAGGAGACTCCAGGGGCCGCGACCTGGGCCCAGCCTGCAGCGTAACATCCTCACCACTAGAGGCTCTGGAGAAGACCTGCTGGGTCTTAGACTCCGTGCCCTGGGGAATCTTGGCTCTAGCTTCCTCTAGGATCCCGGTTGAGCTCCTCTGGCCCCGCTTTCCACAACCACCCAGTTTCCTATCCGCAGCAGTCAGCCATAGGGTTCACTATCTTGTGGCGCACTCCTGTCCCCCTACGGTGTGCACCTGTCATCTGGCCACAGGTGACCTGACAAAGTGTGGGCCAAAACCCCAAAATTTTTAGGGTGTCACACACAGGTGATCCTGTGTATATACTTTGGGGTGTTACAATGTGTCAAACTTTATTTAAAAAAGTATATGCTCTGGTTTTGGCTATGTATCCAATCATGTGTTCAGGTTGTCACTGGGGGTACATTTAAAACCACAATTCCAAATATTCTTTAAAAATTTACTTTCAGGGTTTTTGTTGGAAAATAATTATTAGTTACTAATGAAACTATACCTTTTTTTGCAATCTCCATAGGGCTTCAAAAAGCTACGTCAGATGAGCCTAGAAATCCAACACCTTCAACAATACCCCCAGAACCACATGATGCAGAGGAACGTGAAGTTGAGGAAGTGGAAGGTGGCACCACAACAGGTCAGTGTCAAACCACACAGATGCAGGTTAATAGATGTAGGCCTACATATTCTATACTACATGTTTTTTTTTTTGATTTAGGTGCAGTTCTGGCCGAAGACCCCGAAAAGTTTACACATCACAGTGCCCAGATCCTGATACAATACCTCCATGGTCTGCTGTCGTGACCTTAAAAAAATAAAGGGAGACTTGATAGAGATCAGGGAAAATACCAAGCGGGTTGAGGAACGGCTACAAAATATCATGGCTGTGCTTGGGCGTGTATAATGTTTTAACACAAAAGAATGTTGAACTTGCTGTGTTTTTGCAGGTATTTTTTGCTATTACGCTTTAATGAATAGTACATGTTTACATTTACACGAAAAATTTTAATATTGTTTTTGTATGCATGGCTGTTCATGCGTTTTACCCCCAAAAATATTTTTAAGACATCTACATTTAAAAGGAAGTTTACTAAAACAAAATAAAAAAGGGTATTTTCAGACAAAGAATTTGTGGCTTCATTATGTAAATGTTGTGCAAAGTGAACTAATCAATGTTTTGTGTTTACACTGACAATGAAGGCTAATTAAGAATGCAAAATACACATGTCACTACAAGTGCACTAGGTAAACCTACGAGAAACCTAAAAGAATATTAAATTAAAACACAATACCAATATTTGCTCAATAAAAAGTTTTATTTTAACAAATATTGTTAAACATCCTCAGGCATATCAATGGCCTACCCACAAAATAGTCGACATATTTCTGTCGGACATCACGTCTGGTTTGGGGGGCCAAGCCTGGACGGCCAGCTTCCAGGGCCACTAAATTATCTGCTTCCAATAATGAGGCCTCAGGCCCACTCAAAGTCCATATAATTGGAGGAATGCACCCTCAGAAAATTATGGAGCACGCAACAAGTCATTACTACATGGTTCCATTTATAAGGGGCAAGGTGGATGGAGGTGAGGAACAGGCGGAATCGGCTTGCCATGATGCCAAAGGCATTTTCCACCACCCTTCTTGCTCTGGCCAGCCGATAGTTGAACACCCTCCTCTCAGGGGTGAGGGTGCGTTGCGGGAATGGCCTCATCAAATGGGGACCCAGGCCAAACGCCTCATCCGCCACAAAAACAAATGGGAGTCCCTTCACATTCTGCTCCGCTGGTGGCAAGGCCAGCTGATCCAATAGGAGCCGTTCCCCAAACTCAGTCTGTGAAAAGACTCCTCCATCTGACATCCTGCCATTCTTGCCAACGTCCACATACAGGAATTCGTAGGTGGCCGACACCACTGCCATCATGACGATGCTGTGGAACCCCTTATAATTATAATAAAAGGATCCCGAATGGGGTGGTGGGACGACCCGAACATGCTTGCCGTCGATGGCCCCTCCACAGTTCGGAAAGTTCCATCGTTGGGCAAACTCAGATGCCACATTCTTGTGGCGTAGAAGGGAACTGTGGAATTAAATTAAAAATAAATTAATACTTTGAGACAGAAACATTGAAAGCAGATTTAAGAAAAGCATTCATGGCCAACATTAGGAGAAACAGAAAAATTAAAACATTATTATTAAGCAAAAACAAACCCAAAATAAAAACGGGGGGGGGGTTGAAGATGAGTTGGGGAGATCACTAATGAAGGCTGTAGCACTCTGTATGAAGTTTAAATAAATGTAACATTCCTAGGCAATCTTTAGGGTGCATTTAGGGTAAAGCACTACGATGGAGCATAGAATAAAATACATGGAAATTACTAGGCAAGGTGGGTATGGCCCCAGGATAGCATGCTGGAGAGGTTAGGTAAGGCAAATTTAAATGTAGGCCTAATAAAAACATTCCCAAAAATAAATAACCATGTGGAGAAAGGGGACATTCCCTGCATCTAAGAATCATGGGAATTAGGGACTGCTAATAAACCCAAAAAAAAGAGAGAAAAAAGAAATGCATACAATGTGATGTTTTGAAATAAAAACACTTACCTTAATATAGTCCTCCTGCAAAACTTGCAGGATGGCAGAACACGTCTCTGGTATAATGATACCCAGAGCCTGGGGGGATATGCCTGTGGAGAACTTTAGGTCCTGCAGGCTTCTCCCAGTCGCCAGGTATCGCAACGTGGCAATGAGCCTTTGCTCAGCACTGATGGCTTCATGCATAACGGTGTCCTGCCTGGTAATGTAGGGGGACACCAAAGCCAACAGATGCTGAAATACGGGGTCAGACATCCTGAGAAAATTCCTGTAGTCCTCAGGATTATTCTCCCTGATCTCCCGCAACAAAGGCATATGACAGAACTGGTGCCGCTGGAGCAACCAATTCTTGGTCCATGAACTCCTCCTCACCCTGTTCATGGCCTGGAGTCGGGATACAGCATGAACCCCGGCACCAACTACAGCACGAACTCTATGACGAGTACATAGCCGCAACATGGCTAGATAACGGTCGGCAGCTCAGAACGAACTAGAAGAACGAATGGAAGAACAGCAAGGCCTATGAAGAACAAGCTGAAAAACAGGAATGAGCAGACAAGAACGCACTGAATAAACAGATACGAACTGACTACAAGCACTGCAAGACAGATACGAACCCACAGGCACAAACTGAACTCCACAAAACGATCTTCAAAGCACGAAGACTGAAAAGCCCGAATCGTCTCTCACCAAACTTTTACTAACACGCGGTAACACGAAATTAGCAAAAGCGTCCCAAAGGGTGGCGTCATTAGAACGGAACTTCCCCTTTATAGTGCCGTCGTACGTGTTGTACGCCACTGCGCTTTGCTTGAACGTTTTTTAAAATGATTGTGTGTACGCAAGACAGGCTTGAGAGGAAACATGAAAAGAAACGACGAGAAAAACGTCGGTTTAAAAAATGGCATGAAAAACGATCGTGTGTACGCCACATTAGAATTTCATAGTAAGTAAGAGTTTATTCAGTCCCCCCGATATTCACATACTTAATTACATCCAGTGCCCGCATCTTTTTATTCTCCCCACCTTCCATCCGTCTATAAGCACTCCCACCTGCCCCTTTTATTTTTTATTATTTAGATATTATTCGGGCCAGGGGTTCCTTTTCTTCACAGTATATTTCAAATTTTGTCAAGTCCCGTCTATATATTTTTGCTGGGCCTAATGAGTTAGGGAAGTGACGAAGTTGTAGTGCCTGCCAGTATCCTATTTCGAACATAACTCCCCAGAAAATGTGAAACTTGGGTATAACCTTTCTCCCGCTGCTTCGAAAACACCCCCACCTCCATCCCCGGATCAAAACTTGGATTCCCCAATACTGGATACAGTGGTGAATGTAATGAGGAGTGTAACGGGAGGGCCAGTGGAACCCAGAAGAGCCAGGAAATAATGGACATTGAGAATATATGTTGGATTGCTTTAAAATAGGTCTGTAATATTATTCCACAATATTTCCCAGGATATATGTAAATAACTATTTTTGTTGATCCTGAACTCAACAGGTTAATTGAAAAGGGCTGATGTGTTCTAAAGATCCTTCCATTGTGAATAGAGATAATTAACTCTGTACTTGTGTGTGTGTATATAAAGGTCAGGCCTAGTCATTTAAACTGAAAAGGGATTAGCTAACGAACCCACCTATTGTCTCTTAAGAGATGTCAATAATAATAAGGCTAGCCTAAAGGTCATGTGTCTGAGTCATCAGCTGTTGTTAATTAGCTCATGTAAATTAGGTCTGGTCAAAAATGCTTTGTGAGAGGAAAGTAAAACTCCTCTCTGTGTGTATAAAACTTGCAGTGTTTCAATAAAAAGTGTCAGTCGAGTTGGAAAGATACAGAGCGTTTGTCTCGTATGTCTGGAAGGGTTAATCCTATGGGAAGCGGTCGCCTGACTGTGGAGGATCGGCAGTGGATGTGTGTCCAGAGAGGGAATATCCTAAACGGCGTTAACCCCTTTCATACTTGGGGTGCCGTTACAAGGAGTATTTAGGGTTCGGACAAGTTTTGTAGCCAGTCGAGAGAGTTGGTCCTATAAAGGGGTGTTTTTTAAGAAGTTCTGGCAATTCTGCATAACACCAAGATGCTCTGCCCAGTGGTACCTTGCTAATCTCTTGCTCCAAATCAACTCACTGTTTCCATTCTGCATGTCTACACAAGTCTATGACCCTTCCCAAGTGTGCTGCTTGATAATATTTAGAGACATCTGGGACCGCCAGTCCCCCGTGCTCCTTGGGAAGGGTCATATGACTTTGGCTAATCCGTGGTCTTTTTTTTGCCCAGATATATTTAGTAAAAAGTGTATTTAATTGATGGAAAATGGCAGCAGGGACTTCCACAGGCACAGTTTGAAATAGGTACAAAAACTTTGGTAGTATACTCATTTTAATTGTGTTGCAATGGCCGAACCATGAATGAAGACCGTGCTGCCATTTGTCCAACAATGAGCAGGCTACTTTGTACAGCGGGGGGAAATTGACCAAGAAGGTCTTCTCTATTTTTGACGGTATCTGTATTCCCAGGTATTTTAATGCTGTCCCTACCCAAAATTAAAGTTGGGCTGAATAATTTTCTGCACTGATAGGGGAAGGGCCACCCCCATTGCTTCCGACTTAACGTAATAATTTTTAAATTTGCAAGTACTCCATATCCCATTATTTCTTTCATCAAGTTTGGCAAGGAGACATGGGGGGCTAGTTAGGGAGAACAACAGGTCGTCTGCATAGGCTGAAATCTTGTAGTTATGGTCTCCTATTTGAAGACCCTTAATGTCTGAATTTTGCCTAATTCTGTTTAATAGAGGTTCGAGGGAGAGAGCAAACAGCATAGGAGAGAGTGGGCATCCCTGTCGCGTCCCATTAGAGATTTTGAATGGTCCAGAGTATATCCCATTAACTTTGACCAATGCCTCCGGGGAGGCATATACTCCCGCTATCCATTTTATCATTTGCTCTCCTATTCCCATTTTGTCTCAAAACCTCGAACATAAACCGCCAGTTCACTCTGTCAAACGCCTGTTCGGTGTCGGTGCTCAAAAAGATACTGGGCGTTTTTGTTACATTTGCCCAGTGGACCAAGTTGAGTACCTTAATAGTATTGTCCCTGGCTTCCCGGGCTGGGATAAACCCAACCTGGTCCAGGTGTACTAATTGGTTTAATAGCGGTTGAAGGCGTGCAGCCAGCAATTTTGTAAAAAGCTTTAAATCTATGTTCAACAATGAGATCGGGCGGTAGCTCCCACACTCCGTCAGGTCTTTTCCTTCCTTCGGGATTACCGATATATGCCCTAAGTGTGTCCGGCAGTAGTGTGGAGGCCCGGACGATCTCATTGAACATCTTAGTCATATGTGCCCCCAATATAGGGAAAAAATACTTATAGTATTGGATCGTAAATCCATCTGGGCCTGGGGCCTTTCCATGCTTAACTCCTTTCATCACTTCCCTCAATTCTTCTACTGATATAGGAATTTCCAAGCTATTATGTTCCTCTATGGGCAACCTAGACAGACATGCAGAATTGAGATAATCCTCTATCCCAACTCGAGGTGTAGATGTTGGGACCAAATTATAGAGTGAGGAGTAATACTCCCTAAATCTTTGAGCAATGTCTTTGGGAAGTGAAATTAATTGTCCCTTTTCTTCCTTTTATATGGGGCACATATACTGACTTTCCTTTCTCTTTCAGCTTCCCTGTAAGTATTTTGCTACATTTGTCTCCTAATTCATATGTTATTTTCTTTCAGCTTTGTATTGCCGCTTTCGCTTTATACCTGAGCAGGTCCGTTAACTGTATCCTCAGGTCTGTCAACTTCTCCCCTACTGCCTGTGCTTGTACTTTATTAAGCTGATGTTCTAGTGCCTGAATTTCCTTCACCAATTTTGTCGTCTGTGCTTCTCGTGCTTTCTTTAGTCGGGATCCATGTTTTATCAATACCCCTCTCATCACTGCCTTATGTGCTTCCCATATCATGCCCGGGTCACTCCCCAGGATGTCGTTTGTCTGAAAATAAGCTTCCATCTCTTTTGCCACATCCTCCCTGATTTCGGGGATCTGCAGCAAACCCTCATTCAGATGCCAACGCCACTCCGGGGAGGGAGCCGTGCCTGCCAAGGAGATATGAATCATCACTGGAGCATGATCTGACCATGTTATGCTGCCTATAGTAACTTCAAGTACTGCCGTTAATAGATAGTTGTCAGGTCACCTGTGGCCAGATGACAGGTGCACACTGTAGGTGGACAGGAGTGCACCGCAAGATGGTGAACCCTATGGCTGACTGCTGCGGATAGGAAACTGGGTGGTTGTGGAAAGCGGGACCAAAGGAGCACAACCGGGATCCTACAGGAAGCTAGAGCCAAGATTCCCCAGGGCGCGGAGTCTAAGACCCAGCAGGTCTTCTCCAGAGCCTCTAGTGGTGAAGATGTTACACTGCAGGCTAGGTCCAGGTCGCGGCCCCTAAAGTCTCCTAGCTCACGCCCCGTAGGATAAGGGGAATAGAGGGGGAGCAGCAGCACAAGATACAAGAATAACGAATAACAAGCCGAAGGTCAAGGGCCACAAGCAGACAAGGATAACGAAGGACAAGCCGAAGGTCAAGGGTCACGAGCAGACAGGGATAGTCGGGGACAAGCCAATAACGTAACAGAGAGACAGACGTAGCACACGGCAGGCAGGAACCCAAACACACAATGCTAACAAACACGTTGATCAGCAAAGCAGGCTTGCAGTGCACAGGTTAATATAGTGTTCTGTGATAGGGCCTGGGGTGGAGTCTGGCTGGGAGGAGATTATAAAGGAAGCTAGGTGAAAGGGTTCTGGTCTCTAAGATGAACACATGAGGAGGAAAGGTAAGATGGCAGACAGACATTAATGCATATCCATGACAATAGTGTGGTAACAAAAAAAAGTCAATTCGCGAATATACTTGATGCGGGTTGGAGAAGAACGTATACTCTCCGTCCCCCTCATGCATCACTCTCCAGACATCTATCCGCTGCATTTCCTGCAGCTTCCGCAGGATACCCTGGTGTAGAAGAGGACCCTATTGATTTATCTACTCTAGGATCTAAGGGTATGTTAAAGTCTCCTCCCAGGATCATTTTCCCCTCTGCAAACGTAGCAAATCTTGACACTGTTTTCTTTAAGAAAGTATCTTGATGTATATTTGGTGCATAGACCGTGGCCAATGTCACTTTCACTTCCCCAATATATCCCTTTAAGAATAGGTACCGTCCCTATAACAAAGACCAGGGCAGCCTATTAGAGAATATAATGGAGACCCCTTTAGATTTAGATGTTTGATTGTGTGCATGATACGCACACGGAAAGAATCTATTTTGTAGGTATGGGAATTTGCTCGTCTTAAGATGTCTCCTGTATAAATGCCACGTCTGTTCGGGTTTGTTTAAGTTCATTTAGTAACATCCTCCTTTTTTCTGAGAGAGAGAGAGAGAGAGAGAGATTCCCCTTCCTCAACTCCTTCACTTTCTTATTCCCTTCACCACCGATATCCCCCCCCCCAGTCCCCCATACATTTTCTTCCATCTGTCCCATTACTCCATACTTATATATGTAGCGGGTATTTGAATTTAAGGGAAGCATCTGGTAGTGTAACCCAGATGCACTGATTGCTAGGGAATCCGAGACCCTTTTATGGTTGGGAGAAAAAGAAACCCTGGACTGCCGCACTCTGTATAGACAGTTATTTATTCCAAAATTTCAAGTAAAAAATCCAAATTCAAAATAAATCCATAAATCCAAAACAACAAATGCAGATAGTGTGCATGCAGGGAAGGGTGGCTAACGCGTTTCACGTCACGAATTGACGCTTACTCATACTTACTCATTTTCCTTACCCTTTTATGGTTCTTGGAGGACTCTGGTGGTGTAAGGTTGCCTGCAGGTGGCATTGTCGCCCTGGCCGGAGTTGAACCCACACCGCAAGACACTGCCTTTTTCTCCTCCCCTGGCGCTGGTACGGCGGGGCCTCCGGTGACTCCCTTGGATGGATATCCTTCCGTGCTAGCGAAGGTAATTCATGTTCTACCTCATATAGGCAGTGGCAGTGACTATTCGCCATTGGTGACACCACAGTGGTTAGCGATACTTTAAAGGATTGTGCCTCGACCTACTCCCATTAATACTGAACTGTTGCAAAGGTCCCAACTTGACTGTGCTGTATGTTCATTCGCTGAGAAGAATAAAACTGTGTTGGACCTATTCAGTGTGTGGAACTCTGGTTACTAGGAGCAAATGGGGAGTCAATCCGAGGAGAGGATTTGACTCTGGGACACATACACAAAGCCCGATAGTTCTGGTCTTCACCTCTACACCTTGGAGGACATGGGCCGTGGTGTATCTCATCCCTCCCCCCAGTGTTAACCCCTAGACGAGACAGACAAGCCGTGAATGAGAAGGGGTGAGAGGGGTGAGGTCACTACATATAGAAAGAATAAAAGCACAAAGGACTCACAGGGAAATTAAAAAAATAAACCCTCCGAACAACCCCTACCCCTAATACGTCCTCCATATTTCATAGACAACCTAAAGTTCCTTCCCCCTTTCCCTCCCCTTCCCCTACTCTTGTCCCCCTCAGTCCCCCTCCCTCCCTCCTTTAGGTCCTCCTCTGGTATATTCTGAATGGTGGGCGAATCTTCACCCCTCCAAAAAAAAAAGGAGGTAAAAAAAGAGAAAGGGACTCGGGGGGGGGGTTTAAGGGGCAAAAAAAAATTTGGGGGAGGGGGGGGCACCAGGACTTGAGTCCATTCCCAAACAATTATTAGGGTGGGGTGGGGGAGAGGGGTCCTCCATAGTTGGCCTTCTTCCCCCTCCTATCTTCCTTCCCACTATGGAGGTACAGTCCTTATTTCTCTGTCTCTTTTTGATGCTGTGAATTTGCCTCCCCCTGGATGCTCTTTATTCCTCAGACGACCTGGTATTACTTGAAGCCAATTCGGGATCGCCATAATCTCAGTCTCCAAAAAAATAAACAGGTCTGGGAGATCCCCTGGGTGCCGTAGAATAAATGAGAGGGAATTTTTTTTTTTATAATCAGTGAGATCGGGTATCCCCAACGGTAGGTCCCCCCTAGTGATTTCATTTTATCGAGGGGAGGGCCTAACATTGCCCTGCGTTGCAATGTCGCCCGGGACAGGTCTGGTAGTATTTTTACTTTAGCCCCCTCTTGTTCTATTTCTCCCACCTCCCATGCTTTGCGGCTTATCAGTTCTTTATGTGCATAGCTGTCACGTACCTGACGGTGACGAGCCTGGATCTGCAGAGGGAGGCCTCTCTTACGGCTTCCACCGGCGGCCCCTGGTACTGAATACAGGAGGCACGGAGGTAGAAGGGGTACGAGTGCCTGGCAGGATGGATCAAGGTAGAGTAGAGTCTGAAGACTGGGACGGATCCAGGCACCCAGGAAGTATGGCAGGCTGAACCGGAACCAGGAACACAGCAACTGGACTGGAACTGAAGAGGCAGACTGGACTGGAACCAGGAACAAGCAACTGGACTGGAACTGATGAGGCTGACTGGACTGGAACCAGGAACAAGCAACTGGACTGGAACTGATGAGGCTGACTGGACTGGAACCAGGACACAGCAACTGGAGAGATTGGTCAGGCAAGCTGGGTCGGTAGAATTGGCTGGCGGCAAGGTACTGGAGGATCAGGCAGAAGATTGGTCAAACAAAGCCGGATGTCAGAGGCAGGCAGGAAACTGGAAGGGTCAAGGTAAGCCGGGTCGGATGCAGGTAAATTCACGAATCAGGTCTCTTTGGGTACTACACGCTGTAGAGCAGACAGCAGGGACTGTCTGTCACAGGCATGTTTAAATAGCCCTTCTGGTGTGCTTTGTGGAGCGTGCGCGTACCCCCGCTTTTGAGGACGTGCCCGAGATTGGGAATCAGGAAGTCCAGGAATCCTGTAGCTGACAGGATTTCTATGACAATAGCGGTGAAAGCGACAGATAAGATCTCGTGGTCTATCCAAGTCCACCGAAGGGGGTCCCATAGTTCTGTGCACCCTTTCAAATTCCAATACCTGGGGTGGGGGTATACAACTGCAGACATATTGCTAGGACCGTTGCTTGCAAAGCCTCTCGTCCTATGGTTTCGGGGATTCCCCTAAACCGCAAGTTCTGACGACGGCTACGGTCCTCATATTCTTCTAGTTGTAATTGCATATCTATTATATATGGGATTTGTGTGTTCTCTACCTGTTCCAGGCGCTGTACTCGGGTTTCCAAGGACACCGTCAGTCCCTCCTCACTTTTTAGTCTCTCAGATAAATGCTGTATCTCTGTGTGTACCTGGTTCAACTCCTTGCAGTGATTTTCCTCCATCCGTGTCATCATTGCCTCTATATCCGCTTTAGTCGGCAATGCTTGAATTAGGGATCTCAGGACTCCCAATTCCGTATCTCCTGTGTCACTATGCTTTGTTGGGGTTCCCCCTTGGGGCTCTTGGGGCTTAGGATGGCATCCCCCCCCGATCGCTCTGCGCCCCCGGTCCATATTCCCTTGGGCCTGTGTTACACGTGGAGTCTCTTGAATATTATCTATTCCGGCCTCCTCCTGACCTTCCCACCGGCTTGTCTCCTTACCGCTCCATTCGACCAGCCGAGCCTCCTGTCTCCTATCCGGATACGCTTCCTTCACTTCTGCTGTGTCACGTGTCATATCCCGTGACTCTGCCTGTTGCTTCCTCGCTGTGGCGGCTCGCGTACGGGGCAAGTATCGCTCGAGTCCTGGCTGTGTTCCCAGGTATCGCGCTACTTTCTCCCTCCTCTTCATACCCGGGTTGAGATCCCTGGAGCTGGGTTTGAGGAGGTATGAATTTCTCCTCCTTAGCAGGCTAACAGGGTAGCGAGACGGGGTGGAGGGACGGAGCTTCACACGCACATGTTGCTCTGTACTCCTCCATCTCCAAACCACGCCCCCCTCTCCCCAAAACTTTTCTTTCACTCATGGTTAGTGTTTGGCTGAAGCTATTATCAATCAACTGTGTTTACTCTTTTTAGATCATAATCACAACAGAAACTACCCAAATGACCCTGATCAAATGTTTCCATACCCTGGTGATTTTGGCCTGATAACATACACACAAGTTGACACAAAGGGGTTTGAATGGCTATTAAAGGTAACCATCCTCACCTGTGATCTGTTTGCTTGTAATTAGTGTGTGTGTGTGTGTGTGTGTGTGTGTGTGTGTGTGTGTGTATAAAAGGGCAATTTATTTCTGAACTCGTGACAGACCCCTGCATCTTTCATCCAGTGCTGCACTGACGTTTCTGGATTTTGCGTCATGGGGAAAGCAAAAGAATTGTCAAAGGATCTGCGGCAGAAGGTAGTTGAACTGTATAGAACAGGAAAGGGATATAAAAAGATATCCAAGGAATTGAGAATTCCAATCAGCAGTGTTCAAACTCTAATCAAGAAGTGGAAAATGAGGGGTTCTCTTGAAACCAAACCACGGTCGGGTAGACCAACAAAAATTTCAGCCATAACTTCCAGGAAAATTGTTTGGGATGCAAAGAAAAATCCACAAATAACTCCAGGGGAAATACAGGACTCTCTGAAAACATGTGGTGTGGCTGTTTAACCACGTAAGGACCGCCGCACGACGATATACGTCGGCAGAATGGCACGGGTGGGCACATGGGCGTATGTCCCTGCCTTCCCGTGGGTGGGGGGTCCAATCGGACCCCCCCTTCGATGCCTGGGGTGGTCCGTTTCGCTTCAGGAGCGATCCGTAATGAGGGGGCGGCCATTGATTTCTGGCCACCCCTCACGATCGCTCCTGGCGAATGAGATGCTTCCCCTGCCTGTGTAATGTAAACACAGGCAGGAGGAAGTGATGTCATCTCTCCATGCTGTGGTCTTTTCGTCCGGAGCGCCGAGGAGAGAAGACATCAAGTAAGTGCACTAACAGTACACTGACACCTGGACACATATGCACATAAATCACCCCGAGCCCCTAGTCACAGTGTCACTGATTGCAGTGATCATTTATTTACTGATCACTGCATTTAGTGTCATCTGTGACAGTAAAAAGTTGCAGGGCAGTTAGCTTTAGGCCCCTTTGGGTCCAGGGTAGCCCCCTACCCCCCCTAATAAAGGTTTAACCCCTTGATCGCCCCCCAGGTAACCCTTTCACCCCCTATCGCCAGTGTCACTAAGCAATCGTTTTTCTGATCGCTGTAGTAGTGTCGCTGGTGCAGCTAGGTAGCCAGTTATTTTTTTAGGTTCGCCTCCAGGTTTTTATAGCGTCAGGTACCCCCATATATTATCTAATAAAGGTTTTAACCCCCTGATTGCCCCTAGAGTTAACTCTTTCACCAGTGATCACAGTATAAGTGTCACTGGTGACACTGGTTAGCCAGTTAGTTATTTAGGTTCACCGCTAGATTTTTATATAGCCCCATATATTACCTAATAAAGGTTTTAACCCCCTGATTGCCCCTAGAGTTAATCCTTTCACCAGTGATCACCGTATAGGTGTTACGGGTGACGCTGGTTGGTTAGTTTGCTTTTTATAGCATCAGGGCACCCGCCGTATATAACCCAATAAAGGTTTAACCCCCTGATCGCCTGGCGGGTGATATCAATAAGTTTTAGCGTCAGATAGGGTCTGCGGCGCCCCAGGCAGTGTCAGGTTAGTGCCAGTAGTGCTAACGCGCAAAGCATACACCTCCCTTAGTGGTATAGTATCTGAACAGATCAATATCTGATCTGATCAGATCTATACTAGCGTCCCCAGCAGTTTAGGGTTCCCAAAAACGCATTGTTAGCGGGATCAGCCCAGATACCCGCTAGCACCTGCGTTTTGCCCCTCCGCCCAGCCCAGCCCACCCAAGTGCAGTATCGATCGATTACTGTCACTTACAAAACGCAACACACATAACTGCAGCGTTCGCAGAGACAGGCCTGATCCCTGCGATCGCTAACAATTTTTTTGGTAGCGTTTTATACATTTGCTGACAGTCAGGTGCTTTTTTACCTGTGAATCCTTACTAGTGTACCACTAAATTTAGAGCCCAAAATGGCAAAGCGAAGGTACACTAGTAAAGAGGCCTACGAGTTTGAGCATGACAGATAGTGAAGAGGAGGTCACACATCTGTCAGATTCAGGCTCACAATACAACCCCGTAGAAGACAGCAGCTCCATGTCAGATAGCTCTGACGAAGAAGATGAGGTCCCTGCTAAGGACAGGCGTACCCCACCCCATTCTGCTGTTGAGGAGCAAGAACCACAGGTCCCACGTATGGAGCAGAGAGCCAGTACTAGCGCCGCTATTCCTTCTGGTGAACTGGCAAGCACCAGCAGCCTAGTACACCCTGGTCGTACATCCAGTACTGCAGTAACACTTGGTGACGTGGTGAGTCCCATAAGTGCAGTTC
The DNA here is from genome assembly GCA_029206835.1 of Rana muscosa. NCBI lineage: Eukaryota > Metazoa > Chordata > Amphibia > Anura > Ranidae > Rana > Rana muscosa. Next base: position 172,855,955 of record CM055128.1, on the reverse strand, counting down.
AAGCTGGTGAGGTGGCAAGCACAAGTTAGTGTCCCACTGCCACCAAGAAGAAGACAAAGACAGGCCCGTCGTGCCCATAGTGCCCTTCCTGCTGCATTCGCCAATCCTGATTGGGTCCCCACCACTTCTGCAGCACCCGTACTTCCCCTATTCACTGGCCAACCCGGTATTCAGGTGCAAACAGCTGATTTTCCGTCACTTGATTTTTATTCACTGTTTTTCACGGAAGATCTCTATAGATCTATTGTGGACCAAACTAATTTGTATGCTGGTCAATTCATTGCCACTTGTCCCAAGACCGCCATTGCCAGAGAATGGAAACCAGTTACGGTTTCCGAATTTCAGATCTTTCTGGGCCTTTCCCTCAACATGGGCATACATAAATTCCCGAAGATGCGGACGTATTGGTCCACACGCCCATATGACCATATGCCCAGGTTCTCTGCCTCCATGGCCTGGAAACGATACGAGCCGATCTTGCGGTTCATGCACTTCAACGACAATGAACTTTGTCGTCCTCGTGGAGACCCTGAATACGATCGGCTCTACAAATAAACTCATAAACCACTTCAATGAATGTTTTGCAGCCTTGTTTACTCCCCATCAAGTTGTCTGCGTTAATGAGTCCCTGATTAAATTTTGTGGCCGCTTGTCTTTCAAACAGTACCTTCCCAGCAAGCGTGCCAGATACGGGGTCAAGCTCTATAAGTTCTGTGACAGGGCAACAGGCTATGTATGGAGCTTTATGGTTTATGAGGGAAAAGATAGTCAGGTAAAGCCGGAGAACTGCCCAGATTACATAGGGAGTGTTGGCAAGATTGTGTGGGACTTGGTGTCACCCTTTTTCGGAAAGTATGTATGTGGACAATTATTACACGAGCGTGCCACTTTTTAGTCACTTGTTTGATCACCAGATGTGGCACCGTGCGACCTAATCGCCGGGGTTTTCCCCAGGGGCTTGTAGATTCTCATCTTAGACAGGGGGAGAGAGCCTGTTTGAAGTGTAATAACTTGCTCGCTGTGAAGTGGAGGGAATAAAAAGAATGTTTTCGTTCTTACCTCCCTTCATGCAGACACGACAGTCCAAATTCGTATGGAGACTGGTGTTGTGGAGAAACCCCTCTGTGTCCACGAATATAACCAAAACATGGGAGGGGTGGACCTCAACGACCAGTTGTTGGCGCGGTATCACATTGCCCGTAAGGCGAGACGCTGGTACAAAAAAGTGTCTCTATACTTATTTCAATTGGCTTTGCTGAACGCTCATGTGCTATACAGAGCTTCAGGACAGACTGGATCCTTCCTTCAATTCCAGGATGAGATCGTCACAGCCCTCCTGTATCCAGGCGGTCCTGCACCTCACCATTCCCAACCAAATGCAGTAAGCCGGCTGCATGAGAGGCATTTTCAGTATGTCCTCGATAGTACCCCTATGCAATGAGCCCCCCAAAGAAAATGTTGTCTGTAGAAAGCGCGGATTTAGGGGTGACAACAGTTATTATTGTCCCCGCTGTCCTGACAATCCTGGTCTTTGCATTGGTAAATGTTTAAAACGCTACCACACACTAGTGCAGTTTTAGCATAGGGTACAGCAATGCACAGGATAGGACACACTTACACAGGGTCTCCCAAGATGCCATCGCATTTTGAAAGACCCAAACCTGGAACCGAAAAGTTTTACAGTTACAAAAAAAAAGTGTTAAAAGAAAAAAAAAACACAAAAAAAAAAATATTGTTGTCGTTTTATTGTTCTCTCCCTCTCTATTCTCTCTCTACTGTTCTGCTCCTTTTTTGCATGGAGCAGCAGGGGCGGAGGAGCGATTTTGCTCTTAATGCTGCGTACATACGGTCGAAATTCTGATGGAGGCTTGCCCGTGGAAAAGACCGACCGTGTGTACACGGCTAGGGTTGAGCGGACCCGAACTGTAAAGTTCGGGTCCGTACCGAACTTTTGGGTTTTTGGGTCCCGGACCCGAACCCGAACCCGAACAATTGACTATGTTCGGGTCCGGTGTTCAGCAATATGCATGTAAACAAGCGCTTGTTTCCCGTGCTTAGAACTGTCCCTGCACAAAGTGTAATTTCTGAAGGAAAAAAGTCATTTAAAACTCACTCGCGGCTATAATGAATTGTCGGCTCCCGGCAATACATAGAAAAGTCATTGATAAAAAAAAAAAAAGCGTGGGGGTGCCCCCAAATTCAATTACCAGGCCCTTGAGGTCTGGTATGGATATTAAGGGGAACCCTGCTGCAAATTTAAAAAAAAAATGCGTGCGGTTCCCCCCCAAATATCCATACCAGGCCCATCAGGTCTGGTATGGATTTTAAGGGGAACTCCACCCCAAATTTAAAAAAAAAATGGCGTGGAGTACCCCCAAAAATCCAGACCAGACCCTTTATCCGAGCACGCAACCTGGCAGGCCGCAGGAAAAGAGGGGGGACGAGAGAGCGCCCCCCCTTCCTGAACCGTACCAGGCCACATGCCCTCAACATGGGGAGGATGTCCCCATGTTGATGGGGACAAGGTCCTTATCCCCACAACCCTTGCCCGGTGGTTGTGAGGGTCTGCGGGCGGGGGGCTTATCGGAATCTGGAAGACCCCTTTAACAAAGGTCACTCCCAGATCCCAGCCCCCCTATGTGAATTGTACCCCTACCATTTCACAAAGAAAGTGTAATAAATTGTAAAAAAAATACACAGACAACGTTGGGAAAGTCCTTTATTAAAAATAAAAAATAAAAAAAAAACATTCCAGCGATGAAATCCAGTGTCCCACGGCGATCCGATGTCCAGCACTGTCCACACGAAACGTCATTGGCTGAGCCTGAGCGGTCCTGATGGGGAACTTCCTCCGCAGTGTAATAAATGAATAGACCCGCCCCTTCTAAAGTTCCGGAACGTGAGAAGGGGTGGGTCTATTCATTTATTATACTGCGGAGGAAGTTCCCCATCAGGTCCGCTCATCCAATGACATAGGCGGGGTCTGACATACGAGGGGGTGGACCTGGGGGGGCGGGATCTGGGGGTCCCCTTTGTTAAAGGGGTCTTCCAGATTCTGATAAGCCCCCTGCCCCCAGACCCCCACAACCACCGGGCAAGGGTTGTGGGGATGAGGCCCTTGTCCCCATCAACATGGGGACATCCTCCCCATGTTGAGGGCATGTGGCCTGGTACGGTTCAGGAGGGGGGGCTCTCTCGTCCCCCCTCTTTTCCTGCGGCCTGCCAGGTTGCGTGCTCGGATCAAGGGTCTGGTCTGGATTTTTGGGGGAACTCCACGCCATTTTTTTTATATTTGGGGTGGAGTTCCCCTTAAAATCCATACCAGACCTGAAGGGCCTGGTAATTGAATTTGGGGGAACCCCCACGCATTTTTTTTTATTTTTATCAATGACTTTTCTATGTATTGCCGGGAGCCGACAATTCATTATAGCCGCGAGTGATTTTTAAATTACTTTTTTTCCTTCAGAAATTACACTTTGTGCAGGGACAGTTCTAAGCATGGGAAACAAGCGCAAATAGTCCTCAGAAGTTCGGGTCCCCATTGACTTCAATGGGGTTCGGGTTCGGGGTCGAGTTCGGGTCAAGTTCGGTCCTAAACTCGAACTTTTTTCCGAAGTTCGGTCGAACCCGAACATCCAGGTGTCCACTCAACACTATACGCGGCATTACTTTTTTGCGGGAGGATGCCCCCATGCTTCGGCATATATAAATGGTGCATGTATGCCCATCATTAGAAGTGGGTGGATGAAGGGAGGTATTCTAATGGTGGGCATACCCACTGATCAATCTCTTTTTTTCGTTCAGACAACAGGCTGCATGAAAAAAAAAAGATTACAATACATGTCCAACAAGGACCAGCAACGTACTGTCACTACCTATTGCTATCATAGGGGATATTTATATTCCTTGAGATAACAATAAAAATGGTAAAAAAAAAAAAAAAAATGGAAGGAAGATTTTTAAAAATAAAAAACAAAAACAAAATAAATAATAATAAAAAAAAGTACCCCTGTCCCCCCCTGCTCTTGCGCAAAGGCAAACGCAAGAGTCGGTCTGGCATCATATGTAAACAGCAATTGCACCATGCATGTGAGGTATCAGATCGAGGGCAGTAATTTTAGCAGTAGACCTCCTCTGTAAATCTAATGTGGTAACCTGTAAAGGCTTTTAAAGGCTTTTAAAAATGTATGTAGTTTGTCGCCACTGCACGTTTGTGCGCAATTTTAAAGCATGTCGTATTTGGTATCCATGTACTCGGCCTAAGAATCTTTTTTATTTCATCAAACATTTGGGCAATATAGTGTGTTTTAGTGCATTAAAATTCAAAAAAGTGTATTTTTTCCCCAAAAAATGTGTTTGAAAAATCGCTGCGCAAATACTGTTTGGAAAAAAAATGCAACACCCACCATTTTAATCTGTAGGGCCTTTGCTTTAAAAAAATATATAATGTTTGGGGGTTCAATGTAAAAATTTGCGCCCTTAGAAATCCTGAAGGCGGTGCTTGGTTTTCGGGGCCCCGTACACAGCTAGGCTCCCAAAAAGTCCCACACATGTGGTATCCCCGTACTCAGGAGAAGCAGCAGAATGTATTTTGGGGTGTAATTCCATATATGCCCATGGCATGTGTGAGCAATATATCATTTAGTGACAACTTTGTGTAAAAAAAAAAAAAATGTTTGTCATTTTCCCACAACTTGTGGCAAAATATTAAAAATTCCATGGACTCAACATGCCTCTTAGCAAATAGCTTGGGGTGTCTACTTTCCGAAATGGGGTCATTTGAGGGTGTTTTGTGCTATTTTGGCATTTTATGGCCTTCGAAACTGTGATAGGTAGTGAGGAGTGAAATCAAAAATTTGCACCCTTAAACCTAAAAAGTTTTTTTTTGTCATTATTCAATCGGGGGGGAAAAAAAAATAATATTCAATGGGCTCAACATGCCTCTCAGCAAATAGATTGGGGTGTCTACTTTCCAAAATGGGGTCATTTGGGGGGGTTTTGTGCCATCTTGGCATTTTATGGCCTTCAAAACTGTGATAGGTAGTGATACTGTAGGTAGTGAAGAGTGAAATCAAAAATTTGCGCCCTTAGAAATCCTGAAGGCGGTGATTGGATTTTGGGGCCCCGTACGCGGCTAGGCTCCCAAACGGTCCCACACATGTGGTATCCCCATACTCAGGAGAAGCAGCAAAATGTATTTTGGGGTGCAATTCCACATATAACCATGGCATGTTAGAGCAATATATCATTTAGTGACAACTTTTTGTAATTTTTTTTGTTTTGTCATTATTCAATCACTTGGGACAAAAAAATTAAATATTCAATGGGCTCAACAGAAGCTCAACATGCCTCTCAACAAATAGCTTGGGGTGTCTACTTTCCAAAATGGGGTCATTTGGGGGGGGTTTTGTGCTATCTTGGCATGTGTGAGCAATATATCATTTAGTGACAACTTTGTGCAGCAAAAAAAAGTTTATTTTCCCGCAACTTGCTTCTCAGCAAATAGCTTGGGGTGCCTACTTTCCAAAATGGGGTCATTTGGAGGGGTTTTGTGCTATTTTGGTGTAGCGTCCTCACCCCTCTCACCCCTTCTCATTCACGGCTTGTCTGTCTCGTCTAGGGGTTAACACTGGGGGGAGGGATGAGATACACCACGGCCCATGTCCTCCCAGGTGTAGAGGTGAAGGCCAGAACTATCGGGCTTGTGTATGTGTCCCAGAGTCCAATCCTTTCCTCGGATTGACTCCCCTTTGCTCCTAGTAACCAGAGTTCCATACACTGAATGGGTCCAACTCGTATTTATTCTTTCCAATAAACAGTCAAACAGCACAGACAGGTTGAGACCCATGTAACTGTAGCGGGTACTTACTTTCCCGGGGTAATTTTTTAATTTTTCGGTGACACCAGTGGTGTGCCTCTGGCGGTCCACTGGGTGGCGCTGTCACCAGGGGCCGACAGACGGATACCGCTGTGTGCTGAGCCTACATTTTGTCCTCTCTTGGCAGCGGTATGGTGGGGCGGGGAACCCGCCGTGCTTGCTGGGAGAGGGGATAAGGGGGCCGGCCATCTTGGTCACGGGGAGTTGGTCCCTGGCACCTTTAGCCTGCGGACGGAGTTCGTGCTCGTCCTCTAGGCGGACTAGGCCTAGAGGACCACCGGAGATCGTGTTCCACCTCTGGCACCTTTAGCCTGGGGTGAGGTACTCGGACGGCGGTCCGGAGCTCAGTGCGCAACACTAAGTTCCACGAGGGAAGGATCTTAAGGTACTCCGGAGATGGATGCCTGAATCCGAGGTGGGCGTAATGGACCGGGAAGAGCTCCTCATCTGAAGACCCAGTGCAGCATACTGCCGGTGACGGGTGAGTCTCTTGTCGGAGACCGTCCGGAAGGTGAATTTCCCTCGTGCGGAGACCATAACCCACTCTTTGGAGGAGAGTGGAGGATCGAACTTGTGTCTGGGCCTATTCGTACCCACACCCCCTTTTCTGTTCTATAGCCAAGGGAGTCCATGTTATGTGTTAAATAAAGGAGTGTTGGACCTTAACGGTGTGGGGCTCAGTTCCTGGCAGACGAGGTTCTCGGAGACTCTTGGAGGGAGGATCCGATGCACAACACAGGCCCGAAGGTAAAGAAAGGCATTGCTGATACCACTTTTACACCTGTGGTGGAAGCCTGGCGTAGCGCACCCTCTCCCTCCCCTATCATACCCCTAGACCAGAGACATTGCGAGCAGAACTATAATAAAGGGGACGGGGAGAGGGGAGGAACTGCCCGCTACATAACACTTCAGTATTTGTAGGGAGTAGGCCAAGGCACAATTCTTCTAGATAAAGCTAACCACTGTAGTATCACCAGTGGCGAATAGTCACTGCCACTGACTATATGAGGTAGAACCTGAATTACCTTCGCTAGCACAGCCCCTGTCAGGCGAAGGCAATCCGTCCAAGGGAGTCACCGGAGGCCTCTCTGTCACCAGCAATGCTGCGCCGGACTCTCCAGAGAAGTTCCGCTCACCAGTCTTCTCGACCTCAGACTCGGGCATCCAAGGAGTTAGGGCCCCCTCAGATTCCTCCGCCCTCGCGGAACTCAGTCGAAGGTACTGAGCTCCAGGCCTCCGCCATAGTACCTCACCCCAGGCTAAAGGTGCCTGAGACGGACTCCATCTCTCGCTCCGGCCATGTCAAGGACACCTGGGCCCGGAACTCGAACGCCAGCACCCAAGCTGAAGGTGCCTGGGTGCGGCTGTGGCCTCCGACTCTGACCCCAAGGTCAGGGCGTCCGCCCCTTTTATCCTCTCGCCTTTCGCATCACAGCAGGTCCCCCGCCCTGCTATACCTGTGCCAGGAAAGGACAAAAAGGAAGCAGTCTTGCGGTGAGTGTTCAACCTCGGCCCATGGCGATAACGCCACCTGCAGGCCACAGGGAACCTCACACCACCAGAGTCCTCCAAGAACCACAAAAGGCCTCAGATTCCCTGACAATCAATGCATCTGGGTTACACTACCACCCAGATGCTTTCCCAAAAATCAAACACCCGCTACATTGGCATTTTATGGCCTTCAAAACTGTGATAGGTAGTGAGGAGTGAAATCAAAAATTTGCGCCCTTAGACATCTTGAAGGCGGTGCTTGGTTTTCAGGGTCCGGTACGTGGCTAGGCTCCCAAAAAATTCCACACATGTGTTATCCCCGTACTCAGGAGAAGCAGCAGAATGTATTTTGGGGTGTAATTCCACATATGCCCATGGCATGTGTGAGCAATATATCATTTAGTGACAACTTTGTGCAGCAAAAAAAAGTTTGTTATTTTCCCGCAACTTGTGGCAAAATATAAAATATTCCATGGACTCAACATGCCTCTCAGCAAATAGCTTGGGGTGTCTACTTTCCAAAATGGGGTCATTTGGGGGGGTTTTGTGCTATTTTGGCATTTTATGGCCTTCAAAACTGTGATAGGTAGTGAGGAGTGAAATCAAAAATTTGCGCCCTTAAACCTAAAAAAGGTTTCCTGGTGCCTATCCATGGTGAAGAGTAGCAGTACGTCCATACCTCTGCAGTCGGCAGCGTCCGCCGGGTTTAGCCTTTCCCGTGCGCAGTCCCTGTTCTTGGGCCGCTCACAGCGCTGATAAGACTGGGAACCCCTCTGTGGATCTGTTGGGGTCTTTCGCAGAGTTTCCTCACAGGAACGTAGTCTGCTATCACATCCATGTTGAATGCAGTGGAAGTCGCAAAAGGATCAGCTCCCATCTTTGCAGGCTGGTGGTTTCCATTTTATTTTAGGCATATTGTTTTCCTTTTTTCTTCTTTCCTTCCCTCTCTCCCCTCTCCATCCCTCTCCTTTAAAAAAAAAAAAAAAAAAACCTGCCTGTTAGGTCCCTTTAAAAAAAAAAAAAGAAAAAGTGTGCTTACTTTGCGGTGCTCGCTTTAATGTTTTGTCAGCTTGGTAGGGCAGGGGCCTTATCTGGTTAGGTCTATAAGGTTTTTTATTCCCCCGAGGTCGCCGGGGGTCTGTATAGGCCGCTCAACAGGAGTGTGTCCCAAGTACGGCGTCCACGCCGTCATATTGCGCATGTGTGATTCAGGGACAGGCTAATGCTGTTTGTATTGCCTCTCTATGCTGTACGGTTTTGGTGCTACTGCGCAGTCACGCGACGCCACGGCGACCATTTTGGATTCTGGAAAAGGCTAGATTTGCCCTTCTTTTTTTTCTTTTTTTCCCAGAATCAATTTCCAATGGTGGATTTTGGGATTAGCCCACCCACCTTGAACCTATTTAAGTGCAGATGCAGGGCTAGCTGTCAGAGTCTCTTCAGCTGTGCCCTGCTAAGTTTCTTTTAAGTAAAAAAAAAAAAGTGACACATGAAACGCCATAGTTCCTTTTCCTTTCTACTATATTTCCGTAGCTGATCCTTGTGCCCAACTCCACAATGAGTCATTCATCTCGCAATAAAGACCCTCACACTTCTATTAGGTATGTGACCAACTATACGTGAGTATAAAAAAAAAAAAAGTGCGCTCACTGGTCTAACGTGAGTTCCTTACATCGGAGCCCTGCCCACTCCAAGAGGTCCAGAAAATCTTCAAGACATCGTGATGACGACAGCCCAGACCGCAGGTCTCATTCTTCACACCACCGGTCCCGCTCATCAGGTCGTAGGTCCCATTCTTCACGTCATAGATCAGAGAGGTCAAGATCCAGAGGACGAGATCGGTCCCCCTCTCCTAGGACCTATAGAAAGAAAAAATGCTGGACATGTGGGGCTACACCGCTACCAGATAGAGTGGTCTGTAAGGACTGTTTTACGGACTATGCGTCCAACCGCGAGCTAGAAAATCAGCACGCTGTAGATCTGCTCAAGCGAACAATGAAGGACTCCTTCTCTGAGCTTGTGGCTTTTGGTCCCCGCTCAACCAGTTCAGCAGATATTCCGGGTTCAGGATACAGAACCTAATCTCCCTGGTCCGTCAGCAGTCAGTACACCACTGCCACCTTCAGGCCGACCAGCTAGAGATTCACCACCTGAAGACTCTTCAGGGGACTCTTCAGAGGAATCAGAACCTTCTGGCTTCAGTCTCTCCTTGGTAAAGCCGTTCATCCAGGCAGTCAAATCTGCAATCGCCTGGAAAGACGCAGAAGAGCCTCCCCAAGAGTCTACAAGCTACTTTCCATTCCTCAAAAGGTAGCAGGTTCTCTTCCCATTGATGAGCGAGATTAGCCAGGTCATTCAGAGTGAATGGTCAAAAACTGATAAAAAGCTTTCATTGGGCTGGTTCAATAAACTATACCCCTTACCAGAGTCGGGAACGCAGTCACTAAACTCCATGCCAGTGGTAGACGCGTCGGTGGTGCGACTCGCAAAAATAACTTTAACAATGGAGGATTCCGCTTCCTTCAAAGAACCTCTAGACAGGCGAATCGACCTGGAGCTGAAGAGGAGCTACTTAGCCGCGGGAGCAGAGTGTAAACCAGCTATCGCCCTCACATCAGTATCAAATGCCATAAGATCTTGGACAGATAATATTGAGACGGCTTTGCGTCAGGATGTCCCCATGGAGGATATAATTAAAGCCTTGGTAGAGCTTAGATTGTCGGCAGACTTGGTCGGGGTAGTGGCCATTGACACGATCAGGTGCTTAGCAAGATCCATGTTGCATTCAGTAATGGTGAAGAGGGAGAAAAATAAAAAATATGGACAGCCGCACTCCAAAGAACCTTTGACGGTTGCCTTTATTGTAAAAGATGGAAAATAACACCAAATTTCAACACAGCATAGCCGGGGTAACTGCTTACATGTTTCGCACTGCAGATCAGTGCTTACTCATAGCTATGAGTAAGCACTGATCTGCCGTGCGAAACATGTAACAGTGCGGCTGTCCATATTTTTTATTTTTCTTCTTCTTATGCTACGTGCATTGCTGGCACCCACGGTAGTCCTGTCCCTACAGATTGTTTGAGTATATTCACCTGGAGCGGTAAAAATCTCTGTCTCTCTCAATGGTGAAGAGGGCCTTGTGGCTGAAACCCTGGACGGCTGACTTATCCTCCAAACAAAATTGGTGCAAAATCCCGTTCGATGGTAAAGCCCTTTTCGGAGACAAAATGGATAAAGCTATCTCCAGGCTGTCAGGAGGGAAGTCTGGTATGCTTCCACAGGACAGAAGGATGCGAAGATTCAGAGGTAGTTCCTCTAGGTTCCTCCAGTCAAATCCAAGGCATTTTAGGCAGTCGAGACAGCCCAGAGACAACAAAAGATCTTGGAAAGGTACTCAGGGATCCTTATTGAACAGGAAGATAAAAGCCCTTCCTGCTCCACAGGAGCAGAAGCAGTCTTTTTGACGCCAGAGTAACATAGGCACTACCGGTGGGAGCCCGGCTAAAGTTTTTTTTTGTCCCAGTCTGGGCCACCCACTGCCACGACCCCTGGGTTCTGTCAACAATTAAATTGGGGCACTTTTGGAATTTCTCTCACCCCCCACCTCAGAATTCTTTCAAAGGAACAGAGATTCCATCCTCTCCACTGAAGGCTCAAGCTCTAAAAAACTTCCTAACGTCACTGCAGCTTTAGGGGGCGGCTGTTACGGTTCCCTTGGCAGAACGCTTCGCAGGCTTCTACTCCACTCTATTTCTGGTCCCAAAGAGGACAGGTGGGTGGAGGCCTGTGATAGACCTAAAGAGGCTCAACTGGTATATACGCCCCGAAAGCTTCAAAATGGAGTCCCTGCAGACGATTGTTCAGGCAATCCAGCCATCAAATTGGATGATTTCAGTCGATCTGCAGGATGCGTATGTTCCAATTCTACCTGCATTTCAAAAATATCTGAGATTTGCAATGGGATGGACCCACCTACAGTTTCAAGCCCTGCCTTTCGGTCTGTGCACCTCTCCCAGGGTGTTCACCAAGATACTAATATCTGCTTTGGTTCCCCTGCGGGAGAGGGGCTTGAGGATATACCACTACTTGGACGAGTGGAAGAAACAATGACTATCACAGACGATCCTGCTGATGGGAGTAATGCAGAGGAGTCTTCACTGGTGGACAGTTCCGGAAAACCTCTCCAAGCCTCGTCACCTGGGCTCCCTTCCTTGGATCACAATTACGTCCGATGCAAGCGGGCAGGACTGGGGAGCCCATTGCGGGGAAACCAGAATACAGGGGAGATGGTCATGTTCCACCCAGGGAGTGGTATCCACTCCTACACCTAGACAACAGGGCAGCTGTCGCTTATCTGCAGAGGCAGGGAGGCACTCGCAGCAGGTCACTCCTCAAGGAGGTAGAGCCGATCATGCTCTGGGCAGAGAAGAACCTCCTGGACCTCAGACCGATGTATCTGCCGGGCAGGTTGAACACGGAAGCAGACACATTATCCAGAAACTTCCTGGACAACGAGTGGGCTCTCCACCCCCACGTCTTCCTTCAGATTGCCAACATATGGGATCCCCCTCAGGTAGACCTGTTTGCCTCCCCAAAGAACGCCAAGCTGGACAGATTCTTCTCTCGGCTGCCACATCCACAAACCGAGGCAGTAGATGCCCTGTCATGCCCCTGGAGGTTCACCACGGCATATGCCTTTCCTCCGAGGCCATTAATATCCAAATTCCTCCTGAGGCTCCTCAGGGAGTCAGTCCAGGTGGTGGCAGTACTTCCGCATTGGCCAAAGAGACCCTGGTTTCCTCTAGCCATGCGCCTCAGTGTGGGCTCTCCAATCAAGATCCCTCCTTTCCCTCAACTTCTGTTGCAGGGCAGTCTAGTTCATACAAACCCTCAGAAGTTGAGTCTTCGAATCTGGAGGTTGAGAGGCGAAGGTTCGAGTCCCTAGGGTGTTCCCCAGGAGTCATATCAACCCTTCTAAAAGCTAGGAAGCCTGCAACTAATGCCATATATTCAAGAATATGGGACAAGTTCTTGTCATTTGCTTCCGGAAATGGATTTGATCCAATCCTTCCCTCTACATCTCATGTTCTAGGATTCCTTCAGACAGGACATGATCTGGGACTTGGTCTGAGCTCCCTCAAAGTGCAGGTAGCAGCAATCTCTGCCGGAAAAAATAAGAGATGGGAGGAGGATCCTTTAGTAGTCACTTTCCTCAGAGGTGTATTGAAGATTTGCCCACCTGTCAGACGATCATTTCCTAAGTGGAATCTGTCCCTGGTCCTGGAAGTTCTATCTAACCATCCCTTTGCTCTAGTGGAACAAGTAACAATATGGAACCTGACACTAAAAACTGCTTTTCTGCTAGCCATTACATCTGGCAGAAGGATCTCGGAACTTCACTCTTTAGGGATAGGTGACAACCACATCCCCTTCTTCCCCGACAGAGTGGAACTTCGCCCCCTTCGGGGGCTCACACCAAAGGTCGCTACTCCAAGCCACCTGTTGGAACCCTGGGCACTACCAGTGTTTACAGACACGGATTCAGAGTCTTGTCACGATCTGGACGTATCCGGAGTGCTCAGGGTCTACCTAGAAGCCTCCGGCCCCTTCAGAAATTCTGAGAGACTTTTCATCGTACCGTTCGGTAAATACAGGTGCAAAGAAGCTTCCATCAGAACTCTGGCATCTTGGGTTGTAAAGTTAATCCAGAAAGGCCTACAGATTGTAGAATATGGAGCCTCCATCCCGAGTGAATGCTCATTCTACAAGGGCAGTCTCTGTGTCCTGGGCAGCAAGGGCTAATGTTTCGTTGGAGACGGTGTGCAGGACCGCCACCTGGTCTTCTCACCATACGTTCCTCAGACACTACCATATTGATCTAGGAGCTCTCACGACTGTTGAGTTCGGAAGAAGGGCAGTTCAGGCTGCTATGTCCTCTTCTAATTAAACATTTATTGTTAAGCATTATCCCACCCGTATCAGCTAGTTATTTATCACAGGTATGCTGCCATGGAGGCACCAGGAAAACTGAAAACTGTATCATACTTACCAGTAATTTTCCTTTCCTGGTGCCTATCCATGGCAGCATATGCTCCCACCCTCTGTATTCTATATTACAGAGAATTTTCGGGGAGGGTCTATGCCTTTAATTTATGCTATTCACTAGTCCTGAAGGAGGAGATGAGGCGGAGCTCTATCACAGGTATGCTGCCATGGATAGGCACCGGGAAAGGAAAATTACTGGAAAGTATGATACAATTTTCCTTTTTTTTTTTTTGTCATTATTCAATCACTTGGGGGAAAAAAAATTAATATATTCAATGGGCTCAATATGCCTCTCAGCAAATAGATTGGGGTGTCTACTTTCAAAAATGGGGTCATTTGGGGGGGTTTTGTGCCATCTTGGCATTTTATGGCCTTCAAAACTGTGATAGGTAGTGATGAGTGAAATAAATTTTCGCCCTTAGAAATCCTGAAGGCGGTGATTGGATTTGGGGGGCCCCGTATGCTGCTAGGCTCCCAAAAAGTCCCACACATGTGGTATCCCCATACTCAGAAGCAGCAAAATGTATTTTGGGGTGCAATTCCACATATAATCATGGCATGTGTGAGCAATATATCATTTAGTGACAACTTTTTGTAAAAAAAAATATTTTTTTGTCATTCAATCACTTGGGACAAAAAAAAATATTCAATGGGCTCAACATGCCTCTCAGCAATTTCCTTGGGGTGTCTACTTTCCAAAATGGGGTCATTTTGGGGGGTTTTGTACTGCCCTGCCATTTTAACACCTCAAGAAATGAGGCAGTCATAAATTAAAAGCTGTGTAAATTCCAGAAATTTTTTGCGCAAACTAATAAATATATACGCTTATTTACTTTTTTTTTTACTAAAGACATGTGGCTGAATAAATTTTGGCCTAAATGTATGACTAAAATTTAGTTTATTCGATTTTTCTTATAACAAAAATTAGAAAAACTGAAAATGTATTACCAAATACCGTAATTTTCCTTTCCTGATAGACTCCATGGCAGCCTACGTGTGGGTTAACCCCGCCTCTTCTCCAATGCTATAGGACCCCATACCCATAAAAGTAAGCTCACCTCTCAGCACTGTGTTCCGTAACTAGCCGACTCTTGGACACTTACTTTCTTTCATTCATATTTTCTTTCAGGGTGGGAACTCCGTCTGCCATGGAGTCTATCAGGAAAGGAAAATTACGGTAAGTTTTTGGTAATAAATTTTCAGTTTTCCTGACTGACTCCATGGCAGCCTACGTGTGGGAAATAACTAGCCAGACCACACGGGTGGGTATGCTGAACAGAAAAGCTTTAATTTGTCCTGTCAACCGACAGGATTCTTAACCCAAAATTAACAGACGACAATGATGCCGGTTCAATGCAGTAATGGGCCATAAATGTATTGATAGAGGCCCACGAGGCCGCTTTACAAATGACATCTGGAGCCACATGTTGGGCTGCCGCCCAGGATGCTGCCATCCCTCTGGTGGAGTGTGCCGTCACCGCCTGTGGAGGAGCCAAGCCCTTAGCCCTGTATGCTTGCTGGATCGTTTGAACGATCCATGATGCAATTGTTCTGGTTGATGCTTTCTTCCCTCTGTTGTTTCCAGAATGTAGAACAAACAGATGATTAGATCGTCTGAAGGAAGAAGTAACTTGTAGATACTCTTTTAGGATTTCACCCATATCCAGGGGATGAATTTCACTGGAATCTGGAGTCTTAAATGTAGGTAGAACAATTTCTTGGTTTTCGTGAAATACCGAAGACACCTTTGGATTTGAACCCAACATGGGTATAAGGACTACTCGATCCGGAAAAAATCTTAGAAAAGGTTCTTCATGACCTAGAGACCTGATCTCAGAGACCCTCTTAGCCGAGGTGATGGCTACTAAGAAGGCTACTTTTGCTGAAAAGTCCTTAATGGAGGACGGGGAGGGGCCCGACATACTGAGTCCAGTCAGAGAATCTAGAACGAGTGGAAGATCCCACTTGGCAAATCTTGGTTTTCTTTGGGGCTTAATTCTTGATGCCCCCCGAAAGAATTGTCTGACTAAGGGATGGACTGCCCATGAGACTCCAGAGAAGGCTGACAAGGCCGAAACTTGTACTCTTGGAGAGCTAACAGATTAAGGGTAAGTCTAGTCTGGTTTGCAGAAAACTAAGAACATCCTGAACTCCTGTTAGCGGAGGAGAACTCAACAAATTTGGCCCAGATGTTGGTACTTGCTCTTCTTGAGCTCAACAGTGTAGACATCACTCTAGAGGCGCAACCGAGGGATTCCAGCCTCTCCCTCTCAAGAACCAGACCGTCAGTCTCATCAGTGCCGGACAAGGGTGTAGGAGTGACCCTTGAGAGAGAAGGTCCGGCCTGAGAGGAAGAGGTACCGGGTCCCGGTAGCTCAGTTGGATCAGGAGGGGAAACTAAGGCCTGTTTGGCCAGTAAGGAGCCACTACTGTTACTTCGGCTGATTCCGCTTGAAGTCTCCTCAGGAACTTGAGGATTATCGGGATCGGGGGAAAAGCGTATGCCCGCCTGAACCTCCATCTGTCCATCAGGGCATCCGTTCCGACTGCCTGGCTGCAACGGCCCCGAGAATAGAACTTCACTGTTTTGTGATTGTAGGGGGAAGCGAATAGGTCCACTTCGGGATTGACTCCCAGAGACAGAATCCAGTTGAAGGACTGTACATGGAGCACTCGTTGTTGTCTAGACGAGTTCGAGAGAGGAAATCCGCCTGTGAGTTCTGAACTCCCGGAATAAAAACTGCTAATATGTTGGCCAGATTTTTCTGGGCCCAAGTCATGATGAGCTCGACTTCTAACAGGAGTGTGGAACTCCGTGTCCCCCCTTGTTGCTTCACATATGACACTGCTGTGGTGTTGTCCATCCTGATCAACACCGATTCTCCTCTCAGACACAGAGAAAAGGATTGGAGGGCACACCAAGCTGCCCGGAGCTCTAGGACATTTGAGCCTGGGTTGCGGAGGCGAGCGTCCCACCTGCCCTGAGCAAGGTTCTAGCCACAGAGAGCCCCCCAGCCGGAACCGCTGGCATCGGTCGTAATTGTGACCCAGGAGATGGGGGCAATGGAGTGACAGTTTAGCAAATTCTTGAGTTGGAGCCACCAGAAGAGGCTGTTTCTCATTTTTGCGGATATGTGGATGAGTTGACTCTTGTCCCCTGACTTCCACTGCCGGAGGAACCCTGACTGAAAAGGGCGTAACCTCCATAGAGCCCATTTGACCATGGGGGTCGTGGAGACTATTGTGCCGATAATTCTTAGGCATTGTGATGCTTTCAGATGAGGAGCATCCAGAGCACGAGAAATCCTCTTCCGAATCACCGGAATCTTCTCTGCCGGCAGGGAGATGGTGTTCTACACTGTGTTGAACTGAGCCCCTAAGTAAATTAAGTTTTGGGCTGGATCCAGGTGGCTTTTTTCTAAGTTTAGAAGCCATCCAAAGCTGGAAAGGGTTGAGATCACTTGTTCTCTGTGCACCAGGAGCTGTTCTCTGTTTTGAGACAGAACTAGGAGATCGTCTAAATAATGGTAAAGACGCACACCTTTTAGCCTGATGAGGGCCACTACGGCCAAGAGGACCTTGGTGAAAACTCGAGGAGACGTTGTCAAGCCGAACGGTAGGCAGATGAATTGAAGATGTTCCTGCCCGATATGGAACCGGAGGTACTTTAAAAAGTCCTTTGCTACTGGCACGTGGAAATAGGCATCTTTCAGGTCTATCGAAATCATCCAGTCGCCTGGTTGAATGGCTTGCTGGATTGTTGACAGAGTCTCCATTTTGAATTTTCCGTGCCTTATGAACTTGTTCAGGTACGTCAGATCTATTACCGGGCGCCAGGCACCGCTTTTCTTTTGGACTAAGAAAAGGGGGGAGTACACACCCTGGAACTGCTCTTCCTCTGGGACACGCACTACTGCTCCCTGGGTTTTCAGCAGGTCTATGTAGGACAGTAAGGCCTGTTTTTGTTCTGCCGTACTTGGAAGTAGGGTTGAGATAAACCTGGGGGGAGGAATGCTGGAGAAGGACCATGCGTGACCTGACGATACTGTCTTGACTACCCAGAAGTCTGAGATTGAGGCCACCCACACGTGCCGGAAGAGGAGCAGACGTGCCCCTACCCGACCCGCCTGGGCGGGCAAAATCTCAAAAGGATTTAGCCTGATCGCGACCACTGGACGCTTGGCTCTTTGCTGGCTTGCGAAAGGACGTTTGGCCTCTACTCCAGTTTCTTCTGAAGTCCCGGCTGGGTCTATAGGAGCGTGCTTCCCTCGAGCACTCCGGACTGCGCCTTCTGAACTGGGGCTTCCTTCGATTCTGTGGACACTTGTCCTGTGGAAGAAAGCCAGATTTTCCGCCTGTGGCCTTAGCTATGGCATCATCTAGTTTGTTACCAAACAGTGATGATCCTTCGAAAGGAATCTTGCACCATGTTTGTTTAGAAGAAGGATCAGCTTGCCAAGGGCGCAGCCATAGGGCTCGTTTAGCTGTAACTGAGGATAGCATAATCCTGGACAGTAGACGGATCAGATCAACCGATGCTTCTCCTAAGAAGGCCACTGCTAGTTTTAGCTCTGCTGCTGCTGAGTTACTGGCCAGTTCTTCTGAAACGCCTTTGAGAAAGGAATCTACGTTTTCTGTCCATGCCTCCATAGCCTTAGACACGGCTGCCAAGGCTAGGGCGGGTTTACAAGCTGTCCCAGCAAGACCGTAAATTCTTTTAAAGGTCCTGATCCATTCTTCTATCAAGACTGTCTTTAAAGGAGACTGCGTCTTCTAGAGGGAGCGTGACGTGCTTAGCCAGACGCATTACCACTGCGTCCACAAGAGGAATATTCTCCAGGTATTTTACCTCGTCTGCCTTGAAAGGATACATTCTGGAGGCTTTATTCGCCATCGAGGACTTCCTGTCCACTTTGCTCCACTCCTCGTCGAAAATGCCCTTTAGTTCGGCTAAAAGCGGAAAACTTGGGCGCTCTTTCCCCAGGCGCTTGAAAAAAAAATTCTGTTTAGTAGGGGGAGTAAATGGGTCCTCCCACATAAGGGCCTCTTTGACTGCCTTGATAAGCGGAATAGCTTGAGAGAAATCAAATTCCACACTCTCTTCATCACTCTCTAATTCTCCTTCCGAGGGAAGAGGCGAGGATGCGTAGGGCTGGGAAGGACCTGGAACTTCACGGACCACATCAGCCGGGGAGCCAGATTGAATAGTGCTGGACTCGCTTTGTGTGTGGGAAGCATCCATCTCCTTAAGAGAACGTTGCACCACCTGTTTTACTAGAGACTCGATCCGTTGGTCTTCTGTCTTTTTCCCCAACCGCATGGGCATAGCAATGGCTGCATAATGATTTGCCCTCTGGGACTCGTGAGCCGCATCCCCAGCAGGCTCTCCGATCAGAATAACTGTCCTGGCGGTGGGAGCGGTGTCTGGAGGAGGAATGGGAACTTCTCCTCTGGTGGTGAGATGCAGACGGGGAATCACGTCTGTGTTTTGATTTTGATGTTGACGCATGCTGCGGCGTGGCAAGGTCTGTGTCAAATTGAAGATCTGCGGAAGGGCTAAAGCGAAAAAAAGGGGAATTGGGGGGAGAGAGACAAGCCGTCAAGCAACATTACTTGCGACTAAACCCCAAGCCCTCCCCTCTCCCACACATACCTTGTGCGTGAGGGCTGGCCACATGTAAGCGGTGAATGGTCCATACTTCTGGACTAAGCATCACACTAGGACAGGACTGGTAAAGAAACCTATAGTCATACAATGAAATAATGAATACCTTGCCCTTTAAGAAGACATTTTACAAATGATGAACAAATGTGCAAAATAACAACCAGGAAAGAGAGAGAGCAAAATGACAGAGCCTATTTTGAAACTTCATTACAAACAAGTTAGCCATGAAGACACTGACCTGAACTCAGAAGCTAAAAAAATAGTCTCTGCTCGCCTGTCAGGGGAGATCCCAAATGACACAGGCGAGCAGCAGCTTTAAATTCCCCTCCTGCCGTGACGTCACCGCTGACCGTACCGCGTGCCTGCGCGGTGGAAAGGCTCTCATCTGCGCCTGTGTGGCCGCCGAGAGAAGCGCTGAACCGTGCATGCGCGAACCAAGCCTCACTCTGAGAGCGGACACCGCACATGCGCGAACAGCGGCAGCGCCCGAGATTCGGATCATCGCTGTGAGCTGGGACGCAGAGCGTTCCAGCCGCCATAGTGGAGCAGCATGGGGCATAGGACGGAAAAAGACAGACGCAAACAAATAATACAGATGCGACTGCCATGGAAAAAAGTTGCAGACCTTGCCAGCTGAGGACATCCCGATGCTCTGGGCACACTGCAGCAGCATCCCACCACAGGAATATGGTTGCTGTAAGCTCTCCACCCGCCCATGGCTGGGCTCCGAGCTGCACCTCATAGAAGTGTGCCATCCATCCATCTATCCATCCGGAAATCCGCACGGACGTGCATGCTTTAGGTCCATTGGAGGAGGACAAAAAAGGAACACAGTGCTGAGAGGTGAGCTTACTTTTATGGGTATGGGGTCCTATAGCATTGGAGAGGAGGCGGGGTTAACCCACACGTAGGCTGCCATGGAGTCCGTCAGGAAATATCTTTTTTTTTTTTTCAAATTTTTCGGTCTTTTTCCGTTTTATATCGCAAAAAATAAAAATTGCAGAGGCAATCAAATACCATCAAAAGAAAGCTCTGTTTGTGGGAAGAAAAGGATGCAAATTTTGTTTGGTTACAACATTGCATGACCTTGCAATTACCAGTTAAAGCAGCGCAGTGCCAAATTGTAAAAACACTTTGGGTCCTTAAGCTGCATAATGGTCTGGGTCTTAAGTGGTTAAAGATGCACAATAAGGAGGCACTTGAAGAAAGATGGGCTGCATGGTTGAGTCGCCAGAAGAAAGCCATTACCACGAAAATGCCACAAAGTATCCCGCTTACAATACGCCAAACAGCACAGAGACAAGCCTCAAACCTTCTGGCACAAAGTCATTTGCAGTGATGAGACCAAAATTGGGCTTTTTGGCCACAACCATAAATGCTACATTTGGAGAGGAGTCAACAAGGCCTATGATGAAAGGTACGGAGATGGATCGCTGATGTTTTGGGGATGTGTGAGCTACAAAGGCACAGGAAATTTGGTCAAAATTGTTGACAAGATGAATGCAGTATGTTATCAAAAAATACTGGAGGAACATTTGCATTCATCAGCCAGGAAGCTGCGCATGGAACGTACTTTGACATTCCAACATGGCAAAGATCCAAAACACAAAGCCAAGTCAACCTGTCATTGGGCCACTCTGGGGAGATCTCAAACGTGCAGTTTATGGAAGACAGCCCAAGAATTTACAGGAATTTACAGGAACTGGAGGCTTTTTGCCAAGAGGAAAGGGCAGCTTTACCATCTGAAAAGATAAAGAGCCTCAGTCACAAATACCACAAAAGACTTCAAGCTGTCATTGATGTTAAAGGGGGCAATACACGGTATTAAGAACTGTAAACTTTTGATCAGGGTCATTTGGGTCGTTTCTGTTGCTATTATGATTTAAAAAGAGTAAACACAGTTGATTGATAATAAATGGCTTCAGCCAAACACTAACCATGAGTGAAAAAAGTTTTTGTGTCATCATTCATATTCTCTGAAAAATGGGCAAGAAATCATAAATTCTCCCAGGGTATGTAAACGTATGTACATACAGACACATATGTGTACACACACACACACACACACACACACACACACACACACATACATACACACATACATATATACAGCCCTTTAAAAAGTTGTAGTACAGTACATTCCATCACACAGCCGGGTACTGCACTGTAGGAGGAAACAGAGAGCACAGGACACACTCCTCCCTTTAGGCTCTGTTCACACCTAGGCGTTTATGGGGCGTTTTTCTGCTGTAAGCCTCAGCTCTAAAAATGCCCAACAAATCCCATTAATTTCAATAGCCCCTGTTCACATCTGAGCGTTTTGTCATCTAAAACAAAACACCTGAAGCTCAAAGTACAGGATTTTTTTGGGCAGATTACAGGTGTTTTCTGCTTTTTACATTGTTGACCTTTTGACCGGTATAAAATTGCGACAAAAATCGTGCAACTTTATGCCTGAAAACAAAACGCCTAGGTGTGAACAGAGCGTAACTTTCACTTTGCTGAGTCTGAATGTCGATGTACAGTTCAACTGGGAATTGGAGCTTGGGCTCATCTGCCAGCCTTTCTCTACCAGGATCCCATGGCACCCCTAAGGACCTCTGGCAGCAACCCAGGGTGCTTCAGAACCCCGGTTGAGAAAGGCTGCCCTAGACTGTTTATTGAACTGGAGTGAGTGGACTGTTGCTGTGTGCCTGGCTGACTCTGTATTGTTTTGGGAAATAACCTGTTAAATCTACAGTGGCCCCTTTCGGGAGTGGTACTACAAAAGGATAGACTCACCTGTGAACCTGTTACATGTGCCTCCCAAAAGTTGCCAGTAGCAACCCACAGGAGGATCAAGTACTGGGGTACCGTGCAGATTGTATTGACAATGCACAATATGATTACCGTGCAGAAATGCTGCAAGTGCAAAGTTTGCTTGGCAAGATTGGCTGTAGGGGAGAGGGACATTTTCCAATGAACAGCAAAGGATTAACAGAAACAGGGAAGGAACAGGGAAGTATGGAGCTGTTGATGCCAGAATGACCAGAAGCAGAGGGGCGAGCTGCCACACGGGTGCAGATGTTGGAGAGGTAGGAGGTCGCAAGTGGAAAGAGAGGAATGGCACACATTTGAGTTTTCGGCTTACAAAATGGGGCGCAATGCCTGGGCACCTATACTGACTGGAAGAGCGGGAGCTACTGAAAGATACTAGTGTGCTCTGGATGCTTCGCCTTGGGCACCGTCTGGGGAGTCGAACACCTGTGTTTAGCATGTGGCAACTGAAGGAAGCCTACAGTGGTGATAGGGTTGCCAACTTTTGTTCAAGTCAAACCCGAACACTTTAGCGGCGCACAGATTTTTTTTTTTACTTGTATAAACTGTTTGTTAGCCTTAGACGCTGAGAAGGCTTTCGATCGTTTAGATTTGAAGTTTATGGCAGCGTCTTTGGAACAAATAGGACTCCCAGGAGAATTTATACAGAAAATAATGGCCCTTTATACAGCTCCGTCAGCAAGAATAAAGGTTAATGGGACATTATCCCCACCTGTTGAAATTTAGAATGGGACACGCCAGGGCTGCCCGCTGTCACCATATTTGTATATCCTGGCCATGGAACACCTGACGGTTGCTCTTCGGTCAAATTGTTCAATTCAGGGGGTTCAGGTGGGCAATAACTCTTATAAACAGAGTATCTTCGCAGATGATTTACTTTTATATGTATCTAATTCAAAAATAGCTTTTCCGAATATTCTCTATGAATTGGAACAATTTGGCCTTTATAGCAATTTTAAAGTAAATGTCGCAAAATCTCAATGTCTCAATATTACGTTATCAGTAATAGATGAGGAAACGCTAGAAAATAACTTTCTCTTTCAGTGGGAATCACAAGCTCTCAAATATTTAGGAGTGAATATCACCTTGGTAGAAGAAAAAATGTATGAGTTTAATTATCTCCCTTTACTAAATTCTACAATTAATAGATTGCAGCTTTTGGCTAAAAGGAAACACTCTTGGCTAGGGAGAATGACAATATACAAGATGGATATTTTGCCACGTTTCCTATATTTATACCAAACACTGCCTATAGCTCTACCACTGGCTTTCTTTCGATCTTTAAGATCGAGTTTACTTCGCTATCTTTGGCGGAATTCATCGGCAAAATTGCAATATGATATTCTGGTAAAGCGGAAGACAGAGGGGGGAGCAGGATTACTGCAGATGGAACTATATTATACAGCCGCAGTGCTGGCTAGAATACTGGATTGGTTCCACTGTGGGAGTACAAAACTATGGGTATCCATAGAACAGCAAATAATAGAACTCCCGCTGGTCTCTCTTCCGTGGACTTTACTGAAATTGCATTTTTTGGAACAAACACCTCCACCTTTGACCCAGTCCTTATTGAAAGTCTGGGATAGGACGGTAAGAAGGTGGGTGTTTCTTCAATACCAGGTCCATTAACCTCAATAATGGGTAACCCAGATTTTCCACCTGCTTTACCAGATAGGTTTTTAAAATGGATAAGGCAGACTCCCTCTCCGATTATACAAGCTTTGTCATCAAAATTACTCCAGACACTTAGCATGATAATGAACAATGAACGCAGATATGCTGGTCAGTGGTTTCATTATCTTCAGCTTCAACATTATTACAGTCATCTATCTAAAAGCACTCCATTACACAGGGACTTAACACCATTCGAGTCCCTATGTAATGGGACGACAGGTTGTTCTAACACCATCTCCACGATATATGATATACTGCTGTCATACGCTACCCCAACTAGCCCCTACTACATCAGAGATTGGGAGAGAGAATTGGGCTATTCAATTTCTGTAGAAGATTGGAAGAAAGCTTATGTGTTAACTTTTAAATCTAGCTCAGCGACTTTTATACAAGAAAATAATTATAAAATATTAACTAGATGGTATAGATGTCCGGCAAGGTTACATAGAATTTCCCAGATTTATCCTGAGGAATGCTGGCGATGTGGAGGAGATGTGGGTTCAATGATCCATATCTGGTGGACATGTCCCCAGATTAAAGAATTTGGGGATTTTGTATTCCAGATCTGCTCCTGTGTCACTGGGGTATCTTATCATAAATACCCAGAAATAGCCTTACCATCCATATATCCAGGGGCTCTGAGAAAGGTTACAAAGGGATTGTTTCCTAATCTAATATCTGCCGCACGAATAATCATACCCAGATACTGGAATACAAGAGTTGCCCCCACTATCCAAGAGTGGGTGGCTGAAATTAACCGGATAAAAAGAATGGAGGAAATAACAGCAAGTAATCAGGGACACTATCATAAGTTTATGGAAAGGTTGTCACCGTGGATCGAGTTCCTAAACTCGGAGACTTTGAAGCCTCATACACACGACCGGTTTTCTCGTCAAACGACAAGAAAACAGTTGGGAGAGCTTTCTTGCCGAGAAAACCGTTCGTGTGTATGGTTTCTCGTTGAGAAAACTGCCGGGAATCTCGACGAAAAAAATAGAGCACCTGCTCTCTATTTTCTCGTCGGGATTCTCGTCGGCCTGTTTTGCGACGAGAAAACCGTTTGTGTGTATGCTTTTCCGAATCTTAAAAAATCGTGCATGCTCAGAATCAAGTATGAGACAGGAGCGCTTCTTCTGGTAAAACTAGCGTTCGTAATTGAGATAGCACATTCGTCATGCTGTAAATTATTGCATTGTTTAAATGTTGCGCATTTAAATCTTCTTTAGAATTGGTACAATAATGAAAAATAATGAACTTGTTTTGCTGCTGATATTCACACAGAGCTCTGACTAACTATTTTAAAAATTTTTCATGCTGATCTCATGAATATTTTGTTATATTATATAGAGCAAGATCTCCTTAATATTTATATATTTTTCATTTGTAATACATATCTTCATTTTAAATGATTATTTAATTTCTAGTGATATCCATGATTACAATTTTAATTTTGTTGTGTCAAGTTTACCAAAATAATTTTATTATCTTGTATTTTTGGACCTTCAAGGAGATTGTTTTGTCACTTTTTTTTTTTTGGAAATGTATCTGCCTACTCCCAAGCTAATTTTTTTTGTTTTTGAAAAACACATAGTCAAGTATTAACTGTAAAATAAAAAACATTTATTCTGGTATATAACAAAAAAAATAGAAGGCAGCGCTTGAGAACCTGTTGACATTTGTGCATCCTTGGGACCCCAGAGCACACATCAACCCTGTGTGGACAATAAAATTGGGAGCTTGAGAAGCACATGAGTTGTGAGCACAATCTGATCCTGGACTCCCAGAGGTCAGGAACAGCAGCAGGTGATATACATGTCCAAAGTTTTTGGTACTAGAACAGGCTGCCTTCTGTCAGACCACATTGAAGCAAGGCCATCACTTCCTAGTCTTCTTGGCAGCCTTCCCTGCAGCCTTCCTTTTGCGTGTGTCAGGAGGAGGAGGAGAAGGAGGTGGAGGAGAAGAAGAAGGTGGAGGAGGAGGTTGAGGTTGCGAAAGCTGGGCGACCTCACACATGGCCGTATTGGGGGTAATTCTCCCCATCACCCCCTTGTTCATTAAGTTGATCAGCAGGGGCTCACATAGAAGGCGTTGTTGCATGCTCATACTTTGGAATTTGGCCCCAACTAGGCCGGCAATGGCCTCTTCGGTGGGTGTTGGCTCCTGGAGGGTGGCATGTGCCTCTCTAATTGGGGCCATTGCTGCCTCGCTTGTGCTCCTCTCCCTCCTGGTTCTTCTTGTAAGGCGGATGGGAGGTGTCACGTCTCTGGTGTGAGGCCGGATTGCTGAGAGGGCGCCCCTTGCGGCTAAGTGCACCACACCCCTGGAGATGAGACAGGGAGTGCAGGGCCCAAAGGTGCACGGATTGCCGGTACTGCTGCTGACTGGGCCGATGCAGGCAGAAGGTAGCTGGGGTGTGCTGGGAGAACAGATTTAGTAGCCGTGCAAGGAAAGGTTCTGGTGTGGAGCAGTAGGTAAACCACGAACAGAGTCTGGAGCCAGGCCAGGGGTCAAACACAGGAATCAGTCCGAGAGTAATCACAGGAACAAGCCGGGTCATGCACGGGAGCAGAAGATAATGGAGTAGTCAGCCAAGCCGGGGTCAGATACGAGGAGACAGGCAGGGTCACAGGTCTAGATACAAGCCAAGGGTCAAGCCGGGGATTCAGGATAAGCAGGATACAGGAGACACAGGAGATACAGGAAGCTGATGATAATCCTGCAACCTGTGTGCGGCAGTGACAGGCTTAAGTCTGCGTGCGCCTGTGCGCGCCGCGGCGCATCTGCGTGCGCCTGTGCGCGCCGTGGCGCATCTGCATGCGCGCATAAGCATAGGAATGAGTCTGGCGCGGCCATGATGAACACTGGCAGGAATGCCAATAACTCGGCCATTTTCAGCTCATGACTGTTGCAAATTGAATGTAAATCAATAGAACAGACTATCATTATGACCCCAGCAGTTTTCAATCTTCTCCCCCAATTTTTGGCCCACTACTGTCTATTGATATTTAGAACACTTTTTGTTCAAATTCTTTTTTGATTTCCATATTAACATTTTTTTTTGCTGCATTAATTTTATCACAATAAATGTTTACAAAATACTATACCTGGCTCCAGATGTCCAAATCGGGTTCTTCCAAGGTGGCAGCCTCCTCTTGCTCCAGAGAAGGCTCAGGTTTGCTGCAGGGAAGTCTGGGGGGAAGACTGGACAGTGATGACCTTGACGCAAGGTGGTCATCCAGAAAGGACATCCTGCTGTAGTACCACAAATTCGGGACATATACATCTTTTGCTGCTGCTCCTGATCTCTGAGAAGCCAGGACCTTAAAGCGCTCAGTCCTGTATGTGCCTCTCAAGCACCCAATTTTACTATCCACCTGTTGTGTGGTTGCTGAGGGTACCCTGGTATGCAAAAATTGGGAGCAGGCTCTCCAGCGCTGCTTTCCTTACACCTTTCTTCCTGTGAATGGGGTTTTTGGTCTCCTTACCTGGTCAATAAATTCCCCCCAAAAAGATTTTTCTATGAAAGTATTCATTTTGTCTTCAAGACAAAATCAAGACAAAAATAGTAATGTCAGTCACAGTCTAAACTAAAGAAAATCTTTATCCCCATATATATCTTCAAACAATCTCGAGGCAGTATAGGCCACCGATTTAACAAAGTATAAAAATCATACCTTCGGTCTGACGTCCGTCACTTTTCCTCCTCTATTCGCACACAGAACATAGTAACGTCACATGTGTGTTTTGCTTTATATATACTACGCATGCGTGAAACTCCGCACACGTCGCCCGCCCATGACGTTCACATTATCAACTTTTCCCCGCCCCTTCTCTTTCGACGCGCAGATGATATGGCGGAGTCACAGCGGGTTTCTGGTAATTCATCAAATAACGATGATGAGACAAGCCCGGACCGTGAAACGTCACGATCAAGGAGGAGATTCAAGGCATCTAATATGTCTTTCGCAGAGATGGCGGACATATTCGTAAAGTCGGATTATGATGCAATGCATGGGCCCTATACCCACCCTAATCTAAGGAAGTCCAAAATCATGAAGAAAGTAGTGAAAAGTCTGAAGAAGAATTTCTGGGTGAAAAGATCAAAGGAACAGCTTAGAAAGAGGTGGTCTGACCTCAAACTGAGGGAGCCGGAGCAGTTAAGGAGTATTAAGAGAATACTAGAAAAAAAGTAACTACTTGTCGTGTGTTCCTATTATTGTATTTCATAACTTTTATGTTGCTTTTTACTCGCCAAATTTAGTGGGCCCAGTAATCGGACGTTACAGACACATCGTTCACCCACTACATACGATGTTTGGAGAAGATACAGGGTTAAAAAGATTTATAGACATGCCTGTTTTTATTCCATAAATGTATATACATTGTTGTCTAGATGATGTGTTTGGAACTAGAATGAAATGCAAACTTGAATCAGTGTAAAGGAGAGGACACTCAGCAGCTGTTTACATATCTGCACTCTGGAGCACTATAGTGTGGCCCAACAGAACAACCTTTTTTGGGTGCCCCACACAGGTGCTTCAGTGTATTCTTGGGGTGTCTCCATGTATAAAACTTCTCATAAAAAGGTGAATAGTCAAGATTAGTTTATTTTTAAATAATGTCTTCAGTTTGTAACTCTGCCCAAACAGACACTTGTACCCCACTTCCAAGCAATGTATCATGTTCCTATTTTTTTTTTAAATATATCTGTGTGCTAAGTATACCTTTTTGTTTCATTCTCATAGGGGAGAGAAGACTGGGAGGACACCACTCCAGGGAGCACAGGAACCCCACACCTCAGAGAGAACACCAACCTCACCAAGAACCCCAACCTGAGGATGTGGAGGAAGGAGAAGTGGAGGAAGGAGAAGTGGATGACGTGGTGGAACTTGTCACCACAACAGGTCAGTGTCTATCACCACAGCTTTAGGTAAGAGATGTAGGCCTGCAGAGTTATAATACCTTTTATGTTTATTTTTTAGGGGATGAAAATGTTGTTGAGAAAGAAAGTCCTCGTTTCTCTAGCGATAGTGCCCAAAGAATCATCCAGCAAGTTATGGAGAGTAGTAGTGAACTGGACAGAATGAAGAAAAGGATGAATGTTATGGAGCAAACATTTAAGGACATCATTGATGTTTTGGGGCGAATTGAATGAAGCACAAAACCCCCCTTTTTCTAGTTTTCTATAATTTCAAAAAAATTGTTGCACTTTTAAAACAAAGCCAAAATTTGAAGATGCACACAGTGTGTCAACATGTGCCATCTGCCATCAGGGGATATCCATGTACGGGTTTTGTGGGTGAAACCCCTTCCTCGCATCTCAAGTAGGTGAAAGGAAGAAGGGGTTGCACCCCCAAAACACGTCCACTAATCACCCACGATGGCAGATAGCACATGTTGACAATAGGGATCAGGAGGGAAATAACCCTTTTTAAAAACCCTCAAAATTGTGTGCATCTTCAAATTTTGGCTTGTTCAGGGGTGACACCCCATATTATGAAGGGCAGATAGAGACATTGTTACTAAAATAGAATGTCTGATATTGCCGAGAGGTTTACAATGTTGTATTTTGTTGTATGGTAATGAGAGTTTTTTGTATTTTCTTACCAAAAAAAAAAAGGCCTGTTTATGGCCAACCAAAAAAATTTTTTATATTTTATAACACCAAAAATGTTAGATTTACCATGTGTGAATGTGCACAGAGTAAAATTTTTGAACAACAAAGTGTAGCTTCTTTATCAAATCCGCTATAACCTTTTTTGTGTATATTTTTGGTGTTACCAGTGAAATGGTTGGTATTTACTAAAGGAAAATACACTTGGCACTACAAGTGCACTAAGAAAAACTAGGACACAGCTAAAAAAACACAAGCAATACATCCAAAAATCAGATTAAACAAGATTTTTTATTTTTTTTAATTAAGCATGGCCTGGCATAGGAATTGCCCCCCTACCAGTGAAATAGTCCACATATTTATGACGAACCTCACGGGCGTTTTGGGGGGGCAAGCCAGGACGGCCAGATTCTAGGCCCGGCAAGGTATTGTCACCTAAAAGTCCAGCCTCAGGCCCAATTGAAGCCATATAATTAGGTGATTTGATGCAAAGATAATTATGCAGCACGCAGCAACAGAAAACAATGTAGTTCAGTTTGTACTCCGCCAAGTTAATAGGTGTCATAAAAAGGCGCAACCGGCTGGCCATTATCCCGAAGGCATTCTCCACGACTCTTCGGCCCTGGCCAGCCGGTAGTTGAACACCCTCCTCTCCAGGGTCAGGGTCCTTTGGGGAAATGGCCTCATGAGATGCCGTCCAAGTCCAAAGGCTTCATCAGCCAAAAACGGGAGTCCTTCAACATTCTCTGCATCCGGTGGCAATGCAAGGTCGTCACTCTGGAGACGGAGGGCAAACTCCGTCTGGCTGAAGGCTCCCCCTTCGGACATCCGGCCATTCTTCCCCACATCCACATAGAGGAATTTATACTGTGCTGACACCACCGCCATCAGCACGATACTATGAAACCCCTTATAATTATAGAAATAGGACCCAGAACGGGGTGGTGGCACGATGCAGACGTGCTTCCCGTCGATGGCTCCACCGCAGTTGGGGATGTCCCACCGCGTGGCAAAATGGGAGGCCACAGTCTGCCATTCCTGCGGCGTGGAAGGAAGCTGTGGAGTCAAACAAGATAAAATATTAGTACTTTTGCACATAACATTGCAAGCAGATTATACAAAAATACATTCTTGCCCAACATCAGCAGAACTTTCAGTTTAATGTGTTTTTAAATACTAAAATAGAAGGCTCAAGTATCATATTCATCACCCCATCTGATGGCCCATTGTAAAAATATTTTGGGGGGGGCTAGATGAGTTTGTGAATCCCCAAAAAAAAGAGAAATAGACACTTGTAATCATTTTAGGGGATGTTTAGGGGGTTAAAGCACTACAATGGAGCTGACAAAATACATTGGGAAGTGACTAGGCTAGGTGTGTTTGGGCCCAGGATAGCATACTGGAGAGGTTGGTGAAGGAAAATATGCATGGAGGACAAAAAAGGGGCATTAAAAACTTACAGCATGCATGAGGACAAAGGGGATATTCCCAGCATATTACAATCATGGTAATTAGGGAAGGATGAAAGAAATACAATACATTAGCATACATGAAATACATAGAATGTGATGTTAAAGGAGAAAACTTACCCTAATATAGTCCTCCTGCAGGACTTGGATGATGGCAGAACAGGTGTCTGGGATTATGAGGCCCAGAGCCTGGGGGGAGATGCCTGTCGTGAACTTCAGGTCCTGCAGACTTCTCGCAGTCACCAGGTAGCGTAACGTGGCGATGAGCCTCTGCCCAGCACTGATGGCTTCCCGCATAACGGTGTCCTGCCTGGTGATGAGAAACAAGGAGAGAAGCGCCTCTAAGTGCAGTAGTGTTGACACAAGCTTTAATTGTAAATACACTGAATAAACTCACATTTTGTAGATAAATTACAGGCGTAGCAAGATGGGTAACAATCTGTCAGGATGACGGTCTCAGCAGTGGGTCACAAGGAAATCCTGGCTCTGCGGTGGATAGCAGGAGTGTCACTGAGGATGGAAGAGCCGGCTTCCGGGAAAAGCAATCCTGGAAAGTTCAGAGCGAGGCCTGGAGCGCATGGACAGCCAGACTGTGAGAGATGACGGTCGTCTGATCAGAACGTTCTAAACAGAACGCACTTAAGAACAGCAAGGCCTATGAAGAACGACCTGAAAATCAGAAACGAGCGGACAAGAACGCACTGTAAAACAGATAGGGCCTGACTACACGCCCTGAAAGACAAGATACAAACCCACAAGCACAAACTGAACCACAGAAAACGAACTGAAAGCACGAAGACTGAAAAGCGCGAATTGTCTTTTCCCAAACTTTCACTTCACACGCGGTAACACGAGATCAGCAAAAGCAGCCCAAGGGGTGGCGCCATTAAAATCAAACTTCCCCTTTATACTGCCATCGTACGTGCTGTACGTGACCGCGCTTTCCAATGACGAGATTTGGAATTGACAGTGTGTATGCAAGGAAAGCTTGACAAGAAGCTCGTCAAGCTTGACAAGAATCTCGTTGAGAAAAACAATGTGTTTTTTACGACGAGATTCTCGGTCGTGTGTACGAGGCTCTACCTGTGAAAATGAGTATGATGAGGATTTGACTGGGTTAGGTAGGCGTGGCATGGTGTGGTAGAGAGTCGGGAGGGGGCCTTCCAGAGGAATGTGTAGGTATGTCTAGGTATATATCTGTTTGTATTTATTTATTTTTGTTAGTTTTTTTTTTTCTGTTGTGTTTTTGGTTTTGTGTGTCTGGTCTGATATGATTCAGAACCACTTGATAGCACTAAGAAATTACTATGAAGTGTACCGGGGGTCTAAATTTAGGGGGATACACCTGGGTGGTAGTATGACCCAGGTGTGTGTAAATCATAGAGGATTTAGACCACTTTCAGTCGTGGAGGACTTTGGTGGTGTACTATTCTCCTTGGCCTGGGGTGGCGGTGTTCCCACAGGTCGAGGTAGAATCACTGCCGCAGTGCTGTCCTTTTTGTCCCGTTCCGGAGGTGGTACGGCGGGGGCGGAGAACCTGCTGTGGCATCACGGGAGGAGATAAAGGGGAGAGACGCCCTTTGCCACAAGGTCTTCTTCTCGAGCGCGCGCCCAGGCACCTTAGGCTTGGGTGCGGGTAATCTGGAGTTCCAGCCCAGGCGCCCTAGGCCTGGTCGGAGCGGAGTTGCCGTCCATCCCAGGCACCTTAAGCCTGGGGTGAGGTACTACACCGGAGGCCTGGGGCCCAGTGACTTCGACTGGGCTCCGCAAGGGCGGATGAGTCCGAGGGACCCTGAGGTGGATGGGGCCCATGTCTGAGGTGAGGAGGCCGGAGAGGTTACCCGTCTGAAGAGTCCGGAGCAGCATCAACCCGGTGACAGAGGGGCTTCTGGTAACTCCCTTGGAGGGACATCTTCCCCCTGACAGGGGCCACAACACAGCGAAGGTACTCCAATTCATGTTCTTCAGAGTCGCTGGTAGAGACTCACAAGTTTCAAGTTCCTCTCTCTAGCCAATGGCTATAGCAACCGCTGGTGAAATCACAGTGGTTTAGTTTTATCATTAGGACAGTGCCTCGACCTGCTCACCCCACCGTATTGAACTGTTTATGGATCTCAACCAGTTGGCTGACTAAGAACTGTTTATTGTGTGCTACAATAAAACAAGTGTTGGATCCTTATCGGTGTGTGGAACTCTGGATAATGGGAGTGAAGGGGAGTGTCAGCACAGCAAGACTTGGTTGTGAATAGAAACACACAGGCCCGAGAAGAATAACTGGTACTGGCCTTCACCTCACCTGCTGCAATGGGGAGGACATGGGCCGTAGTGCATCTCACCCTCACGTACAACATACCCCTAGACCAAAGAGAGGGGGTGAGGCCGCTACAGAAGGAATGGATAAAAATCTTTATTTATTTAAGATCTCTTTGTTTTGTATTTTTGTTTTTCGTTCTGATAGTAGTTATGCAATAGAGAGTAAAACTCAGGGTAATGTTTTGGGAATAATACAATCTTAAAACAGGTGTATGTATGTATGTATGTATATGTGTATATATATATATATATATATATATATGTATATATTGTGAGGGGGTTAGCTCGGCAGCGGGTGTGTGTGACCCCCGGGATGGGCTCCCCACACAAAAACAGGCCCAGCAAACGGAGGTTGTGGTTTTCAAAATCAAAAAAGGTGCGGTTTATTTTCTATTTACAGTGACAAAACACAGCAAAGCCAAAAGAAACATAAACAAAATAAATCCTGGTCAACTTGACCTCTGACTAAACATACAGGTTTCCTAACTAACAACTGGGATCAGCCTAGTGCTGTCCTAGTCCCTAAGTCCCTGGTTTTAAATGTCCAAGCAAATAGCCACACAGGCTTTGTCTCACCGCACAGGGGTTCACTCTCCCTAGACAGTCCACACAGGTCTGGGTCCAGGCATGAGCTAACATCTAATGAAGCTGGGAGTTCTTATAGAGGCCTAAATGAGCTGACAAGCTTCAGCTGGTCTCATCAACTCCCTGTCTGCACGACGCCCCACACTCTCCCTAGAGGTATGAGTCATCCATGAGCCCACTAGCCTCAGCTGGGCTTATACAACTCTCCACCTAGTTGTATAAGTCGGCGTAAAGCCTGAATCTGGGCGAAATATATCTACCCCCCTGGATGCAACCAGGTGACTTTACCTTCCTGCTGTCACATACCCCCCCCTCTTGTTTTAACCTCGGGGTTGGAACACCAGCAATCAGGCATTCATGTACTCGAGACAAAGCATCCACATTCCCCATTTGAACACCAGGGCGATGCTTTACTGTGAAGTTGAATTCCTGGAGGGCCAGGAACCACCTATTCACTCTTCTATTTGTTTCCTTGTTTTGAGCCATCCACTTTAACGGAGCGTGATCCGTAACCATGTCAAAGTGCCTACCTAGCAGGTAGTACCGAAGGGAATCTAGAGCCCACTTCACCGCTAAACACTCCTTTTCAACGGTGGCGTAATTTACCTCATGGGACTTCAACTTCCTGCTGAGGTAAATGACTGGGTGCTCTTCCCCGTTCCAGACCTGGGACAATACTGCTCCTAACCCCACATCTGATGCATCACTTTGTACGACAAAGTCTTTAGAGAAGTCGGGTGAGTACAACACTGGCTGGCTACATAAGGCTTGTTTCAAGAATTGGAATGCTGCCTCAGCCTCGGGGGTCCATTTAATCATGACCGACCCTTTCCCCTTCGTTAGGTTGGTTAGGGGCACAGCCTTAGAAGCAAAGTGGGGAATGAATCGCTGATAATACCCAGCGATTCCCAGAAAGGCTCGTACCTGCTTCTTGCTGTTGGGACGTGGCCAACTCTGGATGGCCTCGACTTTGTTGAGTTGGGGTTTTATTACTCCCCTCCCAATGGTGTACCCAAGATATTTGGCCTCCTCCTGCCCAATGGTACACTTCTTGGGGTTAGCCGTAAACCCCGCTTCCCGAACAGAGTCCAGGACTGCTTGCACTTTTGGCAGATGTGAGGCCCAATCTGTGCTATGGACAATTACGTCATCCAGGTAAGCCGCAGCATACTTCCGATGGGGCCTCAGCATCTGGTCCATTTTCTGCTGGAATGTGGCCGGCGCATTCTGTAACCCGAACGGCATTCTTTTATATTGGAACGCCCCGTCTGGGGTTACAAATGCGGTTTTCTCTTTGGCCAATTTGGCCAGGGGGATTTGCCAATACCCTTTTGTGAGGTCAAGAGTCGTCATGTATCGGGCTGTTCCCAGCCGGTCGATCAACTCATCTATACGTGGCATGGGGTAGGTGTCAAATTTTGTAACTTTGTTCAACTGACGAAAATCGTTACAAAATCGCCAGCTCCCATCCGGTTTAGGCACCAACACAATGGGACTAGACCAATCACTTTGGGACTCCTCTATCACCCCTAAGTTCAGCATTTTCTGTACTTCCTCCCGTATTGCCTCCCGTCGGGCCTCTGGGATCCGATAGGGTTTTAACTTCACCCTTTCACCGAGCGGGGTAATGATGTCATGCTCTACCCCAGATGTTTGTCCCGGCAGCTCAGAGAATACCTCCTTGTTGCGAAGCACAAACTCCTTAACCTCCTGTTGTTGGGGTTGTGACAAGGTGGCTGCTATTCCAACCTCAGGAATCACGCAACCAGTTTGAGCTGGTGACCAAGTGTCTGCGACTAGGGACTCTCTATCCCTCCAGGCTTTCAACAGATTAACGTGATAGATCTGTTCGGGCTTTCGCCTTCCTGGTTGTCTGACCTTGTAATTCACTTCGCTCACTTTTTCTATTATCTCGTAGGGGCCTTGCCATTTGGCAAGGAATTTACTTTCAACCGTAGGGACAAGTACCAGTATCCTATCCCCCGGGGAAAAGGTACGGGTCTTGGCTCCACGGTTGTACACTCTCTGCTGTGCTAACTGCGCTTGGGCCAAATGTTCCTTCACGATGGGCATTACCTGTGCAATTCGGTCTTGCATCAGGGCGACATGCTCAATCACACTCCTGTGGGGAGAACTCTCACTTTCCCAAGTTTCCTTGGCAATATCCAACAGCCCTCTTGGGTGTCTCCCATACAGTAACTCAAAGGGGGAGAATCCCGTAGAGGATTGGGGCACCTCCCTAATAGCAAACATCAGATAAGGAAGTAGACAGTCCCAATCCTTTCCATCTCTATCCACCACTTTCTTCAACATTTGTTTTAGGGTTTTGTTGAATCTTTCAACCAGCCCATCGGTTTGGGGGTGATACACAGATGTACGTAATTGCGTCACTTTGAACAATTTACACAGCTCCTTCATAACCCGGGACATAAAGGGTGTACCTTGGTCCGTAAGCAGTTCTTTACAAATACCCACCCGGCTAAACACAAGAGATAGCTCTTTGGCTATGGTTTTGGCCGAGGTATTTCGGAGAGGGATCGCTTCTGGATAACGGGTGGCATAGTCCATTATAACTAATATGTACTGGTGCCCCCTAGCGGACTTGATTATAGGACCTACCAAATCCATGGCGATCCTCTCAAACGGGACCTCAATGATGGGTAGAGGGACCAGCGGGCTACGGAAATGTGGCATCGGGGCCGACCTCTGACACACAGGGCAGGAGGAACAATAATTTTCTATGTCCTTCATCACCCCCGGCCAATAGAATCTCTGTAATACCCTCTCTCGGGTTTTCTCTGTCCCCAGATGACCTCCAAGAATGTGCCCATGGGCCAACTCCAACACCAACTTCCTGTAAGGTTTGGGCACCACAAGCTGCTCAACGGTTTCTTCTGCCCTTTTTGCCACCCGATACAGTAGGTCCTTCTCTACGCTGAAGTATGGGTAAGTGCAGGTATTATCTGGGTTCACTAACTCGCCATCTATTTTCACTACGTTTTCCCGTGCCTTTATTAGGGTGGGGTCTTTCAACTGTTCTGTGGCAAAGTTTTCCCTGTGAACCTCAAGATCAGAAAACTCCACAGACGGTAGGTTTTCGTCTGAGGAGGTGGGCTCCTCTCCAGTTTCTTGAGTCTCCCCTGCCAATACTGATAAGGGAAATTCCGGAGAGTCCTCACCACTCTCAGGGGAGTTCTGGCTATCACATTCCTGGTACATAGGGGCACCAGTGGGGGGCTCAGGATCATCCCACAGTTCCCAGAACTTCGGAAAATCCCTTCCCACAATGGCGTCATGCGGTAACTGAGATACTAAGCCCACTGGATGAGAGAGGGTACCTTTGGGGGTCTCGAAACACACTGTAGTCACTGGATACTCTCGGGTGTCCCCATGCACACAAATAACAGCTACCTTGCTATTCCCAGAGACCTCTGTTTTAACTAACTCAGCCTTTATCAGGGTCACAAGGCTACCTGAATCCAGCAATACCACAACATTTCTACCATTAACACACATTTTGCATAAATGTTTCTCAGTTCCTCGAATGGCAGTGCATGCGACTGTCGCACACAGCGACTGACGTCTGCCCGTCAGAAAGTCACACTGCATGGGTTCCTCCACAACCGGGCAATTGGCTGCAATATGTCCCGCTTGCCGGCAGCGGTAGCAAACGATCCTTCTTGCCGCCTCTTGAGCCGCTGATTTCCCAGGCTGTTCTCGCCAAACTTGGGGTAGAGCTCCCACCCTCTCACTCTCTCCATTCATTTTTGTCAATAAACGACTCACCCCAAAGGACGCGGTATTAGTGGGACGGCTTTCCTCACTGGTCTGCGGACGTTGCTGCATTACTGCTTCCATTTGTTGTAGTCTCTGCTCTTGCTTCTGTAACAGGTCTATGAAGCGGGCCTCAGATTGCTGCTGGGCTTGTTGCTGAGCTTCCAGACTCTGTTGGTGAGCTTGCTGCTGGGCTGCAAGGCTCTGTTGATGAGCTTGCTGCTGGGCTGCGAAGTTCTGTTGTTGAGCTGCAAGGCTCTGTTGATGAGCTGCAAGGCTCTTTTGCAAACCTGCATTTGTCTGCTGTTGATTGGCATTTGCTAGAGCCAGCTGCTTCAGTATCTCCTCCATGCTGGCTTAAAAAAAAACTGCCACTGGTTCTCCACCAACTGTGAGGGGGTTAGCTCGGCAGCGGGTGTGTGTGACCCCCGGGATGGGCTCCCCACACAAAAACAGGCCCAGCAAACGGAGGTTGTGGTTTTCAAAATCAAAAAAGGTGCGGTTTATTTTCTATTTACAGTGACAAAACACAGCAAAGCCAAAAGAAACATAAACAAAATAAATCCTGGTCAACTTGACCTCTGACTAAACATACAGGTTTCCTAACTAACAACTGGGATCAGCCTAGTGCTGTCCTAGTCCCTAAGTCCCTGGTTTTAAATGTCCAAGCAAATAGCCACACAGGCTTTGTCTCACCGCACAGGGGTTCACTCTCCCTAGACAGTCCACACAGGTCTGGGTCCAGGCATGAGCTAACATCTAATGAAGCTGGGAGTTCTTATAGAGGCCTAAATGAGCTGACAAGCTTCAGCTGGTCTCATCAACTCCCTGTCTGCACGACGCCCCACACTCTCCCTAGAGGTATGAGTCATCCATGAGCCCACTAGCCTCAGCTGGGCTTATACAACTCTCCACCTAGTTGTATAAGTCGGCGTAAAGCCTGAATCTGGGCGAAATATATCTACCCCCCTGGATGCAACCAGGTGACTTTACCTTCCTGCTGTCACAATATATATATATATATATATATATATATACACATGATTAAGTTTTCTATGTGCTATGAGTGGAATCTGTATGTAAATTTAAAAAATTTGTAATAAAATATGATTAAACAAAAAAAACTTGTATAAACTATACATATATTTTGCAATTAAGTAACATTTCTAATCATATGAAGTTATCACAAGAGTCCCCCTTTACACCAGAGTCCACAGAGTTCCCCTTTTACATCTGAATCAACAGAGTTCCCCTTTTACATCGGAATCCACTTGCAGAGTTATCTTACACTGTAAGGGGGGACTCTGCAGACTCTGATGTAAGGGAGAACTCTGGGGACTCTGAAATAAGGGATGCTCTGGAAAACCAGATTTAAGGGGAAACACTGAGAACTCTGATGCATGGAGAGGACTCTGATGTAAGGGGGAACACTGTGGCTTCTGGTGTAAAGGGGAACTCTGATGTAAGGGGTGCTCTGAGAACCCTGATTTTCCTTAGTGTACTCATTCAGAGGCAGAAGAGAGAAGGGCGGAGACCACAATCACAGACAGTGATGGATGGTGAGTTCACTCACCCCTTGACAGTCGGCACCTCTCATCCAGATGTATCTGAGGCTCTGGACTTCAAATTTCCAGCCCCCCACTTTCCTTTTCTGAGGCACAGCACCGGGGATTAGAATGTGGGCAGACACATAGGGGTAGGGGTGGGAGGAAGAGGTGAAGATCGAGCCCTCTCTCCTCTCCCGTGTGTGTGTGGGGGGGATTTGTTAGTGCTGGCTTTGTGCAGTGTGAAAGAGAGTGTAACAGACACTCTCGGCTTCGACAACTGCAGCCAGCAACCCCACTGGGAAGCCATAGCCCAGTCTGAATAATGTGTCCGGGTTTCAGGCAGTTTGAAACCCGGACACATGATTCCAAACCCAAACTGTCCGGGTGAATCCCAGACAGGTGGCAACCCTAAGTGGTGATGAAAGCCTAGAGCCATTGCGGGGAATCACTGCTGGAATATCTGTCAAACAACACGCTACATACAGTGAGAATTTGGAGTTTGGGCTGTGTTCAGTACCCCGAGTACCCTCAACCAATCATTGATAATGAAGCAGCAACCTGCTCAATGCGTTTTTGGGATACCAGTGATAACTCCGGACAACAGACTTTTCAGGAAAACAAACTTTTTCGTTAGCGAGAAACACGGCCCGACTATCGCCAGCA
Source organism: Rana muscosa (assembly GCA_029206835.1). Classification (NCBI taxonomy): domain Eukaryota; kingdom Metazoa; phylum Chordata; class Amphibia; order Anura; family Ranidae; genus Rana; species Rana muscosa. The sequence continues at coordinate 172,816,417 of CM055128.1, read as the reverse complement.
TGCTAAGTGTCCCATCTATGGGCGTTCGTAGATTTATATATTAACAATTACGTCACACTCACACACAATACATTTCCTCTTGCAAAAGCACTTCTTAAAACAGCATAAAACATTTACTTTTAAAAGTTTCCTGCGCACTTTAGCAGTTTAGCCTTGCCATTTTTATCTTATCTGCCTAACACATCAGCTATCAAGCTGCATAACAGCGCTATATATCCTGTCTATGCTTCCTGGATTCAAAGAAAGGGAGGGGGAGGCTGAGGAGCAGGTGTTGGGGATTTTTTAACTGTCAGCTAATTACACTTGCATGTCTCAAATTTTACTTAAACTGCTACAAGGGAAAAGCATGTTTGTCAGAAAAATCCATTTTGTTTTAACCTCCATCTTGTCTAAGTTCAGCCATTTCGTCTAAACTGGGCTGCTACCACATTCCCCCCTTTGATGCTATCGTAGCGAAAGTTCTCTCACCTCCCCGAGCAGAGAGCTGCTGCCTGTCAATCCGCAGCTCTTCTGCTCTGCTCCTCCACGCTCACTGGATTTTGTACGTTTGCCCACTGACAAAGAAATGATCAGTCTATAATTTTAGAGTTGAAAATGTTTTTATTGGCAAAATAAACGGTCTATAATTTTCATGGTAGGTTTATTTGAACAGTGAGAGGAAAAATATTCAGAAAAACGCATTTCAAAAAAGTTATAAATTGATTTGCATTTTAGTTTAATGATTGAAATAAGCATTTGACCCCTTCGCAAAACATAACTTAGTACTTGGTGGCAAAACCCTTGTTGGTAATCACAGAGGTCAGAAGTTTCTTGTAGTTGGCCACCAGGTTTGCACACATCTCAGGAGGGATTTTGCCCCACTCCTCTTTACAGATCCTCTCCAAGTAATTAAGGTTTTGAGGCTGACGTTTGGTAACTCGAACCTTTAGCTCCCTCCACATATTTTCTATGGGATTAAGGTCTGGAGACTGGCTAGGCCACTCCAGGATCTTAATGTACTTCTTGAGCCACTCCTTTGTTGCCTTGGTCGTGTGTTTTGGGTCATTGTCATGCTGAAATGCCCATCCACGGCCCATTTTCAATACCCTGGCTGAGGGAAGGAGGTTCTCACCCAAGATTTGATGGTACATGGCCCCGTCCATCGTCCCTTTGATCCGGTGAAGTTGTCCTGTCCCCTTAGCAGAAAAACACAGTGGGGATGATGTTCTTGGGGTCATAGGCAGCATTCCTCTTCCTCCAAACACGGCATTGAGTTGATGCCAAAGAGCTTGATTTTGGTCTCATCTGACCACAACACTTTCACCCAGTTCTCCTCTGAATCATTCAGATGTCCATTAGCAAACTTGAGGCGGGCCTGTACATGTGCTTTCTTGAGCAGGGGGACCTTGCGGATGCTGCAGGATTTAAGTCCTTCATGGCATAATGTGTTACCAATTGTTTTCCTGGTGACTATGGTCCCAGCTGCCTTGAGATCATTGACAAGATTCTCCTGTGTAGTTCTGGACTGATTCCTCACCGTTCCCATATTCACCAAAACTCCACGAGGAGAGATCTTGCATGGAGCCCCAGACCGAGGGAGACTGACAATTATTTTGTGTTTTTTCCATTTGAGAATTATCGTACCAACTGTTGTCACCCTCTCACCAAGCTGCTTGGCGATGGTCTTGTAGCCCTTTCCAGCCTTGTGTAGGTCTACAATCTTGTCCCTGACATCCTTGGATGGCTCTTTGGTCTTGGCCATGGTGGAAAAATTGGAATCTGATTGATTGCTTCTGTGGACAGGTGTCTTTTATACAGGTAACAAGCTGAGATTAGATGGTAATAGGTGTGGGGTGTGTGGCGCTACCCTTATGCTCTGGGAACTGGTTGGGTTTCCTCTGCGGATACGACTGATAAACCCCTATGGGATATGGTGCAGGACTGTGTATTGTTTGTGCTAGTAATCCTAAATTCTATATATTATCTGTGAGTGTAATCCTCAACTCCTATGTGTGTGCAGAAAATCCTAACCCTCTGAAGGTTGTGACAGTTGTGCTATTAAATAAAAAATAAATAATAAAATAAAATAAATGTTACCCTTATTGTCTAATATCTGTGCGGGTATGTTTCACTTCATATTGGATGCAAATTCCAAACAAACTTCTGGTGAACTCAGTATTACAAAACATCAAAAAACAATATTACAAAAAACTAAGTTGCAAAAATGACTTCCTTGGCGTATAAGTCCCTGTATCTTATTCCATACAGTTCACACCTTAATGTGTTGTGTATATTCAATATATCCTGTGCCTAAAAACTGGTAATGCCCAATTTCCGTTATAGTCCCTGGTCACTGCCCCAGGTGGGAGCTGCTACACATCCAGTTAATTCCCTTGTAGGTTAACCCATTATCTGAACCAATGAAATGTGTTCACAATGGTCATGTAATGGTCAGCCACTTTAGTGGTGAGGATTAATTTCCTTGTAATTCCTCAATTCAAATGGTTAATCAGAAAAAATACTGACAGATATGTACATATATAGTATAGCCAAATAAAGTTCATGTGGCTACAGCAAGTTCATGTGTTAACATAAATTAGTTCAAGTATTCTTCATGCGTTTTTTCTCAGTGACTTTGGTGGTTATATACTGCCAATGGAGATCCTCCAGCTTGCAGGTAAAGAGGTGACTTTTGGTGCTCCCCCCTCATATGGGTCCCCACTCACCAGATCGACGCACCCCTGCAGTGGTCACAGGCTCATCGGGTATCCCCAGCAATTTATCCTCCACTCCGCAAGCTGTTCCACACTCTGCTCTCTCCTCCTCCACCAATCAGATCCTCAGAAATGAACCACAGAACAGAACTCCCATAGCGTAAAATCGCTTATTTATTTGTAAAAAATAGTAAAAATTCCAAACATAAATAAAAATAAATGTAAAAATAAGGCCTGCAGACCTTCCTAGATTCACTGCCTTCTGGTTGTAATTACCGCCAGGTGCCTAGTGAATCCACACCGCAAACCGTATGCCAATGTCAGACAAGTCCCATGGAAGTCACGCCAGCCTGCTGTGTCAGCCTCAGCTTCGGCGTGCGTTCCACCGCTCGAGCCTCGCTAACCGGACGTGACGTGTCTGGATGGTCACCTGACGCGTTTTCGACGAATGGTCGTTCTCAAAGGTGCTGTGACTCCCTTTAAGAGTGCTCCTAATCTCAGCTCATTACGTGTATAGAAGACACCTGGCAGCCAGAAATCTTGCTGATTGATAGGGGATCAAATAATTATTTCACTCAATAAAATGCCAATCATATAACCTTTTTGAAATGCGTTTTTCTGGATATTTTTGTTGTTATTCTGTCTCTCACTGTTAAATTAACCTAAACCTACCATTAAAATTATAGACTGATCATTTCTTTGTCAGTGGGCAAACGTACAAAATCAGCAGGAGATCAAATACTATTTTCCCTCACTGACACACGCGACACATTGTTTGAACCTCTTGTGAATGGGCCCTTACTAAAAACAAAATCTGAATGAACAGTTGTCTCCACAGCTATGTAGCGCTACCCAGTGCCGATCCTGACCTCCCTGGGGCCCTAAGCAAAATTCTGCTAAGGTGCCCTCTACCTGACCGTGAACAATGGGCGTGGTTTAAGCATAATATTGGGCGTGGCTTAAAGGGGCGTGGTTAGAGTCTGAGATGAACGAGGGAGAGAAAGAGAGAAAGGACAGCAGGCCCAGATCCTACACCGCAATATAAATATGTGTATTCCAGAAAGTTTAACAATCAGCAGATAAAGATACTCCAGACACCTGGTGTTAGCAATTCAATCATCCCGGCACCATGGTTGTTATGGTGTCAGGATGATTGAAGTGCATTATTTCTATTATTACATTGTAATATAAAATGAAATCATTCAACTCACCATAATGCAGAATCAGTGGGAGCTCTGACGTCACTGTCCCCAGCCAGCGGAGTGCCTCCTTACATCTCAGGTGTCCCCAGCGGTGTGCCTCCTTACATCTCAGGTGTCCCCAGCGGAGTGCCTCCTTACATCTCAGGTGTCCCCAGCGGAGTGCCTCCTTACATCTCAGGTGTCCCCAGCGGAGTGCTTCCTTACATGTCAGGTTCCCCAGTAGAGTGCCTCCCTACATTTCAGGTGTCCCCAGTGGTCAGAGGCTGGCGGACATGGTACAGGAGATGGTCAGAGGCTGGCGGACATGGTACAGGAGATGGTCAGAGACTGGCGGACATGGTACAGGAGATGTCAGAGGCTGGCGGACATGGTACAGGAGATGTCAGAGGCTGGCGGACATGGTGCAGGAGATGGTCAGAGGCTGGCGGACATGGTGCAGGAGATGTCAGAGGCTGGCGGACATGGTGCAGGAGATGTCAGAGGCTGGCGGACATGGTGCAAGAGATGTCAGAGGCTGGCGGACATGGTGCAGGAGATGTCAGAAGCTGGCGGACATGGTAGTTTCCTCCTCTGTTCCCCTTGATATTAAATTTACCACCATACTTCAGTCACTTTCATATACTGCCCCTGGCCTCTTCTCTCTGAGACTGACTGGGTCACTGTCTATGTCCCCTCCACTCGAGTGAGCACAGCAAACTGAGCAGCAGACCACCACTGCCCCCACCCCTCGATCTTTGTGCAAGCTGCACAGTCAGCCAGACAGCCACTCACCGTACGACACTGACCAGGGTACTCTGTGTCTGTACTGGCTGGTGGCTGGGCAGGTTACAGGCTCATGAAAACCGGCACTGCCGACAGGGGTCCGACTCCGCTTCAAGCCTGCTGTGCTGTCTGCTCTGTCCACTCCACGAGTCACCACTCTGCTCTGTCCATCTACCCTCAGCTCCTCCTGCTTTTTTTTTTAAGTCTGGAGGGCTGCGGGCGGCGCTGGCGGTGTGGCTGACGTCATCATCGGCGGACAGACAGAGGCAGCACTCATGGAGGATCGGATCTTCTCTGCGATTTCCGGAAACTGAGCATGCACAGTTCTGACCCGCCGCTCTTCACCATTTTTTTCTGGGGTCTGGTCTTCAGGAAAATGGCGGCCGGTGGAGACATTATCTCCGCCGGCCGCGGACCTCTAGCAGCGGCGGCGGGGGCCCGAGTAATACTCGGGGCCCTACGCAGCTTGCATAGTCCGCGTATAGGGCGGATCGGCCCTGGCGCTACCCCCGTAGGAGCCGCATAATGTATGTATGTTTCTGCACTCTGCCTCTCAACCCCAAATACTGCCTCAACCCCTCTGGCACACCTGTTTAGTAATATCAGTGTAGGACCCTGCAACAAAGAGAAACACAATAATAATAGAGCATGTAGTATATTTACCAAGGCCCTGAGTTCCGTCACTTCACCCGCAGTGGTAGTGAATAGAGACTCACACAAGATACCAATGAACAACTTGTAAAAGTTTACTAGGGTAAGGAATGGTGAAGAATAACACAAAGCAATAGTGAAGAATAACATAAATTATTATTACTATGTGGGATATCTATATTCAAACTTAGCAATGTCTACAAGTACCCCTTGCAACAAGGGATGTGTGAGCAAGTATACAATGGAGCAGGTCCCCAATACTTCAGTACATGTATTGGATCACCTCTCCACTTAAAGCCAAGCACACCGATCAATAAAACAACAATGAACACAGTAATTTCAGTATCTGCTTCAGTCTTATGTTGCTAAATGGCTCCCTCTAGAGTGCAGTTCTGTGTGACCTTAATTGTATAGTGTACAGCTTAGTGAACGACAAAGTAATGGCAGTTTTTTTTTGTTAGTCTTTTCTTTCGGCTAACTTTAGTTTGTCTTGCGGTGTAAGGTGGTGCACTTAATTGTAATCCAAATTGATAAGGAAATAAACAATAACTGAAGGATGTGAGGTGATTATATTCCTTATAAAAGAAGTGTTAACTGAACATCCGGATGTAGGAACACTTAGATGCAATAGATACCCATCCGTGGGACTACAAGTGTCAGCGACAGTCTGGATAGCAGAAATCACCTATCAATATCTCAGTCACTACTTGTATAGGCAGATGCCTTCTCACCCACTCTGGATCCCTGCTGTCTGTAGACTCCGTCTGTGTAGATCAGTGTTTCTCAACTCCAGTCCTCAAGGCGCCCCAACAGGTCATGTTTTCAGGATTTCCCTCAGATGAAACAGCTGTGGGAATTACTAAAGCAGTTAAACTGATCAAATAACCTGTGCAAAACAATGGAGAGCCTGAAAACATGACCTGTTAGGGCGCCTTGAGGACTGGAGTTGAGAAACACTGGTGTAGATGACACATTCACGCGGTGTTGCTCTTCTCAGTGTGCTGAAAGGCAGATAGCTTCAAACCTCTGAAGCGCAGGCTGGTCCCCCTGCTCGATCAGCAGGACTGCTCACAAGGATCCTTCTGGCAAGCGATCCGCTCTCTGCTACAGGCCGCATGCTCTCCCAGCCCTGGAGACACACACAGACCTCCTGCTGTGTGCTGAATGACATCCAAAGAGACAGGAAAAAGGCCACGCCTGTCCTTTTATCTGCTTACCCAGCAGGCTGTTCAGTGATGCTTTGCACTGTGGGTCCGCAGCTAGGCACTGTGGGTTTGTAGTCCTAAAACTGATTTAAAATATATGAGTCACTTCCTCATTAAACTACTGTAGCGGGGTCTCCTTTAAGACTCTCAGGACTACCTTACCCAGAACCCCATTTGGCACCCAGGGTGCAATGTTGCCGCCGCAGAGACTCATGGGTGGAGCTATATAAGGAAGGGGCAAGGCTAGGCTCGGTCTCTTTGGGACACGAGACTTCGGTGAACAAGTCCTCCTGTGCGGATCTGCTGGTGTACAAGGCCTGAAGCCTGGGGCCTTGCGCAGCTACCAAAGAGCCTTCCACCCTACTGCGAGCCTGGGTGGCATCTGACTTTGTTATTCTTCAACCTTTGTTGGATCGGAGACCCGACCGCTGCAGACGCTGTGTGTGGAGACACAGCAGGTGGAAGTCCCGGACTGGGATCGCATCCGGAGGGGTGAGCGAGCACATGCTCAGTCCATATACTTTATACTGTTGCTAGGCCTACAGACTGCCGTGGCCCACTAGCTTGTATTTGAGACCCCACTGGAGATCCATAGCAGAACTGAGTTAAAGGGTCTCCAGTGAAGTGTTCCGTGTTGTTACTTGACCTGTGGATTACAAATGTGTTCCTGAATGTGCACCACCATTAAAGATTTGCATGCAAAGAAATCATCTCCTAGAGACTGAGTTTTAGAGTCTGGGTCAGGCCTGACCAAGCGTTAGAGTTTAGTTGCTGCGTCACAGGGCGCTTAGTTAACGGCCGTTACATGTGTTATGCCATTACTGTATTTCACTAATGTGTAGTATGCTATTCGCTGCAGGGCTCTGCAAGAAGCACGTGTGATTTGTTATAACTGTTGATCTATTATACCAAGAGAGAGTAAACTCATTGTTCTTTAATCGCTTTGCATTGGTGTCTAAATTTTACCATAGAGTATAAGAGAGATATTACCCTAGACTAACTGTGCCAGAGTGGGTCGAGTAAATTGCCGGGGGTTTGCGGTGCTGTGTGCAGGGCCTGAGACCAAATTCAGCGGCTCTCTTAGTTGGGGGTGCGCTACACTACACTCCCACAATGCATCACTGTTCACTTTCTTCAAACAGAAGGAAAAAGAATCCTGACATAACTCCAACGGTCACTAGAGGGAGCCAAACCCTTTCTTAAGAATACTGTCATGGATATGCAGTAGTGTTTGTCTGTCAGCTTACCTTCCTTCCCATGTGTTCATCTTAGAGGCCTGAGCCCTTTCACCTGGCTTCCTTTATAATCTCCTCCCAGCCAGACTCCACCCCAGGCCCTATCACAGAACACTATATTAACCTGTGCACTGCAAGCCTGCTTTGCTGATCAACGTGTTTGTTAGGCATTGTGTGTTTGGGTTCCTGCCTGCCGTGTGCTACGTCTGTCTCTCTGTTACATATTTGGCTTGTCCCCGACTATCCCTGTCTGCTCGTGACCCTTGACCTTCGGCTCGTTCTTTCGTTATCCTTGTCTGCTTGTGGCCCCTGACCTTCAGCTTGTTATTCGGTTCTCTCATATCTTGTGCTGCTGCTTCCCCTCTTTTTCCCCTTATCCTACGGGGCGTGAGCTCGGAAACTCCAGGGGCCGCGACCTGGTCCCAGCCTGCAGCATAACATCCTCACCACTAGAGGCCCTGGAGAAGACCTGCTGGGTCTTAGACTCCGCGCCCTGGGGAATCTTGGCTCTAGCTTCCGTTAGGATCCCGGTTGTGCTCCTCTGGTCCCGCTTTCCACAACCACCCAGTTTCCTATCCGCAGCAGTCAGCCATAGGGTTCACTACCTTGCGGTGCACTCCTGTCCCCCTACGGTGTGCATCTGTCACCTGGCCACAGGTGACCTTGACAGTTTGATCAGCCATGAACCCGGCTGACATCCCGTTACCCGTGGATGATCCGTTGCAGGGCATAGTTTGCAGACTTGAAACCCAGGAATCGAATCAGACTCAGGTGATGCGATTCCTCCAGGATCTGGCTTCTCGCTTTGAGCAGCTTCAGGCCTCCTTGGGAACCCTGAATCCGCAACCTCAAATACAACCAGCGGCTGCACCTATTGCACCAGTCGCAGCCACACACTCACTACAACTGCCAGCTCCGTCCCGTTTCTCTGGGGACTCCAAGGCTTGCAGGGGGTTCCTTAGCCAATGCACAATTCATTTTGAGCTCCAGCCCCAAAACTTCCTGTCTGATCGGGCTAAGGTAGCCTATATCATTTCCCTCCTCTCTGGTGAAGCTTTAGCCTGGGCAGCCCCTCTGTGGGAACTGAATGATCCAGTGGTTTCTAGCCTGTCTGGCTTCTTGAAACTTTTTCGGAATATCTTCGAATAACCGGCTCGTGTCTCTTCAGCGGCCAGCGCCCTTTTACGTCTCCGCCAAGAGTCTGCTTCTGTGGGACAGTATGCCCTTCATTTCCGCATACTGTCGGCTGAGTTGAGCTGGAACAATGAGGCCTTAGTCGCAACCTTTTTGCATGGCCTGTCTGATAGAGTGAAGGATGAATTAGCAGGAAGAACCATCCCCACTGATCTGGCCGGCGTTATCCCCTTGTGTAACCAGATCGATATTCGCTTTCAGGAGAGGACCTTAGAAAAGCAACGCCAGCACTCCTTGGTTCTTAGTCAGCCTGAGCTCCCCTCTCTTCGACCCGTAGAGCATCTCCTACCAGCTGAGGAACCCATGCATCTGGGTCGGACCAGGCTATCCCCCGAGGAACGTGCTAGGCGCAGAACTCTTGGTCTGTGTCTTTACTGTGGGGGCAAAGGTCATTTTCGTGACACTTGCTCTCTTTGTCCAGAAAAACGTTCGGGTCCACTTCATCTGGAAAGTGGAGTATTGGACCCAGAAATATCACCTTCCCCTTCTCGTCTTCTGCTTTCTGTGTTCCTTCATGTTGGTGCTTCTTTTCATTCGGTCTCAGCATATCTGGATTCCGGAGCCGCTGGTAATTTTATGGACTGGGAAATCGCATCGTCCATGAGACTTACTCTTTTGCCCCTCACCACACCATTGGTGGTCTTGGCGATTGATGGTACTGTTCTCCCAGGGGGACCTATCCGCTTCCAGACCCTCCCTGTTAAGATGTCGGTAGGGACACTCCACCAGGAGTGGATATCCTTCCTTATCTTACCCAAGGCCTCAACGCCTATAATTTTGGGTCTCCCATGGTTACAGCTCCATTCTCCTCATGTGGACTGGACTACTGGACAGATCCTGGCTTGGGGTCCCTCCTGTTCCTCGTCCTGCCTACCCAAGGTTGCCCCCTGTGAATCTGAGCCGGTCATTCATTCCAGGTTGCATAACCATTTACATTTCTCTGTCCCTAACCACCCTTGGACGCACAGCCAGGCTAGCTTGTCTACAAGTCCTGCAGTCGCTACGTCTTGCGATGCGATTCAGGTAGTCGCTACACCTGACTCAGCTATTCACTCTGCCTCTGTACTAGTTATGCCAGTCCAGCCCATGCCCAGTGAGCCTCCTACTTTTTCTTGTTCAGGACATTCTGCTTGTCTTTCAGCTATTCAGCTTGACTCCTGTGACATGTCACCCTCTAACCAACCTGACTTCAGGGTTCCACTGACATCTGCCCAGTTTGATGGTCCTGTGCAAGATGACCAGTTCCCCTTTAAGGGTCTAGGGGACCCTCCTCAGATTCCTGTTGATCCTCTCATGCCCTTGCTTATTCCTAGAGAGCCTTTGGTCCTCAATAGATCTTCTTGTCATCTCCCTACCTCGTTTTCAGTCTCTGAGGATAATCTTAAGTACGAGGTTAGACAAGTTCTGGATTCTCGGCTCTGCAGAGGCATTCTTCAGTACCTTGTGCATTGGAGAGGTTTTGGTCCTGAGGAGGCGTCTTGGATCGCTGCATCTGATGACGCTGCACCTCATCTGTTGAGAAGGTTTCATCAGAGATTTCCCTTTAAGCCTGGGCCCAGGCGGGGGAGGGCCCATAAGAGGGAGGGTACTGTCATGGATATGCAGTAGTGTTTGTCTGTCAGCTTACCTTCCTTCCCATGTGTTCATCTTAGAGGCCTGAGCCCTTTCACCTGGCTTCCTTTATAATCTCCTCCCAGCCAGACTCCACCCCAGGCCCTATCACAGAACACTATATTAACCTGTGCACTGCAAGCCTGCTTTGCTGATCAACGTGTTTGTTAGGCATTGTGTGTTTGGGTTCCTGCCTGCCGTGTGCTACGTCTGTCTCTCTGTTACATATTTGGCTTGTCCCCGACTATCCCTGTCTGCTCGTGACCCTTGACCTTCGGCTCGTTCTTTCGTTATCCTTGTCTGCTTGTGGCCCCTGACCTTCAGCTTGTTATTCGGTTCTCTCATATCTTGTGCTGCTGCTTCCCCTCTTTTTCCCCTTATCCTACGGGGCGTGAGCTCGGAAACTCCAGGGGCCGCGACCTGGTCCCAGCCTGCAGCATAACATCCTCACCACTAGAGGCCCTGGAGAAGACCTGCTGGGTCTTAGACTCCGCGCCCTGGGGAATCTTGGCTCTAGCTTCCGTTAGGATCCCGGTTGTGCTCCTCTGGTCCCGCTTTCCACAACCACCCAGTTTCCTATCCGCAGCAGTCAGCCATAGGGTTCACTACCTTGCGGTGCACTCCTGTCCCCCTACGGTGTGCATCTGTCACCTGGCCACAGGTGACCTTGACAAATACAATACCTTACTTAAAAGATAACTTTGGTAGTAAAACCTGCGTTACAGCTATATCAGTGATATGAAGCCTAAAGTGTTACCTGTCAGCTGAGTAGTTAGTAGCAGCCTCAGCAGGACAGAGACAGAGGAGAGAACATCACTCAGCTTGGCCGTACAGCTAGAGAGGAGGGGACCCGAGGAGAAGAACACAGAAGGAGGGGTTATTATACAGAAGAAAAGGAATGGGCTCTGAGATCGTCCAGAGCAGGGAGAGATTAAAAACAGGAGGCTAGGGGGTGGAGCTGGTGATGTCCCACGGACATCGGGACACTGAAAGTGAAAGTAGGAGTGATAGAAATGATTGGAGAGGGAGGAGAGAAGCTGCTGTTCAGGAGTAGGGATGAGCTCGGTGTTCGAGTCGAACATACGTTCGACTCGAACATCGGCTGTTCGATCGTTCGACGAAGATCGAACGATTTGGGCCGTTCGCGCCTAATTCGAGTGACGCGAACGGCCCACAATGCACTACGCCATCGCAGTGTCATCCAGGCGCTGTGATTGGCCAAGCATGCACTGTGACCCCGCATGCTTGGCCAATCACAGCGCCGGCAGCGAGGAGAGCAATGATTGGCCACAGGCAGGATGCCTGTGGCCAATTATTGCTGAGGGTGTTTAGTACACGCCCCACACTATAAAAGGCCGCCAGCACGGCGGCCTAGTGTAGTGTGTTCCGGAGCAGGGAAAGAGAAGCATAGGCAGGGACAGTGACATTTTTTTTTCTTGCTTAACCTGGATTCCTTTAGTTTAGGGAAAGAGAAGGATAGGTAGGGAGAGTGTCAGTGTGTTTTACTGTGCGAATCCTTGTTTCTAGGGACAGGGAAGGACAGTGAGGGAAATTCTCCTTGTGCTATAGTGTGCTAAAGCATTGATCATCAACCATCTTTAAAAAAACATTTTTTCTAGGGACAGAAAACTATAGGTAGGGAGAGTGTCAGTTTCTTTCACTGTGATAATCCTTGTTTCTAGGGACAGGGAAGGACAGTGAGGGAAATTCTCCTTGTGCTATACTGTGCTAAAGCATTGATCATCAACCATCTTTAAAAAAACATTTTTTCTAGGGACAGAAAACTATAGGTAGGGAGAGTGTCAGTTTCTTTCACTGTGATAATCCTTGTTTCTAGGGACAGGGAAGGACAGTGAGGGAAATTCTCCTTGTGCTATACTGTGCTAAAGCATTGATCATCAACCATCTTTAAAAAAACATTTTTTCTAGGTACAGAAAACTATAGGTAGGGAGAGTGTCAGTTTCTTTCACTGTGATAATCCTTGTTTCTAGGGACAGGGAAGGACAGTGAGGGAAATTCTCCTTGTGCTATACTGTGCTAAAGCATTGATCATCAACCATCTTTAAAAAAACATTTTTTCTAGGGACAGAAAACTATAGGTAGGGAGAGTGTCAGTTTCTTTCACTGTGATAATCCTTGTTTCTAGGGACAGGGAAGGACAGTGAGGGAAATTCTCCTTGTGCTATACTGTGCTAAAGCATTGATCATCAACCATCTTTAAAAAAACATTTTTTCTAGGGACAGAAAACTATAGGTAGGGAGAGTGTCAGTTTCTTTCACTGTGATAATCCTTGTTTCTAGGGACAGGGAAGGACAGTGAGGGAAATTCTCCTTGTGCTATACTGTGCTAAAGCATTGATCATCAACCATCTTTAAAAAAACATTTTTTCTAGGGACAGAAAACTATAGGTAGGGAGAGTGTCAGTTTCTTTCACTGTGATAATCCTTGTTTCTAGGGACAGGGAAGGGCAGTGAGGGAAATTCTCCTTGTGCTATACTGTGCTAAAGCATTGATCATCAACCATCTTTAAAAAAACATTTTTTCTAGGGACAGAAAACTATAGGTAGGGAGAGTGTCAGTTTCTTTCACTGTGATAATCCTTGTTTCTAGGGACAGGGAAGGACAGTGAGGGAAATTCTCCTTGTGCTATACTGTGCTAAAGCATTGATCATCAACCATCTTTAAAAAAACATTTTTTCTAGGGACAGAAAACTATAGGTAGGGAGAGTGTCAGTTTCTTTCACTGTGATAATCCTTGTTTCTAGGGACAGGGAAGGACAGTGAGGGAAATTCTCCTTGTGCTATACTGTGCTAAAGCATTCCTCATCAACCATCTTTGAAATCCTTGTTTTTTGGACAGTCAGGGAAATTGTCGTTGTGCTATTCTGTGCGAAAGCAATCATCCTCAACCATATTTAGAAATCCTTAAGTAAAGGGACAGAGAAGGACACCTGAAGGTAGCCCTTATTGCTTTTTTCCCATCTCCCTGCAGGCCATCTATTAGAATGTCTGGAAGGCAAACAAGGAGAGGCAGACAGTCAGGAGGCAATAAAAGAGGGCAAGCAGGCTCTGTGTCTGGGGGCAACAGTGCTGGTCGTGGACACGGTGCATTGTCATCAGCACATGGCCATGGGACACGCTTGTCCTTCTTTTCGGCAGCTGGACATGTTGAGCCACATCATGCCGAAGACTTGGTAGAGTGGATGACCAAGCCCTCCTCCTCCTCCTCATCCTCTCTCACCCAGGCTCAGGGTACTGGCAAAGCAGCTGCCAAAGCGTCCTCTTCCCTGGTATCAATGTCAGACTCATCATCAGTCACTCCTTCCCTAGACCCACCATGTCCTCCTCCTGAGGAGTCCCCCGAACTGTTTGAGCACAGTGTTGGGTACATGCTCCAGGAGGATGCCCAGCGTTTCGAAGGGTCTGATGATGAAACCCAGCTACAGGAAGGCAGTAGCGTGAGAGCAGACAGAGGGGATGCTCAAGAAGGACACCAATCTGGAAGTCATGTTCCAGCAGCTGCAGCATACTGCCAGATTGGCTCCAGTGATGAGGAGGGAGGGGATGATGAGGTCACTGACTCCACGTGGGTGCCTAATAGGAGAGAGGAGGAGGAGGAGGATGAGGAGGAGGCACATCTCCAACGAGGCAGGATGCCCTTTGGTGGCCAGCGTAAGGGCAGTACACCGACGGAATCACACCGCAGAGCTCCGCCTGTGCAGGGCGCTGCCTCTGCCCGTCATTCAAAAAGTTCTTTGGTGTGGGCCTTTTTTGAGGCTAGTGCATCAGATCGCACAGCTGCTGTTTGCAACATATGTCTCAAGCGTATATCGCGTGGCCAAAACATCAGCCGCTTGGGTACCACATGCCTGACCAGACATATGTTGACCTGCCATGCAGCTCGTTGGCAAGCCTACCTCAAAGACCCACACCAAAGAAAAAAGCGGACCTCTCCTTGCACCGCATCAGCTGGGATCTCCAACCCCACTATAACTTCAGTCCTCTCTGAAACATGCACTGAGAGTAATGAAGGTGTAGAATTAGGTGTGTCACAGTCAAGTACTTGCGGCCACTCTGCTAGCAGTACACCGACGTCCGATTCTAGCAGGCAAATTTCCCTGCCCCAGCTGCTGGACCGTCGAAAGAAGTTCACTCCCAGCCATCCACATGCCCAGCGGTTGAATGCTAGCTTGGCTAAATTGCTAGCGCTTCAACTGCTGCCTTTTCAGTTGGTAGACTCGGCCCCCTTCCGTGAGTTTGTGCAATGTGCGGTTCCTCAGTGGCAGGTTCCCAAACGCCACTTTTTCTCACGGAAGGCTATTCCGGCTCTCTACCGGCATGTGGAAGGCAATGTCTTGGCCTCGCTGGACAGGGCGGTCAGCGGTAAGGTGCATATTACCGCTGACTCATGGTCCAGCAGGCATGGACAGGGACGTTACCTTTCTTTCACGGCCCATTGGGTCACTCTTTTGGCAGCTGGGAAGGATGCAGGACAAGGTGCAGTAGTGTTGGAGGTTGTTCCACCGCCACGCCTCCAAAATGCTACTACTGGTTGTGACACACCTCTCTCCTCCACCCCCTCCTCTTCTTCTTCCTCCATGGCCTCTTCCTGTGCTTTGTCCTCTGAACCAGCGGTGCTCCGTAGCCGTTCAAGGGGCTACGCAAGTACGCAGGCAAAAAGATGCCATGCCGTGCTTGCGCTGGTGTGTTTGGGGGACAGAAGCCACACTGGGGCAGAGGTCCTGTCTGCTCTGCAGGGCCAGGCCGAGAGGTGGTTGACGCCACGCCAGCTTAAGCCAGGAATGGTGGTTTGCGACAATGGCACCAACCTCCTCTCCGCCCTCCGACAGGGACAACTGACCCATGTGCCCTGTGTGGCTCACGTCCTTAACCTGGTGGTGCAGCGGTTCTTGGGCAGGTACCCGGGCTTACAGGATGTCCTGAGGCAGGCCAGGAAAGTCTGTGTGCATTTCCGCAGATCTTATAATGCCAGTGCTCGCCTGGCTGAGCTGCAAAAGGAGTTGAACCTGCCCAAGAACCGCCTTATATGTGACATGCCCACCAGGTGGAACTCAACGTTGGCCATGCTGCAGCGGCTGCACACGCAGCAGAGGGCCATCAATGAGTACCTGTGCGACTACGGCACCAGGACAGGGTCAGGGGAGCTTGGTTTTTTTTCTCCACGCCAGTGGGGCATGATCAGGGATGCATGCACTGTCCTGGCACCATTTGAGGAGGCCACGAGGATGGTGAGCAGTGACAGTGCATGCATCAGTGACACTGTACCTCTTGTCCACCTGTTGGAGCACACGCTGCATGGAATAATGGACAGGGCACTTGAGGCAGAACAGAGGCAGGAAGAGGAGGACTTCCTTGCCTCTCAAGGCCCCCTTTACCCAGACAGTGTTCCTTCTGTCCCACCCATCGCACAGGAAGAGGAGGAGGAGGAGGAGGAGGAGGAGGAGGATTGTGTCAGCATGGAGGTGGAGGCTGGCACTCAGCATCATCAGCAGCAGTCTTTTAGGGATGATTTACAGTCCCAAGAAACCAGTGGACTTGTACGTGGCTGGGAGGAGGTGGCTGCGGATCATGTCGTCCTTATTGACCCAGAGGACTCCGGAACGAATGCCTCAGCAAACCTACGCTGCATGGCCTCCCTGATCCTGCAAAGTCTGCGGAAGGATCCTCGTATTCTTCGGATCAAGGAGAGGGACCATTACTGGCTGGCCACTCTCCTTGATCCACGGTACAAGGGTAAGGTTGCGGACCTTATGTTACCGTCGCAGAGGGAGCAGAGGATGAGACAACTCCGGGAGGCCTTGCAGAAAGGTCTGTGCAACGCGTTCCCAGAGACTGGGAGATTACAAACTCCTGGTCCTGGACAACGAGTTGCTGAGGCTTCGGCCAGTCAAAGAAGGAGCGGTGGGGAAGGTGGCCGTCTGACCGATGCGTTCAGACAATTCTTTAGTCCGCAGCCCCAAAGTATGATCGGTTCCAGCAACCATCGCCAGCGTCTGATAAACATGGTGCAGGAATATCTAGGGGCAAGGTCAGACTTGGGCACCTTCCCCACCGAAAATCCTCTGGCTTACTGGGTCTTGAGGATGGATCACTGGCCAGAGCTTGCACAGTATGCAATTGAGCTACTGGCCTGTCCTGCATCCAGCGTTCTTTCAGAACGCACATTCAGTGCTGCTGGAGGATTTGTCACGGATCACAGGGTGCGCCTGTCCACCGACTCGGTTGATCGACTGACTTTCATCAAGATGAACCAGTCTTGGATCACCACCAGCTACCACACACCTGATGCTGATATAACAGACTAATTGATTTTAACATGTCACATCCCTTCAAGACTGATGCTGATGCTGAGTGCCTGTGCTGTTATGTTGACTGGCTATCCTCCTCCTCCGAGTCCTCAATGATACGATTGATGATGATAGCTTGGAAGATCATTTTTGTTTATGGGTGCCGCCACCAGTGGCTAAGGCCCAATTTTTTAGCCCCTGTTTAACAGGGGTGTGTCATTACAATTTTTGAAGCAATACTTTGCAACAGGGCTCATTGCTGTGCTCCAAGTACAGTATCTGTGAGGGGTTGGAGTGTTGTGCCACCAGTGCCTAAGGCCCAATTTTTCAGCCCCTGTTTAACAGGGGCGTGTCATTACAATTTTTGAAGCAATACTTTGCAACAGGGCTCATTGCTGTGCTCCAAGTACAGTATCTGTGAGGGGTTGTAGTGTTGTGCCACCAGTGCCTAAGGCCCAATTTTTCAGCCCCTGTTCAACAGGGGCATGTAATTACAATTCTTGATCTAATAATTCACAGCAGGGCCCATTGCTGCACCCACCAAGAGTAACTCTGAGGGCTTACAGTGTTGTGGCAACGCCACCACCACCACCACCACGAAAGGCCCAATTTTTCAGCCCCTGTTCAAAAGGGGCATGTAATTACAATTCTTGATCTAATAATTCACAGCAGGGCCCATTCCTGCACCCACCAAGAGTAACTCTGAGGGCTTACAGTGTTGTGGCAACACCACCACCACCACCACCACCACGAAAGGCCCAATTTTTCAGGCCCTGTTCAACAGGGGCATGCAATTACAATTCTTGATCTAATAATTCACAGCAGGGCCCATTGCTGCACCCACCAAGAGTAATTGTCAGGGCTTTCAGTGTTGTGGCACCAGCACCACCATCAAAGGCCCAATTTTTACTACCACTGTTCAACAATTATATGTAATTAAAATTCCTGATATAATAGTTGACAGCAGGGCGTTCCATCACCAACCAAGAGTAACTGTGAGTGCTTACAGTGTTGTGCCAACACCAACAACTAAGGGGCCTATTTCTGCAGAGTATATACGGCAGGTCCCTACTTTCAAACATCCAACTTACAAACGACTCCTACTTGCAAACGCAAGAAGACAACAGGAAGTGAGAGGGAATCTACCCCTTGGAAGGAATATTCTCTCCTGTAAGAATTAATATGGGAGAAAGGTGTCTCCTCTGTACTGATGCTTTATCACCAATCCTTGTTTCAAGAAAAACACCACATTTCAAAAACAGTTGTCATTGGGACGGAAAGTGAGGTGAAATGTTCTGAACAGGGGCACAGACAGCAAAACAAATGTTACAGGGGTGATAACCCTTACCTATGTTTTCCAAAAAGTTTAAAAATAGATTTTTGGGCTGGAGCTACACTTAAACAATGTACCTGTTCAAAATTACAAACAGATTCTACATAAGAACAAACCTACAGTCCCTGTCTTGTATGCACCGCCTGTATACGGCTGTTCAGAGTATATAGGGCCTTTTTTATTTTATGTGCGGGGTTCCCCTTAATATCCATACAAGACCCAAAGGGGCTGGTAATGGGCTGGGGTAGGGGGGGGGGTCATGGGGTAGCTATGCCATTTTTCTTAAAGATTTTCATCCATATTACCGGGACCAGACATTACATTAAAGCCGCAAGCAGTTTTAAATGGCTTTTTTTTCCTTTAGAAGTGTCATTTTGTGCAGGGACAGTTCTAAACACGGGAAACACGTGGCACTTCACAGGCATACTTTAGACACCCCCCAGGTACGATATTTAAAGGAATATTTGACTTTTTTTTTTCACTTTATGCATCATTAAAATGACTGCTCCCGAAAAACGACCGTTTTTAAAACTTCTTTTTGCATTGATACATGTCCCCTGGTGCAGAACCCGGGTTCCCAAACCCTTTTTAGGACAATAACATGCATAATAGTCGTTATAATTAGCACTTTAGAATTCGAACGTTCGCATCCATTGTATTTAATAGGGTTCTAATGTTCGTACGAACTTTCGGTCCGTTCGCGGGTTCTGGTGCGAACCGAACCCGGGGGTGTTCGGCTCATCACTATTCAGGAGCAGGAAAGTTTTATGCATCTAGAGATAATCAGAAAAGCACTGATAGCCGATGCCTTCTCAAACTCACCTGCTCAGCCTGCTCCATTCTACTGTTGCCAAGGGAATAGTACTGTACAGTGCAGACAGGGGGCGTGTGCTACGATTTACCCTACATGCTGGAACAAAGCCACTCTCTGTCTCCTGTGTCGGCAGCACACTTTGTGCTGGGCAGGGTTGTACCTGGCAAACTGTGCCCTCTTTCCGCACTAAATTATTTTGCCCAGGGCAGCTGTCCATCCCCCCCCCAGTACTGGCCCTGCATTTGGGCTAGGTTTGGATCATCGGGCAGGCACCTGAGATCTCTCTTGTGGTGTTCACTGGTACTCTCAGGCCTTGGTTTGGTGTCATGCCTCCCCTTCTAGGCGTCATTCCCAGGAAAAAAATTTCAGCAGGGGTCCCCTGTAGCATCCAACTTCAAAAGGTGGAAAAAGGGTCATACTGAAATGATGGCTTGGCAAAGCTTCTAGACTCATCTCAGGACTTCCTGTGGCATTAGAACAACAAAGATTTCTATGTAGAAGATGTCATTTCTTCAAGTAGCGGGCATCCGGATAGAGGCATGAAGGGGGGGGGGGGTAATTTCTTCACGTGAATGGGGCTGGGTGGAAACTCTCCATCAGGGCTAGTGCAAGGATTTTCGACACCCTAGGCAAAACCTCATTTTGTCGCCCCTTGGCTCCACCTCTGACTCCACCCTTTTTGCCCTGCTCATGTATACCCCACCTTTTTATTGAAGCGCACATAAAATGTAGCTTCCCAAGCACACATCAATGCAGCCTACCAGTGCCCATCAATGCAGCCTACCAGTGCCCATCAATGCAGCCTACCAAAGCCCATAAATGCAGCCTACCAGTGTCCATTAATGCAGCCTCATCAGCACCCATCAATGCAGCCTACCAAGGAGGGAGGGGGGAAGGGGGGGCCCGATCCGACCCCTCAGTACATGGACAGATCAGTCTTTATACACTGTGGACAGAGAAAGCATTTACGGCGGACATAGTCCTGTTGAGGACAAGGGTTCGTCACATACATCAAATACATTTACATGCAAATCTGCGATAATGTAATCTCAGACAGTGGCAGTATTTCACTCACCAGGTCTGGGGCTCTGCAAACTGCTCTGCATCCATCCGACGACACAACCTTGCCAAGTGCGTGCGAGGAACAATTTTAAACTCTGGGTGCCTCCTCCAGGCAGGCTCCACCTGTCACCAAGCCCGGAGCGCCACCGCCAGGCATAATAGCATTTGAGTGATGCTGCCGGCGTTGTTCAGGACAGGCCAGGAGGGGTAGCGGCCTCTACGACAGGGGGTGACGGGGCCAGGGAACACAGGATTAGGAATCGCGTATGGGCAGAGAGGCAAATAGGCTGGCTGTGGTCACATCACAGACAGCAATCACAGGTCACTGCTGACTGATCAGAGGCACGCAAAGGCACAGCAGGGGATATTTGCTTGCTTCCATTCATTCGGGAGTCAGGCACAGACACAGTCCTCCGCCCTGCGAACAGAGCAGCAGCTGCCTGCTGATGCTGAGACTTAGTTGCTTGCTTCAGAGAGAGGAGAGTAGGAACACCAGCGGCTGCGCGCCCTAGGCAGCAGTGCGCCCTAGGTGGCTGCATAGTTTGCCTAGTGATAGCACTGGCCCTGCTCTCCATCCAACATGAATAACCACAGAGTCTGCTGAATAGGGATGGGCCGAACACCCCCGGGTTCGGTTTGCACCAGAACCTTCGAACGGACCGAAAGTTTGTGCAAATTTTCGAACCCTATTCGTTACAATGGACGCGAACGTTCGAAATCAAAAGTGCTAATTATAACGGCCAATATGCATGTTAATGTCATAAAACAGGTTTGGGGACCCGAGTCCTGCCCCAGGGGACATATATCAATGCAAAAAGAAGTTTTAAAAACTAACGTTTTTTCGGGAGCAGTCATTTTAATGATGCATAAAGTGAAAAAAAAAAGTGAAATATTCCTTTAAATATGGCACCTGGGGGGTGTCTAAAGTATGCCTGTGAAGTGGCATGTGTTTCCCGTGTTTAGAACTGTCCCTGCACAAAATGACATTTGTAAAGGAAAAAAAGAAGCCATTTAAAACCGCTTGCGGCTTTAATGTCATGTCTTTTCCTGGCAATATGGCTGAAAATCCTTGAGAAAAATGGCATGGCTACCCCATCACCCCCCACCCCAGCCCCTTTGGGTCTTGTATGGATATTAAGGGGAACCCCGCACCCAAAATAAAACCCTATACCTACAACCCTATATACTCTGAACAGCAGTATACAGGCGGTGCAAACAAGACAGGGACTGTAGGTTTGTTCTTAATAGTGATGAGCCGAACACCCCCGGGTTCGGTTCGCACCAGAACCCGCGAACGGACCGAAAGTTCGAACGAACATTAGAACCCTATTAAATACAATGGATGCGAACGTTCGAATTCTAAAGTGCTAATTATAACAACTATTATGCATGTTATTGTCATAAATAGGGTTTGGGAACCCGGGTTCTGCACCAGGGGACATGTATCAATGCAAAAAGAAGTTTTAAAAACGGTCGTTTTTCGGGAGCAGTCATTTTAATGATGCATAAAGTGAAAAAAAAAAAGTCAAATATTCCTTTAAATATCGTACCTGGGGGGTGTCTAAAGTATGCCTGTGAAGTGCCACGTGTTTCCCGTGTTTAGAACTGTCCCTGCACAAAATGACACTTCTAAAGGAAAAAAAAGCCATTTAAAACTGCTTGCGGCTTTAATGTAATGTCTGGTCCCGGTAATATGGATGAAATTCTTTAAGAAAAATGGCATAGCTACCCCATGACCCCCCCCCCTACCCCAGCCCATTACCAGCCCCTTTGGGTCTTGTATGGATATTAAGGGGAACCCCGCACATAAAATAAAAAAGGCCCTATATACTCTGAACAGCCGTATACAGGCGGTGCATACAAGACAGGGACTGTAGGTTTGTTCTTATGTAGAATCTGTTTGTAATTTTGAACAGGTACATTGTTGAAGTGTAGCTCCAGCCCAAAAATCTATTTTTAAACTTTTTGGGAAACATAGGTAAGGGTTATCACCCCTGTAACATTTGTTTTGCTGTCTGTGCCCCTGTTCAGAACATTTCACCTCACTTTCCGTCCCAATGACAACTGTTTTTGAAATGTGGTGTTTTTCTTGAAACAAGGATTGCTGATAAAGCATCAGTACAGATGAGACCCCTTTCTCCCATATTTATTCTTACAGGAGAGAATTTTCCTTTCTAGGGGTAGATTTCCTCTCACTTCCTGTTGTCTTCTTTCGTTTGCAAGTAGGAGTCGTTTGTAAGTTGGATGTTTGAAAGTAGGGACCTGCCGTATATACTCTGCAGAAATAGGCCCCTTAGTTGTTGGTGTTGGCACAACACTGTAAGCACTCAGTTACTCTTGGTTGGTGCTGGAACGCCCTGCTGTCAACTATTATATCAGGAATTTTAATTACATATAATTGTTGAACAGTGGTAGTAAAAATTGGGGCTTTGATGGTGGTGCTGGTGCCACAACACTGTAAGCCCTGACAGTTACTCTTGGTGGGTGCAGCAATGGGCCCTGCTGTGAATTATTAGATCAAGAATTGTAATTACATGCCCCTTTTGAACAGGCGCTGAAAAATTGGGCCTTTCGTGGTGGTGGTGGTGGTGGCGTTGCCACAAGACTGTAAGCCCTCAGAGTTACTCTTGGTGGGTGCAGCAATGGACCCTGCTGTGAATTATTAGATCAAGAATTGTAATTGCATGCCCCTGTTGAACAGGGGCTGAAAAATTGGGCCTTAGGCACTGGTGGCACAACACTACAACCCCTCACAGATACTGTACTTGGAGCACAGCAATGAGCCCTGTTGCAAAGTATTGCTTCAAAAATTGTAATGACACGCCCCTGTTAAACAGGGGCTGAAAAATAGGGCCTTAGGCACTGGTGCCACAACACTCCAACCCCTCACAGATACTGTACTTGGAGCACAGCAATGAGCCCTATGGCAAATTATTGCTAAAAAAATTGTAATTACACGCCCCTGTAAAACAGGGGCTGAAAAATTGGGCCTTAGCCACTGGTGGCGGCACCCATAAACAAAAATGATCTTCCAAGCTATCATCATCAATCGTATCATTGAGGACTCGGAGGAGGAGGATAGCCAGTCAACATAACAGCACAGGCACTCAGCATCAGCATCAGTCTTGAAGGGATGTGACATGTTAAAATCAATTAGTCTGTTATATCAGCATCAGGTGTGTGGTAGCTGGTGGTGATCCAAGACTGGTTCATCTTGATGAAAGTCAGTCGATCAACCGAGTCGGTGGACAGGCGCACCCTGTGATCCGTGACAAATCCTCCAGCAGCACTGAATGTGCGTTCCGAAAGAACGCTGGATGCAGGACAGGCCAGTAGCTCAATTGCATACTGTGCAAGCTCTGGCCAGTGATCCATCCTCAAGACCCAGTAAGCCAGAGGATTTTCGGTGGGGAAGGTGTCCAAGTCTGACCTTGCCCCTAGATATTCCTGCACCATGTTTATCAGACGCTGGCGATGGTTGCTGGAACCGATCATACTTTGGGGCTGCGGACTAAAGAATTGTCTGAACGCATCGGTCAGACGGCCACCTTCCCCACCGCTCCTTCTTTGACTGGCCGAAGCCTCAGCAACTCGTTGTCCAGGACCAGGAGTTTGTAACCTCCCAGTCTCTGGGAACGCGTTGCACAGACCTTTCTGCAAGGCCTCCCGGAGTTGTCTCATCCTCTGCTCCCTCTGCGACGGTAACATAAGGTCCGCAACCTTACCCTTGTACCGTGGATCAAGGAGAGTGGCCAGCCAGTAATGGTCCCTCTCCTTGATCCGAAGAATACGAGGATCCTTCCGCAGACTTTGCAGGATCAGGGAGGCCATGCAGCGTAGGTTTGCTGAGGCATTCGCTCCGGAGTCCTCTGGGTCACTAAGGACGACATGATCCGCAGCCACCTCCTCCCAGCCACGTACAAGTCCACTGGTTTCTTGGGACTGTAAATCATCCCTAAAAGAGTGATGCTGATGATGCTGAGTGCCAGCCTCCACCTCCATGCTGACACAATCCTCCTCCTCCTCCTCCTCCTCCTCCTCTTCCTGTGCGATGGGTGGGACAGAAGGAACACTGTCTGGGTAAAGGGGGCCTTGAGAGGCAAGGAAGTCCTCCTCTTCCTGCCTCTGTTCTGCCTCAAGTGCCCTGTCCATTATTCCACGCAGCGTGTGCTCCAACAGGTGGACAAGAGGTACAGTGTCACTGATGCATGCACTGTCACTGCTCACCATCCTCGTGGCCTCCTCAAATGGTGCCAGGACAGTGCATGCATCCCTGATCATGCCCCACTGGCGTGGAGAAAAAAAACCAAGCTCCCCTGACCCTGTCCTGGTGCCGTAGTCGCACAGGTACTCATTGATGGCCCTCTGCTGCGTGTGCAGCCGCTGCAGCATGGCCAACGTTGAGTTCCACCTGGTGGGCATGTCACATATAAGGCGGTTCTTGGGCAGGTTCAACTCCTTTTGCAGCTCAGCCAGGCGAGCACTGGCATTATAAGATCTGCGGAAATGCACACAGACTTTCCTGGCCTGCCTCAGGACATCCTGTAAGCCCGGGTACCTGCCCAAGAACCGCTGCACCACCAGGTTAAGGACGTGAGCCACACAGGGCACATGGGTCAGTTGTCCCTGTCGGAGGGCGGAGAGGAGGTTGGTGCCATTGTCGCAAACCACCATTCCTGGCTTAAGCTGGCGTGGCGTCAACCACCTCTCGGCCTGGCCCTGCAGAGCAGACAGGACCTCTGCCCCAGTGTGGCTTCTGTCCCCCAAACACACCAGCGCAAGCACGGCATGGCATCTTTTTGCCTGCGTACTTGCGTAGCCCCGTGAACGGCTACGGAGCACCGCTGGTTCATAGGACAAACCACAGGAAGAGGCCATGGAGGAAGAAGAAGAGGAGGGGGTGGAGGAGAGAGGTGTGTCACAACCAGTAGTAGCATTTTGGAGGCGTGGCGGTGGGACAACCTCCAACACTACTGCACCTTGTCCTGCATCCTTCCCAGCTGCCAAAAGAGTGACCCAATGGGCCGTGAAAGAAAGGTAACATCCCTGTCCATGCCTGCTGGACCATGAGTCAGCGGTAATATGCACCTTACCGCTGACCGCCCTGTCCAGCGAGGCCAAGACATTGCCTTCCACATGCCGGTAGAGAGCCGGAATAGCCTTCCGTGAGAAAAAGTGGCGTTTGGGAACCTGCCACTGAGGAACCGCACATTGCACAAACTCACGGAAGGGGGCCGAGTCTACCAACTGAAAAGGCAGCAGTTGAAGCGCTAGCAATTTAGCCAAGCTAGCATTCAACCGCTGGGCATGTGGATGGCTGGGAGTGAACTTCTTTCGACGGTCCAGCAGCTGGGGCAGGGAAATTTGCCTGCTAGAATCGGACGTCGGTGTACTGCTAGCAGAGTGGCCGCAAGTACTTGGCTGTGACACACCTAATTCTACACCTTCATTCCTCTCAGTGCATGTTTCAGAGAGGACTGAAGTTATAGTGGGGTTGGAGATCCCAGCTGATGCGGTGCAAGGAGAGGTCCGCTTTGTTCTTTGGTGTGGGTCTTTGAGGTAGGCTTGCCAACGAGCTGCATGGCAGGTCAACATATGTCTGGTCAGGCATGTGGTACCCAAGCGGCTGATGTTTTGGCCACGCGATATACGCTTGAGACATATGTTGCAAACAGCAGCTGTGCGATCTGATGCACTAGCCTCAAAAAAGGCCCACACCAAAGAACTTTTTGAATGACGGGCAGAGGCAGCGCCCTGCACAGGCGGAGCTCTGCGGTGTGATTCCGTCGGTGTACTGCCCTTACGCTGGCCACCAAAGGGCATCCTGCCTCGTTGGAGATGTGCCTCCTCCTCATCCTCCTCCTCCTCCTCTCTCCTATTAGGCACCCACGTGGAGTCAGTGACCTCATCATCACCTCCCTCCTCATCACTGGAGCCAATCTGGCAGTATGCTGCAGCTGCTGGAACATGACTGCCAGATTGGTGTCCTTCTTGAGCATCCCCTCTGTCTGCTCTCACGCTACTGCCTTCCTCTAGCTGGGTTTCATCATCAGACCCTTCGAAACGCTGGGCATCCTCCTGGAGCATGTACCCAACACTGTGCTGAAACAGTTCGGGGGACTCCTCAGGAGGAGGACATGGTGGGTCTAGGGCAGGAGTGACTGATGATGAGTCTGACATTGATACCAGGGAAGAGGACGCTTTGGCAGCTGCTTTTCCAGTACCCTGAGCCTGGGTGAGAGAGGATGAGGAGGAGGAGGAGGGCTTGGTCATCCACTCTACCAAGTCTTCGGCATGATGTGGCTCAACATGTCCAGCTGCCGAAAAGAAGGACAAGCGTGTCCCATGGCCATGTGCTGATGACAATGCACCGCGTCCACGACCAGCACTGTTGCCCCCAGACACAGAGCCTGCTTGCCCTCTTTTATTGCCTCCTGACTGTCTGCCTCTCCTTGTTTGCCTTCCAGACATTCTAATAGATGGCCTGCAGGGAGATGGGAAAAAAGCAATAAGGGCTACCTTCAGGTGTCCTTCTCTGTCCCTTGAAACAAGGACTTTGACAGTGAAAGAAACTGACACACTCTCCCTACCTACAGTTTTCTGTCCCTAGAAAAAATGTTTTTTTTTAAGCACAAATTAGCACAAGGAGAATTCACTCACTGTCCTTCCAGGTCCCTGGAAACAAGGACTTTGACAGTGAAAGAAACTGACACACTCTCCCTACCTACAGTTTTCTGTCCCTAGAAAAAATGTTTTTTTTAAGCACAATTTAGCACAAGGAGAATTCACTCACTGTCCTTCCAGGTCCCTGGAAACAAGGACTTTGACAGTGAAAGAAACTGACACACTCTCCCTACCTACAGTTTTCTGTCCCTAGAAAAAATGTTTTTTTTAAGCACAATTTAGCACAAGGAGAATTCACTCACTGTCCTTCCAGGTCCCTGGAAACAAGGACTTTGACAGTGAAAGAAACTGACACACTCTCCCTACCTACAGTTTTCTGTCCCTAGAAAAAATGTTTTTTTTAAGCACAATTTAGCACAAGGAGAATTCACTCACTGTCCTTCCAGGTCCCTGGAAACAAGGACTTTGACAGTGAAAGAAACTGACACACTCTCCCTACCTACAGTTTTCTGTCCCTAGAAAAAATGTTTTTTTTAAGCACAATTTAGCACAAGGAGAATTCACTCACTGTCCTTCCAGGTCCCTGGAAACAAGGACTTTGACAGTGAAAGAAACTGACACACTCTCCCTACCTACAGTTTTCTGTCCCTAGAAAAAATGTTTTTTTTAAGCACAATTTAGCACAAGGAGAATTCACTCACTGTCCTTCCAGGTCCCTGGAAACAAGGACTTTGACAGTGAAAGAAACTGACACACTCTCCCTACCTACAGTTTTCTGTCCCTAGAAAAAATGTTTTTTAAGCACAATTTAGCACAAGGAGAATTCACTCACTGTCCTTCCAGGTCCCTGGAAACAAGGACTTTGACAGTGAAAGAAACTGACACACTCTCCCTACCTACAGTTTTCTGTCCCTAGAAAAAATGTTTTTTTTAAGCACAATTTAGCACAAGGAGAATTCACTCACTGTCCTTCCAGGTCCCTGGAAACAAGGACTTTGACAGTGAAAGAAACTGACACACTCTCCCTACCTACAGTTTTCTGTCCCTAGAAAAAATGTTTTTTTAAGCACAATTTAGCACAAGGAGAATTCACTCACTGTCCTTCCAGGTCCCTGGAAACAAGGACTTTGACAGTGAAAGAAACTGACACACTCTCCCTACCTACAGTTTTCTGTCCCTAGAAAAAATGTTTTTTTTAAGCACAAATTAGCACAAGGAGAATTCACTCACTGTCCTTCCAGGTCCCTGGAAACAAGGACTTTGACAGTGAAAGAAACTGACACACTCTCCCTACCTACAGTTTTCTGTCCCTAGAAAAAATGTTTTTTTTAAGCACAATTTAGCACAAGGAGAATTCACTCACTGTCCTTCCAGGTCCCTGGAAACAAGGACTTTGACAGTGAAAGAAACTGACACACTCTCCCTACCTACAGTTTTCTGTCCCTAGAAAAAATGTTTTTTTTAAGCACAATTTAGCACAAGGAGAATTCACTCACTGTCCTTCCAGGTCCCTGGAAACAAGGACTTTGACAGTGAAAGAAACTGACACACTCTCCCTACCTACAGTTTTCTGTCCCTAGAAAAAATGTTTTTTTTAAGCACAATTTAGCACAAGGAGAATTCACTCACTGTCCTTCCAGGTCCCTGGAAACAAGGACTTTGACAGTGAAAGAAACTGACACACTCTCCCTACCTACAGTTTTCTGTCCCTAGAAAAAATGTTTTTTTTAAGCACAATTTAGCACAAGGAGAATTCACTCACTGTCCTTCCAGGTCCCTGGAAACAAGGACTTTGACAGTGAAAGAAACTGACACACTCTCCCTACCTACAGTTTTCTGTCCCTAGAAAAAATGTTTTTTTTAAGCACAATTTAGCACAAGGAGAATTCACTCACTGTCCTTCCAGGTCCCTGGAAACAAGGACTTTGACAGTGAAAGAAACTGACACACTCTCCCTACCTACAGTTTTCTGTCCCTAGAAAAAATGTTTTTTTTTAAGCACAATTTAGCACAAGGAGAATTCACTCACTGTCCTTCCAGGTCCCTGGAAACAAGGACTTTGACAGTGAAAGAAACTGACACACTCTCCCTACCTACAGTTTTCTGTCCCTAGAAAAAATGTTTTTTTAAGCACAATTTAGCACAAGGAGAATTCACTCACTGTCCTTCCAGGTCCCTGGAAACAAGGACTTTGACAGTGAAAGAAACTGACACACTCTCCCTACCTACAGTTTTCTGTCCCTAGAAAAAATGTTTTTTTTAAGCACAAATTAGCACAAGGAGAATTCACTCACTGTCCTTCCAGGTCCCTGGAAACAAGGACTTTGACAGTGAAAGAAACTGACACACTCTCCCTACCTACAGTTTTCTGTCCCTAGAAAAAATGTTTTTTTTAAGCACAATTTAGCACAAGGAGAATTCACTCACTGTCCTTCCAGGTCCCTGGAAACAAGGACTTTGACAGTGAAAGAAACTGACACACTCTCCCTACCTACAGTTTTCTGTCCCTAGAAAAAATGTTTTTTTTAAGCACAATTTAGCACAAGGAGAATTCACTCACTGTCCTTCCAGGTCCCTGGAAACAAGGACTTTGACAGTGAAAGAAACTGACACACTCTCCCTACCTACAGTTTTCTGTCCCTAGAAAAAATGTTTTTTTTAAGCACAATTTAGCACAAGGAGAATTCACTCACTGTCCTTCCAGGTCCCTGGAAACAAGGACTTTGACAGTGAAAGAAACTGACACACTCTCCCTACCTACAGTTTTCTGTCCCTAGAAAAAATGTTTTTTTTAAGCACAATTTAGCACAAGGAGAATTCACTCACTGTCCTTCCAGGTCCCTGGAAACAAGGACTTTGACAGTGAAAGAAACTGACACACTCTCCCTACCTACAGTTTTCTGTCCCTAGAAAAAATGTTTTTTTTAAGCACAATTTAGCACAAGGAGAATTCACTCACTGTCCTTCCAGGTCCCTGGAAACAAGGACTTTGACAGTGAAAGAAACTGACACACTCTCCCTACCTACAGTTTTCTGTCCCTAGAAAAAATGTTTTTTTTAAGCACAATTTAGCACAAGGAGAATTCACTCACTGTCCTTCCAGGTCCCTGGAAACAAGGACTTTGACAGTGAAAGAAACTGACACACTCTCCCTACCTACAGTTTTCTGTCCCTAGAAAAAATGTTTTTTTAAGCACAATTTAGCACAAGGAGAATTCACTCACTGTCCTTCCAGGTCCCTGGAAACAAGGACTTTGACAGTGAAAGAAACTGACACACTCTCCCTACCTACAGTTTTCTGTCCCTAGAAAAAATGTTTTTTTTAAGCACAAATTAGCACAAGGAGAATTCACTCACTGTCCTTCCAGGTCCCTGGAAACAAGGACTTTGACAGTGAAAGAAACTGACACACTCTCCCTACCTACAGTTTTCTGTCCCTAGAAAAAATGTTTTTTTTAAGCACAATTTAGCACAAGGAGAATTCACTCACTGTCCTTCCAGGTCCCTGGAAACAAGGACTTTGACAGTGAAAGAAACTGACACACTCTCCCTACCTACAGTTTTCTGTCCCTAGAAAAAATGTTTTTTTTAAGCACAATTTAGCACAAGGAGAATTCACTCACTGTCCTTCCAGGTCCCTGGAAACAAGGACTTTGACAGTGAAAGAAACTGACACACTCTCCCTACCTACAGTTTTCTGTCCCTAGAAAAAATGTTTTTTTTAAGCACAATTTAGCACAAGGAGAATTCACTCACTGTCCTTCCAGGTCCCTGGAAACAAGGACTTTGACAGTGAAAGAAACTGACACACTCTCCCTACCTACAGTTTTCTGTCCCTAGAAAAAATGTTTTTTTTTAAGCACAATTTAGCACAAGGAGAATTCACTCACTGTCCTTCCAGGTCCCTGGAAACAAGGACTTTGACAGTGAAAGAAACTGACACACTCTCCCTACCTACAGTTTTCTGTCCCTAGAAAAAATGTTTTTTTTAAGCACAATTTAGCACAAGGAGAATTCACTCACTGTCCTTCCAGGTCCCTGGAAACAAGGACTTTGACAGTGAAAGAAACTGACACACTCTCCCTACCTACAGTTTTCTGTCCCTAGAAAAAATGTTTTTTTTAAGCACAATTTAGCACAAGGAGAATTCACTCACTGTCCTTCCAGGTCCCTGGAAACAAGGACTTTGACAGTGAAAGAAACTGACACACTCTCCCTACCTACAGTTTTCTGTCCCTAGAAAAAATGTTTTTTTAAGCACAATTTAGCACAAGGAGAATTCACTCACTGTCCTTCCAGGTCCCTGGAAACAAGGACTTTGACAGTGAAAGAAACTGACACACTCTCCCTACCTACAGTTTTCTGTCCCTAGAAAAAATGTTTTTTTTAAGCACAATTTAGCACAAGGAGAATTCACTCACTGTCCTTCCAGGTCCCTGGAAACAAGGACTTTGACAGTGAAAGAAACTGACACACTCTCCCTACCTACAGTTTTCTGTCCCTAGAAAAAATGTTTTTTTTAAGCACAATTTAGCACAAGGAGAATTCACTCACTGTCCTTCCAGGTCCCTGGAAACAAGGACTTTGACAGTGAAAGAAACTGACACACTCTCCCTACCTACAGTTTTCTGTCCCTAGAAAAAATGTTTTTTTTAAGCACAATTTAGCACAAGGAGAATTCACTCACTGTCCTTCCAGGTCCCTGGAAACAAGGACTTTGACAGTGAAAGAAACTGACACACTCTCCCTACCTACAGTTTTCTGTCCCTAGAAAAAATGTTTTTTTTAAGCACAATTTAGCACAAGGAGAATTCACTCACTGTCCTTCCAGGTCCCTGGAAACAAGGACTTTGACAGTGAAAGAAACTGACACACTCTCCCTACCTACAGTTTTCTGTCCCTAGAAAAAATGTTTTTTTTAAGCACAATTTAGCACAAGGAGAATTCACTCACTGTCCTTCCAGGTCCCTGGAAACAAGGACTTTGACAGTGAAAGAAACTGACACACTCTCCCTACCTACAGTTTTCTGTCCCTAGAAAAAATGTTTTTTTAAGCACAATTTAGCACAAGGAGAATTCACTCACTGTCCTTCCAGGTCCCTGGAAACAAGGACTTTGACAGTGAAAGAAACTGACACACTCTCCCTACCTACAGTTTTCTGTCCCTAGAAAAAATGTTTTTTTTAAGCACAATTTAGCACAAGGAGAATTCACTCACTGTCCTTCCAGGTCCCTGGAAACAAGGACTTTGACAGTGAAAGAAACTGACACACTCTCCCTACCTACAGTTTTCTGTCCCTAGAAAAAATGTTTTTTTTAAGCACAATATAGCACAAGCACAAAACACACTGACACTCTCCCTACCTATCCTTTTCTTTCCCTAAACTAAAGGAATCCAGGTTAAGCAAGAAAGAAATAAAAGTCACTGTCCCTGCCTATGCTGCTCTATCCCTGCTCCGGAACACACTACACTAGGCCGCCGTGCTGGCGGCCTTTTATAGTGTGGGGCGTGTACTAAACACCCTCAGCAATAATTGGCCACAGGCATCCTGCCTGTGGCCAATCATTGCTCTCCTCGCTGCCGGCGCTGTGATTGGCCAAGCATGCGGGGTCACAGTGCATGCTTGGCCAATCACAGCGCCTGGATGACACTGCGATGGCGTAGTGCATTGTGGGCCGTTCGCGTCACTCGAATTTGGCGCGAACGGCCCAAATCGTTCGATCTTCGTCGAACGATCGAACAGCCGATGTTCGAGTCGAACGTATGTTCGACTCGAACACGAAGCTCATCCCTAGTTCTTAAGTAGAATCTGAACAGGTACATTTTTAAGTGTAGCTACATCCAAAAAAAATCTATTTTTAAGCTTTTTGGAGAACATAGGGAAGGGTTATCACCCCTGTAACATTTGTTTTGCTGTCTGTGCACCTGTTCAGAACATTTCACCTCACTTTCCGTCCCAATGACAAATGTTTTTGGAAAAGTGGGGTTTTTATTGAAACAAGGATTGGTGATAAAGCATCAGTAGAGAGGAGATACCTTTTTCCCAAATTAAATCTAACAGGATAGAATTTCCCTTCCTAGGGGTAGATTTCCTCTCGCTTCCTGTTTTCTCCTTCCGTTTGCAAGTAGGAGTCGTTTGTAAGTTGGATGTTTGAAAGTAGGGGCCTGCCGTATATACTCTGCAGAAATTTGCCCCATTAGATGTTGGTGTAGCCACAACACTGTAAGCCATCACAGTTACTCTTGGTGGGCACAGGAATTGGCCCTGCTGTGAATTATTAGATCAAGATTTGTAATTGCATGCACCTGTTGAACAGGGCAGAAAAATTGGGCCTTTGGTGGTGGTGGTGGACGGTGTTGCCACAACACTGTAAGCCCTCACAGTTACTCTTGGTGGGCGCAGGAATGGGCCCTGCTGTGAATTATTAGATCAAGATTTGTAATTGCATGCACCTGTTGAACAGGGCAGAAAAATTGGGCCTTTGGTGGTGGTGGTGGACGGTGTTGCCACAAGACTGTAAGCCCTCACAGTTACTCTTGGTGGGCGCAGGAATGGGCCCTGCTGTGAACTATTAGATCAAGATTTGTAATTACACGCCCCTGTTAAACAGGGGCTGAAAAATTGTGCCTTAGGCACTGGTGCTGGTGCCACAACACTGCAACCCCTCACAGATACTGTACTTAGAGCACAGCAGTCAGACCTGTTGCGAAGCATTGCTTAAAAAATTGTAATTACACGCCCCTGTTAATCAGGGGCTGAAAAATTGTGCTTTAGGCACTGGTGCTGGTGCCACAACACTGCAACCCTTCACAGATACTGTACTTGGAGCACAGCAGTCAGACCTGTTGCGAAGCATTGCTTAAAAAATTGTAATTACACGCCCCTGTTAAACAGGGGCTGAAAAATTGTGCCTTAGGCACTGGTGCTGGTGCCACAACACTGCAACCCCTCACAGATACTGTACTCTGAGAACAGCAATGAGACCTGTTGCAAAGCATTGCATAAAAAATTGTAATTACACACCCCTGTTAAACAGGGGCTGAAAAATTGTGCCTTAGGCACTGGTGCTGGTGCCACAACACTGCAACCCCTCACAGATACTGTACTCTGAGCACAGCAATGAGACCTGTTGCAAAGCATTGCATAAAAAATTGTAATTACACGCCCCTGTTAAACAGGGGCTGAAAAATTGGGCCTTAGCCACTGGTGTGGTGGCACCCAGAAACAAAAATGTTCTTCCAAGCTATCAAGGAATGGATCATTGAGGAGGAGGAAGAGGATAGTCAGTGAACATAACAGGACAGTCACTCAGCATCAGCATAGGCAGTCTTGAAGGGATGTGACATTATAAATTATTCAGTTATATCCGCTTCAGGTGCCTGGTAGCTGGTGGTGATCCAAGACTGATTCATCTTTATGAAGGTCAGTCGATCAACCGAGTCGGTGGACAGGCGCACCCTGTGATCGGTGACAAAGCCTCCAGCAGCACTGAATGTGCATTCGGAAAGAACGCTGGATGCAGGACAGACCAGTAGCTCAATTGCATACTGTGCAAGCTCTGGCCAGTGATCCATCCTCAAGACCCAGTAAGCCAGAGGATTTTCGGTGGGAAAGGTGTCCAAGTCTGACCTTGCCCCTAGGTATTCCTGCACCATGTTTATCAGACACTGGCGATGGTTGCTGGAACCGATCATACCTTGGGGCTGCTGACTAAAAAATTGTCTGATCGCATCGGTCAGACGTCCACCTTCCCCACCGATCCTTCTGCTACTGACCGAAGCTTCAGCAACTCGGCGTCCAGGACCAGGAGTTTGTAACCTCCCAGTCTCTGGGAACGCATTGCACAGACCTTTCTGCAAGGCCTCCCTGAGATGTCTCATCCTCTGCTCCCTCTGCGACGGCAAGATAAGATCCGCAACCTTACCCTTGTACCG
Source organism: Rana muscosa (assembly GCA_029206835.1). NCBI lineage: Eukaryota > Metazoa > Chordata > Amphibia > Anura > Ranidae > Rana > Rana muscosa. Next base: position 172,781,785 of record CM055128.1, on the reverse strand, counting down.
TGGATCAAGGAGAGTGGCCAGCCAGTAATGGTCCCTCTCCTTGATCCGAAGAATACGAGGATCCTTCCGCAGGCTTTGCAGGATCAGGGAGGCCATGCAACGTAGGTTAGCTGAGGCATTCGGTCCGGAGTCTTCTGGGTCACTGAGGACGACATGATCGCCAGCCACCTCCTCCCAGCCACGTACAAGTCCACTGGTTTGTTGGGACTGTACATCATCCCTAAAAGACTGCTGCTGCTGATGCTGTGTGCCAGGCTCCACCTCCATGCTAACACAATCCTCCTCCTCCTCCTCCTCCTCCTCCTCCTCATCCTCTTCCTGTGTGATGGGTGGGAGAGAAGGAACACTGTCTGGATAAAGGGGGCCTTGAGAGGCAAGGAAGTCCTCCTCTTCCTGCCTCAAGTGCCCTGTCCATTATCCCACGCAGCGTATGCTCCAACAGGTGGACAAGAGGTACAGTGTCACTGATGCATGCACTGTCACTGCTCACCATCCTCGTGGCCTCCTCAAATGGTGACAGGACAGTGCATGCATCCCTGATCATGCTCCACTGGCGTGGGGAAAAAAATCCAAGCTCCCCTGACCCTGTCCTGGTGCCGTAGTCGCACAGGTACTCATTGATGGCCCTCTGCTGCGTGTGCAGTCGCTGCAGCATGGCCAACGTTGAGTTCCACCTGGTGGGCATGTCACATATAAGGCGGTTCTTGGGCAGGTTCAACTCCTTTTGCAGCTCAGCCAGCCGAGCACTGGCATTATACGATCGGCGGAAAAGCACACAGACTTTCCTGGCCTGCCTCAGGACATCCTGTAAGCCTGGGTACCTGCCCAAGAACCGCTGCACCACCAGGTGCCATACAGGGCACATGGGTCAGCTGCCCCTGTCGCAGGGCGGAGAGGAGGTTGGTGCCATTGTCAGAAACCACCATTCCTGGCTTAAGCTGGCGTGGCGTCAACCACCTTTCGGCCTGCCCCTGCAGAGCTGCCAGAACCTCTGCCCCAGTGTGGCTCCTGTCCCCCAAACACACCAGCACAAGCACGGCATGGCATCTTTTTGCCTGTGTACTCGCGTAGCCCCTTGTACGCCTACGGAGCACCGCTGGTTCCGAGGACAGAGCACTCGAAGAGGCCATGGAGGAAGAAGAAGAGGAGGGGGTGAAGGAGAGAGGTGTGTCACAACCAGTATAAGCATTTTGGAGGCGTGGTGGCGGAACAACCTCCAACACTACTGCACCTTGTCCTGCATCCCTCCTAGCTGCCAATAGAAAGACCCAATGGGCAGTGAAAGACAGGTAACGTCCCTGTCCATGCCTGCTGGACCATGAGTCAGTGGTAATATGCACCTTACCGCTGACCGCCCCGTCCAGCGAGGCATCGACATTGCCTTCCACATGCCGGTAGAGACCCGGAATCGCCTTCCGTGAGAAAAAGTGGCGTTTGGAAACCTGACACTGAGGAACGGCACATTGAACAAACTCACGGAAGGGGGCCGAGTCTACCAACTGAAAAGGCAGCAGTTGAAGTGCTAGCAATTTAGCCAAGCTAGCATTCAACCGCTGGGCATGTGGATGGCTGGGAGTAAACTTCTTTCGACGGTCCAGCAGCTGGGGCAGGGAAATTTGCCTGGTAGAATCGGACGTCGGTGTACTGCTAACAGAGTGCCCGCAAGTACTTGGCTGTGACACACCTAATTCTACACCTTCATTCCTCTTAGATCAGCTTTCAGAGAGGACTAAAGATATAGTGGGGTTGGAGATCCCAGCTGATGAGGAGCAAGGAGAGGTCCGCTTTGTTCTTTGGTGTGGCTCTTTAATGTGCGCTTGCCAACGAGCTGCATGGCAGGTCGACATATGTCTGGTCATGCTTGTGGTGCCGAAGCGGCTGATGTTTTGGCCACGCGAGATACGCTTGAGACATATGTTGCAAATAGCAGTGGTGCGATCTGATGCACTCGTCTCAAAAAAGGCCCACACCAAAGAACTTTTGTGATAACGTGCAGAGGCAGCGCCCTGCACAGGCGGAGCTCTGCGGTGTGATTCAGTTGGTGTGCTGGCCTGCGGAGGGCATCCTGCCTCGTTGGACATGTGCCGCCGCCTCCTCCTCCTCCTCCTCCTCTCTCCCTTCAGGCACCCACGTGGAGTCAGTGACCTCATCATCCCCTCCCTCTTCACCACTGGAGCAAACCTGGCAGTAAGCTGCAGCTGGTGGAACATGACTGCCAGATTGCTGTCCTTGAGCATCCCCTCTCTCTGCGCTCACGCTACTGCCTTCCTCTAGCTGGGTATCATCATCCGAGCCTTCAAAACGTTGGGCATCCTCCTGGAGCATGTACCCAACACTGTGCTCAAACAGTTCGGGGGACTCCTCAGGAGGACAGGGTGGGTCTAGGGAAGGGGTGCCTGATGATGCCATTGAGTACGCGTTGGCAGCTGCTTTGCCAGTACCCTGAGCCTGGGTGAGAGAGGATGAGGAGGATGAGGAGGGCTTGGTCATCCATTCTACCAAGCCTTCGGCATGATGCGGCTCAACATGTCCAGCTGCCGAAAACAAGGACAAGCGTGTCCCATGGCCACGTGCTGATGACGATGCACGACCACGTCCACGTCCATGACCAGCACTGTTGTCTCTAGAAACAGAGCCTGCTTGCCCTGTGTTCTTGCCTCGGGACTGTCTGCCTCTCCTTGGCGGTCTTCCAGGCATTGTAGTGGGTAGTGTATATTGTGCTGGAGTCACACAGCACACACACTAACTCCTGCAGATGGCTGCCTTAGATGACAGCAACAGGGCCTTACGGCAGATAGAGGCTGCCTTAGATGACAACAACTGGGCCTTACGGCAGATAGAGGCTGCCTTATATGACAACAACTGGGCCTTATGGCAGATAGAGAGGCTGAGGTGGTTTTATGTGTGCTGTACTAACAGAGCACACACACACGCACGCTAGCTCCTGGAGATGCCTGGCTGCCTTCGATGACAACAACTGGGCCTTACGGCAGATAGAGCCTGCCTTATATGACAACAACTGGTCCTTATAGCAGATAGAGAGGATGAGGTGGTTTTATGTGTGCTGTACTAACAGAGCACACACACACACACGCTAGCTCCTGGAGATGCCTGGCTGCCTTCGATGACAACAACTGTGCCTTACGGCAGATAGAGGCTGCCTTATATGACAACAACTGGGCCTTATAGCAGATAGAGAGGCTGGGGTGGTTTTATGTGTGCTGTACTAACAGAGCACACACACACACGCTAGCTCCTGGAGATGCCTGGCTGCCTTTGATGACAACAACTGGGCCTTATAGCAGATAGAGTGACTGAGGTGGTTTTATGTGTGCTGTACTAACACAGCACGCACACACACACTAGCTCCTATAAATGCCTGCCTGCCTTAGATCACAATAGGACAGAAGGTGATACTGCAATGCTGTACTAACAGCACGCACACACCAGACTAATCCCCAGAATCACAGCAGTTAGACTCAGCAGCAGATAATGTCACCACTCAGCAGCAGTGCAATCAGCAGAATGAATCAGTGATGCAATCAAATGATCAGTAGTGATGAGCCGAACACCCCCGGGTTCGGTTCGCACCTAGGGTTGCCACCTGTACGGGATTCACCCGGACAGTACGAGTTCTGAATCATCTGCCCGGTTTTCAGACTCTCTGAAACCCGGACAAACCATCAGTCAGGGGGAGCTCTATTAGCATATGTGTCACTGTGGAGACAGCAGCAGGGTCACTGCTTCTCCATAAAAACACTGTGCTGGGGTAATTGTTAGAATCTAAAGCTTATTCCATCCTGTCTCCCCCCCCCCAGGCTCCTGCAGGGTCTCTCTTATCAGTGACTAACCCCCCCCCCCCCCCTCCGATCACTAGTGCGGTGTGCTTACCCGGGAGGCGGAGCTGAGGAGGAGAGGAGAGGAGATCATGTTGGGCTGGAGCTGCTCAGATTACATGCAGGGAAGAGGTGAGCTGAGAGTTTTTGTCTGAGGAGTCTCCTGGGGTGGAAATCTGACAGGATTTGTTTGGCAAGAGTTGCTGTGAAGGGTTAAGGTGACAGGAGGATCGGGAGTGTGTCTGACAATATCTTCCTCCAAGCCTCACACCTCTGTCTATATGTCTCATCCCCCATCCTCAGTCCAGATAATGTGCAGTATTTTTTGACCATTCAGTAACCCTGTGTGTATGTGGAGAGGGTAAACTTCTGATTGTACAGAGCTTGGATAACACAGAGTTATATGAATGGTCATCCATTACCCTCACATCATCTGTACATACAGAGAGCTGGGGGCTGGGAGTTTTCATTGTAAATATTAGTGGATGAGTACAATAGCTTTTGTTTTTATATACATCACTATTTCTCAGCCCCCAACTCCCCCCAGGTGCATCACCCCCCCCCCCCAGACCACTTCATACATCCAGCTGGCATCCCCTCCACACTCCTCTACTACACATACTACCCCCACCATCCCCTCCACACTCCTCTACTACACATACTACCCCCACCATCCCCTCCACACTCCTCTACTACACATACTACCCCCACCATCCCCTCCACACTCCTCTACTACACATACTACCCCCACCATCCCCTCCACACTCCTCTCCTTCACATACTACCCCCACCATCCCCTCCACACTCCTCTACTACACATACTACCCCCACCATCCCCTCCGCACTCCTCTACTACACATACTACCCCCACCATCCCCTCCGCACTCCTCTACTACACATACTACCCCCACCATCCCCTCCGCACTCCTCTACTACACATACTACCCCCACCATCCCCTCCGCACTCCTCTTGTTCTGTCTCAACTACAAAGCGATAAAGTTCATCTCCAGGTTTAAGTAGGCCTTACTCAAGCTGGTTTGATATTCATCCCTTGCATCGATACAGGCAGTTTAACTCAATGAATAACTCACAGTTAGGACGACAGACGATGAATCCTTTCGAATGTTCCGTTTAATGATGGATATTCATAGGTAGAAAAACGTTGCAGTTGTATGCCACATGTAAGATGTTTATCATGGAAGATATACAGGAGTAATGACCAGAATCAGGAAGTGGAGGAGATATATAAAGAACTACGGTGAGAGAGAGAGTTCAGCTAGAAAGAAGGGGACAGATCTTAAAGACACAGAGCAAGAATAATCACATAGTGTAACACAACACTCCCCGTCTGAAATCTTTAGATTTCATAACCTTAAACTAAAATATATATTTTCAAAAAGTCCAATACTGACAAATGTCCTGGAACCTGTAATGAAAAACATGCAACAAGCAAATAATAAACGTAAGTTCAACAGGATGAAGAACATAAAGTCACAGTATGATGTCTTCAAAGAATTCCAAAGTTCTGAGTAGAACCTGTAGATGGCAGCAATGTACTCCCCGCCGTGCCAACAGCATGGCTAGTCCTTGCACAAGTCACTCACCTGGCAAAAGGAGTACTAACTCTGTAATTGGTCGACTAAAGGTTCGTGTCGATCCTCCCTTGGTTACCTTGACTTCTACCTTCCGGACTTTGTTATCGTCGCTGGGCATAACTTTAGTAATAAGACCCATAGGCCATTCATTCCGACAAACTTCCTTGTCTTTTAGAAGGATGAGGTCTCCAACCTTAAGATTCGGCTTAGATGCTTGCCATTTGTTACGACCTTGAAGGTGATGAAGATACTTTTTCTTCCAGCGATGCCAGAACACATTGGCTAGATGCTGCACCTGCTTCCATTGATGCCTGTAATGGTGTGACCGCAGCTTCTGTTTTGTACTTACAGAAGTGTGGAGTGAGGTGTTCACAGTTCTTATTTTCTTATCATCTTCAGGGTTTACTAGCCCATAGGTGGTGTCAATAGGGAGTAAGTAAGAGTCCTCACGCAGAAACCTTGGAGGTGACAGCCATAAGCTGTCCTGAAGAGCGGCAGGTGACACGGCTCTGGTCCCACAGTCAGCTGGGTTGAGTTCAGTGGGAACGTGATGCCATTGACTTGGTAGAGAGAATCTCTTGATACGTTCAACCCTGTTGCTGACGTACACACAAAATTGTTTTGTTTGGTTGTTTATGTAACCAAGTACTACCTTACTGTCTGTATAGAAGGTGAAAGAATCAATTCTAGTGTCCATTTCACTTCGTATGACCTCGGCAATTTCTACTGCTAGCACGGCTGCACAAAGTTCAAGTCTTGGTATGGTATGTGCAGGCTTGGGTGTGAGTTTTGCCTTGCCTAGGACAAAACTACAGTGTGATTCTCCATTCAGTTCAGAGGTCTTCAAATAGGCTACTGCAGCAATAGCTTCAACTGATGCATCAGAGAAAATATGAATCTCTCTCCGGTTAGCAGTTGAAGTGGATCCTGGAACATAGCAACGGGGAATCTGAAGTTTTTCTAGTGACTTCAAAGAATATCTCCACCTTTCCCACTTGTGTTGAGTCTCACTAGGCAAGGGAGTATCCCAGTCTATGTTCTCAGTAGACAACTGTCTTAGTAAAATCTTACCTTGAATGGTAACTGGCGCAAGGAAACCCAGTGGGTCATAGATGCTATTCACCACGGACAGGACTCCTCTCTTAGTGAAGGGTTTGTCACAAGTTGACACTTGGAAGGTGAATTTGTCTTGCTTGATGTTCCACAACAAACCCAGACTTCGCTGTACAGGAGGCACATCTGTACCTAAGTCAAGGTTTTTTAGACTAGTGGCATAGTCCTCAGAGTGAAAGGCATTCATAAGTTCCTGGCTGTTGGATATAATCTTGTGCAGTCTAAGGTTTGCTACAGATAGCATCTCCTTTGTTCTGGTGAGAAGATCAATTGCTTCTTTAGCAGTTGGAAAGGACTTAAGTGCGTCATCAACATAGAAGTTTCTTTCAACAAATTGACGGGCATCAGATCCATATTCAACTTCTCCAGTTTGAGCTGTTCTCCTTAGCCCATAAGTTGCCACTGCTGGGGAAGGACTGTTACCGAAGACATGTACCTTCATGCGATAATCTATAACTTCCTTGTTGAGGTCATTGTCCTTGTGCCATAGAAACCTGAGGTAGTTTCTGTTGTCTTCTCTGACGATGAAGCAGTGAAACATCTGTTGAATGTCGGCCATTACTGCTACAGGCTCTTGTCTGAAACGAATCAAGACTCCTGTTAGACTGTTGTTCAAGTTGGGTCCCGTAAGGAGCATGTTGTTAAGAGAAACACCTTCGTGCTGAGCACTGGAATCAAAGACAACTCTGATTTGGTCTGGTTTGCGTGGGTGATACACGCCGAAGGATGGAAGGTACCAGCATTCTTCTCCCTCCCTTAGTGGGGGAGCAGGCTCTGCATGATCTCTATCAAATACATTTTGCATAAAGTCCACAAAGTGCTTTTGCATCTCTGGTTTCCTGCTTAAGTTTCGCTTTAAGGAGGAGAATCTACTGATGGCCTGCTGTAAGTTGTTGGGCAATCTCTCTCTTGGGAGACGAAAGGGTAGGGGTGCTACCCAGTTATTGGAGTCATCTTGAAAGAACTCATTGTCCATTACCTTGATGAATTCTTTGTCTTCCATTGAAGGAGCCAGTATGTCATCTTCACTGGTTGCATTAAACACTGTAGACCCGAAGTCGCCATCATGGCAGGAGAAAGGGCTTGTGTCACCTGAGATACCATGTTGCCATTTGTGGCTGGCTATCTTCTCTTTCACCCAGTAGTGATGTGGGCATGGCTCAAAGTAAGTGTTTCGGCCATTTGGCAGAACATTTGTCTTGAATGACGAAATGTTGGTAGGTCTTTTCATTTTTCCTATGCAGACATTGCCTATGATGACCCATCCTAGATCCGTGCGCTGGGCAAATGGGGCATCTGGGGGTCCACTGACTTGTCTGTTTACCTTGTGAACTCTTAGAATGTCTCTTCCTAACAGAAGAAGGATCTGAGCATCTTTGTCAAGCGGCGGTATCTCATTTGCTATTACCTTGAGGTGAGGGTGATGGAAAGCAGCAGCTGGAGTAGGGATTTCTTCCCTGTTGGCAGGTATCTGATTGCACTCAACAAGTGTAGGTAAGGGTAATTGCAAGTTACCTTTGAGAGAAGATACCATGAGTCCATGAGCCCTTCTTCCAGAAACCTCTATAGTTCCACTACAGGTACCCAAGGTGTAAGGATGAGCTTCGCCTTTTATTTCAAATAGATTGAACAATTCCGATTTTGCAAGTGATCGATTGCTCTGATCGTCTAAGATAGCATATGCCTTTAGAGACTTTTCTGGTTGATCCTTGTGGTATATGTTCACCAAGCATATCTTAGCACAGGACTTACCACAGCGGTCTTCTCCACAAACTTCAGTGCAGGATGAAGAAATGATGGTAGAATTAGGCACTTGGTCTGTATTCTCCCCGGCATGCGTTAACCTGGGAGGAGTGTTGGCAGGTTGTGCAGAGCTGGGCTCAAGAGGATGGAGGGCTTGCACATGTTCTTCAGAGCCACACTCTATGCACTTGATGGACACATTACAGTCCCTTGCAAAATGTTCTGTAGAAGCACAGCACCTGAAACATACCCTAAATGTCTTTAAAAGCTCCTTGCGCTCTTCCAGAGGCTTTTTCCTAAAGCCAATACATTTATTGAGGGGGTGTGGCTTCTTGTGTATGGGACACACTCTGCTAGGGTTTTCAATCTTCCTACTCTGTTTGTTCGTGGCCAGAACTGTGGTAGGGGTGGGAAGGATGTCAGTCTTTTTCACAGACACTGGGCCTCTATGGTTTCTGTAGTTGCCCTGAAGATTGGTACTCTTAGGAAAGGGTGAGAAGAGACTGTACTCACCGTAGGAAAAACTTGGATCGTTCTTGGTCTCTGCAATTTCCCTGATGAATTCACAGAAGAAAGAGAATGGAGGGAAGGAAACCTTGTTCTCTCTTTTGTATGATGACCCTAGTGCAGTCCATTTCTCTTGCAAACCATACGGGAGCTTGGAGACAATTGGGTTTACCCCTCTTGGAGTGTCAATGTAACTGAGTCCAGGTAGTTTTGGGTCTGTCTTGGCTAGCTGAAGCTCAAGGAGAAGGTCACTCAGTCTCTGGAACTCCTTGTTGTCCTTACCGGATATCTTTGGGAAAGTTTCCAGACGCATGAACAAAGCATTTTCTATAGCTTGTGGACTGCCATAACTTTGCTCTAGTCGCTCCCATGCAGCTGTGAGGCCTGCAGTAGGATTGACCATGAAAACCAATCTTAATGGCTTAACACGTGCAGCAGATAGAGGACCAAGCCATTTGATCAGCAGATTCAATTCTTGATCAGCTGTAATGCCAATATTGCTGATTGTAGTTCTGAAGGCACATTTCCAACTTCTGTAGTTCTCAGGTTGGTCATCAAAACTTGTAAGACCAGTCTTTGTGAGCTCCCTGCGAAGCATGTACCTCACAAACTCTTCTGTTTCAGTTGTCTCCGCCTTTATGTGAGATGCTGTTGGCTGTATGGTGCTGATTGCGTTATCTTTGACATTGTTGTTAAAGGACACAGGGAAATATGGTGCAGCAGATGCATCCAGGTGAGTTGCTTGCTTGAAGTCAGTTGTTCCAATGGTACGTTGATTCAAGGCTGTACCGATGACTGGAGATTGATGACTTGCTTGAAGCTTGCGCTGATGCTCTGAGACGTATGAAGGCAGGCAAGGTAGGCAGGTAGGAAATGCAGTGGAGTGATTTTGAGTGCAGGAAGTTGCTGGAACCTCTTTAACTTGAAGCTGTGAAGGAGTCTCTATGTAGTCGGGAGCATTGGAGACAATGGAGTGTGCACTGCAGTGGCTTAGGACATAGTCTTTAGTGCGTTTGAGGGGGTCTTCCATATCTGCTATGTTTAGGTTAATGCTGTCTTTCCCACTTGCACCTTCGTCTGCACTGATAGCTTGCTGTAGGACCCTTAGCTTTGCCATAGCTGTGTCATGTTTACACTGTTCATTTAAGGTTTCCATTGTTGCTCTTTGTCGTGCTGACTGCGCTTCCAACTCTGCCCTTTGACGTGCTGACTGCGCTTCCGACTCTGCTCTCTGAGCTTCCAACTCTGCTCTTTTTTCTGCATATGCCACCTGCACTTTGCTGGCTTCCACTTCAGCGCGGGCATTAATAAGTCGCTCACTGAGTGTTGAGTATCTTGAACCATGGGATCTTGACGAGTTTTTAGAACGTCTGGTGGAAACAGATCTGTGAGATGCAGTGTCCTGTAACAGCTTTATTTTTGCTTCTGCCTTTAATCTGGTTTGCTGGATAAAACTGTCTCTTTCAATATTAAGAATGTTGACACGCTTTAACTGCCTCATCGCATTTTCTGACTTCATGTTTTGTAAGACATTAGTGACTTTGATGCTGGTAAGCTGATAAAGCTCATATGAGGCAGAAAGTTGTTTAATGGCGCCCTCTAGTGTCAGTAGTTCACGTTCAACAGACACTGTATTGGCTTCAGCAAGGATTTTCTCCCAGACTAATTCCAAGCTGTTTGACAATTCAGTCCTTGAAGCTTCATAATTCTCCATTACTTTCCAAGTGGGTTTAACTGAGTGTTTGGGTAACTCAGTTTCCTCAGGAACTTGTGGGGAGGTAGATGTGAGTTCACATGCAGAAGCTTGATCACTCATGATAGCAGACTGACTGTGAAAGCAGGCAGGATCTGTGTGCTGAAATATGACACTGTGCAGATTGTCTCAGGCTATAAGGCTGCCATGTGCTGCTCTGTCCCTTCTGTCTTGCTATGAGGGCAGTAAATCTTGACTGTTTCAGTACTGACATGCAGAAATCTTGTAATTAGGCTGTGAAACTCCGTATTTCTACTGTTCTGTCTCAACTACAAAGCGATAAAGTTCATCTCCAGGTTGAAGTAGGCCTTACTCAAGCTGGTTTGCTATTATCCCTTGCATTAACTCAATGAATAAACTCACAGTTAGGACGACAGACGATGAATCCTTTCGAATGTTCCGTTTAATGATGGATATTCATAGGTAGAAAAACGTTGCAGTTGTAAGCCACATGTAAGATGTTTATCATGGAAGATATACAGGAGTAATGACCAGAATCAGGAAGTGGAGGAGATATATAAAGAACTACGGTGAGAGAGAGAGTTCAGCTAGAAAGAAGGGGACAGATCTTAAAGACACAGAGCAAGAATAATCACATAGTGTAACACAACACCTCTCCTACACATACTACCCCCACCATCCCCTCCGCACTCCTCTCCTACACATACTACCCCCACCATCCCCTCCGCACTCCTCTACTATACATACTACCCCCATCATCCCCTCCGCACTCCTCTCCTACACATACTACCCCCACCATCCCCTCCGTACTCCTCTACGACACATACTACCCCCACCATCCCCTCCGCACTCCTCTCCTATACATACTTCCCCCACCATCCCCTCCGCACTCCTCTCCTACACATACTACCCCCACCATCCCCTCCGCACTCCTCTCCTTCACATACTACCCCCACCATCCCCTCCGCACTCCTCTCCTTCACATACTACCCCCACCATCCCCTCCGCACTCCTCTCCTTCACATACTACCCCCACCATCCCCTCCGCACTCCTCTCCTTCACATACTATCCCCACCATCCCCTCCGCTCTCCTCTCCTACACATACTACCCCCACCATCCCCTCCGCACTCCTCTACTATACATACTACCCCCATCATCCCCTCCGCACTCCTCTCCTACACATACTACCCCCACCATCCCCTCCGCACTCCTCTCCTTCACATACTACCCCCTCCATCCCCTCCGCACTCCTCTCCTTCACATACTACCCCCACTATCCCCTCCGCACTCCTCTCCTACACATACTACCCCCACCATCCCCTCCGCACTCCTCTACTATACATACTACCCCCATCATCCCCTCCGCACTCCTCTCCTACACATACTACCCCCACCATCCCCTCCGCACTCCTCTCCTTCACATACTACCCCCACCATCCCCTCTGCACTCCTCTCCTACACATACTACCCCCACCATCCCCTCCGCACTCCTCTACTACACATACTACCCCCACCATCCCCTCCGCACTCCTCTCCTACACATACTACCCCCACCATCCCCTCCGCACTCCTCTCCTTCACATACTACCCCCACCATCCCCTCTGCACTCCTCTCTTACACATACTACCCCCATCATACCCTCCACACGCTTCTCCTGTACATACCCCCATCATACCCACCACACTCCTTCTGCCACTCTGCATGTCGCAGAGTTCGGTGCCTCTAAGCTTCGGCCTGCCACATTAATGTTGGCTCCCATGAGACAGCCATCTTTAAACCTGGGGGACCCATGATCTTCAGTTGCCCGGAGGCCCCATGAGTTATCAGTCCACCCCTGGCTGGCCCAGACTGTGGCTACCCAGCACGGTTGCTCACAGCAATTGTAAGCCAAGAGTGTCAACTTTTTTGACTCTGATGTAAAAGGGGGACTCTTGTGATTAACTCCATATGATTAGAAATGTTATTTAATCACAAAATATATGTATAGTGTATACTACATAAATACATAAAAATTGCCTTGCATTGTGTAGAGCTGATGAATTTAATGTACTACTGAAAAAAAAATTAAAAAAAATTGCCGTGCACTACTAATGTGTTCGGGTTTGGCTTGAAGAAAAGGTGGCAACCCTATTCGCACCAGAACCCGCGAACGGACCGAAAGTTCGCACGAACTTTAGAACCCTATTAAATACAATGGATGCGAACGTTCGAAATCTAAAGTGCTAATTATAACGACTATTATGCATGTTATTGTCCTAAAAAGGGTTTGGGAACCCGGGTTCTGCACCAGGGGACATGTATCAATCCAAAAAAAAGTTTTAAAAACGGCCGTTTTTCGGGAGCAGTCATTTTAATGATGCATAAAGTGAAAAAAAAAAAAGTCAAATATTCCTTTAAATATCGTACCTGGGGGGTGTCTAAAGTATGCCTGTAAAGTGCCACGTGTTTCCCGTGTTTAGAACTGTCCCTGCACAAAATTACATTTCTGAAGGAAAAAAAGCCATTTAAAACTGCTTGCGGCTTTAATGTAATGTCTGGTCCCGTTAATATGGATGAAAATCTTTAAGAAAAATGGCATAGCTACCCCATCACCCCCCCCCCCCCCCCCAGCCCATTACCAGCCCCTTTGGGTCTTGTATGGATATTAAGGGGAACCCCGCACACAAAATAAAAAAGGCCCTATATACTCTGAACAGCAGTATACAGGCGGTGCATACAAGACAGGGACTGTAGGTTTGTTCTTATGTAGAATCTGTTTGTAATTTTGAACAGGTACATTGTTTAAGTGTAGCTCCAGCCAAGAAATCAATTTTTAAGCTTTTTGGAAAACATAGGGAAGGGTTATCACCCCTGTAACATTTGTTTTGCTGTCTGTGCAGTGTGCACCTGTTCAGAACAGTTCACCTCACTTTCCGTCCTAATGACAAATGTTTTTTGAAAATTTGGGGTTTTTATTGAAACAAGAATTGGTGATAAAGCATCAGTGGAGAGGAGACACTTTTTTTCCCATATTAACTCTTACAGGAGAGAATTTGCCTTCCTAGGGGTAGATTTCCTCTCACTTCCTCTTGTATCCTTCCGTTTGCAAGGAGGAGTCGTTTGTAAGTTGGATGTTTGAAAGTAGGGGCCTGCCGTATATACTCAGCTGAAATTTGCCCCTTACATGTTGGTGTTGCCACAACACTGTGAGCCCTCACAGTTACTCTTGGTGGGCGCATGAATGGGCCCTGCTGTGAATGATTAGATCAAGAATTGTAATTGCATGCCCCTGTTGAACAGGGGCTGAAAAATTGGGCCTTTGGTGGTGGTGGTGGTGGTGGTGTTGACACAACACTGTAAGGCCTCACAGTTACTCTTGGTGGGCGCAGGAATGGGCCCTGCTGTGAATTATTAGATCAAGAATTGTAATTGCATGCCCCTGTTGAACAGGGGCTGAAAAATTGGGCCTTTGGTGGTGGTGGTGGTGGTGTTGACACAACACTGTAAGGCCTCACAGTTACTCTTGGTGGGCACAGGAATGGGCCCTGCTGTGAATTATTAGATCAAGAATTGTAATTGCATGCCCCTGTTAAACAGGGGCAGAAAAATTGGGCCTTAGGCACTGGTGCCACAACACTGCAACCCCTCACAGATACTGTACTTGGAGCACAGCAATGAGCCCTGTTGCAAAGTATTGCATCAAAAATTGTAATTACACGCCCCTGTTAAACAGGGGCTGAAAAATTGGGCCTTAGCCACTGGTGCTGGTGCCACGACACTGCAACCTCTCCCAGATACTCTAGTTGGAGTGCAGGAATGAGCCATGCTGCAAAGCATTGCATAAAATATTGTAATTACATGCCCCTGTTAAACAGGGGCTGAAAAATTGGGCCTTAGCCACTGGTGGCGGCACCCAGAAACAAAAATGTTCTTCCAAGCTATCATCATCAATCGGATCATTGAGGAGGAGGAGGAGGAGGATAGTCAGTCAACATAACAGGACAGTCTCTCAGCATCAGCATCAGTCTTGAAGGGATGTGACATTTGAAAATAAATTAGTCTGTTATATCAGCTTCAGGTGTTTGGTAGCTGGTGGTGATCCAAGACTGGTTCATCTTTATGAAGGTCAGTCGATCAACAGAGTCGGTGGACAGGCGCACCCTGTGATCCGTGACAAATCCTCCAGCAGCACTGAATGTGCGTTCTGAAAGAACACTGGATGCAGGACAGGCCAGTAGCTCAATTGCATACTGTGCAAGCTCTGGCCAGCGATCCATCCTCAAGACCCAGTAAGCCAGAGGATTTTCGGTGGGGAAGGTGTCCAAGTCTGACCTTGCTCCTAGGTATTCCTGCACCATGTATATCAGACGCTGGCAATGGTTGCTGGAACCGATCATACCTTGGGGCTGCGGACTAAAGAATTGTCTGAACGCATCGGTCAGACGGCCACCTTCCCCACCGCTCCTTCTTTGACTGACCGAAGCCTCAGCAACTCGTTGTCCAGGAGTTTGTAACCTCCCAGTCCCTGGGAACGCGTTGCACAGACCTTTCTGCAAGGCCTCCCGCAGTTGTCTCATCCTCTGCTCCCTCTGCAACGGTAAGATAAGGTCCGCAACCTTACCCTTGTACCGTGGATCAAGGAGAGTGGCCAGCCAGTAATGGTCCCTCTCCTTGATCCGAAGAATACGAGGATCCTTCTGCAGACTTTGCAGGATCAGGGAGGCCATGCAGCGTAGGTTAGCTGAGGCATTCGGTCCGGAGTCCTCTGGGTCACTAAGGACGACATGATCCGCAGCCACCTCCTCCCAGCCACGTACAAGTCCACTGGTTTCTTGGGACTGTAAATCATCCCTAAAAGACTGCTGCTGATGATGCTGAGTGCCAGGCTCCACCTCCATGCTGACACAATCCTCCTCCTCCTCCTCCTCCTCCTCTTCTTCCTGTGCGATGGGTGGGACAGAAGTAACACTGTCTGGGTAAAGGGGGCCTTGAGAGGCAAGGAAGTCCTCCTCTTCCTGCCTCTGTTCTGCCTCAAGTGCCCTGTCCATTATTCCATGCAGCGTATGTTCCAACAGGTGGACAAGAGGTACAGTGTCACTGATGCATGCACTGTCACTGCTCACCATCCTCGTGGCCTCCTCAAATGGTGCCAGGACAGTGCATGCATCCCTGATCATGCCCCACTGGCGTGGTGAAAAAAAACCCGAGCTCCCCTGACCCTGTCCTGGTGCTGTAGTCGCACAGGTACTCATTGATGGCCCTCTGCTGCGTGTGCAGCCGCTGCAGCATGGCCAACGTTGAGTTCCACCTGGTGGGCATGTCACATATAAGGCGGTTCTTGGGCAGGTTCAACTCCTTTTGCAGCTCAGCCAGGCGAGCACTGGCATTATAAGATCTGCGGAAATGCACACAGACTTTCCTGGCCTGCCTCAGGACATCCTGTAAGCCCGGGTACCTGCCCAAGAACCGCTGCACCACCAGGTTAAGGACGTGAGCCACACAGGGCACATGGGTCAGTTGTCCCTGTCGGAGAGCGGAGAGGAGGTTGGTGCCATCGTCGCAAACTACCATTACTGGCTTAAGCTGGCGTGGCGTCAACCACCTCTTGGCCTGCCCCTGCAGAGCAGACAGAACCTCTGCCCCAGTGTGGCTCCTGTCCCCCAAACACACCAGCGCAAGCACGGCATGGCATCTTTTTGCCTGCGTAATTGCGTAGCCCCTTGAACGCCTACGGAGCACCGCTGGTTCCGAGGACAAAGCACAGGAAGAGGCCATGGAGGAAGAAGAAGAGGAGGGGGTGGAGGACAGAGGTGTGTCACAACCAG
This sequence comes from Rana muscosa, assembly GCA_029206835.1. Lineage (NCBI taxonomy): Eukaryota > Metazoa > Chordata > Amphibia > Anura > Ranidae > Rana > Rana muscosa. The sequence goes on along the minus strand of CM055128.1, from coordinate 172,765,469 downwards.
TAGTAGCATTTTGGAGGCGTGGTGGTGGAACAACCTCCAACACTACTGCACCTTGTCCTGCATCCTTCCCAGCTGCCAAAAGAGTGACCCAATGGGCCGTGAAAGAAAGGTAACGTCCCTGTCCATGCCTGCTGGACCATGAGTCAGCGGTAATATGCACCCTACCGCTGACCGCCCTGTCCAGCGAGGCCAAGACATTGCCTTCCACATGCCGGTAGAGAGCCGGAATCGCCTTCCGTGAGAAAAAGTGGCGTTTGGGAACCTGCCACTGAGGAACCGCACATTGCACAAGCTCACGGAAGGGGGCCGAGTCTACCAACTGAAAAGGCAGCAGTTGAAGCGCTAGCAATTTAGCCAAGCTAGCATTCAACCGCTGGGCATGTGGATGGCTGGGAGTGAACTACTTTCAACGGTCCAGCAGCTGGGGCAGGGAAATATGCCTGCTAGAATCGGACGTCGGTGTACTGCTAGCAGAGTGCCCGCAAGTACTTGGCTGTGACACACCTAATTCTACACCTTCATTCCTCTCAGTGCAGGTTTCAGAGAGGACTGAAGGTATAGTGGGGTTGGAGATCCCAGCTGATGCGGTGCAAGAAGAGGTCCGCTTTGTTCTTTGGTATGAGTCTTTAAGGTAGGCTTGCCAACGAGCTGCATGGCAGGTCAACATATGTCTGGTCAAGCATGTGGTGCCCAAGCGGGTGATGTTTTGGCCACGCGATATACGCTTGAGACATATGTTGCAAACAGCAGCTGTGCGATCTGATGCACTCGACTCAAAAAAGGCCCACACCAAAGAACTTTTTGAATAACGGGCAGAGGCAGCGCCCTGCACAGGCGGAGCTCTGCGGTGTGATTCCGTCGGTATGCTGCCCTTACGCTGGCCCCCCGAGGGCATCCTGCCTCGTTGGAGATGTGCCTCCTCCTCATCCTCCTCCTCTTCCTCCTCCTCCTCTCTCCTATTAGGCACCCACGTGGAGTCAGTGACCTCATCATCCCCTCCCTCCTCATCACTGGAGCCAAACTGGCAGTATGCTGCAGCTGCTGGAACATGACTGCCAGATTGGTGTCCTTCTTGAGCATCCCCTCTCTCTGCTCTCACGCTACTGCCTTCCTCTAGCTGGGTATCATCATCAGACCCTTCGAAACGCTGGGCATCCTCCTGGAGCATGTACCCAACACTGTGCTCAAACAGTTCGGGGGACTCCTCAGGAGGACATGGTTGGTCTAGGGAAGGAGTGACTGATGATGACATTGATACCAGGGAAGAGGACGCTTTGGCAGCTGCTTTGCCAGTACCCTGAGCCTGGGTGAGAGAGGATGAGGAGGATGAGGAGGGCTTGGTCATCCACTCTACCAAGTCTTCGGCATGATGCGGCTCAACACGTCCAGTTGCCGAAAAGAAGGACAAGCGTGTCCCATGGCCATGTGCTGATGGCGATGCACCGCGTCCACGACCAGCACTGTTGTCTCTAGACACAGAGCCTGCTTGCCCTCTTTTATTGGCTCCTGACTGTCTGCCTCTCCTTGTTTGCCTTCCAGACATTCTAATGGCCTGCACGGAAATGGGAAAACCAGCAATAAGGCCTAGCTTCAGGAGTATATTTTGCAGGAATCACACTACGCCTGCTGTAGGTGCTGCAAATGCCTGTTGGTGTAACACACCAGGAAAAAGCAGCAATACAGGCTAACTTTAGGTGTAATATGATCAGGAGGCACACTCCGCCCGCTGTAAGTGCTGCAAATGCCTGTTGGTGTAACACACCAGGAAAAAGCAGCAATACAGGCTAACTTCAGGTGTAATATGATCAGGAGGCACACTCCGCCCGCTGTAAGTGCCGCAAATGCCTGTTGGTGTAACACACCAGGAAAAAGCAGCAATACAGGCTAACTTCAGGTGTAATATGATCAGGAGGCACACTCCGCCCGCTGTAAGTGCCGCAAATGCCTGTTGGTGTAACACACCAGGAAAAAGCAGCAATATGGGCTAACTTCAGGTGTATAATGTGCAGGAGGCTTAGCAACAATGACACTGACACTGTCCCCTGCCTATCCTTCTCTCTCCCTGCACACAAGGTTTATCAAAGTATATGACACTGACACTCTCCTTGCCTATCCTTCTCTCTCCCTACACACAAGGTTTAGCAAAGAGTATGACACTGACACTCTCCCTGCCTGCCCTTCTCTGTCCCTACACACAATGTTTAGCAAAGAATATGACACTGACACTGTCCCCTGCCTATCCTTCTCTCTCCCTGCACACAAGGTTTATCAAAGTATATGACACTGACACTCTCCCTGCCTATCCTTCTCTCTCCCTACACACAAGGTTTAGCTAAGAATATGACACTGACACTCTCCCTGCCTATCCTTCTCTGTCCCTACACACAAGGTTTAGCAAAGAATAGATTTGACACTGTCCCTGCCTCTCCTTCACTTTCCCTGCTCATCCTTCACTTTCCCTGCTCCGGAACACGCTACACGAGGCCGCCGCGCTGGCGGCCTTTTATAGTGTGGGGCGTGTACTAAACCCCCTCATCTATAATTGGCCACAGGCATCCTGCCTGTGGCCAATCATTGCTCTCCTCGCTGCCGGTGCTGTGATTGGCCAAGCATGCAGGGTCACAGTGCATGCTTGGCCAATCACAGCGCCGGGATTACACTGCGATGGCGCAGTGTATTGTGGGCCGTTCGCGTCACTCGAATTTGGCGCGAACTGCCCAAATCGTTCGTTGTTCGCCGAACGTGCGAACAGCCGATGTTCGAGTCGAATTTATGTTCGACTCGAACACCGAGCTCATCCCTAATGATCAGTATTCAGTAGTAATGATAATGAATCAGCATCAGCAGTCTGCCTATATCAGAATCAAGCCGGAACACAGTGCACTAGGCCGACGGCGCGGCGGCCTTTTATACAGTGGGGCGTGTACTAAAGCCCCTGAGCTATAATTGGCTACAGGCGTCCTGCCTGTAGCCAATTATTGCTCTCCTCGCTGCCGGCGCTGTGATTGGCCAAGCATGCGGGGTCACCGTGCATGCTTGGCCAATCATCAGCCAGCAATGCACTGCGACTGGCGCAATGCATTGTGGGCCGCTCACATCACACGAATGTGAACGGCCCAAATAGTTCTGGGCTCGCCGAGCGGGCGAACGCCCGATGTTCGATTCGAACGTGGGTTCGAATCGAACACCGGGCCCATCCCTACTCCTGAACTACTAGATAAAGCCTTACATAGTTACATAGTTAGTCAGGTTGAAAAAAGACAAAGTCCATCCAGTTCAACCATAAAAAAATAAATAATAAAATAAAAAATAACGTACAATCCCATATACCCAATTCTATACCCACAGTTGATCCAGAGGAAGGCAAAAAACCCCAGCAGAGCATGATCCAATTTGCTACAGCAGGGGAAACAATTCCTTCCTTCCCTCATAGTGAAGCTAAAAAACTAAAGTTCATAAAATATATAATGGCATAAAAGTTAAAAAACATATATATGAATTAAGATTTGCTACTAGCACCACCAGCGGATGCATTTTTGAATTCATTGAACTGTTGCTGCTTTAGTTCACATTGGACACTTATGCTTTTTAGCACATTGTGCACATTGCTTCAGACACTTGCACAGGAACTGTGTGATTAACGGCTGTTGCACATTGCAGCCGTTTATGTATTTAATTTCTATTTTGCACTTTTTTGTCACTTTATTGACATATTGACAGTCTGCACATTGCACTTTGGCAGTTCACATTGCGACTTGGTCTTATGTTTTAAGCTTATGTGTATACCCCAAGTTGCATCACTATTTTTTAAGCTTCACTATATTCACATATTATTATTTTATTCCCAATTGGATTTATTTTCTACCAGTATTTTATTCTGTATTTTATTCATATTAGCTTTTATGCATTTTTGGATTTAATATTATAATATATTCCTTTACCGAGCATAGAGGTTACCCCTCACGCAGTATATATTTTGAACAGCGCAACACCACGTTTTTACCTTTTTGTGACAGGAGGGTCACTTTGGACACAGGGTGAGCCAGGAAATAATGGACATTAAGAAATATATCTTGGGCTACCTAAAATGGGTCTGTAATATTTATCCACCATATCCCCAAGGATATCTGTAAAGGACTATTTACTGTTTCTGAACTCAACAGGTTAATTGAGAGATACTGAGGTGTTCAGCCTCAATCACCTGTCTGCCTAGTGTAATGCTAATCCCAGCTTCTAAAAGACCTGTTCATTGTTTGTGGTGATTTACATTCTATTGTCCATTGTGGTTTGGGGGAATTAAGCCTATAATTATAGGTTGTGGAACTAGCAGCAGACGGGTAATTGAAGAGATGTTGATGAATCACCTGCATACTTGTGTGTATTGTACTCAACAGACAGACCGGCTACAAAACCCTTTCATTGTAAATGTGTATTGGGTTTGTTATGTTGTGGGTGGAGCTGGACCATTGTTCATTTTAGGTTAATGCAGTATTGGATGGGTATAAAAGTTACAATGTTTTTCTCAATAAAGTCATTCGATCCTAGGAAGATACAGAGTGCATCTCTGTAAGAGAACTACGTATTCTCGTATGCCGCATATGCGTGCGCAATGAATGGCGTGCACGCGCAGGAGCGCACCCCTAACGCCAGTTGGCGCCAGACGGCCTATTTAAAGGGTGCTCTGACTCCCTACAAGTGCTGACTGGTCTTCAGCTTGTCCTGTGAAACTTCCTGCTATCCGTATGATTAACCTGATACCCGTTGGTGACTCTGGCTTGCCCTGACGCTTCTCTGGACTCTGATTATTTGCTGACTTATGGTTCCTGATCCCGGCTTCCTTGACCCTGCTACTGCTTTCTCCTTGAACTGCGCTGCCTGCCTGTTGCTGAACCCGGCTACCCTTGACCTCTGTTCCAGTTTGCTACGTTCCAGAATCTGCATGTGGGTTGGAGTTCCCCTTTACACCTGCGCTTCCATAAAAGTGCCTGGAACCTGTCTACCCATCGGGATCTCTAAGTTTCACCTGGCCCTGCAACTTCTGCTAGCAACCCCTACTGGCACTCGTGTTCCTCCTAGCCTTGCCACCATCTGTTCCACCCTCAGTGGGGCTTGGACTGGAGATACAAGAGAGGCCGACCTCGTCATACCAGACTCCTACCAGGTACGTGACAGTCTCGTTCTTCCAGAACGATTAATTCCTATGGGAAGTGGTCGTCTAGCTGTGGAGGATCGGCAGTGAATTTGTGTCCAGGAGAGGGAAGATATCTAAACGGCGTTACCCCCTTTCGTATTTGGGGTGCCGTTACAATGTACATTTAGGAAAGTATCCAGGCCTTTCTTAAAGCAATCTACTGAGCTGGCCAGAACCACCTCTGGAGGGAGTCTGTTCCACATTTTCACAGCTCTTACTGTGAAGAAACCTTTCCGTATTTGGAGATGAAATCTTTTTTCCTCTAGACATAAAGAGTGCCCCCTTGTCCTCTGTGTTGACCGTAAAGTGAATAACTCAACACCAAGTTCACTATATGGACCCCTTATATATTTGTACATGTTAATCATATCCCCCCTTATTCTCCTCTTCTCAAGAGTGAATAAATTCAGTTCCTCTAATCTTTCCTCATAGCTGAGCTCCTCCATGCCTCTTATCAGTGTGGTTCCCCTTCTCTGCACTTTCTCCAGTTCCCCGATATCCTTTTTGAGAACTGGTGCCCAAAACTTAACTGCATATTCCAGATGAGGTCTTACTAATGATTTGAACAGGGGCAAAATGATATCTCACTCTCTGGAGTCCATACCTCTCTTAATACAAGAAAGGACTTTGCTCGCTTTGGAAACCGCAGCTTGGCATTGCATGCCATTATTTTTTTTTAATTCTTTATTTTATTTTATCAAAATTACATTTGTAATACATCAAAGCATTTCCAAACTTCGAGTAGAGAAAAATACAAAGAAACAATATGATAAATACTAGAAAAACTCTCAATGTCCTTGTACACACTTTTCTAAGATCTCTGTTTCCCCCTCCTACCCCCCTCCCCCTATCTAACCTCTCTTCCTCCCTTCTACCTCTTATTTTCTACTTATTTTTCCTCTAGCGTCTCAGGTTTTCTGCGTAGCTCCATGTTTGCTTAAATTCTTTCCAGCATTTCCACTTATTTTGAAATCCTATTTTTTCTTCCTCCACCCCATATTTCAGTCCCTCCATACTGTATGTTTCTTCCACAGAGTCGATCCACTCCCATATTGATGGACTTTCCACTTCTCGCCATTTTTTTGGGATCAGCCTTTTGCCCGCGTTTAACAGATGAGAGATCAGTGACTCTTTATACTGTCTCACTCCTCCCTCTCCTCCGTGGAATAGAACTATCCATGGATCTTTTTTAATCTCCTTCTCGGTAATTACTTTTATCAAGTCCAGGATTTTTTCCCAGTATTTTTTGATTTTGGGGCACTGCCACCACAGGTGAGCCATTGTTCCCGTTTTCCCACATCCTCTCCAGCACTCGGCGTTCTGTCCTACTTGATATTTACTTAGTTTATCTGGTGTAATATACCATCCTGTAATACACTAGAAATTCATTTCTGCGGTCCTGCTGTCCATAGCAGACGAGTGGGTCAATTTTATTATTTTATCTATAGTTCTTGTCACGTACCTTACCAGAGACCGAAGTGCTGGGAGGGCTTCCCTTGCGACTAAGTGCAGAGCGCCCCCTGAAGGTGGCACAGGGAGTGCTATACCCAAAGAGGCAGGGGTTGCCAGCTGCGACAAGCCGGGATGATGCTGGAGATCCGCTGGTGAGCAGGGTAGACTGCCAGACGGGGGTATCTCGGAAGTACCAGACAAGGCTGTACAGCAGGGAGAACCATAGGCGGAGTCAGGAGCCAAGCCAGAAGTCATACACAGGTTAGCAGGCAGAGGTGGAACCACTGGAACAGGTCAAGGGACAAGCCGGGGTCATACACAGGATCAGCAGAAGAGGAGCAGGGTACAGGAACAAGCCAAGGGTCAAGCCGGGATCACACACAGAGAAGGTTGGTCAGGCAAGCCGGGTCGGTAGTAGTAAACAGCAAACAGGAACTCAGGAAACAATCTCAGGAAGGCTGAAAGGTCATGCAGCAGTTGTTGATTGCTGCAGCAAGCTTTAAATAGGCCACTGGGCGCCAAGTGTCACTCAAGTCGCGTTTCGGCGCACACGCATGCGCATTGCGCATCGGCGCATGTGCGTGCGCATTGCGTTCCGGCGCGCGCATGCGCACAGTGTTTGTTGTTCCGAGATTCTGCTGAGCATGGAGAGAACTGTCAGTCCTTCTGCGGATGGTTCCCTGACAGGGCCCCCCCCCCAGGGGCAGCCTCCGGATGCCCAGACGTGCTTGCTTCTCTGGATATTTTCTGAAGAACTCATGCAACAATTCAGGGGCGTGAACATCTTTTGCAGGTTCCCAAGAGCTTTCCTCGAGTGAGTAACCCTTCCACTTTACTAAGTATTGGATCTGTCTACCTCTCTTTCGACCATCCAAAATGGCTTCCACCTCAAATTCCGTTTCTTCACCTACTGTGACTGGAGGTGGAGGTGGGTCTTCTCTTCCAGAAAAGGGGCCAGTGATAGCTGGTTTGAGAAGTGAGACGTGGAAGACTGGGTGAATCTTGTAAGATTCAGGAAGGGACAATTCGAAGGCCACAGGATTAACCTCTTTCTTTATTGCAAAGGGACCAATGAACCTTGGGCCCAGCTTCCGGGAAGGGCAGGACAATTTGAGGTTCAATGTAGAGAGCCATACTTTATCTCCTACTTTCAGAATTCGATTATTTTTCTTCTTCCTGTCATAATATTTCTTATAGTCTTCTTGTGATCTCTGCATGGTTTCTTGAAGAACTTGTACATTTTCCTGAATAAAGGTTAATCTGTCTTGTACGGCAGGTACTGCTGCTTCCGGAATAGCATTGGGCAAGAAGGACGGGTGGAACCCACAGTTCGCCCAAAACGGGGACTGATTAGTGGTGGAGTGTACCGAATTGTTGTACGCAAATTCGGCACATGGGAGCAAGGACACCCAGTTATCTTGTGAAACGGTGGAGAAGCAGTGGAGATACTGCTCTAGCGTCTGGTTTGTCCTCTCCGTTTGGCCATTACTCTGTGGATGGTAAGCAGACGATAAGCAGATTTCAATGTTGAAAGCTTTACAGAGAGCCCTCCAGAACCTTGAGGTAAATTGCACTCCTCTGTCAGAGACAATACTGTTGGGCAGACCGTGCAATCTTACGATTTCTTTGATAAAGGTGTGTGCTGTATCCATGGCCGAGGGGGTACCTAATAGAGGCAGAAAGTGGGCCATCTTCATTAGACGATCGACCACCACCAGGATAGTGGTAAAGCCTTCCGAGGGGGGCAACTCTACTATAAAGTCCATGGACAGCATCTTCCACGGGTGTAGAGGTCTTAGCAGACCCCAAGCTTGCGTGCGGCTTCCTTTACTTCTGGCACAGGTTATACAGGAACTTACAAAGTCTTTCCAATTTTGCCTCAGATTAGGCCACCAGTAGGATCGCTGAATCAGCTCAGACGTCTTATGGACCCCGAAATGGCCGGCAAGCTGGTGTTCGTGAAAGGTCTTAAGGAGCTGAAATCTGGCTCCTTCTGGGACAAAAATCTTGTTTCCGTGCCACAGGAGTCCTTCCTGTCTTCTGAATGCGGAGCTCTCAGATTCAGGACATTGAGAAGAGGCTTGTTCAAGGGTCGACTTCAGATCAGGCTGAATCAACAGGAAGTTCTGAGGGGACATGATGGTGCTAGGAACGACAGTTTCCGGGGTCTCTGGGAACATGCGTGAGAGAGCATCTGCCTTCCCATTCTTGGATCCTGGGCGGTAGGTGAGATGGAAGTTGAACCTCGAGAAGAATAAGGCCCATCTGGCTTGCTGTGGTCGCAGTCGTTTGGCAGATCTGAGGTATTCGAGGTTCTTATGGTCTGTGAATACCATGATAGGATGAGCTGCACCTTCAAGGAGATATTGCCATTCTTCCAAAGCGGCTTTAATTGCCAATAACTCCCGGTCCCCCACATCGTAATTCCTTTCCGGCTGGCTCAATTTTCATGAGAAAAAAGCAACTGGGTGTAACAATGCTTTAGGACCTTGGCGTTGAGACAAGACGGCCCCTACGGCAACTTCCGATGCATCGACCTCCAGGACATAAGGCAGAGCTGGATCTGGGTGCTGTAGAATGGGGGCTGAGGTGAACAGAGTCTTTAGTTTATCGAAAGCTTCTTGGGCCTCCTGAGACCATTGGAAACGGGTATGCTGGCGGGTCTGCTGGGTAATGGGGGCAATAATGCCAGGAAAGTCTTTAATGAATCTCCGATAAAAATTAGCGAACCTGATGAATCTTTGGATGCCTTTCTTATCGGTAGGAGCTGACCATTCCTGAATAGCGGATACTTTCTGAGGGTCCATGGCAATTCCAGATGTGGAAATGATTAGGCCCAAGAATTGTATGGATGACCTTTCAAACTCACATTTTTCTGCCTTTACGTAGAGCCTGGGTGCTCTTAGTGTGGATAGTACCTTTCGGACATGAGTTCTATGTAGTTCCAAGGTGGCAGAGAAGATGAGGATGTCATCCAAGTACACGATTAAGAAGTGATCCAGGAACTCTCTAAAGATGTTATTCACAAAATGTTGGAAGGTCGCCGGAGCGTTGCACAGTCCAAAAGGCATAACAAGATACTCAAAGTGACCGAAGCGGGTTCTAAAAGCGGTCTTCCATTCATCTCCCTCCCGAATGCGCACAAGATTGTAGGCGCCTCGTAAGTCCATTTTAGTAAAGACTCGTGCAGTGCGGAACCTCTGGAAGAGTTCAGGAACGAGAGGGAGAGGGTATCGGTTCTTAATGGTGATTTTATTGCGTTCCCTGTAATCCACACAGGGCCTGAAGGTATGATCCTTTTTCTCCACAAAAAAGATCCCAGCACCGGCAGGAGAGGATGAAGGGCGGATAAACGTATTTTCTAGGTTCTCGTCAATGTATTGACGCAGGGTCTCAAGCTCAGTCTCTGAAAGTGGGAATATTCGTCCAAAGGGGATCTCTGCACCAGGTAATAACTCGATAGGGCAGTCGTACGGACGATGGGGTGGTAATGTGTCAGCTTTCTTTTTATCGAAGACATCTAGAAAGTCATGGTAGACTGGAGGGACGTCTTGGTTGGAAGTGGAAACCGGCTGAACGGTGAGGCAACTGGAAGGTGTTATAGGTTCAGGCACTATGCAATGCTGACGGCTAGGGATGAGCTTCGTGTTCGAGTCGAACATACGTTCGACTCGAACATCGGCTGTTCGATCGTTCGACGAAGATCGAACGATTTGGGCCGTTCGCGCCAAATTCGAGTGACGCGAACGGCCCACAATGCACTACGCCATCGCAGTGTCATCCAGGCGCTGTGATTGGCCAAGCATGCACTGTGACCCCGCATGCTTGGCCAATCACAGCGCCGGCAGCGAGGAGAGCAATGATTGGCCACAGGCAGGATGCCTGTGGCCAATTATTGCTGAGGGTGTTTAGTACACGCCCCACACTATAAAAGGCCGCCAGCACGGCGGCCTAGTGTAGTGTGTTCCGGAGCAGGGAAAGAGAAGCATAGGCAGGGACAGTGACATTTATTTTTTCTTGCTTAACCTGGATTCCTTTAGTTTAGGGAAAGAGAAGGATAGGTAGGGAGAGTGTCAGTGTGTTTTACTGTGCGAATCCTTGTTTCTAGGGACAGGGAAGGACAGTGAGGGAATTCTCCTTGTGCTATAGTGTGCTTTAAAAAAACATTTTTTCTAGGGACAGAAAACTATAGGTAGGGAGAGTGTCAGTGTGTTTTACTGTGCGAATCCTTGTTTCTAGGGACAGGGAAGGACAGTGAGGGAATTCTCCTTGTGCTATAGTGTGCTTTAAAAAAACATTTTTTCTAGGGACAGAAAACTATAGGTAGGGAGAGTGTCAGTGTGTTTTACTGTGCGAATCCTTGTTTCTAGGGACAGGGAAGGACAGTGAGGGAAATTCTCCTTGTGCTATAGTGTGCTTTAAAAAAACATTTTTTCTAGGGACAGAAAACTATAGGTAGGGAGAGTGTCAGTGTGTTTTACTGTGCGAATCCTTGTTTCTAGGGACAGGGAAGGACAGTGAGGGAAATTCTCCTTGTGCTATAGTGTGCTTTAAAAAAACATTTTTTCTAGGGACAGAAAACTATAGGTAGGAAGAGTGTCAGTTTCTTTCACTGTGATAATCCTTGTTTCTAGGGACAGGGAAGGAAAGTGAGGGAAATTCTCCTTGTGCTATAGTGTGCTTTAAAAAAACATTTTTTCTAGGGACAGAAAACTATAGGTAGGAAGAGTGTCAGTTTCTTTCACTGTGATAATCCTTGTTTCTAGGGACAGGGAAGGAAAGTGAGGGAAATTCTCCTTGTGCTATAGTGTGCTTTAAAAAAACATTTTTTCTAGGGACAGAAAACTATAGGTAGGAAGAGTGTCAGTTTCTTTCACTGTGATAATCCTTGTTTCTAGGGACAGGGAAGGAAAGTGAGGGAAATTCTCCTTGTGCTATAGTGTGCTTTAAAAAAACATTTTTTCTAGGGACAGAAAACTATAGGTAGTGTGACAGCAGGAAGGTAAAGTCACCTGGTTGCATCCAGGGGGGTAGATATATTTCGCCCAGATTCAGGCTTTACGCCGACTTATACAACTAGGTGGAGAGTTGTATAAGGCTAGTGGGCTCATGGATGACTCATACGTCTAGGGAGAGGGCTGGGCGTCGTGCAGACAGGGAGTTGATGAGACCAGCTGAAGCTTGTCAGCTCATTTAGGCCTCTATAAGAACTCCCAGCTTCATTAGATGTTAGCTCATGCCTGGAACCAGACCTGTGTGGACTGTCTAGGGAGAGTGAACCCCTGTGCGGTGAGAAAAAGCCTGTGTGGCTATTTGCTTGGACATTTAAAACCAGGGACTTAGGGACTAGGACAGCACTAGGCTGATCCCAGTTGTTAGTTAGGAAACCTGTATGTTTAGTCAGAGGTCAACTTGACCAGGATTTATTTTGGTTATGTTTCTTTTGCTTTGCTGTGTTTTGTCACTGTAAATAGAAAATAAACCGCACCTTTTTGATTTTGAAAACCACAACCTCCGTTTGCTGGGCCTGTTTTGTGTGGGGAGCCCATCCCAGGGGTCACACACACCCGCTGCCGAGCTAACCCCCTCACAGTTGGTGGAGAACGCGGGCAGTTTTTTTAAGCCAGCATGGAGGAGATACTGAAACAGCTGGCTCTAGCAAATGCCAATCAACAGCAGACAAATGCAGGTTTGCAAAGGAGCCTTGCAGCCCAGCAGCAAGCTCATCAACAAGCCCAGCAGCAATCTGAGGCCCGCTTCATAGACCTGTTACAGAAGCAAGAGCAGAGACTACAACAAATGGAAGCAGTAATGCAGCAACGTCCGCAGACCAGTGAGGAAAGCCGTCCCACTAATACCGCGTCCTTTGGGGTGAGTCGTTTATTGACAAAAATGACTGGAGAGGATGATCCAGAGGTATTTTTGACCACATTTGAAAGGACTGCTGAAAGAGAAAAGTGGCCTGAGGAGCAGTGGGCTGGACTGGTGGCTCCTCTGTTAACTGGTGAATCGCAGAAGGCTTACTATGACCTAGAGCCTGACCAAGCAAAAGACTATGTGATGCTAAAAGCTGAAATATTGGCAAGGCTGGGTGTCACCCAGGCTGTCCGGGCTCAGCGTGTGCATAACTGGACTTTCCAGCTTGGAAAACCCCCCAGGTCTCAAATGTATGATCTCATTCACCTGAGCAGAAAGTGGCTACAGCCAGAGACTTTGTCCGCACCAAAGATTGTGGAACGTGTTGTAATGGATCGGTTTTTGAGAGCTCTTCCTACTGCCATCCAAAAGTGGGTAAGCCATGGAGACCCAGAGACGGCCGATGGTCTTGTGGATCATGTGGAGAAATACTTGGCTACAGAGAACCTGACGGCCTCTTCCAGAGACACTCGGACTTTCCACCCTAAGACCAGACCATCCCCAGGGGCGGATAAGAGGATTCCAAGGGGTGAGGGTGGAGAGAGTGAGAGGGTGGGAGCTCTACCCCAAGTTTGGCGAGAACAGCCTGGGAAATCAGCGGCTCAAGAGGCGGCAAGAAGGATCGTTTGCTACCGCTGCCGGCAAGCGGGACATATTGCAGCCAATTGCCCGGTTGTGGAGGAACCCATGCAGTGTGACTTTCTGACGGGCAGACGTCAGTCGCTGTGTGCGACAGTCGCATGCACTGCCATTCGAGGAACTGAGAAACATTTATGCAAAATGTGTGTTAATGGTAGAAATGTTGTGGTATTGCTGGATTCAGGTAGCCTTGTGACCCTGATAAAGGCTGAGTTAGTTAAAACAGAGGTCTCTGGGAATAGCAAGTGTGAGGGGGTTAGCTCGGCAGCGGGTGTGTGTGACCCCCGGGATGGGCTCCCCACACAAAAACAGGCCCAGCAGACGGAGGTTGTGGTTTTCAAAATCAAAAAGGTGCCGTTTATTTTCTATTTACAGTGACAAAAACACAGCAAAGCAAAAGAAACAAACAAAATAAATCCTGGTCAACTTGACCTCTGACTAAACATACAGGTTTCCTAACTAACAACTGGGATCAGCCTAGTGCTGTCCTAGTCCCTGGTTTTAAATGTCCAAGCAAAATATAGCCACACAGGCTTTCTCTCACCGCACAGGGGTTCACTCTCCCTAGACAGTCCACACAGGTCTGCTTCCAGGCATGAGCTAACATCTAATGAAGCTGGGCTTTCTTATAGAGGCCTAAATGAGCTGACAAGGTTCAGCTGGACTCATCAACTCCCTGTCTGCACGACGCCCAGCCCTCTCCCTAGAGGTATGAGTCATCAATGAGCCCACTAGTCTCAGCTGGGCTTATACAACTCTCCACCTAGCTGTATAAATCGGCGTAAAGCCTGAATCTGGGCGAAATATATCTACCCCCCTGGATGCAACCAGGTGACTTTACCTTCCTGCTGTCACATACCCCCCCCTCTTGTTTTAACCTCGGGGTTGGAACACCAGCAATCAGGCATTCATGTACTCGAGACAAAGCATCCACATTCCCCATTTGAACGCCAGGGCGATGCTTTACTGTGAAGTTGAATTCGTGGAGGGCCAGGAACCACCTATTCACTCTTCTATTTGTTTCCTTGTTTTGAGCCATCCACTTTAACGGAGCGTGATCCGTAACCATGTCAAAGTGCCTACCTAGCAGGTAGTACCGAAGGGAATCTAGAGCCCACTTCACCGCTAAACACTCCTTTTCAACGGTGGCGTAATTTACCTCATGGGACTTCAACTTCCTGCTGAGGTAAATGACTGGGTGCTCTTCCCCGTTCCAGACCTGGGACAATACTGCTCCTAACCCCACATCTGACGCATCACTTTGTACGACAAAGTCTTTAGAGAAGTCGGGTGAGTACAACACTGGCTGGCTACATAAGGCTTGTTTCAAGAATTGGAATGCTGCCTCAGCCTCGGGGGTCCATTTAATCATGACCGACCCTTTCCCCTTCGTCAGGTTGGTTAGGGGCACAGCCTTAGAAGCAAAGTGGGGAATGAATCGCCGATAATACCCAGCGATTCCCAGAAAGGCTCGTACCTGCTTCTTGCTGTTGGGACGTGGCCAACTCTGGATGGCCTCGACTTTGTTGAGTTGGGGTTTTATTACTCCCCTCCCAATGGTGTACCCAAGATATTTGGCCTCCTCCTGCCCAATGGTACACTTCTTGGGGTTAGCCGTAAACCCTGCTTCCCGAACAGAGTCCAGGACTGCTTGCACTTTTGGCAGATGTGAGGCCCAATCTGTGCTATGGACAATTACGTCATCCAGGTAAGCCGCAGCATACTTCCGATGGGGCCTCAGCATCTGGTCCATTTTCCGCTGGAATGTGGCCGGCGCATTCTGTAACCCGAACGGCATTCTTTTATATTGGAACGCCCCGTCTGGGGTTACAAATGCGGTTTTCTCTTTGGCTGACTTGGCCAGGGGGATTTGCCAATACCCTTTTGTGAGGTCAAGAGTCGTCATGTATCGGGCTGTTCCCAGCCGGTCGATCAACTCATCTATACGTGGCATGGGGTAGGTGTCAAATTTTGTAACTTTGTTCAACTGACGAAAATCGTTACAAAATCGCCAGCTCCCATCCGGTTTAGGCACCAACACAATGGGACTAGACCAATCACTTTGGGACTCCTCTATCACCCCTAAGTTCAGCATTTTCTGTACTTCCTCCCGTATTGCCTCCCGTCGGGCCTCTGGGATCCGATAGGGTTTTAACTTCACCCTTTCACCGGGCGGGGTAATAATGTCATGCTCTACCCCAGATGTTTGTCCCGGCAGCTCCGAGAATACCTCCTTGTTGCGAAGCACAAACTCCTTAACCTCCTGTTGTTGGGGTTGTGACAAGGTGGCTGCGATTCCAACCTCAGGAATCACGCAACCAGTTTGAGCTGGTGACCAAGTGTCTGCGACTAGGGACTCTCTATCCCTCCAGGCTTTCAACAGATTAACGTGATAGATCTGTTCGGGCTTTCGCCTTCCTGGTTGTCTGACCTTGTAATTCACTTCGCTCACTTTTTCCATTATCTCGTAGGGGCCTTGCCATTTGGCAAGGAATTTACTTTCAACCGTAGGGACAAGTACCAATATCCTATCCCCCGGGGAAAAGGTACGGGTCTTGGCTCCACGGTTGTACACTCTCTGCTGTGCCAACTGCGCTTGGGCCAAATGTTCCTTCACGATGGGCATTACCTGTGCAATTCGATCTTGCATCAGGGCGACATGCTCAATCACACTCCTGTGGGGAGAACTCTCACTTTCCCAAGTTTCCTTGGCAATATCCAACAGCCCTCTTGGGTGTCTCCCATACAGTAACTCAAAGGGGGAGAATCCCGTAGAGGATTGGGGCACCTCCCTAATAGCAAACATCAAATAAGGAAGTAGACAGTCCCAATCCTTTCCATCCCTATCCACCACTTTCTTCAACATTTGTTTTAGGGTTTTGTTGAATCTTTCAACCAGCCCATCGGTTTGGGGGTGATACACAGATGTACGTAATTGCGTCACTTTGAACAATTTACACAGCTCCTTCATAACCCGGGACATAAAGGGTGTACCTTGGTCCGTAAGCAGTTCTTTACAAATACCCACCCGGCTAAAAACAAGAGATAGCTCTTTGGCTATGGTTTTGGCCGAGGTATTTCTGAGAGGGATCGCTTCTGGATAACGGGTGGCATAGTCCATTATAACCAATATGTACTGGTGCCCCCTAGCGGACTTGATTATAGGACCTACCAAATCCATTGCGATTCTCTCAAACGGGACCTCAATGATGGGTAGAGGGACCAGCGGGCTACGGAAGTGTGGCATCGGGGCCGACCTCTGACACACAGGGCAGGAGGAACAATAATTTTCTATGTCCTTCATCACCCCAGGCCAATAGAATCTCTGTAATACCCTCTCTCGGGTTTTCTCTGTCCCCAGATGACCTCCAAGAATGTGCCCATGGGCCAACTCCAACACCAACTTCCTGTAAGGTTTGGGCACCACAAGCTGCTCAACGGTTTCTTCTGCCCTTTTTGCCACCCGATACAGTAGGTCCTTCTCTACGCTGAAGTATGGGTAAGTGCAGGTATTATCTGGGTTCACTAACTCGCCATCTATTTTCACTACGTTTTCCCGTGCCTTTATTAGGGCGGGGTCTTTCAACTGTTCTGTGGCAAAGTTTTCCCTGTGAACCTCAAGATCAGAAAACTCCACAGACGGTAGGTTTTCGTCTGAGGAGGTGGGCTCCTCTCCAGTTTCTTGAGTCTCCCCTGCCAATACTGACAAGGGAAATTCGGGAGAGTCCTCACCACTCTCAGAGGAGTTCTGGCTATCATATTCCTGGTACATAGGGGCACCAGTGGGGGGCTCAGGATCATCCCACAGTTCCCAGAACTTCGGAAAATCCCTTCCCACAATGGCGTCATGCGGTAACTGAGACACTAAGCCCACTGGATGAGAAAGGGTACCTTTGGGGGTCTCGAAACACACTGTAGTCACTGGATACTCTCGGGTGTCCCCATGCACACAAATAACAGCTACCTTGCTATTCCCAGAGACCTCTGTTTTAACTAATTCAGCCTTTATCAGGGTCACAAGGCTACCTGAATCCAGCAATACCACAACATTTCTACCATTAATACACATTTTGCATAAATGTTTCTCAGTTCCCCGAATGGCAGTGCATGCGACTGTCGCACACAGCGACTGACGTCTGCCCGTCAGAAAGTCACACTGCATGGGTTCCTCCAAAACCGGGCAATTTGCTGCAATATGTCCCGCTTGCCGGCAGCGGTAGCAAATGATCCTTCTTGCCGCCTCTTGAGCCGCTGATTTCCCAGGCTGTTCTCGCCAAACTTGGGGTAGAGCTCCCACCCTCTCACTCTCTCCACCCTTACCCCTTGGAATCATCTTATCCGCCCCTGGGGATGGTCTGGTCTTAGGGTGGAAAGTCCGAGTGTCTCTGGAAGAGGCCGTCAGGTTCTCTGTAGCCAAGTATTTCTCCACACGATCCACAAGACCATCGGCCGTCTCTGGGTCTCCATGGCTTACCCACTTTTGGATGGCAGTAGGAAGAGCTCTCAAAAACCGATCCATTACAACACGTTCCACAATCTTTGGTGCGGACAAAGTCTCTGGCTGTAGCCACTTTCTGCTCAGGTGAATGAGATCATACATTTGAGACCTGGGGGGTTTTCCAAGCTGGAAAGTCCAGTTATGCACACGCTGAGCCCGGACAGCCAGGGTGACACCCAGCCTTGCCAATATTTCAGCTTTTAGCATCACATAGTCTTTTGCTTGGTCAGGCTCTAGGTCATAGTAAGCTTTCTGCGATTCACCCGTTAACAGAGGAGCCACCAGTCCAGCCCACTGCTCCTCAGGCCACTTTTCTCTTTCAGCAGTCCTTTCAAACGTGGTCAAAAATACCTCTGGATCATCCTCTCCAGTCATTTTTGTCAATAAACGACTCACCCCAAAGGACGCGGTATTAGTGGGACGGCTTTCCTCACTGGTCTGCGGACGTTGCTGCATTACTGCTTCCATTTGTTGTAGTCTCTGCTCTTGCTTCTGTAATAGGTCTATGAAGCGGGCCTCAGATCGTTGCTGGGCTTGTTGCTGAGCTTCCAGACTCTGTTGGTGAGCTTGCTGCTGGGCTGCAAGGCTCTGTTGATGAGCTTGCTGCTGGGCTGCGAAGTTCTGTTGTTGAGCTGCAAGGCTCTTTTGCAAACCTGCATTTGTCTGCTGTTGATTGGCATTTGCTAGAGCCAGCTGTTTCAGTATCTCCTCCATGCTGGCTTAAAAAAAAACTGCCCGCATTCTCCACCAACTGTGAGGGGGTTAGCTCGGCAGCGGGTGTGTGTGACCCCCGGGATGGGCTCCCCACACAAAAACAGGCCCAGCAGACGGAGGTTGTGGTTTTCAAAATCAAAAAGGTGCCGTTTATTTTCTATTTACAGTGACAAAAACACAGCAAAGCAAAAGAAACAAACAAAATAAATCCTGGTCAACTTGACCTCTGACTAAACATACAGGTTTCCTAACTAACAACTGGGATCAGCCTAGTGCTGTCCTAGTCCCTGGTTTTAAATGTCCAAGCAAAATATAGCCACACAGGCTTTCTCTCACCGCACAGGGGTTCACTCTCCCTAGACAGTCCACACAGGTCTGCTTCCAGGCATGAGCTAACATCTAATGAAGCTGGGCTTTCTTATAGAGGCCTAAATGAGCTGACAAGGTTCAGCTGGACTCATCAACTCCCTGTCTGCACGACGCCCAGCCCTCTCCCTAGAGGTATGAGTCATCAATGAGCCCACTAGTCTCAGCTGGGCTTATACAACTCTCCACCTAGCTGTATAAATCGGCGTAAAGCCTGAATCTGGGCGAAATATATCTACCCCCCTGGATGCAACCAGGTGACTTTACCTTCCTGCTGTCACACAAGGTAGCTGTTATTTGTGTGCATGGGGACACCCGAGAGTATCCAGTGACTACAGTGTGTTTCGAGACCCCCAAAGGTACCCTCTCTCATCCAGTGGGCTTAGTATCTCAGTTACCGCATGACGCCATTGTGGGAAGGGATTTTCCGAAGTTCTGGGAACTGTGGGATGATCCTGAGCCCCTCACTGGTGCCCCTATGTACCAGGAATGTGATAGCCAGAACTCCCCTGAGAGTGGTGAGGACTCTCCGGAATTTCCCTTATCAGTATTGGCAGGGGAGACTCAAGAAACTGGAGAGGAGCCCACCTCCTCAGACGAAAACCTACCGTCTGTGGAGTTTTCTGATCTTGAGGTTCACAGGGAAAACTTTGCCACAGAACAGTTGAAAGACCCCGCCCTAATAAAGGCACGGGAAAACGTAGTGAAAATAGATGGCGAGTTAGTGAACCCAGATAATACCTGCACTTACCCATACTTCAGCGTAGAGAAGGACCTACTGTATCGGGTGGCAAAAAGGGCAGAAGAAACCGTTGAGCAGCTTGTGGTGCCCAAACCTTACAGGAAGTTGGTGTTGGAGTTGGCCCATGGGCACATTCTTGGAGGTCATCTGGGGACAGAGAAAACCCGAGAGAGGGTATTACAGAGATTCTATTGGCCGGGGGTGATGAAGGACATAGAAAATTATTGTTCCTCCTGCCCTGTGTGTCAGAGGTCGGCCCCGATGCCACATTTCCGTAGCCCGCTGGTCCCTCTACCCATCATTGAGGTCCCGTTTGAGAGGATCGCCATGGATTTGGTAGGTCCTATAATCAAGTCCGCTAGGGGGCACCAGTACATATTAGTTATAATGGACTATGCCACCCGTTATCCAGAAGCGATCCCTCTCCGAAATACCTCGGCCAAAACCATAGCCAAAGAGCTATCTCTTGTTTTTAGCCGGGTGGGTATTTGTAAAGAACTGCTTACGGACCAAGGTACACCCTTTATGTCCCGGGTTATGAAAGAGCTGTGTAAATTGTTCAAAGTGACGCAATTGCGTACGTCTGTGTATCACCCCCAAACCGATGGGCTGGTTGAAAGATTCAACAAAACCCTAAAACAAATGTTGAAGAAAGTGGTGGATAGAGATGGAAAGGATTGGGACTGTTTACTTCCTTATTTGATGTTTGCTATTAGGGAGGTGCCCCAATCCTCTACGGGATTCTCCCCCTTTGAGTTACTGTATGGGAGACACCCAAGAGGGCTGTTGGATATTGCCAAGGAAACTTGGGAAAGTGAGAGTTCTCCCCACAGGAGTGTGATTGAGCATGTCACCCTGATGCAAGATCGAATTGCACAGGTAATGCCCATCGTGAAGGAACATTTGGCCCAAGCGCAGTTGGCACAGCAGAGAGTGTACAACCGTGGAGCCAAGACCCGTACCTTTTCCCCGGGGGATAGGATATTGGTACTTGTCCCTACGGTTGAAAGTAAATTCCTTGCCAAATGGCAAGGCCCCTACGAGATAATGGAAAAAGTGAGCGAAGTGAATTACAAGGTCAGACAACCAGGAAGGCGAAAGCCCGAACAGATCTATCACGTTAATCTGTTGAAAGCCTGGAGGGATAGAGAGTCCCTAGTCGCAGACACTTGGTCACCAGCTCAAACTGGTTGCGTGATTCCTGAGGTTGGAATAGCAGCCACCTTGTCACAACCCCAACAACAGGAGGTTAAGGAGTTTGTGCTTCGCAACAAGGAGGTATTCTCTGAGCTGCCAGGACAAACATCGGGGGTAGAGCATGACATCATTACCCCGCCCGGTGAAAGGGTGAAGTTAAAACCCTATCGGATCCCAGAGGCTCGACGGGAGGCAATACGGGAGGAAGTACAGAAAATGCTGAACTTAGGGGTGATAGAGGAGTCCCAAAGTGATTGGTCTAGTCCCATCGTGTTGGTGCCTAAACCGGATGGGAGCTGGCGATTTTGTAACGATTTTCGTCAGTTGAACAAAGTTACAAAATTTGACACCTACCCCATGCCACGTATAGATGAGTTGATCGACCGGCTGGGAACAGCCCGATACATGACGACTCTTGACCTCACAAAAGGGTATTGGCAAATCCCCCTGGCCAAGTCGGCCAAAGAGAAAACCGCATTTGTAACCCCAGACGGAGCGTTCCAATATAAAAGAATGCCGTTCGGGTTACAGAATGCGCCGGCCACATTCCAGCGGAAAATGGACCAGATGCTGAGGCCCCATCGGAAGTATGCTGCGGCTTACCTGGATGACGTAATTGTCCATAGCACAGATTGGGCCTCACATCTGCCAAAAGTGCAAGCAGTCCTGGACTCTGTTCGGGAAGCGGGGTTTACGGCTAACCCCAAGAAGTGTACCATTGGGCAGGAGGAGGCCAAATATCTTGGGTACACCATTGGGAGGGGGGTAATAAAACCCCAACTCAACAAAGTCGAGGCCATCCAGAGTTGGCCACGTCCCAACAGCAAGAAGCAGGTACGAGCCTTTCTGGGAATCGCTGGGTATTATCGGCGATTCATTCCCCACTTTGCTTCTAAGGCTGTGCCCCTAACCAACCTGACGAAGGGGAAAGGGTCGGTCATGATTAAATGGACCCCCGAGGCTGAGGCAGCATTCCAATTCTTGAAACAAGCCTTATGTAGCCAGCCAGTGTTGTACTCACCCGACTTCTCTAAAGACTTTGTCGTACAAAGTGATGCGTCAGATGTGGGGTTAGGAGCAGTATTGTCCCAGGTCTGGAACGGGGAAGAGCACCCAGTCATTTACCTCAGCAGGAAGTTGAAGTCCCATGAGGTAAATTACGCCACCGTTGAAAAGGAGTGTTTAGCGGTGAAGTGGGCTCTAGATTCCCTTCGGTACTACCTGCTAGGTAGGCACTTTGACATGGTTACGGATCATGCTCCGTTAAAGTGGATGGCTCAAAACAAGGAAACAAATAGAAGAGTGAATAGGTGGTTCCTGGCCCTCCAGGAATTCAACTTCACAGTAAAGCATCGCCCTGGCGTTCAAATGGGGAATGTGGATGCTTTTTCTCGAGTACATGAATGCCTGATTGCTGGTGTTCCAACCCCGAGGTTAAAACAAGAGGGGGGGGTATGTGACAGCAGGAAGGTAAAGTCACCTGGTTGCATCCAGGGGGGTAGATATATTTCGCCCAGATTCAGGCTTTACGCCGACTTATACAACTAGGTGGAGAGTTGTATAAGGCTAGTGGGCTCATGGATGACTCATACCTCTAGGGAGAGGGCTGGGCGTCGTGCAGACAGGGAGTTGATGAGACCAGCTGAAGCTTGTCAGCTCATTTAGGCCTCTATAAGAACTCCCAGCTTCATTAGATGTTAGCTCATGCCTGGAACCAGACCTGTGTGGACTGTCTAGGGAGAGTGAACCCCTGTGCGGTGAGAAAAAGCCTGTGTGGCTATTTGCTTGGACATTTAAAACCAGGGACTTAGGGACTAGGACAGCACTAGGCTGATCCCAGTTGTTAGTTAGGAAACCTGTATGTTTAGTCAGAGGTCAACTTGACCAGGATTTATTTTGGTTATGTTTCTTTTGCTTTGCTGTGTTTTGTCACTGTAAATAGAAAATAAACCGCACCTTTTTGATTTTGAAAACCACAACCTCCGTTTGCTGGGCCTGTTTTGTGTGGGGAGCCCATCCCGGGGGTCACACACACCCGCTGCCGAGCTAACCCCCTCACAGTAGGAAGAGTGTCAGTTTCTTTCACTGTGATAATCCTTGTTTCTAGGGACAGGGAAGGAAAGTGAGGGAAATTCTCCTTGTGCTATAGTGTGCTTTAAAAAAACATTTTTTCTAGGGACAGAAAACTATAGGTAGGAAGAGTGTCAGTTTCTTTCACTGTGATAATCCTTGTTTCTAGGGACAGGGAAGGAAAGTGAGGGAAATTCTCCTTGTGCTATAGTGTGCTTTAAAAAAACATTTTTTCTAGGGACAGAAAACTATAGGTAGGAAGAGTGTCAGTTTCTTTCACTGTGATAATCCTTGTTTCTAGGGACAGGGAAGGAAAGTGAGGGAAATTCTCCTTGTGCTATAGTGTGCTTTAAAAAAACATTTTTTCTAGGGACAGAAAACTATAGGTAGGAAGAGTGTCAGTTTCTTTCACTGTGATAATCCTTGTTTCTAGGGACAGGGAAGGAAAGTGAGGGAAATTCTCCTTGTGCTATAGTGTGCTTTAAAAAAACATTTTTTCTAGGGACAGAAAACTATAGGTAGGAAGAGTGTCAGTTTCTTTCACTGTGATAATCCTTGTTTCTAGGGACAGGGAAGGACAGTGAGGAAAATTCTCCTTGTGCTATAGTGTGCTTTAAAAAAATATTTTTTCTAGGGACAGAAAACTATAGGTAGGAAGAGTGTCAGTTTCTTTCACTGTGATAATCCTTGTTTATAGGGACAGGGAAGGACAGTGAGGGAAATTCTCCTTGTGCTATAGTGTGCTTTAAAAAAACATTTTTTCTAGGGACAGAAAACTATAGGTAGGAAGAGTGTCAGTTTCTTTCACTGTGATAATCCTTGTTTCTAGGGACAGGGAAGGAAAGTGAGGGAAATTCTCCTTGTGCTATAGTGTGCTTTAAAAAAACATTTTTTCTAGGGACAGAAAACTATAGGTAGGAAGAGTGTCAGTTTCTTTCACTGTGATAATCCTTGTTTCTAGGGACAGGGAAGGACAGTGAGGGAAATTCTCCTTGTGCTATAGTGTGCTTTAAAAAAACATTTTTTCTAGGGACAGAAAACTATAGGTAGGAAGAGTGTCAGTTTCTTTCACTGTGATAATCCTTGTTTCTAGGGACAGGGAAGGAAAGTGAGGGAAATTCTCCTTGTGCTATAGTGTGCTTTAAAAAAACATTTTTTCTAGGGACAGAAAACTATAGGTAGGAAGAGTGTCAGTTTCTTTCACTGTGATAATCCTTGTTTCTAGGGACAGGGAAGGACAGTGAGGAAAATTCTCCTTGTGCTATAGTGTGCTTTAAAAAACATTTTTTCTAGGGACAGAAAACTATAGGTAGGAAGAGTGTCAGTTTCTTTCACTGTGATAATCCTTGTTTCTAGGGACAGGGAAGGACAGTGAGGGAAATTCTCCTTGTGCTATAGTGTGCTTTAAAAAAACATTTTTTCTAGGGACAGAAAACTATAGGTAGGAAGAGTGTCAGTTTCTTTCACTGTGATAATCCTTGTTTCTAGGGACAGGGAAGGAAAGTGAGGGAAATTCTCCTTGTGCTATAGTGTGCTTTAAAAAAACATTTTTTCTAGGGACAGAAAACTATAGGTAGGAAGAGTGTCAGTTTCTTTCACTGTGATAATCCTTGTTTCTAGGGACAGGGAAGGAAAGTGAGGGAAATTCTCCTTGTGCTATAGTGTGCTTTAAAAAAACATTTTTTCTAGGGACAGAAAACTATAGGTAGGAAGAGTGTCAGTTTCTTTCACTGTGATAATCCTTGTTTCTAGGGACAGGGAAGGAAAGTGAGGGAAATTCTCCTTGTGCTATAGTGTGCTTTAAAAAAACATTTTTTCTAGGGACAGAAAACTATAGGTAGGAAGAGTGTCAGTTTCTTTCACTGTGATAATCCTTGTTTCTAGGGACAGGGAAGGAAAGTGAGGGAAATTCTCCTTGTGCTATAGTGTGCTTTAAAAAAACATTTTTTCTAGGGACAGAAAACTATAGGTAGGAAGAGTGTCAGTTTCTTTCACTGTGATAATCCTTGTTTCTAGGGACAGGGAAGGAAAGTGAGGGAAATTCTCCTTGTGCTATAGTGTGCTTTAAAAAAACATTTTTTCTAGGGACAGAAAACTATAGGTAGGAAGAGTGTCAGTTTCTTTCACTGTGATAATCCTTGTTTCTAGGGACAGGGAAGGAAAGTGAGGGAAATTCTCCTTGTGCTATAGTGTGCTTTAAAAAAACATTTTTTCTAGGGACAGAAAACTATAGGTAGTGTGACAGCAGGAAGGTAAAGTCACCTGGTTGCATCCAGGGGGGTAGGTATATTTCTCCCAGATTCAGGCTTTATGCCGACTTATACAACTAGGGAGAGAGTTGATGAAGCCCAGCTGAGGCTAGTGGGCTCATGGATGATTCATACCTCTAGGGAGAGTGCTGGGCGTCGTGCAGGCAGGGAGTTGATGAGACCAGCTGAAGCTTGTCAGCTCGTTTAAGGCCTCTATAAAAACTCCCAGCTTCATTAGGTGTTTGCTCATGCCTGGACCCAGACCTGTGTGGACTGTCTAGGGAGAGTGAACCCCTGTGCGGTGAGACAAAGCCTGTGTGGCTATTTGTTTGGACATTTACTAAACCAGGGACTTAGGGACTAGGACAGCACCAGGCTGATCCCAGTTGTTAGTTAGGGAAACCTGCATGTTTAGTCAGAGGTCAAGCTGACCAGGATTTATTTTGTTTATGTTTCTTTTTGCTTTGCTGTGTTTTGTCACTGTAAATAGAGAAACAAACCGCACCTTTTGATCTTGAAAACCACAACCTCCGTCTGCTGGGCCTGTTTTTGTGTGGGGAGCCCATCCAGGGGGTCACACACACCCGCTACCGAGCTAACCCCCTCACAGTTGGTGGAGAACCAGTGGCAGTTTTTTTTAAGCCAGCATGGAGGAGATACTGAAACAGCTGGCTCTAGCAAATGCCAATCAACAGCAGACAAATGCAGGTTTGCAAAAGAGCCTTGCAGCTCAACAACAGAGCTTCGCAGCCCAGCAACAAGCCCAGCAGCAATCTGAGGCCTGCTTCATAGACCTGTTGCAGAAGCAAGAGCAGAGACTACAACAACAGATGGAAGCAGTAATGCAGCAACGTCCGCAGACCAGTGAGGAAAGCCGTCCCACTAATACCGCGTCCTTTGGGGTGAGTCGTTTATTGACAAAAATGACTGGAGAGGATGATCCAGAGGTATTTTTGACCACATTTGAAAGGACTGCTGAAAGAGAAAAGTGGCCTGAGGAGCAGTGGGCTGGACTGGTGGCTCCTCTGTTAACTGGTGAATCGCAGAAAGCTTACTATGACCTAGAGCCTGACCAAGCAAAAGACTATGTGATGCTAAAAGCTGAAATATTGGCAAGGCTGGGTGTCACCCTGGCTGTCCGGGCTCAGCGTGTGCATAACTGGACTTTCCAGCTTGGAAAACCCCCCAGGTCTCAAATGTATGATCTCATTCACCTGAGCAGGAAGTGGCTACAGCCAGAGACTTTGTCCGCACCGGAGATTGTGGAACGTGTTGTGATGGATCGTTTCTTGAGAGCTCTTCCTACCGCCATTCAAAAGTGGGTAAGCCATGGAGACCCAGAAACGGCCGGTAAACTTGTGGATCGTGTAGAGAGATACTTGGCTGCAGAGAACCTGACGGCCTCTTCCAGAGACTCTCGGACTTTCCACCCTAAGACCAGACCATCCCCAGGGGCGGATAAGATGATTCCAAGGGGTGAGGGTGGAGAGAGTGAGAGGGTGGGAGCTCTGCCCAGGGTTTGGCGAGAACAGCCTGGGAAGTCGGGGGCTCAAGAGGCAGCCAAAAGGATTGTTTGCTACCGCTGCCGGCAAGCGGGACATATTGCAGCAAATTGCCCGGTTGTGGAGGAACCCATGCAATGTGACTTTCTGACGGACAGACGTCAGTCGCTGTGTGCGACAGTCGCATGCACTGCCATTCGGGGAAATGAGAAACATTTATGCAAAATGTGTATTAATGGTAGAAATGTTGTGGTATTACTGGATTCAGGTAGCCTTGTGACCCTGATAAAGGCTGAATTAGTTAAAACAGAGGTCTCTGGGAATAGCAAGGTAGCTGTTATTTGTGTGCATGGGGACACCCGAGAGTATCCAGTGACTACAGTGTGTTTCAAGACCCCCAAAGGTACCCTCTCTCATCCAGTGGGGTTAGTATCTCAACTACCGCATGATGCCATTGTGGGAAGGGATTTTCCGAAGTTCTGGGAACTGTGGGATGATCCTGAGCCCCCCACTGGTGCCCCTATGTACCAGGAAGGTGATAGCCAGAACTCCTCTGAGAGTGGTGAGGACTCTCCAGAATTTCCCTTGTCAGTATTGGCAGGCGAGACTCAAGAAACTGGAGAGGAGCCCACCTCCTCAGACGAAAACCTACCGTCTGTGGAGTTTTCTGATCTTGAGGTTCACAGGGAAAATTTTGCCACAGAACAGTTAAAAGACCCCGCCCTAATAAAGGCACGGCAAAACGTAGTGGAAATAGATGGCGAGTTAGTGAACCCAGATAATACCTGCACTTACCCATACTTCAGCGTAGAGAAGGACCTACTGTATCGGGTGGCAAAAAGGGCAGAAGAAACCGTTGAGCAGCTTGTGGTGCCCAAACCTTACAGGAAGTTGGTGTTGGAGTTGGCCCATGGGCACATTCTTGGAGGTCATCTGGGGACAGAGAAAACCCGAGAGAGGGTATTACAGAGATTCTATTGGCCTGGGGTGATGAAGGACATAGAAAATTATTGTTCCTCCTGCCCTGTGTGTCAGAGGTCGGCCCCGATGCCACATTTCCGTAGCCCGCTGGTCCCTCTACCCATCATTGAGGTCCCGTTTGAGAGGATCGCAATGGATTTGGTAGGTCCTATAATCAAGTCCGCTAGGGGGCACCAGTACATATTAGTTATAATGGACTATGCCACCCGTTATCCAGAAGCGATCCCTCTCCGAAATACCTCGGCCAAAACCATAGCCAAAGAGCTATCTCTTGTTTTTAGCCGGGTGGGTATTTGTAAAGAACTGCTTACGGACCAAGGTACACCCTTTATGTCCCGGGTTATGAAAGAGCTGTGTAAATTGTTCAAAGTGACGCAATTGCGTACGTCTGTGTATCACCCCCAAACCGATGGGCTGGTTGAAAGATTCAACAAAACCCTAAAACAAATGTTGAAGAAAGTGGTGGATAGAGATGGAAAGGATTGGGACTGTCTACTTCCTTATTTGATGTTTGCTATTAGGGAGGTGCCCCAATCCTCTACGGGATTCTCCCCCTTTGAGTTACTGTATGGGAGACACCCAAGGGGGCTGTTGGATATTGCCAAGGAAACTTGGGAAAGTGAGAGTTCTCCCCACAGGAGTGTGATTGAGCATGTCGCCCTGATGCAAGATCGAATTGCACAGGTAATGCCCATCGTGAAGGAACATTTGGCCCAAGCGCAGTTGGCACAGCAGAGAGTGTACAACCGTGGAGCCAAGACCCGTACCTTTTCCCCGGGGGATAGGATATTGGTACTTGTCCCTACGGTTGAAAGTAAATTCCTTGCCAAATGGCAAGGCCCCTACGAGATAATGGAAAAAGTGAGCGAAGTGAATTACAAGGTCAGACAACCAGGAAGGCGAAAGCCCGAACAGATCTATCACGTTAATCTGTTGAAAGCCTGGAGGGATAGAGAATCCCTAGTCGCAGAAACTTGGTCACCAGCTCAAACTGGTTGCGTGATTCCGGAGGTTGGAATAGCAGCCACCTTGTCACAACCCCAACAACAGGAGGTTAAGGAGTTTGTGCTTCGCAACAAGGAGGTGTTCTCTGAGCTGCCGGGACAAACATCTGGGGTAGAGCATGATATTATTACCCCGCCCGGTGAAAGGGTGAAGTTAAAACCCTATCGGATCCCAGAGGCCCGACGGGAGGTAATACGGGAGGAAGTACAGAAAATGCTGAACTTAGGGGTGATAGAGGAGTCCCAAAGTGATTGGTCTAGTCCCATTGTGTTGGTGCCTAAACCGGATGGGAGCTGGCGATTTTGTAACGATTTTCGTCAGTTGAACAAAGTTACAAAATTTGACACCTACCCCATGCCACGTATAGATGAGTTGATCGACCGGCTGGGAACAGCCCGATACATGACGACTCTTGACCTCACAAAAGGGTATTGGCAAATTCCCCTGGCCAAGTCGGCCAAAGAGAAAACCGCATTTGTAACCCCAGACGGGGCGTTCCAATATAAGAGAATGCCGTTCGGGTTACAGAATGCGCCGGCCACATTCCAGCGGAAAATGGACCAGATACTGAGGCCCCATCGGAAGTATGCTGCGGCTTACCTGGATGACGTAATTGTCCATAGCACAGATTGGGCCTCACATCTGCCAAAAGTGCAAGCAGTCCTAGACTCTATCCGGGAAGCGGGGTTTACGGCTAACCCCAAGAAGTGTACCATTGGGCAGGAGGAGGCCAAATATCTTGGGTACACCATTGGCAGGGGAGTAATAAAACCCCAACTCAACAAAGTCGAGGCCATCCAGAGTTGGCCACGTCCCAACAGCAAGAAGCAGGTACGAGCCTTTCTGGGAATCGCGGGTTATTATCGGCGCTTCATTCCCCACTTTGCTTCTAAGGCTGTGCCCCTAACCAACCTGACGAAAGGGAAAGGGTCGGTCATGATTAAATGGACCCCCGAGGCTGAGGCAGCATTCCAATTCTTGAAACAAGCCTTATGTAGCCAGCCAGTGTTGTACTCACCCGACTTCTCTAAAGACTTTGTCGTACAAAGTGATGCGTCAGATGTGGGGTTAGGAGCAGTATTGTCCCAGGTCTGGAACGGGGAAGAGCACCCAGTCATTTACCTCAGCAGGAAGTTGAAGTCCCATGAGGTAAATTACGCCACGGTTGAAAAGGAGTGTTTAGCGGTGAAGTGGGCTCTAGATTCCCTTCGGTACTATCTGCTAGGTAGGCACTTTGACATGGTTACGGATCACGCTCCGTTAAAGTGGATGGCTCAAAACAAGGAGACAAATAGAAGAGTAAATAGGTGGTTCCTGGCCCTACAGGAATTCAACTTCACAGTAAAGCATCGCCCTGGCGTTCAAATGGGGAATGTGGATGCTTTGTCTCGAGTACATGAATGCCTGATTGCTGGTGTTCCAACCCCAAGGTTAAAACAAGAGGGGGGGGGTATGTGACAGCAGGAAGGTAAAGTCACCTGGTTGCATCCAGGGGAGTAGGTATATTTCTCCCAGATTCAGGCTTTATGCCGACTTATACAACTAGGGAGAGAGTTGATGAAGCCCAGCTGAGGCTAGTGGGCTCATGGATGATTCATACCTCTAGGGAGAGTGCTGGGCGTCGTGCAGGCAGGGAGTTGATGAGACCAGCTGAAGCTTGTCAGCTCGTTTAAGGCCTCTATAAAAACTCCCAGCTTCATTAGGTGTTTGCTCATGCCTGGACCCAGACCTGTGTGGACTGTCTAGGGAGAGTGAACCCCTGTGCGGTGAGACAAAGCCTGTGTGGCTATTTGTTTGGACATTTACTAAACCAGGGACTTAGGGACTAGGACAGCACCAGGCTGATCCCAGTTGTTAGTTAGGGAAACCTGCATGTTTAGTCAGAGGTCAAGCTGACCAGGATTTATTTTGTTTATGTTTCTTTTTGCTTTGCTGTGTTTTGTCACTGTAAATAGAGAAACAAACCGCACCTTTTGATCTTGAAAACCACAACCTCCGTCTGCTGGGCCTGTTTTTGTGTGGGGAGCCCATCCAGGGGGTCACACACACCCGCTACCGAGCTAACCCCCTCACAGTAGGAAGAGTGTCAGTTTCTTTCACTGTGATAATCCTTGTTTCTAGGGACAGGGAAGGAAAGTGAGGGAAATTCTCCTTGTGCTATAGTGTGCTTTAAAAAAACATTTTTTCTAGGGACAGAAAACTATAGGTAGGAAGAGTGTCAGTTTCTTTCACTGTGATAATCCTTGTTTCTAGGGACAGGGAAGGACAGTGAGGGAAATTCTCCTTGTGCTATAGTGTGCTAAAGCATTCCTCATCAACCATCTTTGAAATCCTTGTTTTTTTGGACAGTCAGGGAAATTGTCGTTGTGCTATTCTGTGCAAAAGCAATCATCCTCAACCATATTTAGAAATCCTTAAGTAAAGGGACAGAGAAGGACACCTGAAGGTAGCCCTTATTGCTTTTTTCCCATCTCCCTGCAGGCCATCTATTAGAATGTCTGGAAGGCAAACAAGGAGAGGCAGACAGTCAGGAGGCAATAAAAGAGGGCAAGCAGGCTCTGTGTCTGGGGGCAACAGTGCTGGTCGTGGACGCGGTGCATTGTCATCAGCACATGGCCATGGGACACGCTTGTCCTTCTTTTCGGCAGCTGGACATGTTGAGCCACATCATGCCGAAGACTTGGTAGAGTGGATGACCAAGCCCTCCTCCTCCTCCTCATCCTCTCTCACCCAGGCTCAGGGTACTGGAAAAGCAGCTGCCAAAGCGTCCTCTTCCCTGGTATCAATGTCAGACTCATCATCAGTCACTCCTTCCCTAGACCCACCATGTCCTCCTCCTGAGGAGTCCCCCGAACTGTTTGAGCACAGTGTTGGGTACATGCTCCAGGAGGATGCCCAGCGTTTCGAAGGGTCTGATGATGAAACCCAGCTACAGGAAGGCAGTAGCGTGAGAGCAGACAGAGGGGATGCTCAAGAAGGACACCAATCTGGCAGTCATGTTCCAGCAGCTGCAGCATACTGCCAGATTGGCTCCAGTGATGAGGAGGGAGGGGATGATGAGGTCACTGACTCCACGTGGGTGCCTAATAGGAGAGAGGAGGAGGAGGAGGATGAGGAGGAGGCACATCTCCAACGAGGCAGGATGCCCTTTGGTGGCCAGCGTAAGGGCAGTACACCGACGGAATCACACCGCAGAGCTCCGCCTGTGCAGGGCGCTGCCTCTGCCCGTCATTCAAAAAGTTCTTTGGTGTGGGCCTTTTTTGAGGCTAGTGCATCAGATCGCACAGCTGCTGTTTGCAACATATGTCTCAAGCGTATATCGCGTGGCCAAAACATCAGCCGCTTGGGTACCACATGCCTGACCAGACATATGTTGACCTGCCATGCAGCTCGTTGGCAAGCCTACCTCAAAGACCCACACCAAAGAACAAAGCGGACCTCTCCTTGCACCGCATCAGCTGGGATCTCCAACCCCACTATAACTTCAGTCCTCTCTGAAACATGCACTGAGAGGAATGAAGGTGTAGAATTAGGTGTGTCACAGCCAAGTACTTGCGGCCACTCTGCTAGCAGTACACCGACGTCCGATTCTAGCAGGCAAATTTCCCTGCCCCAGCTGCTGGACCGTCGAAAGAAGTTCACTCCCAGCCATCCACATGCCCAGCGGTTGAATGCTAGCTTGGCTAAATTGCTAGCGCTTCAACTGCTGCCTTTTCAGTTGGTAGACTTGGCCCCCTTCCGTGAGTTTGTGCAATGTGCGGTTCCTCAGTGGCAGGTTCCCAAACGCCACTTTTTCTCACGGAAGGCTATTCCGGCTCTCTACCGGCATGTGGAAGGCAATGTCTTGGCCTCGCTGGACAGGGCGGTCAGCGGTAAGGTGCATATTACCGCTGACTCATGGTCCAGCAGGCATGGACAGGGACGTTACCTTTCTTTCACGGCCCATTGGGTCACTCTTTTGGCAGCTGGGAAGGATGCAGGACAAGGTGCAGTAGTGTTGGAGGTTGTTCCACCGCCACGCCTCCAAAATGCTACTAGTGGTTGTGACACACCTCTCTCCTCCACCCCCTCCTCTTCTTCTTCCTCCATGGCCTCTTCCTGTGGTTTGTCCTCGGAACCAGCGGTGCTCCGTAGGCGTTCAAGGGGCTACGCAAGTACGCAGGCAAAAAGATGCCATGCCGTGCTTGCGCTGGTGTGTTTGGGGGACAGAAGCCACACTGGGGCAGAGGTCCTGTCTGCTCTGCAGGGCCAGGCCGAGAGGTGGTTGACGCCACGCCAGCTTAAGCCAGGAATGGTGGTTTGCGACAATGGCACCAACCTCCTCTCCGCCCTCCAACAGGGACAACTGACCCATGTGCCCTGTGTGGCTCACGTCCTTAACCTGGTGGTGCAGCGGTTCTTGGGCAGGTACCCGGGCTTACAGGATGTCCTGAGGCAGGCCAGGAAAGTCTGTGTGCATTTCCGCAGATCTTATAATGCCAGTGCTCGCCTGGCTGAGCTGCAAAAGGAGTTGAACCTGCCCAAGAACCGCCTTATATGTGACATGCCCACCAGGTGGAACTCAACGTTGGCCATGCTGCAGCGGCTGCACACGCAGCAGAGGGCCATCAATGAGTACCTGTGCGACTACGGCACCAGGACAGGGTCAGGGGAGCTTGGTTTTTTTTCTCCACGCCAGTGGGGCATGATCAGGGATGCATGCACTGTCCTGGCACCATTTGAGGAGGCCACGAGGATGGTGAGCAGTGACAGTGCATGCATCAGTGACACTGTACCTCTTGTCCACCTGTTGGAGCACACGCTGCGTGGAATAATGGACAGGGCACTTGAGGCAGAACAGAGGCAGGAAGAGGAGGACTTCCTTGCCTCTCAAGGCCCCCTTTACCCAGACAGTGTTCCTTCTGTCCCACCCATCGCACAGGAAGAGGAGGAGGAGGAGGAGGAGGAGGATTGTGTCAGCATGGAGGTGGAGGCTGGCACTCAGCATCATCAGCAGCAGTCTTTTAGGGATGATTTACAGTCCCAAGAAACCAGTGGACTTGTACGTGGCTGGGAGGAGGTGGCTGCGGATCATGTCGTCCTTAGTGACCCAGAGGACTCCGGAGCGAATGCCTCAGCAAACCTACGCTGCATGGCCTCCCTGATCCTGCAAAGTCTGCGGAAGGATCCTCGTATTCTTCGGATCAAGGAGAGGGACCATTACTGGCTGGCCACTCTCCTTGATCCACGGTACAAGGGTAAGGTTGCGGACCTTATGTTACCGTCGCAGAGGGAGCAGAGGATGAGACAACTCCGGGAGGCCTTGCAGAAAGGTCTGTGCAACGCGTTCCCAGAGACTGGGAGGTTACAAACTCCTGGTCCTGGACAACGAGTTGCTGAGGCTTCGGCCAGTCAAAGAAGGAGCGGTGGGGAAGGTGGCCGTCTGACCGATGCGTTCAGACAATTCTTTAGTCCGCAGCCCCAAAGTATGATCGGTTCCAGCAACCATCGCCAGCGTCTGATAAACATGGTGCAGGAATATCTAGGGGCAAGGTCAGACTTGGACACCTTCCCCACCGAAAATCCTCTGGCTTACTGGGTCTTGAGGATGGATCACTGGCCAGAGCTTGCACAGTATGCAATTGAGCTACTGGCCTGTCCTGCATCCAGCGTTCTTTCGGGACGCACATTCAGTGCTGCTGGAGGATTTGTCACGGATCACAGGGTGCGCCTGTCCACCGACTCGGTTGATCGACTGACTTTCCTCAAGATGAACCAGTCTTGGATCACCACCAGCTACCACACACCTGATGCTGATATAACAGACTAATTGATTTTAACATGTCACATCCCTTCAAGACTGATGCTGATGCTGAGTGCCTGTGCTGTTATGTTGACTGGCTATCCTCCTCCTCCGAGTCCTCAATGATACGATTGATGATGATAGCTTGGAAGATCATTTTTGTTTATGGGTGCTGCCACCAGTGGCTAAGGCCCAATTTTTCAGCCCCTGTTTTACAGGGGCGTGTAATTACAATTTTTTTAGCAATAATTTGCCATAGGGCTCATTGCTGTGCTCCAAGTACAGTATCTGTGAGGGGTTGGAGTGTTGTGGCACCAGTGGCTAAGGCCCAATTTTTCAGCCCCTGTTTAACAGGGGCGTGTCATTACAATTTTTGAAGCAATACTTTGCAACAGGGCTCATTGCTGTGCTCCAAGTACAGTATCTGTGAGGGGTTGTAGTGTTGTGCCACCAGTGCCTAAGGCCCAATTTTTCAGCCCCTGTTCAACAGGGGCATGCAATTACAATTCTTGATCTAATAATTCACAGCAGGGCCCATTGCTGCACCCACCAAGAGTAACTCTGAGGGCTTACAGTGTTGTGGCAATGCCACCACCACCACCACCACGAAAGGCCCAATTTTTCAGCCCCTGTTCAAAAGGGGCATGTAATTACAATTCTTGATCTAATAATTCACAGCAGGGCCCATTCCTGCACCCACCAAGAGTAACTCTGAGGGCTTACAGTGTTGTGGCAACGCCACCACCACCACCACCACGAAAGGCCCAATTTTTCAGCCCCTGTTCAAAAGGGGCATGTAATTACAATTCTTGATCTAATAATTCACAGCAGGGCCCATTCCTGCACCCACCAAGAGTAACTCTGAGGGCTTACAGTGTTGTGGCAACACCACCACCACCACCACCACCACGAAAGGCCCAATTTTTCAGCCCCTGTTCAACAGGGGCATGCAATTACAATTCTTGATCTAATAATTCACAGCAGGGCCCATTGCTGCACCCACCAAGAGTAACTGTCAGGGCTTACAGTGTTGTGGCACCAGCACCACCATCAAAGGCCCAATTTTTACTACCACTGTTCAACAATTATATGTAATTAAAATTCCTGATATAATAGTTGACAGCAGGGCGTTCCAGCACCAACCAAGAGTAACTGTGAGTGCTTACAGTGTTGTGCCAACACCAACAACTAAGGGGCCTATTTCTGCAAAGTATATACGGCAGGTCCCTACTTTCAAACATCCAACTTACAAACGACTCCTACTTGCAAACGCAAGAAGACAACAGGAAATCTACCCCTAGGAAGGAAAATTCTCTCCTGTAAGAATTAATATGGGAGAAAGGTGTCTCCTCTGTACTGATGCTTTATCACCAATCCTTGTTTCAAGAAAAACACCACATTTCAAAAACAGTTGTCATTGGGACGGAAAGTGAGGTGAAATGTTCTGAACAGGGGCACAGACAGCAAAACAAATGTTACAGGGGTGATAACCCTTACCTATGTTTTCCAAAAAGTTTAAAAATAGATTTTTGGGCTGGAGCTACACTTCAACAATGTACCTGTTCAAAATTACAAACAGATTCTACATAAGAACAAACCTACAGTCCCTGTCTTGTATGCACCGCCTGTATACGGCTGTTCAGAGTATATAGGGCCTTTTTTATTTTATGTGCGGGGTTCCCCTTAATATCCATACAAGACCCAAAGGGGCTGGTAATGGGCTGGGGTAGGGGGGGGGGGGTCATGGGGTAACTATGCCATTTTTCTTAAAGATTTTCATCCATATTACCGGGACCAGACATTACATTAAAGCCGCAAGCAGTTTTAAATGGCTTTTTTTTCCTTTAGAAGTGTCATTTTGTGCAGGGACAGTTCTAAACACGGGAAACACGTGGCACTTCACAGGCATACTTTAGACACCCCCCAGGTACGATATTTAAAGGAATATTTGACTTTTTTTTTTTCACTTTATGCATCATTAAAATGACTGCTCCCGAAAAACTACCGTTTTTAAAACTTCTTTTTGCATTGATACATGTCCCCTGGTGCACAACCCGGGTTCCCAAACCCTTTTTAGGACAATAACATGCATAATAGTTGTTATAATTAGCACTTTAGAATTCGAACGTTCGCATCCATTGTATTTAATAGGGTTCTAATGTTCGTACGAACTTTCGGTCCGTTCGCGGGTTCTGGTGCGAACCGAACCCGGGGGTGTTCGGCTCATCACTACTGACGGCAGTAATCAGATTTGAAGGAGATACTCCCCGTGTTCCAGTCTATTTGTGGGTTATGTGCCCGCAACCAGGGGAGCCCCAGAATTACAGGAAACATTGGTGAACAGAGAATGTCAAAACGAAGGAATTCTTGGTGGCCTGAGCCAATCATGGTAGGTATGGGTAAAGTCTCTTGGGTAACTGGCCCAAAACAAGGTGTGAATCCATCAGCCAAGTGAATCTTAAGCTTCTGTTCCTTATTCCGTAGAGGAATCCGAAAGTCCTTAGCAAGAGAAAAGTCCAAAAAGCAACTGCAGGCCCCGGAGTCAACTATTGCTGGGAATCTGACCTCCCCCTTTTCCAACTGCAATGAGACATGGAGAACAAGGTGAGCTGCGGAAGGTTTCGGGACTTGGAGGAGCAAAGGGTTAAGGAGAGAAGATCTACTGGGCCTTATTGGACAGTTGTAAAGGAAGTGACCGGCTTCTCCACAGTAGAAACAAAGGTTCGCTTGCCGGCGATAAAATCTCTCATTAGGGGTCAGGGCAGAGCAGACCACACCAATCTGCATAGGCCCTCTGTTGGACGTGACCGGAGAGGAGGGTGCAGGAGCGTCTGGAACTGTGGGCAACAACCAGGTAGGCCGGCAGGCTTGTGCACATTCAGACTGCCACTCTCGCAGGCGTCTATCGAGTTGGATGGCTAGCTGAATGAGCCCTTCTAAAGGGGTTGGGGCCCCTACTCGTGCTAACTCATCCTTGATAGGTTCAGACAGGCCAAGTCGGAACTGATATCTGAGGGCGGCCTCATTCCATCCTGTGTCCGTAGCCAAATTGCGAAAGTCCACAGTATAGCCTTCTACAGGGCGCTGCCCTTGTCGCAGGGCATGGAAGGCAGCTTCGGCATTGGCCGGGCGTTGTGGGTCATCATACAATTTAGCCATGGCCTCAAAGAACAAGTCCATTGAGTCAAGAGCAGGATTCTTTTGTTCCAGTAACTGGTGAGCTCAAGACTGAGGTTCTTTGGACAGCAGGGAAATAACGAATCCCACTTTGACAGTCTCTAGAGAAAAAGTTCTTGGCTGAAGGGTCAGGTAAAGTAAACAGGAAACCTTGAATGCTCTGAACTTCCTTCGGTCACCTGAGAAACGTTCAGGAGTGGGTACTTGTGGTTCGGGCGGAGGAAACATCATAGAAGCGGATGTAGTGACGGCAGCAGGCAGAGTAGAAGTTCCCACGACAGGAGACATCATCTGGTTCGGAAGTCAATCTCCCAACTGGGAATGTTGTTCCTGAAGACTTGTCACTGCTTGGGTAAGGGTCGCGACTTGCTGGCACAAAGTCTTGAGCGGGGAAGCACCTCCGTCGGTCTCCGACACTTCTGGCTGCATGATACTGTCACGTACCTTACCAGAGACTGAAGTGCTGGGAGGGATTCCCTTGCGACTAAGTGCAGAGCGCCCCCTGAAGGTGGCACAGGGAGTGCTATACCCAAAGAGGCAGGGGTTGCCAGCTGCGACAAGCCGGGATGATACTGGAGATCCGCTGGTGAGCAGGGTAGACTGCCAGGCGGGGGTATCTCAGAAGTACCAGACGAGGCTGTACAGCAGGGAGAACCGTAGGCGGAGTCAGGAGCCAAGCCAGAAGTCATACACAGGTTAGCAGGCAGAGGTGGAACCACTGGAACAGGTCAAGGGACAAGCCGGGGTCATACACAGGATCAGCAGAACAGGAGCAGGGTACAGGAACAAGCCAAGGGTCAAGCCGGGATCACACACAGAGAAGGTTGGTCAGGCAAGCCGGGTCGGTAGTAGTAAACAGCAAACAGGAACTCATGAAACAATCTCAGGAAGGCTGAAAGATCATGCAGCAGTTGTTGATTGCTGCAGCAAGCTTTAAAAGGCCACTGGGCGCCAAGTGTCACTCACGTCGCGTTCTGGCGCACGCGCATGCGCATTGCGCATCGGTGCGTGCGCATTGCGTTCCGGCGCGCGCGCATGCGCACAGTGTTTGTTGTTCCGAGATTCTGCTGAGCATGGAGAGAACAGTCAGTCCTTCTGCGGATGGTTCCCTGACAGTTCTTTTATCCCTTTGTGTTCCCAGTTCCCTTTCCCATTTTTTTATATATGGGGGCACGTCCAGTTCGTCCACTGTCGACAGCAGTTTATAGAGTTTTGATATGATGCCTTTTGTATTCTCGGCTGTGCATAGCCGTTCCATCATCGTAAGCTCCTCCCCCGACCTAATTGGCTGGGGCAGGCTTTGTACGAAGTGGGTCAACTGGTGATACCTCCATTCATCTAATATCATTAAGTCCCTTTTGTGTCTTAGTTCCTGAAATGGTGTGATTTTTCCTTTCTTTATTATATCTCTTAACTGTGCTTTATCTTTTTTTATCCAGTTTCCTCCCACTGTTTTTTTCCCCGGTGCAAAGTATTCATTTTCTTTTAATTCTATAAGAGGAGAGTTATAGTCCCTGTCTATTTGTTTATGTAACCTGTCCCATGTTTTAAGTGTGATTCATGTCATAACGTGAGTGTTTTCACCTAGTGTTCTATGTTGGGGGGGGGTTCCATATTATACTTCCCAATTGTGCCTTTGCCAATGCCTTTTCAATTTTAACCCACCTTTTTTCGTGTCTGTCGTTGGCCCACTCTACTACACGAGACAGCACCACCGCATTGTAATATTTTTTTATATCTGGTACAGCCAGCCCTCCATGTTTTTTATCCTGTTTTAGTACCAAAAAGGAGATCCTGTGTTTTTTATTTTTCCATACAAAGTTCATTCACAAATACTAAAAAATGCGCTACCAACAAATACGTGCAAAAATCAAAGTGCAGACTGAAATACAATTAATACAAAAAAAGTCCCAAGAAAAAATATCAATTGGTGTCCCAATAAACACAAAAAGAAAAAAACTGTGAAGTGACTGTAAATGGGTTGTGAGGTGACTCGCTGCATTCAAAACTTCATACAAAAGGAAATTGTAGCAGGGAAGGGTAGGAATCTTCTTCCAACAATAGAAACTGTGAAGTGACTGTAAATAGGTTGTGAGGTGACTCGCTGCATTCAAAACTTCATAAAAAAGGAAATTGTAGCAGGGAAGGGTTGGAATCTTCCTCCAAAGGTTATCCAGCCAGATGACAGAAAATGGAAAGAGTGGGGGCTTACCGACTTCGGTGGATCTCTATTTACGGAGATCATACAGGCTCAGCACATCAGAAGCATCCGTCCTGCAGCAGGTCCGCTCTGTCCCTTGGATCATTCAGGGACACGATTTCCTTGTGATCAGGATCGATTTCCCAATGTTTCAGTGTGGATATCAAAAAAGAGATAAAGGGAGACTCATGGTGCAGTATATCAAAAAAAGGGTCCTTTTATTAAAATAACAGGAGCTGACATCCAGAGTCTCAGAACAAATGTTTTAAAAAACGCGGTTAGGATAAGACAACCAGCCGCGGCTCAGGCCACTGGGCTGGAGCGTGGTGACGTCAGAGATGATTGCTCTGCCCGACGCTGCGTTTCTCCTATACAAGGCATCAACAGGGAAGGAGGCCTCCTAACCGTGTTTTTTAAAACATTTGTTCTGAGACTCTGGATGTCAGCTCCTGTTATTTTAATAAAAGGACCCTTTTTTTGATATACTGCACCATGAGTCTCCCTTTATCTCTTTTTTGATATCCACACTGAAACATTGGGAAATCGATCCTGATCACAAGGAAATCGTGTCCCTGAACGATCCAAGGGAGAGAGCGGACCTGCTGCAGGACGGATGCTTCTGATGTGCTGAGCCTGTATGATCTCCGTAATAGAGATCCACCGGAGTCGGTAAGCCCCCACTCTTTCCATTTTCTGTCATCTGGCTGGATAACCTTTGGAAGAAGATTCCTACCCTTCCCTGCTACAATTTCCTTTTGTATGAAGACTTGAATGCAGCGAGTCACCTCACAACCTATTTACAGTCACTTCACAGTTTTTTCTTTTTGTGTTTATTGGGACACCAATTGATATTTTTTCTTGGGACTTTTTTTGTATTAGTTGTATTTCAGTCTGCACTTTGATTTTTGCACGTATTTGTTGGTAGCGCATTTTTTTGTATTTGTGAATATTTCTGTATAGCTGTATATTCCAGCTATTTTTTTAGATGCAGCACCCATCACTCATATTTCATTAATATAGTTTCTTATAAGGATCATTCCTTTGAAGTAGTTATTTATCTGCACTAGTTTTTTTGAACTTTTGTTTTTTTGCAGCACAGGGGATGCGCGAATTTTTCCACGCTTTACAATACAAAGTTCATTAACATATTTTTTAACACTCTAAAGTATGGTTGGGGTATTGCCACTGGTAGCATCTGAAATTTGTATAGGATCTTTGGTAAGAGGACCATCTTCAAAATATTGATTCTTCCTAGCCATGATATTGGACAGTTCGTCATCTTTCTGATTTCCAATTTTATTTCATCTAACAGAGGGATATAATTTATCTTATATATTTTCTTTATTGAATAAGCGAGTTTTACTCCCAAATACTTAAGTTCCCTCTGCCAGGGAAAATTAAACTCTTTTTCTTAACCTCCGTTCTTCTTCCTTTCCAATATTGACATTTAGAATCTCAGTTTTCGCTATATTAATTTTAAAATTTGATATCTCACCATGTTGTTTGAGAATTTTAAGTAAATTTAGCAATGTGGTTCTAGGGTTACTAACAAAAAACAGGACATCGTCTGCAAAAGCTGATAATTTATGTTCATCTTCTTCTATTCTAATCCCTTTAACATCGGGGTTGTTTCGTACCGTTGCGAGTAAGGGTTCCAAGGACAACACAAACAAGAGGGGGGATAGGGGGCATCCCTGTCTTGTCCCGTTTTTCATCTCGAAAGTCGGAGACAGTGTACCATTTATTTTAATCCTACCCGTAGGGTGATGATACAGTGTTTTAACCCACTGTATCATCCTAGCTACAATTCCCATGGTTTCCAGGGTTTGGATCATGATTCCCCAGTCTACCCTGTCAAATGCCTTTTCTGCATCTACTGACAGGAGTAGACCTGGGGACCCATTCTCTTTTATCTTCTGGAGAAGGAACAATGCTCTCACCCCATTGTCCCTCCCCTCCATTCCTGGGATGAATCCCACCTGGTCCGGATGTAACAGTGTGGTCATCAATCCCTTCATTCTTTCTGCCAGAACTTTTGCATATAGTTTTATATCTGCGTTTAGTAGCGAGATCGGCCTGTATCCGGAGCATAGCATTTTATCTTTCCCCTCCTTCGGGATAACCGTTATTGTGGCTACTGAGGCCTCCCTGCTCATTTCATAGTCCAGTCCTAACCCGTTCATATATTTATATAACCTGGGTATCAGTATCTTCTTAATTTTTTTAAAGTATAGCGCTGTAAACCCGTCGGGACCAGGGCTTTTCCCTGGGGCTGAATCCATCAGCGCTTTACTTATTTCCTCCTCCGTTATGGGTTTATCTAATGCCAGTTTTTCATTTTCGTTAATCTTGGGCAGTCTTGCCTTTCCTAGAAATTCCTTTATCTTTTATTGCTTCTCTCCTAACCTCCATCCCTTCTGCTCCACTGAATACAGCCCCTCATAGTAGTTTTTAAATGTATCTGCTATCTCCTGTGTTGAATGTACTACCTCTCCGTTCTTTTTTCTGATCTTTTCTATAAAATTTCTCGTCTTTTTCTTTTGCACCATTCTTGCTAGGTGTTTGCTAGGTTTATTTCCCCACTTCTATCTCTCTTTTGCTATGCGGTTTAGTGTCATTTTAGTCTCTTGGTCCATAAGTTCTTTTAGTTCGTCCCTTTTAATCACTAATTCATGGTATAACTCTTGTTGTTGCCCCTGTTGTTTTTTATGTTCCTGCTCGGCTTTAAATATTTCTCCAGTCAGTAAATTAAGTTTTCTGTTTCTTTCTTTTTTTTCCTTGCCCCTTCCGAGATCAAAATCCCCCTAATGTATACTTTATGTGCCTCCCATAAGGTTGCCCCTAAAATCCCTTCCGTATCGTTTGTCTGAAAGTAGTACTCTAATTCCTTTTCCACCCTCTTTAATCTCTCCTCGTCCCGGAGCAATTCTTTGTTTAATCGCCAAGTATAGGGTTGCTTTTGATAGTCAGGGATTTTTAGTTTCATGCTTACAGGAGCATGGTCCGATAGGGAAGTGATTTCTATGTTTGATTCCACCACCATATCCAGCATTCTATGTTCTACCATTATATAGTATATCCTTGAGTACGTCCCGTGTACAGGGGAGAGAAACGTATAATCCTGTGTTTTGGGGTGCATGGTCCTCCATATGTCAACCATCTGATTGTTATGCATTTTCTGTTTTATCTTTATCAGTTGTAAGTTATTTGTCCCCTGTACACGGGACGTACTATCCACTGCTGGATCTATACAAAAGTTCATATCTCCCTTCACGTTAATATATCCTGCCCCAAAATCCTTCAATTTACCCAACATTTCATTGAAATATTTAATGGGGCTCGCATTGGGGGCCCTTCTCTGCACTTTCTCCAGTTCCCCAATATCCTTTTTGAGAACTGGGGCCCAAAACTGAACTGCATATTCCAGATGAGGTCTTACTAATGATTTGAACAGGGGCAAAATGATATCTCTCTCTCTGGAGACCATACCTCTCTTAATACAAGAAAGAACTTTGCTCGCTTTGGAAACCGCAGCTTGGCATTGCATGCCATTACTGAGCTTATGATCTACCAAAACCCCCAGATCCTTCTCCACTACGGATCCCCCCAGTTGTACTCCCCCTGGTATGTATGATGCATTCATATTCTTAGCCCCCAAGTGCATAACTTTACATTTATCAA
Organism: Rana muscosa; assembly: GCA_029206835.1. NCBI lineage: Eukaryota > Metazoa > Chordata > Amphibia > Anura > Ranidae > Rana > Rana muscosa. The sequence continues at coordinate 172,722,107 of CM055128.1, read as the reverse complement.
CATTAAACCTTATCTGCCACATAGTCGCCCAATTAGACAGAGCAGTGAGGTCGGCTTGTAAATTGGCGACATCCTGTAAGGACGTTATTCCACTGCATAGCTTGGTGTCATCTGCAAAGACAGAAATGTTACTTTTAATCCCAGACCCAATATCATTTATAAATATATTAAAAAGTAAGGGTCCCAGCACTGAACCTTGGGGTACACCACTGAGAACCTTAGACCATTCAGAGTAAGAATCATTAACCACTACTCTCTGAATCCTGTCTTTTAGCCAGTTTTCTATCCATTTACAAACTGATATTTCCAATCCCGTAGACTTTACCTTACACATGAGCCGTGTGTGCGGAACTGTATCGAACGCTTTTGCAAAATCCAAGTATACCACGTCCACAGCCACCCCTCTGTCCAAGGTTTTACTTACCTCTTCATAAAAAGAAATCAGGTTTGTCTGACAACTTCTGTCTTTCATGAATCCATGCTGTCTGTTGCTTAAATAGTTTTTTTCCAGCAAGAACTCATCTATGTGGTCTTTTATTAATCTCTCCAGTTTCTTCCCAACTATAGAAGTTAAACTAACAGGTCTATAGTTACTTGGTAATGACTTTGTTCCCTTTTTAAATTTCGGCACCACATTGGCCCTGCGCCAATACAGTGGTACTATTCCTGTCATTAATGAGTCCCTAAAAATTAGATACAATGGCTTTGGAATTACAGAGCTCAATTCTTTTAGGATCCGTGGGTGGATGCCATCTGGTCCAGGTGCTTTATCCACCTTTATTCTGTCTAAATATTTCTGGACCATATCACTTTTGAGCCATTGTGGATTTCGGGCTGTGTCACTACCACCCCCATTATGGACATCATCTCCCCCATGCTCCTTTGTATACACAGAGCTGAAGAAAGTATTTAATAAATTAGCTTTCTCTTTGTCCCCAGTCACCCACTCTAGATTATTTTGTTAAGGGCCTACATGCTCAGACCTGACCTTTTTACTATTAATATATTTGAATAATTTTTTGGGGTTTGTCCTACTATCTTTTGCAATCTGTCGTTCGTCATGAACTTTTGCATCCTTGATTTCCTTTTTACATATCCTGTTATATTCTTTGTAACATTTAAACGACACTAGTGTTCGATAATTTTTATATTTTTTAAAAGCTCTTTTCTTATTGTTTATAGCTTTTTTTTTACTTTTAAACGTGAGCCACATAGGTTTTATTTTTAGCCTTTTAAACGTATTGCCCATGGGAATATACTTTGCAGTGAGGTCCCAAACAGTCTTTTTGAAGAATTCCCATTTCTGTTCTGTGTTAATCGATGCCAATATTCCCTCCCAGTCTAAGTCCTGGAGAGCAGCCCTCATCCTTGGAAAATTTGCTTTATTGAAATTAAGTGTTTGTTTTTATCTTTCCTGTATGTATTTCTTGCTTACAACTAACCTCAAATGAAATCATGTTATGGTCACTGCTACCCAGGTGTTCCTTTAGCTGAACATTAGTAATACGCTCTGCATGGCTTGAGATTACCAGGTCCAACAGAGCATCATTCCTAGTTGGGGCCTCAATAAACTGGACCATAAAATTGTCCTGCAATAGGCTTATAAATTTTTGCCCTTTAACCACTTAAGGACCGGACCAATACGGACCATAATGACCAGAGGTGATTTCACAATTTGGCACTGCGCTGCTTTAACTGGAAATTGTGCGGACATGCAATGTTGTACCCAAACGAAATGTGCGTCCTTTTCTTCCCACAAATAGAGCTTTCGTTTAATGGTATTTGATTGCCTCTGCGATTTTTATTTTTTGCGATATAAACTGAAAAAGACCGAAAATTTTGAAAAAAAACAACATATTTTCAAATTTTTGTTATAAGAAAAATCGAATAAACTAAATTTCAGTCATACATTTAGGCCAAAATGTATTCAGCCACATGTCTTTAGTAAAAAAAAATGTCAATAAGTGTATATTTATTGGTTTGCGCATCTCATTTCTTGAGGCGCTAAAATGGCAGGGCAGTACAAAACCCCCCCAAATGACCCCATTTTGGAAAGTAGACTCCCCAAGGAAATTGCTGAGAGGCATGTTGAGCCCATTGAATTTTTTATTTTTTTTGTCCCAAGTGATTGAATAATGACAAAAATTTTTTTTTTTACAAAAAGTTGTCACTAAATTATATATTGCTCACACATGCCATTGTTATATGTGAAATTACACCCCAAAATACATTCTGCCGCTTCTGAGTACGGGGATACCACATGTGTGAGACTTTTTGGGAGCCTAGCCGCGTACGGGACCCCAAAAACCAAGCACCGCCTTCAGGATTTCTAAGGGTGTAAATTTTTGATTTCACTCCTCACTACCTATCACAGTTTCGAAGGCCATAAAATGCCAAGATAGCACAAAACCCCCCCAAAATGACCCCATTTTGGAAAGTAGACACCCCAAGCTATTTGCTGAGAGGCATGGTGAGTATTTTACAGCTCTCATTTGTTTTTGAAAATGAAGAAAGAAAATAATATATATATATTTTTTAAAAAAAAATTCAAAACTTTGTGACAAAAAGCGAGATCTGCAAAATACTCACCATACCTCTCAGCAAATAGCTTGGGGTGTCTACTTTCCAAAATGGGGTCATTTGGGGGGTTTTTGTGCCATCTGGGCATTCCATGGCCTCCGAAACTGTGATAGGCAGTGAGGAGTGAAATCAAAAATGTACACCCTTAGAAAGCCTGAAGCCGGTGCTTGGTTTTCAGGGTCCTGTACGCGGCTAGGCTCCCAAAAAGTCCCACACATGTGGTATCCCTGTACTCAGGAGAAGCAACAGAATGTATTTTGGGGTGCAATTCCACATATAACCATGGCATGTTTGAGCAATATATCATTTAGTGACAACTTTTTGTACATTTTTTTTTTTTTTTAGTCATTATTCAATCACTTGGGACAAAAAAAAATATTCAATGGGCTCAAGATGCCTCTCAGAAAATAGCTTGGGGTGTCTACTTTCCAAAATGGGGTCATTTGGGGGGGTTTTGAACTGTCCTGGCATTTTATGCACAACACTATGAAGCTTATGTCACACATCATCCACTCTTCTAACCACTTGAAGACAAAGCCCTTTCCTGACAGACTCCATGGCAGACTACGTGTGGGTTAACCCCGCCTCCTCTCCACAGCTATAGGACCCCTTACCCATAAATTTGAGCTCACCTCCACAGGCAGGTGTTCCTTTTTTGTCCTCCTCACATGGACCTTCATCAAGCGATTCTGTGCGATGTCCAGGATGTGTGTATTGCTTGGATTGATCGGTACTGTTACTGCGGTGCACCCAGGGCCCAGCTATGAGCGGGCGAGTGGTTACAGGGCTGGAAAATACCCCTATGGTGGAAGGGACGTGGCCCAGAGTACCGGATCGGATGTCGCAGGAATCCCCCGGCTGGCAAGGTCTGAAGATATTGTTCACCTTTTTTCTCTCATGGCAGACAGTTTATGTATGTTGTTTGTATCCCTTGTCTCATTTCCTGATGTGTTTGTGGCATGTGGAACGCTTCTGTGCTCCAGGACACCATATGTCTTCCTGGTTCCCGGTCCGCCGCGCATCTGCGCATGCGCCGAGCTGCGATGAAAGACTTGGTTTTCGCGCATTCGCGATGTGGCGGAGGGGTCAGGGGCCGCACAGACGCAGTAGGCTGGTCCCTTGGCGCATGCGCGCAGCGGGACCGGCCGTGACGTCATTCCGGCGGGTTATTTAAACCGCCGAAGAGCCCTATACAGGTGGGATAACCTGTGGGCTTAGAGCGGCAGCTTCCCGGAGCCTCAATACTACTAGGACGGGGTAAGCACTTCTTTTGCAATGTAATGTTTGTAATGCTTAGTGTCTCTTAAAGGGACAGTTTTAAAAAAAAAAAAAAAACTTTTTTTTGTGTGCTTCCTTGCATTGATTTGCTTATCCTTAGTCTAGGTAGTGTAGTTACGGATTTCTGTGTCTCCCTCGTCATGGACTCATCTTCACCGCCGTGTGGCCAGCCCTCCCGCAAAAGGTATGTGCGGAGTGGCTAGGGAGTTGGTGTCTTTTGTGCCTTTTTGGTGGTTGCTAACGGTTACATCCTGCCCACCTTCCTCCCCCTCTCTCTGTCTGTATTATCTCTTACAGCCCGGCGATATCAGTTCATCAGTCACAAGACAGGGACTTTGCCAGGCCGCATCAGCATCATCACTCATCCTCCAGGTCCAAACGCGACACTACGTCTAGGACCCATCATCATAGTGGACGTTCACATTCCCCCTCTAGACATAGGAGAGGTTCCCATTCCTTCTCTAGTCACCGCCATCACCACCGCGATAGTCGCTCTGACCACAGAGCCTGTTGGGGATGTAAAACCAGAATCCCGGAGGGCAAATCGCTATGCGACCCATGTTATGCCTGAGCGGTCGGTGAGAAAGAGACCGAAAAACAAAATCTCGAGTCTCTTGTGAAATGTGTGGTACAGCAATCTATGAAGGAAATAGTTGCCCCCCACACGAGGAGCCAGTCTGTCATGGAAACCCTGTCAGGAACAGACGCCCTGGACTTCCTGGTTCCCGCCCCCGCAGGTGACGCCCGAAGGGCTATTTAAACTCCTCACTTGCAGACAGTCCCTGCTGTCTGCTCTACAGCGTTTATCCCAAGTGACCTGATCTGCCTTGTTTACCTGTATCTGACCCGGCTTCCTGTGACCCTCCTGCTATCTGCCTGTACCTGACCATCGGCCTGTTTTCTGACTTCGGTATTGCCTGATCCTTTTGTGCCTCGCTGCCTGCCAGTTTACCCGACCCCGGCTTGTCTGACGATCCTGCCTGACCTTGGCTCTTGTTCACCTGCTGCTGCCTAGTGGTTCCAGTTTACCTGCTGTGCCTCCCGGTCCGGGTCATCTGCTGAGTTCCTGGTTCCTGTCTGCTCATCTGCTGGTTCCTGTCTGCTCATCTGCTGCTGCCTAGTGGTTCCAGTCTACCTGCTGTGCCTCCCGGTCCGGGTCATCTGCTGAGTTCCTGGTTCCTGTCTACTCACCTGCTGCAGTTCCTGGTTCCTGTCTGCTCATCTGCTGGTTCCTGTCTGCTCATCTGCTGGTTCCTGTTCATCTGCTGCTGCCCAGTGGTTCCAGTCTACCTGCTGTGCCTCCCGGTCCGGGTCATCTTCTGAGTTCCTGGTTCCTGTCTACTCACCTGCTGTAGTTCCTGGTTCCTGTCCACTCACCTGCTGTAGTTCCTGGTTCCTGCCTCCTCACCTGCTGGTTCCTGATCACCTGCGGTAGTTCTTGATCCTGCCAGGCACTCGTACCCCTTCCACCTCCGTGCTTCCTGTTATACCACCAGGGGCCGCCGGTGGGAGCCGTAAGGGAGGCCTCCCTCTGCTAACCGGGCTCGTCACCGTCAGGTACGTGACAGTAGCAGACAGCCATGTCTGAGCCCGAGCAGGGAGCCTCACCTATGGAGGAACTATGCCGACACCTGGCGGGACTGACCGAGGCCGTTAAGAGCCTCCAGCAAGGCTACACTCACCTGGAAGGACAAGTGCGGGCCCTCACCAACCCCGATGGAGCTCAAGGGGGTCCACGTGCCTCCACTTCTTCCGCCGGGGCAGGAGCTGCGCCCACGGTGGTCATGCTTCCCCCTGAACCCAGGGTCCCTACACCCGAAAGATTCTCCGGGGACCGGAGCAAGTTCAGGGCTTTCCGGAACTCTTGTGAGTTGTACTTTGCCTTACAGCCCCGCACCTTTTCCTTAGAAGCTACCAAGGTGGGCTTTGTAATTTCGCTGCTTTCCGGAGACCCACAGAACTGGGCCCACCGCCTGCTAGAACGCAAAGATGCGTCCTTGGACAGCCTTACACTTTTTTTGACGCCATTGCCCAATTGTACGAGGACCCTCAGCTCTCGGACACTGCAGAGAACGCCCTGCGGACCCTTCAGCAGGGACGCAGAGCAGCGGAAGATTATGTAGCTGAATTCAGGCGCTGGAGCGCAGACACCAGCTGGAATGACGCTGCCCTCCGTCACCAGTTTCGCATAGGCCTTTCTGACCCATTGAAGGACGAACTGGCTAGGGTAGGAATACCAGAAAATTTGAACCTACTGATCGATCTGACAATTCAGATCGACCGACGCCTGAGGGAACGGAGGGTTGAGAGGGCCACGGGCTTCACCCGGCCGACCTGGATGCTTCCCCGGGTCCCCAGTCATCCGCACCCAGCTTCTGCAGCACCCTTGACCCCCTCGTACGATGCTCCTGAACCCATGCAGCTTGGGGTCCTCCGCCCTTCCCTTACTCCGGAGGAACGCCAACGCCGACGCGCGCACAACCTGTGCCTGTACTGCGGGGAGCCCGGTCACTTCGTTAGGAACTGTCCCCTGAAGTTCCGTAAGTGCTTGTCAGTATTCCCTGCTGTGATCAACCCTCAGACTAAATCCTCCTCTCACTTCGCTCTTTCTATCTCCCTGCAGCTCCCAGGAAGGACCCTGCAAGTCGTCGCAATTATTGACTCTGGGGCTTGTAGTTGCTTCATGGACTCAACTTTTGCCCGTACTCAACTTATTCCTCTACTTCCCAAGACCCATGGACTACGGGTTCACCTGGCTGATGGGTCCCTTATCAAGTTGGGGCCCGTGGTCGAAGAGACGGCTCCCCTACCTGTCACTGTCTTCTCCTCTACCGGGGTGCACCGAGAATATCTACGGCTGGATATTATCTCCTCTCCACTGTTCCCCATAATTCTCGGTATGCCCTGGCTACAAGCCCATAATCCTACCATTAACTGGGTCACGGGGGTGATCACGTTTCCTTCCTCCTACTGCCAACGGTCCTGTGGCTCACACAAACCCCCTGGGCCTGCCACCTTAATGTGTACCGACACTGAGGCCGGAATACGTCAGGCCATCCCTGACGCTTACCTGGACTTTCTCGATGTGTTTAGTAAACAGGGGGCAGAGACACTACCACCCCACCGAGCCTACGACTGCCCCATTGATCTACTTCCCGGAGCAGCTATTCCTTTCGGTAGGATTTTCCCTTTAACGGAGGTGGAACAGGGGGCCCTGAAGGACTACATCGATGAGAACCTTTTAAAGGGGTTCATTCGCCCCTCTACGTCGCCAGCAGGCGCAGGCATTTTCTTTGTAGAAAAGAAGGACCATACCCTCAGGCCATGTGTGGACTACCGTGAACTAAATAAGGTCACCATTAAAAATCGTTATCCTCTTCCTCTGGTACCAGAGTTGTTCCAAAGATTGGGAGCTGCCGTTATTTTTACTAAGCTTGACCTCCGGGGAGCCTATAACCTGGTCCGAATCAAGGAGGGCGATGAGTGGAAAACCGCCTTCCGCTCCCGGTTCGGACATTTCGAATATTTAGTGATGCCCTTCGGGCTGTGCAATGCCCCTGCCACCTTCCAGTATTTAATTAATGATGTTCTTCGGGACTTTTTAGATCTCTTTGTGATTGCTTATTTAGATGACATACTAATCTTCTCTTCCTCCCTTGACTCTCATCGCAGGCATGTCAGAAGTGTGTTAGACCGGCTTCGGCAGCATAAACTATATGCGAAGGCTGAGAAATGCGAGTTTGAGCGGGAGAGCATAGCATTTCTGGGATTAATCATCTCTGGCGAAGGCATCAGGATGGACCCACAGAAGATCACTGCAATCTTGGACTGGCCAGCGCCAGTGGATAAGAAGGGAATCCAACGGTTCGTTGGATTCGCCAACTTTTATCGTAAATTCATCCGGGGGTTCTCCGCCATCATTGCACCCATTACTCAGCTAACCAAGCAAGGTACCCGCTTCCACTGGTCCCCTGAGGCCCAAAAGGCCTTTGAGGATCTCAAAGGGCTCTTCACCTCTGCATCCATCTTAAAACACCCAGATTCCTCCGTACCATTTGTACTTGAGGTAGATGCTTCTGAGGTTGCAGTAGGGGCAATATTGTCACAGAGGCAAGTAACCAAGGCTTTGCTTCATCCGGTGGCTTTCTTTTCTCGCAAATTATCTGCGGCAGAAAAGAACTATGACGTGGGAGACCGGGAACTCTTGGCGATTAAGTCCGCCCTGGAAGAATGGAGGTACTTACTTGAAGGTGCTGCTCACCCGATCTTAGTATTCACCGACCATAAGAACTTAGAGTACCTGAAAACTGCAAAAAGACTAAAACCACGACAAGCCAGATGGGCCCTGTTTTTTTCCCGGTTCTCCTTCCATGTGACATACCGCCCCGGTGCCAAGAACACTAAACCTGACGCCTTGTCCCGAATGTTTCATGGATCCAAAGAACTCTCCTCACCCGATACAATCCTCGCTCCTGGGAATTTTCTCCTACTTCAGGAGGACCTACTCTCCCGGATCAGACAAGCCACCACTAGACAGGAACCCTCTCCTGAACTGGATCTGCAAACCAAGGATGGATTACTCTGGCACCAAGACAGGATATTCATACCAGAAGAACTAAAGATAACCGTGCTAGAGCTCTGCCACGATCATGCCCTTGCTGGGCACTTTGGCGTGGCTAAGACCACTGAGTTGGTACAACGTACCTTCTGGTGGCCTCGACTACGCGAGGATTGCAGGAGGTTCGTGGAGTCCTGTACTACATTTACCCGGAATAAAGGGTCCAGATCCAAAGCCTGGGGACTACTGAAGCCCTTACCCGTTCCAGAGAGACCGTGGAAAATGCTTTCTATCGACTTCATTGTTGAACTCCCCCCGGCTGAGAATCACACCACCATCTTTGTGATTGTGGACTGTCTGTCCAAGATGGCACATTTTGTTCCTATGAGAGGGACCCCCTCGGCCCCGGAAACTGCACAAATGTTCATTAAAGAAGTCGTCAGGCTCCACGGGGTACCTGCTAATATAGTCTCCGATCGGGGGGTACAATTTACCTCCCGGTTCTGGAGGTCCCTCTGCAAGACTCTGGGAATAGAGCTACCATTCTCTTCGGCTTACCACCCTCAAACCAACGGACAGACTGAGAGAACAAATCAGACCCTCGAGCAATATTTGTGTTGTTTCTCCTCCTTTGCTCAGAATGACTGGCTCTCCCTGCTTCCGCTAGCGGAGTTCTCCTACAATAACTCCATCCACTCCGCAACTAACCATACCCCATTTTTTGCGAACTTCGGGTTTCACCCCACATTTCTGCCCAACTCTCTCCCTGAGTGCTCAGTGCCCGCAGTTCTGGAAAAAGTGAATTTCTTCTCCTCTAACAACCAGCTTCTACGCGAAGCCATGGCAAGAACTCAGGAGTATAACAAGACGGTCTACGACAGGAGGAGACGGGGTGAATTAGCGCTGGCACCGGGCGACCAAGTATGGCTTTCCACCATCAATCTAAGATTGGCTTGCCCGTCCAAGAAATTGGGCCCCAAGTTTCTAGGGCCTTTTCCTATCAAAAGGAAAATCAACGAGGTGGCCTACGAGCTGGAGCTCCCCGACTCCCTGAGGGTCCACCCTGTTTTTCATGTTTCTCTATTGAAACCGTCAGTCTCCAACCCATTCCCAGGTCGGACCCCGACTCGCCCTGATCCTGTCATCATAGACGGGGAACAGGAATTCGAGGTAGAAGCTATTTTAGACGCACGAAGAAGAAATAGCCAGAGTCAATTTTTTATAAAATGGAAGGGTTACGGACCAGAGGAGAACTCCTGGGAACCCGAAGAGAACATTCACGCCAAAGACCTAAAACAAGCCTTCAGGAGGTCTCACCCCGAGAAGTTTGCTCCTAGGGGCATCCGGAGGCTGCCCCTTGGGGGGGGGGGCAATGTCATGGAAACCCTGTCAGGAACAGACGCCCTGGACTTCCTGGTTCCCGCCCCTGCAGGTGACGCCCGAAGGGCTATTTAAACTTCTCACTTGCAGACAGTCCCTGCTGTCTGCTCTACAGCGTTTATCCCAAGTGACCTGATCTGCCTTGTTTACCTGTATCTGACCCGGCTTCCTGTGACCCTCCTGCTATCTGCCTGTACCTGACCATCGGCCTGTTTTCTGACTTCGGTATTGCCTGATCCTTTTGTGCCTCGCTGCCTGCCAGTTTACCCGACCCCGGCTTGTCTGACGATCCTGCCTGACCTTGGCTCTTGTTCACCTGCTGCTGCCTAGTGGTTCCAGTCTACCTGCTGTGCCTCCCGGTCCGGGTCATCTTCTGAGTTCCTGGTTCCTGTCTACTCACCTGCTGTAGTTCCTGGTTCCTGTCCACTCACCTGCTGTAGTTCCTGGTTCCTGCCTCCTCACCTGCTGGTTCCTGATCACCTGCGGTAGTTCTTGATCCTGCCAGGCACTCGTACCCCTTCCACCTCCGTGCTTCCTGTTATACCACCAGGGGCCGCCGGTGGGAGCCGTAAGGGAGGCCTCCCTCTGCTAACCGGGCTCGTCACCGTCAGGTACGTGACACAGTCCACCAATTTGTCTGGCTCCTTGGCTGACGAGGCCCAGGAGGATCCAGACCAATTCCAGCCCCATGATTCCTCCCATTATTCCTCGCAAGACGAGATGGAGGGAGATGATTCTACGGTGAGATTCGACTACGCTTTAGTCTCTCCTCTGATCAAGGCAGTGAAGGAAACCCTAAAGTTGGAAGATACCACTGCCCCCCCAGAGAAACAAAGAAAACTGTTTAAGCAACTGGGGAAAGAACGCTCCAATTTCCCACTTCCCTCTGAGCTGAAAGGAGTGTTTGAGGAAGAATGGAGCAAGGGAGATAAGAAGGTTTCTATGTTAAGCAAAACCTCTAGACTGTATCCCTTTAAATCGGAGGACGTTAAGCATTTGGAGAATGCTCCCCTCGTAGATGCTGCAGTAATGCGCCTAGCGAAGCATGTCACCCTCCTGCTAGATGATGCTGTATCTTTTAAAGATGGTCTGGATCGAAAGATTGACCAAGGCCTCAAAAGAATATATAGCCTGACCGTAACGGCATGCAAACCAGCTTTAGCCCTTGCAGTTACCTCCAAAGCAATGGAGGCCTGGGTGGAAAATGTAGACTCCCTCCTGAAAGGTGCCTCGGAGGAATTGGCACAAAGTTCAGCAGTGCAATAACTTAAACTGGCTGTCGCCTTTTTGGGAGAAGCATCAATTGACCTCATCCGTTTACTGGCCAGATCAATGTTGTCTTCGGTCACGGCCAAACGAGCATTGTAGTTACGCCCCTGGCTTGCTGATCCAGCCTCCAAGCAGGCGTGGTGCAAAATTCCCTTTGAAGGGACTTCATTGTTTGGGAACAAACTTGATAACGCCATTTCAAAAGATACAGATGGAAAGACGGGTTTCCTTCTCCAGGACAGGCGCCCGTTTAACCAGAGAAGACCTCAATGGAGACGCAGTACAGAGCGTTCGAGGGAGGCACGCTCCTATAAACCTGGACGGGATTTTAGGAGAAGCTGGAACTGGAATAGAGGGCAAACTTCCTTTCAAAAGTCTGGCAAGAAACAGATGCCCGGTGGGCATGAGCCAACCAAGTCCTTTTGAGATTGGGCCCGCCCAGGCGGGTCGGGTAGGGGCTCGCCTACGCCTCTTCCGGCACGTCTGGGTGGCCTCGATCTCAGATTATTGGACCATCAAAAGGTCTCAACAGGCCACATATGGTCCTTCACCAAGATTCCTCCATGCAGACCAATGCAAACTTCTCTTCCTCAATCAGAAGAAAAACAAGTTCTTCTTTCATATGTCAATGTCCTGAAAGATCAAGGAGCGGTGGTGCCCGTGCCAAAGGACGAGGAATTCCAGGGGGTATACTCCCCCCTCTTTCTAGTACAGAAGAAAAACGGCTCTTGGCGCCCAGTTATAGACCTCACCTTTCTAAACAGATATATAAAGCACGAGAAGTTCAAGATGGAGTCACTCTCAACTATCCAAAAAGTCGTTCAACCAGGCGACTGGTTGATCTCAATAGATCTAAAGGATGCGTACTTTCATGTTCCCGTGGCGGAAGATTTTCACAAATATCTTCGGTTCCAGGTCAAACAAGAGCACTTACAGTTTATTTGTCTTCCATTCGGGCTAACGACTTCTCCAAGAGTCTTTTCCAAGGTGCTGTTGGCAGTTGTGTCCCTTATCAGAATACAGGGTGTGCGTCTGTATCATTATCTGGACGATTTACTAGTACAGTAGACAAGAAGCAGTTGCTGATCCACAAAGATCAGGTGATCTCTACACTGTTGGAGTTCGGATGGCTCCTAAACCGGGAGAAGTGTCAGCTAGAGCCGACCCAGCGCCTAATATATCTAGGGGCTCAATTCAACACAATAGAGAATACCATCTCTCTTCCGGAAGAAAAAATACCGATCATTCGGGAAAGAATCTCCTTAGCCCTAGACTCCTCACACCTAAGGGCGTCACAGTGCCTGAAGATAATCGGCACGATGGTGGCCACATCCCCTATGGTCAAATGGGCGATGTGGAGACTTCGTCTTTTCCAGTCAGGTTTCCTCCAGCAGTGGAGGTCGGACGATCTCAATCAGTTGATCTGGATAACACAGTCAATGAGGAACAGTCTCCTCTGGTTTCTTCAAACCAAGAACTTGTTAACTTGCCACTCCCTTGCTCCCATCCAGTGGGTGACTGTTACATACGATGCCAGCAATGCGGGCTGGGGGGCCCATTGTGGGGCAGAACTGGCTCAGGGCAAATGGGATGCCCGTCTCCAAACTCCAGGTTCAAACATTCTGGAGCTACGTGCGGCATGGTGTGCCCTTCAAGCCTTTTCCCATCTCCTGAAAGGGAAATCGGTCCTACTCAAAATGGACAACACCACTGCGGTGGCATACGTGAAGAGGCAAGGGGGCACACTCGGAGCTCCGCTCTTCTCCAAGAGGTCGAGCCCATCATGACCTGGGCTCAGAGGAATCTGCTCAACTTGACAGCAGTCTTCATTCCAGGGGAGCAGAACATTCAAGCGGACTTTCTGTCACGCAGCAACCTAGACAACAACGAATGGTCATTGCACCCACAAACATTCAAGTGGATCCTATCGTTGGAATTCGATCCAGAGGTGGATCTGTTTGCATCCCCCTGCAATTACAAGATCGACAGATACTACACTCGAGGTCGGTGCAGTCAAGCTTTCGGAGTAGATGCATTAACGAGTCAATGGGACTTCAACAGGACATATGCCTTCCCTCCACCTCTGATCATGCTAAAATTCCTACAGCGGCTTCAGTTGGAGAAAGTTGAAGTGATAACAATAGCACCATACTGGCCGAGCAGGCCATGGTTTCCTCTCCTGAATCTGATGAGCTTCAGGGACCCATTGCCTCTTCCTCTCAGGCCGGACCTTCTTTCTCAGGGGGTGACCCTGCACCCCTGTCCAGCTATACTGAGACTGATGGTCTGGTTCATGAGAGGGAGAGGCTAGAGTCTCTTGGGTGTGCTTCAGGGGTAATATCTACCCTTATGAGCTCCAGAAAGCCTAACACAAACAAAACTTACAATAGAATCTGGGCCAGGTTTGTCAGCTTCACGACTTCTACAGGAAAATCATCTAGAAATCCTAGTGTTCAAGACATTTTGAGTTTTCTCCAATCAGGCTTGGATCTTCCTTTGTCGATCAGTTCCCTCAGAGTACAAGTTTCAGCCTTATCAGCTTTTTCGGGAACGTCATGGGCAACTCATCCCCTGGTTCAACAGTTCTTTCGGGGGGCATCGAGAATCAGGCCTCAGAGGAAACCTAGATTCCCCAAATGGGATCTTCCACTCGTCCTTGATGCTCTTTCAGCACTCAACAACAAGGATCTTTCCATTAAGGACTTATCAATAAAACTGGCTTTTCTAGTGGCCATTACCTCAGCCAAAAGGGTTTCAGAAATAAGCTTCCTGGGTTGTCAAGAACCCTTTTTATACTTTTCTTCCCGGACAGAGTGGTCCTTTATTCCCATGCTTGGTTCAAAGCCAAAAGTCACGTCAGTTTTTCACGAGAATCAAGAAATAGTCCTTCCTACTTTCAATTCTCCGGAATCAGCAGATGCTCATCCCTTGGATGTGGGCGAGACTCTGAAAGAATACTTGCGAATCACTTCATCTTTTAGAAGCTCGAACTACCTGTTCTTGTTACATAGTGGCAGCAACAAAGGAAAGAGGGCTTCCTCCAGAACGATAGCAGCCTGGATCGTTCAATCAATTCAACAGGCCTACAGGGCGAAGGGCTTGGCTCCTCCAGAGGCGGTGACGGCTCATTCCACCAGAGGCATGGCAGCCTCATGGGCAGCAGCTCGACACATGGCTCCTGAAGTGATATGCAAGGCAGCTTCGTGGTCTTCTATTAATACATTTATGTCTCATTATTGTATTGAGCCTGCTTCCCTTTCCTCTGTTAATTTTGGTAGAAAAATCCTGTCAGTTGACGGGAAAGATTAAAATATATTTTTGTTCAAGCATACCCTCCCGTGTGGATTGGCTAGTTATTTCCCACACGTAGTCTGCCATGGAGTCTGTCAGGAAAACTGAAAATTTATTACCAAATACTTACCGTAATTTTCCTTTCCTGATAGACTCCATGGCAGACGGAGTTCTCACCCATGAATTAAAAATATGAGAGTTGAAATTTGAGTCGGCTAGTTACGGAACACCTGCCTGTGGAGGTGAGCTCAAATTTATGGGTAAGGGGTCCTATAGCTGTGGAGAGGAAACGGGGTTAACCCACATGTAGTCTGCCATGGAGTCTATCAGAAAAGGAAAATTACGGTAAGTATTTGGTAATAAATTTTCCGTTTTCTGACACTTTTTGTTTACATGAAAACATATTTTTTTTTTTGCAAAAAAATTACGTTGAACCCCCAAACATTATATATTTTTTTAAAACAAAGGCCGTACAGATTAAAATAGTGGGTGTTGCATTTTTTTTTCCACACAGTATTTGCGCAGCGATTTTTCAAACGCATTTTTGGGGGAAAAAATACACTTTTTTTTATTTGAATGCACTAAAGCACACTATATTGCCCAAATGTTTGATGAAATAAAAAAGAGGATCTTAGGCCGAGTACATGGATACCAAACACAACATGCTTTAAAATTGCACACAAACGCGCAGCGGCGACAAACTACATACATTTTTAAAAGCCTTTACAGGTTACCACATTAGATTTACAGTGGAGGGCTACTGCTAAAATGACTGCCCTCGATCTGACCTTTGTGGTGATACCTCACATGCATGGTGCAATTGCTGTTTACATATGACGCTAGACCGACGCTTGCGTTAGCCGTTGCGCAAGAGCAGGGGGGGGGACAGGGGTGCTATTTTTTTTATTTTTTATTTTGTTTTTTTTATTTTATTTTTAAACAGTTCCTTCCATTTTTATTTTTTTTTACCATTTTTATTGTTATCTCAGGGAATGTAAATATCCCCTATGATAGCAATAGGTAATGACAGGTACTCTTTTTTTGAAAAAAATTGGTTGGTTAGACCCTAGATCTCTCCTCTCCCCTCAAAGCATCTGACCACACCAAGATCAGTGTGATAAAATACTTTCCCAATTTCCCAATGGCGCTGTTTATATCCGGGGGGGGGGGGACATTCCCTCCCACTGCTTGTAAAAGCAGTCTAGAGGCTAATTATCTGCTAGGATTGCTTTTACATGAAAGCCGACCGCTGGCTGAAAAGAATGATACCAAGTTGATACCTAAACCCGCAGGTATCATTCTGGTATAACCATTCAAATTCCAGCAACATACTAGTACGTTGCTGGTCCTTGTTGGACATGTATTGTAATCTTTTTTTTCATGCAGCCTGTTGGCTGAACGAAAAAAAGAGATTGATCGGTGGGTATGCCCACCATTAGAATACCTCCCTTCATCCACCCACTTCTAATGATGGGCATACATGCACTATTTATATATGCCGAAGCATGGGGGCATCCTCCCGCAAAAAAGTTATGCCGCGTACACACGGTCAGACTTTTCCACGGGCAAGCTTCCATCGGAATTTCGACCGTATGTACGTGGCATAAAAGGTTATGCCGCGTACATACAGTCAGACTTTTTCACGGGCAAGCCTCCGTCGGAATTTTGACCGTATGTACGCTGCATAAAAGGTTATGCCGCGTACATACGGTCAGACTTTTCCACGGGCAAGCCTCCGTCGGAATTTCGACCGTATGTACGCGGCATTAGGAGCAAAATCGCTCCTCCGCCCCTGCTGCCCCCATGCTTCGGCATATAAGCTCTTTTTTTTTTTACTGTGGTGGTGAAATCACCTCCTACAGCGTTGGAGTGACGGCTTTATGTATCGTGGGAGAAAATGCTGTTGCTGTCAAGATAAATAAATCCGCGCTGCAACTGAATGGCGTACCTGAAAACAAAAAGTTACATACCTGAAAAGCAAGCATGATAAAACATTGCAGAATAGAATACAGTAAAAAAGAGCAGCACAATAGAGAGAAAATAGAGAGAGAGAGAGAGAGAGAGAGAAACAATAAAACGACAACATTTTTTGTATTTTTTTCTGTGTTTTTTTTTTACTCAACTGTAATGGTTCGGGTCTCTCAAAATGTGATGGCATCTTGGGAGACCCTGTGTAAGTGTGTCCTGTTCTGTGCAATGCTGTACCCTACGGTAAAACTTCACTTTTGTGTGGTAGCGTTCATAACATTTACCAATGCACAGACCAGGATTGTCAGGACAGAGTGGACAAAAATAACGGGTGTCACGCCTAAATCCACACTTGCTACAGACACGACCTCTTTTTTGGGGGGCTCGTTGGGTAGGGGTACTCTCGAGGACATACGGATAATGCCTCTCATGCAGCCGGCTTACTGCATTTGGTAGGGGATGGTGAGGTGCAGAACCGCCTGGATACAGGAGGTCTGTGACTATCTCATCCTGGAATTTTAGGAGAGATAAAGTCCCGCCTGAAGCTCTGTATAGCACATGAGCGTTTAGCAAAGCCAATTGAAATAAGGATAAAGACACTTTTTTGTACCAGCGTCTCGCCTTACGGGCAATGTGATACGGCACCAACTTCTGGTCGTTGAGGTCCACCCCTCCCATATTTTGGTTATATTCGTGGACACAGAGGGGTTTCTCCACAACACCAGTCGCCGTACGAATTTGGACTGTCGTGTCTGCATGAAGGGAGGTAAGAAGAAAAACATTCTTATTGTCCCTCCACTTCACAGTGAGCAAATTATTACACTTCAAGCAGGCTCTCTCCCCCAGCCTAAGACGGGAATCTACAAGCCCCTGGGGAAAGCCCCGGTGATTAGGTCGCACGGTGCCACATGCTCCAATCTGATGATCAAACAAGTGACTAAAAAGTGGCACGCTCATGTAATAATTGTCCATATACAAGTGGTACCCCTTTCCGAATAAGGGTGACACCAAGTTCCACACTATCTTGCCAGCGCTCCCTATGTATTCCGGGCAGTTGACCGGCTCAACCTGACTATCTTTTCCCTTTATAAACCGTAAAGCTCCATACATAGCCTGTTGCCCTGTCACAGAACTTATAGAGCCTGACCCCGTATCTGGCACGCTTGCTGGGAAGGTACTGTTTGAAAGACAAGCGGCCAAAAAATGTAATCAGGGACTCATCAACGCAGACAACTTGATCAGGAATAAACAAGGCTGCAAAACGTTTGTTGAAGTGGTTTATGAGGGGCCAAATTTTGTAGAGCCGGTCGTATTCAGGGTCTCCACGTGGACGACAAAGTTCATTGTCGTTGAAGTGCATGAACCGCAAAATCTGCTCGTATCGTTTCCTGGGCATGGAGGCAGAGAACACGGGCATGTGGTCAATTGGGTGCGTGGACCAATAAGCACGTGTGGCGGGGTCTCCTTTAAGGCCCCGGGACTACGTTACCCAGAACCCCGTTCGGGTGCAGTTAGCCACCGCAGAGACTCATGGGAGGGGTTATTCAAGGAGGAGGCGAGGCGGAGCTCGGCCTCTTTGGACACCACGCTGCAAGCAAGAGTTTCTTCCTGTGCGGATCTGCTGCAGTGCAAGGCCTGAAGCCTGGGCCTTGCGCAACTTCCAAAGAGCCTTCTACCCCACTGCGGAGCCTGGGTGGCACCGGACTTGTCGAGTGAGGACATCAGTTAGATCGGGGACCCGATCATTGCAGACGCTGTGTGCGGAGACACAGCAGGTGGAAGTCCCGGACTGGGATCGCGTCCGGAGTGGTGAGCGAGCACTTGCTCAAACCAATAGACTGTACCGTGTTTAGGCCTATAGACTGCCTTGGCCCACCTATCGTTGTTTGTTGTTCCATTAGGAGACCCGTAGCAGGACAGAGTTGAAGGGTCTCCAGTTTAGTGTTCCTTGAGACTGCCTATTTGTGGATTACAAATATCATCTCATCAAGTGCACCACCGAAAGTTTGCATGCGAAGAAATCATAGAGTGAAAAGACTGAGATTTATTCTATGTCAGGCCTGACTAGGGGGGAGATAGAATATTGTTTAGTGCGCCACAGGGCGCGCACACCATAATAGCTGCGCGCGGTGTGTTACCGCGCTGGACCATTGTTGTGTGCTATACCTATTGCTACAGGGCTCTGTAAGCAAGTTGCATGTGTTCTGTTCTGCCTATGCTTTTGATATAAAGTAAAGCCGTTGCATTTGATCTCTCACCTCAGTGTGTTGTCTTACTGCTAAAAGAGATTGCCCCTTTGCAATATTACTGAATGTGATATAAGTTTAACCCTAGACTAACTGTGCCAGAGTGGGTCGAGTAAGATTGCCGGGGGTTGGCGGTGCTGTATGCAGGGCCCGAAATCAAACCAGCGGCTCTCTTAACTGGGGGTAGCGCTACACACGTATTGACGAAAATTTATGTGTGCCCATGTTGAGGGAAAGGCCCAGAAAGGTCTTAAATTCAGAAACCGTAATTGGTCTCCAATCTCTGGCAATGTAAGGCAACTGGGGATTAGCGGCGATGAATTGACCAGCATATAAATTACTCTGGTCCACAATAGATCTATAGATCTTCCGTGAAAAACAGCGAATAAAAATCAAGTGGCATAAAATCAGCTGTTTCCACCTGAATACCGGGTTGGGCAGTGAATGGGGGAAGTATGGGTGCTGCAGAAGTGGTGGGGACCCAATCAGGATAGGCAAATTCTGCAGGAAGGGCATTATGGGCACGACGGGCCTGCCTTTGTCTTCTTCTTGGTGGCAGCGGGACATTACTTGTGCTAGCCACCTCACCAGCTTGAACTGCACTTATGGGACTCGCCACGTCACCACGTGATACTGCAGTGCTGGATGTACGCCGAGGCTGTACTAGGCCGCTGGTGCTTGCAAGTTCACCAGAAGGAATAGCGGTGCTAGTACTACTCTGCTCTATGATACGAGAGACCTGCGGTTCTTGCTCCTCAACAACCTCAGAAGATCGGGATCGGGTGCGCCTGACCTTAGCAGGGACCTCATCATCTTCGTCGCCCGGGCTATCTGACATGAAGCCGCTGTCTTCTACGGGAAGGTATTCTGAGCCTGAATCTGACAGATCCGTGACCTCCTCTTCACTATGTGTCATGCTCAGAATCTCGTAGGCCTCTTTACTAGTGTACCTTCGATTTTCTATTTTGGGCTCTAAATTTAGGGGTACACTAGTAAGATTCACAGGAAAAAAAGCACCTGACTGTCGTCAGCAAATATATCAAACGCTACAAAAAAAACTGTTAGCGATCGCAGGGATCAGGCCTGACTCAGCGAACGCTGCAGTTATGTGTGTTGTGTTTGGTAAGTTACAGTGATCGATCGATACTGCACTTGGGTGGGCTGGGCTGGGCGGAGGGGCTAAACGCAGGTGCTAGCAGGTATCTGGGCTGATCCCGCTAACACTGCGTTTTTGGGAACCCTAAACCGCTGGGGACGCTAGTATAGATCTGATCAGATATTGATCTGTTCAGATACTATACCACTAAGGGAGGTGTATGCTTTACGCGTGGGTGTTAGCGTTACTGGCACTAACCTAACGCTGCCTGAGGCGACGCAGACCCTCTCTGGCGCTAAAACCTAATTGATATCACCCGCCGGGCGATCAGGGGGTTAAACCTTTATTGGGTTATATATGGCGGTGCCCTGATGCTATAAAAAGAAAACTAACCAACCAGCGTCACCCGTAACACTTATACGGTGATCACTGGTGAAAGGGTTAACTAGGGGCAATCAGGCGGTTAAAACCTTTATTAGGTAATATATGGGGGTACCTGACGCTATATAAAAACCTGACGGGTAACCTAAATAACTAACTGGCTAACCAGTATCACCAGTGACACTTATACAGTGATCACTGGTGAAAGGGTTAACTCTAGGGGCGATATAGGGGTTAAACCTTTATAAAATAATATATGTGGGTAGCTGATGCTATAAAAACCTGCGGCGAACCTAAAAAAAAATAAAAATAAGGGGCACCACCAACACTAATACAGCGATCGGAAAAACGATCGCTTAGTGACGCTGGCGATAGGGGATGAAAGGGTTACCTGGGGGGCAATCAAGGGGTTAAACCTTTATTAGGGGGGGTTAGGGGCTACCCTGGACCTAAAGGGGCCTAAACCTAACTGCCCTGCAACTTTTTACTGTCACAGATGACACTAAATGCAGCAATCAGTAAATAAATGATCACTGCAATCAGTGACACTGTGACTGGGTGTGAAATGTGTGCCTATGTGTACCTACGTGTCAGTGGGCTGTTGGTGCACTAACCTGTGTCTTCTCTCACCGGCGCTGTGGACGAAAAGACCGCCACGAGGAGAGATCACATCACTTCCTCTGCTTGTGTTTTACATTTACACAGCAGAGGAAGCATATAATTTGCTGGGAGCGATCGCGAGGGGGTGGCCAGAAACGAATGGCCACTCCCTCATCACGGATCGCTGTACCGGAGGGGGGTCCGATCGGACCCCCCACCCATACGAAGGCAGTCACGTACAGGTACGTGATTGTGCCTGTCCGTGCCATTCTGCCGACGTATATATACAGTGAGCGGTCATTAAGTGGTTAACTGTCCCAGCAGTGCCTTTACTCCAGTCAATTTCTGGGTAGTTAAAATACCCCATTATTATCACCGTCCCAGCCCTTGCAGCCCTTTCCATCTGTGCAAGGAGCTGAGTCTCCACCTCCTCATTAACATTGGGTGGTCTATAACAAACTCCAATGATTAATTTTGCACTACGCATATCTGTATGCAGTTCCACCCATAATGCTTCAGCCTCATCACACTCTCCATCAACCAGGTCCTCTTTCACGCTTGTTTTGAGATCACTTCTCACATAGAGACAGACCCCGCCACCTTTCCTTTTTACCCTGTCTCTCCGAAAGAGTGCATAGCCAGGAATATTAATAGCCCAGTCATGTGAGCATTGAAGCCAAGTTTCAGCAATACCGATTACGTCATAGCTCTCCTCATGCACCAGAGCTTCCAACTCACCTATTTTGCTTGGCAGACTTCTGGCATTGGTGAACAAACACTTTAATGTATTACATTTTTCTCCGGTGTTTTTCATATCATTTTTAGTAGTAGAAATGGCACTATAGTTTCCAATGGCTGTTTGCTACATGGGAACTTTCTTGTCACCTGCTATAACCCTCCCCCCATCTATCCCCATTCCACTCTCCATTAATGTCTGACCCCTAACTGACCTGTGTGCTTGATGTAATTCTAGTTCACCCTCCCCCCTCAATCCTAGTTTAAATACTCCTCCAGCCTTCCCATAAACCTCTCCCCCAGCACAGCAGACCCCCTTCCATTCAAGTGCAAACCGTCTTTAGCATATAGGTTGCACCCCAATGAAAAGTCAGCCCAGTGCTCTAGAAACCCAAATCCCTCCTCCCTACACCAGGTCTTTAGCCATGCATTCAGCTCTCTAATCTCCCCCTGCCTTTCCTGTGTTGCGCATGGCACAGGCAATATTTCAGAGAATATCACCTTGGAGGTCCTTGCCTTCATCTTGCAGCCTAGTTCTTTAAATTGACTCTTAAGGAGCCTCCACCTTCCATGTATACTGTCATTGGTTCTAACATGGACCAAGACAGCTGGGTCATGCCCAGCCCCTCCCAGTAATTTATCCACCACACGCCGAACCCTGGCACCAGGGAGACAGCAAACCTTCCTTACTCATTGGAGGTGTTAAAAGAGAAGTATGTTTGTTTTTTTCCAGAATCATAATTACCTATGTGAATGCAGCATCAGTCCAATGCTGCATCTGTCCCCTGGCGCCTCTGCACTGAGAACTGAGCTATCAAACACCACTGATGGCTCGGTTCTCACAGCTCCCGGAGCAGAGAGCTGCTGACTGTCAGCCAGAAGCTCTCCGCTCTGCCCCCCATGCTCACTGGATCACTGAGCTGTGGAGGGGTGGGGAGCGGCCGTCTCAGGCTCTCTGCGGCTTGCTGAGAGCCTGAGACAGGTATCAGTCCAGGCACCTGGCAGATCCAGACTTTGTTGTCGTGATGACGCGGTGCCTGGACTGATTTCTGTGATGTCAGCAGAGAGCAGACTTCAGTCCGTGCTCTGCTAAAAATGGGTCACAGGAGTGCAGAACGAACTGCACTCCTGTGACCCATAGGAGAAGACCAGCCAAACAAGCTTAGGCTGGACTTCTCCTTTAGACATATGTAGCTTCCCTTTTCTTTCAGGGGTGCTATGTACTTAAATTTAGGGGGTTGGTCTGAGCTAGTAGCCAGGCTCAGACCACTTTGATCTGTTAGTACTCGCTTCTGCCTATGTGATGTAGCCTGACGCACAGTTCCCTGTGGCCTGTAGGTGGCACAGCCATATCAGGTCAGGGTTGAACGGTGGGTGACATTGCTATGCCTTAGGGTGTCCTCTCTCGGCAGCGGTATGGTGGGTGTGGTTGGCCTGCTCTGCATGCGGGGAGAGGATACATAAGGGGCAGACGTCATTCTTTTGGTCTGAAGTCAGGAGTCTGGAGTGTGACCCTCCAGGCCAGGGGTGCACGCGTGTATAGGTCTCAGGCACCTTTAGCCTGGGGCTGAAACTCCACTAGTAGGCCGCTCTAAGAAGAGGAGACCGGGGGAGAACGTTTCTGATGGACCGGTGAGAGTTCACGGTGAAAGAGAGGCCTGGTTACCTTCTGGAGGGATTCAAAGATCCATCACAGGCCTTGCAACGTGCTATCACTGCCACCTGTCCTTGTGTCCAACAGCTGAGAAGTTTGGGACTTAAAGATTCTGTGGCAGAGGATCTCCCGATCGTATCTCTAGGAAACCTAAAGTGAACGTTCGAGCATCACGTTGGCTGCTAGGATCCGCTCTTACAGGGGACTATCCGGGTGAGCTAAACCTACTCAGGATCGAGTAGCGACTATCGTACCAGTTTGTGCCTGGACCTATCTCCCAAACCTTACTGTCTTTTCTCTCATCCACCTTTCCTGTCTGCTGAACTTGAACTTGCTTATAAAATAAACTCAGCGTTAGAGTTAAAGTGGTGTGGACATTGGCCTTACTGGGGAAAAATAGAGACTTGTCCCTATACTCTAGGAGATGAGATGCAGTCTGCTGGGATACCTTGCTTCAGGACCCAAAATTGTTAACACTGCTAAACCTCCTCGAACAGGAGGGTACGGGCATATAGCGCGGTGTGCCTTGACCTGCAAGTGAGCCAAAGGCAGGAAAAAGTCAGTGTGCTACACATAATAATCTTTCATTAATTCAAACATAAGTCCATTAAGCATCCAATAAAATGTTCCCTAACAACAGTTTTCATTACACTATATATATATATATATATATATATATATATATATATATATATATATATAGATTCAATATATATAGATTCAACTAAACATCTTTCTCAAATCCAATATTGCAGCAGGATTCGATAAAACAAACACCTTTTGGTTCCTTTTATCCTCTGGACCCAAGTGAAACCCGAGGGTCCAAATCAATAAGTATGCTAAATGAAAAACAAACAAAAAACATCAAGTGAGTGCAAGAGTCACCAACATGACATAAGGTGTGCAAATTCTTGACGGTTGTATCACCAACTTCCTCCACCTTGTGAACAAACCACAGAGCGAAGGATGGAAACGAGGCTTTGACCTGTAGGGATGATATTTTTAGCAATGGCGGTGAAGGACGCCTATGCCCTGGAAGAAGTCCTTATAGTGACGAAACCGGTCGGACGAGGGTGTCACTTCCTGTCATCGCAACTAGAGGATTACACTTGGAAGCCAATGTGTCCGGCATATGCTGTTTTTTCTTTTTCTCATGTAAGTGTATTACCTTCATTAAATCCTGTTAGAAAAAGGTTTTATACTATATTGGCGTTTATCTCTTGTTTGGGGTACACTGTCTGATGCCACGGTTGGATTAATAACCCCGTTGGTCATTTGGAGCTATATCTCTTGTATACCTTGTGTGGATCTCACAACGGTGTTGGAGTATCCCAGACACACAAGCCCTTGTTGACCTCCCGTAATAGGGGGTCAAAGATCTCTGGTAAGAGCACATCTTGATCATTGGTGGTGGTTTGTTCACAAGGTAGAAGAAGTTGGTGATACAACAGTCAAGAATCTGCACACCTAATAAAAAAGGGGGAAACAGGGCTGGGTACAGGAATAAGGTGAACAACAGTAATGGAACAGGATACAAGGATAGCTTAAAGCGGAGCTCCGCCGAAAAAAAATATTAAAAACCAGCAGCTACAAATACTGCAGCTGCTGACTTTTAATATTAGGACACTTACCTGTCCTGGAGTCCAGCGATGTCGGTAACAGAAGACGAGCGATTGCTCGTCACTCTGCTGCCCCCACCGCCATCCTCTGTGAGGGAACCAGGAAGTGAAGATTTGCAGATTCACTGTCCGGTTCCCTACGGCGCATGCACGAGTCGTGCTGCGCCGTTCTCACTGGTCCCCGTTGTGTTCTGGGAGCCGTGTGTTTCCCAGAACACAACGGGTATTCTGCGGGAAGTGACGTACTATCCGCAGAATACCTGCAGAGAGGACTCCCGGAAGTGGGTGCAGATACCTGTCTTAGACAGGTATCTGCACCCCCCTCCCCCCTGAAAGGTGCCAAATGTGACACCAGAGGGGGGGAGGGTTCCGATGAAAGGAAGTTCCACTTTAGGGTGGAGCTCCGCTTTAAGAGCATGGATCTGGCAGCAAGCAAGGCAATCAAAACACTGACACAAGTTGCAAAAGTCAGATTTCAGGCATCCCCTGAAACATAAAATGTCATTTTTGGTGAGATACTCCAAATGGGAACTTGTCTAAATGGATACAGACCCTGCAGCTTTCCTCACTAGTGCCCTGCCAGGTGCACAGCTGATTGATTATTATGAAACCACTCCCATTAGACTCACTTTCCCACAGTGGCACAGAGAAACAGAGAGGGGTTTCTTCAAAATAACAAAAGTTAGGAATCTACAACAAAGCTAGTTAAAATCCCTGCAATGTACATAGATTACCCAGGGGGGAACGTTTTTTTCCTCAACAAAAGTGGAGCTACGCTTTAAGTTAGGGTGACCAGACGTCCCCGGATTTGTCACTGGATTGCAGTGGCATGGGGGGGCATATGGTACTCTCGCCCTGGGTGCAACATTTAGGGGGGGTGCAAAATCATTACTGTGCCCCCCCAAGTGTGCTGTGTTGCCCCCCTCCCCCCACCCAGGGACTCCTGTGGTCCAGCCTGTCCCCCATGATCCCTCTGGTGCGGGTTGCCCATGTGTTTGTGAGAACAATGGAGAGGAGGGGTGGTGCAGAGCGTACAGCCGCTATTGTAGAAGCTCTTGACAGGGGGTACTGAGGAGTGGCTGGGTGTCAGGAACAGTACCTGGTGCTGGGGAGAGCCCCGCTCCGATGGATTATCATGGAGGCCATGGAGAGGTGAGCAAAATCATCCGATCTACACTGTTCATGTAGGGGGGGGGGGGTGTGAGTAGTGCAGGAATCAGGTAGGTCAGTGTAATGGCCAGTATAGAACTCAGGTAGGTCGGTGTAGTGGTCAGTATAGGAATCAGGTAGATCAGTGTAGGAATCAAGTAGGTTAGTGTAGTGGTCAGGTAGGTCAGTGTAGGAATCAAGTTGGTCAGTACTACTGTACTAGTGGAAGGGAAAAATCTGGCGGGAGTGCAAATTTCTTGCCTTGTCCCGGGCGCTGACAACCCACACAACATCACTGACTGCATCTATATGTAGTGATACCCCCAGTTAAGAGAGCCGCTGGTTCTGTTATGGGGCCTGTATACAGCACCGCCAACCCCCGGCAATCTACTCGACCCTCCTCTGGCACAGTTAGTCTAGGGGATGTTCTAGTAATATAACTCTCTATACCTGGTTATGCACAATCTAACAGTAATATGAGCAGTTAATATATGCAATAATGAACACTGATATCGGAGTGATAAACTGTAACTGATTTACTTGGGCATAAGGGTGAATGCTAAACATGTCACATAACATACTTGCAGAGCCCTGCAGTAATAAACATACTAATCAGCGACAGTGCAGAGTGATCACACGCCACGTGCAGCTATCTTCTCTATGCGCAATGTGGCGCACCAACAAAATTCTAATCCCTGGTCAGGCCTGACTCAGATATACTCAGTCTCTGGGAGAACAATTCTTTGCATGCAAGATGAATGGTGGCGCACATTCAGGAACAGTATTTGTAATCCAATAACGTTTAATAAAGAAAGAACACTTCATCGGAGACTATATAACTCAGTTCCGCCACTAGTCTCCGGCGGGACAGTAAATATAGCACGATGGGCCAAGGCAGTCACTAGGCCTAATCAAAGTACAAGTTAATGATGTGAGCAGGTGCTCGCTCACCCCTCCGGACGCGATCCCAGTCCGGGACCTCCACCACTGTGTCTCCGCACACAGGGTCTGCAACGGCCGGGTCTCCGGTCCAACTGATGTCAGCAAACTCGAAAGAAATCAGGTGCCACCCAGGCTCAGCAGTGGGGTGGAAGGCTCTTTGGAAGGTGCGTAAGGCCCAGGCCTCGGGCCCTGCACTGCAGCAGATCCGTACAGGGAGTCCTATTGATTGCAGCGCAGTGTCCAAAGAGACCGACCTTAGCCTCGCCCTTTCCTTTTATAGCCCCACTCATGAGTCTCTGCGGTGGCCAAATGCCCCCTGGGTGCCAAACGGGGTTCTGGGTAACGTAGTCCATGGGGCCTTAAAGGAGACCCCGCTACATATAATTTGAGAAAAATATGCGTATAAAATAGTTTACCATTTGCTAATAAAAAAAAATTTGTCCCCGAATTTCATTTTAAAAATCTGGTCACCTTACTTTAAGTATCCTCCCAGCACCTTGGGCCAGGTGGAACTGATTGCAGGAACTTGCTGGCTGCTGGGAGACACCTGCTGGTGGTCACTGAAACTACAGCTTTCAGCCCAGAGAACCACGGTGCCACCAGCAGGTGAACCAGGACCCGACAGAGAAACATAGTTTGTTTGGGCCAAGCTTGCTCAAACTAACTATGTAAAGTGTATCCAAAGCTTTCAGGGCTTTAAAGTGGTTGTAAACCCTTTACAACCACGTTTACCTACAGGTAAGTCTAGATTAAGGCTTACCTGTAGGTGCTCAAAATATCTCCTAAACCACGGTTTAGGAGATATTTACAATAATGACGGGCGCCGATGTCTACGGTACATGCGCCGTAGACAACGGCGCAGGCGCACTTTAGAAACAGTGATCGTGCCGTTCCTACAGGAGGCCGTGCCGTGACTGGCGACTCCCGTGCAATCACAGCGCCGGAGCCGCGATACCCGGAAGTAACCGCCGGGAGAGATGTCGGCTGCCCGAGCGGTGTACGAGGACAGCTGCGGGGGCTCCCATCTGAGATGAGTATTACATAATGAGCTAATATGCTATGCATACTAGCTATTTATGCCTTTGTCAGGTGGTGTTTTTTTTTTCAATGGGTTAAAGAGTTCATGAGGAAAGTGGTTTGCAGATAAAAAGGTACAGCGTATGTGGAAGGATTTGCTATTTTTACTTTTTTCAGTGGGCTCATGTAAAGGTTTATTATCATGTTGATTTGTAACAGCATACTGTATGATGCAGGTAAACTTTATATTGAAGCTTTCCCAGCCGTCAACCTCCTCTGCCAGTCTTAAAGCGGAGGTCCGTCCACCGCTTCAAAAATGAAAAGCCAGTAGCTGCACATACTGCAGCTGCTGACTTTTAATAGGACACTTACCTGTCCTGGAGTCCAGTGTAGCGCCCATCCCAAATGGTTAGGATGCTATGTGTAAATTTAGGGGTATGCCTGAGCCATAGTTAGACTCAGACTTGTTTAATTGGGTTGAAATTAGGTTTCTGCTCTAGTTGTGACACTGCCTGGCAGTCATTCCCCTTGGTCTGTAGGTGGCACTGCCGCCACAGACTCAGGTTGGAATACAGGCATGACAGCACTTTTGGTGTCCTCTCTCGGCAGCCGTGTGGTGGGCGTGGTGAACCCGCTGTACATGCTGGGAGGGGGTACATAAGGGGCAGACGCCATTGGTTCTGGGTGGTGCGCCTCGTGGCCCTCATGGCACGGGGTGCGTGTGTGTGTTCTAGCCCCGGGCACCTTCAGCCCGAGGCTACATCGCTACCTGGTAGGCCCAGCTTTGCTGGCTGGGGCCTACGCCTTGGAAAAAGATCCCATGCTGCCCACCTGCGGGAAGCCCCCTCCTAAGGAAGGAGGCCAGGGGAGGATCTGCCCCAGAGGAGACTGGCAACGGTACTGCTGTCTCGGGAGAAAGCTTGGCAGCCTACCTAAGGCGGGATCCATTACTTTACAGGCCCCGCAATATGCCAATCTGGCATAGAGTTCTCCTTATTGCTTGGCTAGGAGGTTCGGGACTTTAATAATCCTGTGGCAGAGGATTCCTGGATGCATCCCTAAGTTTCATATAAAACTGATCCGTACATCATCCCGGCTGCTAGGACTGAAAGAAACTGAACTATCCGGTTGAGCAATACCCACTCAGGCTTGAGTGGCGACGTTTACAAATTCTTTGTGCCTTTGGTGCTGCGTGCCTGAACCTTCCCATATACTTCTCTCGTTTCCTACTTTCTCCTCAAGTTCCTGTAGCAAAGAAAATAAAGCCTTACTGTTTAGGTTTTACATCTGTGTGGACATTGGCTTTTCTAAAGACTCTCTACCCTGACAACGGAAGCCTTGGAGGTAGTTTGCATGACCCAAAACAAAACCAGCAGCTCCTTCAGGGGTAAGTGCTACACCAGCGATGTTGGCACCTGCAGCTGATGTTTCCATCAGCTGTCGGGTGCAGCCGCTGCTATTGTGGGTAAGGGAACCCGGCAGTATAGCCTTATGGCTTCACACCGGGAACCCTACTGTGCATGTACGAGGCTCCGTTTCTCTCTCCTTTTGGGCCGGCCACGGGGGAAGGAGGAGGGAGCCGAGCGGTGACGTAAAGGGCCGCGGTGAAGGCTCTCAGAAGTGGGGACAGGATACCTGTGAAAGACAAATGTCCTCTCCCCCCCCCCTCGAAAGGTGCCAAATGTGGCACCGGAGGGGGGGAGGAATCAAATGAGCGGAAGTTCCACTTTTGGGTTGAACACCGCTTTAATCTGGCCATAAACTGTTTAAATATAACTGACACCATAGGAAAACAATTACCACAAATTTAAACATGAATTCCAGCCTAACACTAACTAGTCTTTAAAATGTTCCTTCCTCCTCCTTCTACCTACATCGCCCAAACTGGGTAAAAAGAGTTGTATACTTACCTATTTTTAGACCGGTCTGGTTAGATGATCCGCAGCTGGATCTGAGTGGACTGAAAATAGGTATGTATATACATTTTTTGTACACTAGTTAGGCAGCAAAAGTAGTTGTGGGGGAAGGCTAGTTGGTATTAGGCTGGAATTCTAATTTAATTTAAAAATTTGGCAAAATAATTAATTCCATGTGTAGCGGCACCCCCTTTACCCGCTTCTCCCTCTTTCTCTCTTTGCGGATGGCTGACTCGTCTATGGGTACCAGGGAGAAGAATGGGGGGGATGCAACACCAGCTCGTGCCCTCTGATGTGTGTTATGCAGAGGTGTGAGCTAAACCTTTTACCTTCGGGTCTGTGTTCACGTCCGGAGCTTCAGCTTCTCTTGTGGAGGATGATTGCCACTGTTGCAGGCAGGGCACTTAGCTCCCAGTAACTTGAGTTCCACACCAAATAAAGTCCAACACTTATTTATTCTATTAGAGCAACAAATAGTCCCAGAAGAGTAGACTGGTTGAACTTGAAGAACAGACAGGTGTGGGAAGGAGAAGGTCCAGGCACAATCAAAGAATTAAAATTCTCTCCTGTTCCGTATAGCGAAAACAGGCTTGGCGCACAATCGCTGCCACCGACTGTGAATTTAGTTTCTGCCACAAACCTTGGTGAAAGTAGAGGTCTCTGCCACAGACCTTGATGATAGGTCTCTGCCACCGACCTGGTTCAGTTGGATCCCCGCCACTGACCATAAGAACATAGAATACCTCCGTTAGGATAAATGGCCCCTGTCAGGGAAAGACATCCATCCAGACGGTCTCCAGAGGCCCACACCATCACCGGCATTATGCTGTACCAGCTCTTCGGGAGGGTCACATCTCTGGTCCCTTACACCCTGGATTCGGGCACCCAATTCCGGGGGTACCCTAGGAATACCTCATCCCTCGCAGGACCCAGTGGAAGGTACTGAGCCCCAGGCCTTCTTGCAAAGTACCTCACCCCAGGCTTAAGGTTCCTGGGATGGAACTCGACTCCACGTGCCCAGGCCAAGGGCACCTGGACACGGACGAACGGACAGCAGCCCCTAGGCTGAAGGTGCCTGGTGCTCGGACTCCTCATGCGCAAGATGTCCGCCCCCTTTATACCCCCTCCCAGCAGGCACAGCGGGTTCCCCGCCCCGCTGTACTACTGCTGCGAGAGGACAAAAAGGGCACGGCCCTACAATGGTGATTCAACCCCAGCCCAAGGCGACAGCGCCACCCAGGGGCCGCAGGGAACTGGACACCATTGATATCTTCCACTAACAAAAACGACCATAAAACCCTCGTAATTAGTGCATCTGGGCCATGCGACCGCCCAGACACTTCCCCTAAATATTGATACCCGCTACACATGTAAGACTCACAAAAGTTCCTTAAAAAAAAAAAAACACTACCGTTCACAAAGAGCACACAGACAGTCCAGCTTCTCTCTCTGCTCTGAGTGCCCTTCCCCTCCTTCATACCCAATCAGGTGCAAGGAAAAAAGCTTTACCACATTTATTAAATTCTGGGAGAATAAAGTGCCACTGTACTTGTGTAGCGGGGTCTCCGTTGAGGCCCCATGGACTACGTTACCCAGAACCCCGTTTGGAACCCAGGGTGCATTGGGCTGCCGCAGAGACTCATGGGTGGGGTATAAAAGGGGAGGGCGAGGCTAAGCCTGGCCTCTTTGGACACCGCGCGGCTGGCAAGAGGAATTCCTGTGCGGACCTGCTGCGAGTGCAAGGCCCGAGGCCTGGGCCTTGCGCACTTCCAGAGAGCCTTCCACCTCGCTGCGGAGCCTGTGCGGCATCTGACATCTACCTGCTTCGCGGACGTCAGTTGGACCAGAGATCCGGCTGTGGCAGATCCTGTGTGCGGAGACACAGCGGTGGGAGTTCCGGACTGGGATCGAGTCCGGAGGGGTGAGAGAGCACCTGACCACAGCTATAACCGAGTATTTTGTTAGGCCTATTGACTGCCTTGGCCCATCGTGTTATACTTGCTTTCCTGACAGGAGACTAGTTGCAGAACTGAGTTATATAGTCTCCGGGGAGTTTGCTTCTATTGCCATAGACCACTGTTTGATTACAAATTATTGTTCCTGTATGTGCACCACCGATCATCTTGCATGCAAAGATTCCTCACTTAAAGACTGAGCTTTAACCACTTCCCTACCCAGCCATAGACAAATGACGTCCACAGATGGGATCTCCCATCCTGGGTGGACGTCATATGACGTCCTCGGCTTTGTAGGGGGATATCTGAATGATGCCTGCAGCTAGAGGCATCATTCAGATATCCTTTTGAAGTGCCGGCGATTCTGTGCACCATAAGAATGATCATAGCGGCGGTTCCACCGCTTGATCATTCTTATAGGCGGCGGGAGGGGACACCCCCCCTCCCGCCGCCATCCGGTGCTTCTCCGGGCTCCCCCGTGCGATCGGGGACCCGGAGCGAATCTTCCGGCATCGTTGGTGGAGTCACGTGATGAGCATAGAGATGACTGGTGACCAGATGGTCACCAGTCATCTCTATGATCGCCGGAGGCCCGGGTGCGATGTGATGACGTCACGCCCGGGTCTCAAATGTAAACAAAGCCGCCATTGCGGCTGTAAGTATGAAATCAGTGAAAAAATTTTCACTGATCTCATGCTTTCCAGCCTGGAGGTGAGATGTGGGGCCTTATTGACCCCACATCTCTCAATAAAGAGAACCTGTCACACACATTCCTATTACAAGGGATGTTTACATTCCTTGTAATAGGAATAAAAGTGATCAAAAAAAAAAGTAAAATCATTGTAAAAAAATAAATAAATAAGTAAAAAAAAAAATAATAATAAAAAAATTAAAACGCCCCTGTCCCCGGTAGCTCGCGATCAGAAGCGAATGCACACGTAAGTCGCCCACATATGTAAACGCCGTTCAAACCATGCATGTGAGGTATCGCCGCGTGCGTTAGAGCGCGTGCAACAATTCTAGAACTAGACCTCCTCTGTAATTCTAACCTGGTAACCTGTAAAAAAAATTAAAGCGTCGCCTATGGAGATTTTTAAGTACCGTAGTTTGGCGCCATTCCATGAGTATGCGCAATTTTAAAGCGTGACATGTTAGGTATCTATTTACTCGGCGTAACATTATCTTTCATATTTTCCAAAAAAATTGGGCTAACTTTACTGTTTTGTTATTTTTTCATTAATGAAACCATTTTTTTTTTTTAAAAAAGGCGTTTGAAAGATTATTGCGCAAATATTGTGCAAGAAAAAATGTTGCAATGACCGTCATTTTATTCCCTAGGGTGTCTGCTAAAAAAACATGTATAATGTTTGGGGGTTCTGAGTAATTTTCTAGCAAAAGAATGATGATTTGTACATGTAGGAGAGAAGTGCCAAAATAGGCCCGGTATTGAATAGGTACAAAAAGCCCTGTATTGAAGTGGTTAACTGAGTCAGGCCTGACTGGGAGTTTATAGCATTGCTAAGCGCCATATTGCTCACAGGGAAAATAGCTATATGTCAGTGTGTGATATAACTATATGTGCACTATAGTTGACTAGTGTTCTTATTACTGCAGGGCTCTGCATGTATGTGTTATATGGTATTGACCGTTAAC
Organism: Rana muscosa; assembly: GCA_029206835.1. Taxonomy (NCBI): domain Eukaryota; kingdom Metazoa; phylum Chordata; class Amphibia; order Anura; family Ranidae; genus Rana; species Rana muscosa. The sequence continues at coordinate 172,688,820 of CM055128.1, read as the reverse complement.
CTTTATATACAAGTAAATCTATTACAGTTAATCATTCTGGTATTGGCGTTCATTACTATATTTCATAACTGTTTGGATTATTGTGGGATTGTTCATGAACTGGTATAGAGCCATACATATATACCACCCCTAGACTAGCTGTGCCAGAGAAGGGTCGAGTAGATTGGCGGGGGTTGGCTGTGCTGTGTACAGGGCCCGAAACAAAACCAGCGGCTCTCTTAGTTTTGGGGGGTATCGCTACACTTGCAACCCAATATGTCATTATATATTTTGATGAATAACTTTTATGTGGGTAAGCACAGCGTTGTGCGGCGGCAGAAAACATTAAGAGTCCAGTTGCAGAAAATGGAACTGTATTGAAATTAAAGTTCAGTAGGGGGGGCGCATGTGTGGAGTCTAGCAGAGCAAACATGCACAGCTAGAGCTCTGCTTCGCTGAGGAGAGAAGCCATTATTTCTAACGGTGACAACGATACAAAAAGGTACTAGACGGAAAGATAAAGTACCCGGGAAGCAACTGGGAAAATTTGGACCGGAAAGATGGTTCAGGGAGGCGGCCGTGGCAAAATGAAGAATCACCTTACAAAGGACACTCAGGCACGCACTGCAGCTAGAATGGTGCCTGTCACCACCTCATACACTGCCTCAGTGCGCACACACAGACAGAAGCTTGTTCAGCCAGACTCCTCAGGTGAGTCAGAAACAGAACAAACTCCCTCACAATTCTCCTCACAAGCCTCATCAGTACCACCAGCCATTTTGCAGCAATTTGAACATATGCTGCATAAAGCTCTGAAACAGACATCAGAACAAATAACTACAAGCCTCACAAAAGAAATCAGAGAGCTGGGAAACCGCACAGCGGCACTGGAACTCAGAGTAGAAGAAATTGAAATTAATTCACAAGACTGTATGACGGAATTGGAAAACCTAAAAGAAGAGAACCTGTCACTTCAATCTAGATTGGAAGACCAAGAGAACAGGGACAGACGTTCCAATATCCGAATAAGAGGAATCCCTGAAACAATCACAGATTTGAAATCTACAGTCACAGCACTGTTTCAGGAATTACAACCTGCTATCCCCATTGAGCGCTTGGAACTTGACAGAGTGCACCGTGCACTCACAGCCAAAAAAGTGTATGGCCCTCCACGTGATATAATCACAAAATTACATTACTACAGGTCTAAAGAACAACTAATGTCTGCTGCAAGAGAAAAAAAAGATTTAACATTCCAAGGACACAACTATCAAATATTCGCCAACATATCACAGCTTTGTCAGAAACATTGACGCATCTCAGCATAGTGCCTACAAGTATGTCAGAATGTTTATACTGAAATATAAAAATAATTATTGCGTTATGGAAATAGGTAAATCTTAATTTTGGAGATTCCCCATGGCCTGCAATATCAAGAAATTCTAAGTTCTTTTATCCATGCTAGTTTGAAGACAAGTAACACAAATGAATATTGCTTAAAATATTATATATATTTATTAACTAAAGTACAGTGCAAATTAAAATCAGGTATAAGTCGTGATCAAACAAATGAATGGATATACTTCTACAATCAGAGATAAATGATGATTAAGGTTCAGATAATATTTATATACATTTCTATGCCAGCTCTATATGACACTATATGAATATATCACAGTTCAACACTTAAATGATACTTGCACGTCTAACACTTGGTAGCTTTTGAAATGTCTTCCCGTTACTTCACGGAAGGTGTAAACACTCTTTTGCTCTCTTTAACACTTTCTTTCTCAAACCAACAGATCTCCTGATTACACTTCTTAAACGTGTCCAGACCAAGGGTCATATAAGGAACACGGCTTTGATAAAACATCAAGTCTTATATTAAATGTAGAGAGAATACATTTTTACACTTATATCATAATAAAACCATTGTACCACTTGGCTCTAGCTTTTTAAAGACAACCAAATTAGGGTATGTGCCTTAATATTTGGAATAATATTTCATTTATACTGCAGTTAAAATATGATACCATTCCAAATTGCTTTGCCATATATATTTAAATGGTTTTAGTTATGTGTATGCAAAAACAACTCCACTACCAAAGCAGGTAAATAAACGAAATGAATACGTTACCAGGTTAAAGTTCTGTCTGTTTAAGAAGCTTCCATTATGAGGCAATGATGAGTCCCATAGGACTCCTTCCAATATCGCTACATGTTTGCGTTTTAGATCTCTCTGTAGGGCGACCTGTTCCCTCAGAGATCTCCTCAGCAAACCCCCCTTCAAGAGCTCCCTTCTCCCGGTCTTCAGCTCTCCAGGTCCTCTCTGCGATCTCCTCTTTCAGTCAAGTTCCTTTTTCTTATCTCAGCTGCTACTTTTATCTCACTCCAAAAGTGGGTGTGTATCTTATCACTAGGTAACTTTTTTTTGGATGGTTGTCTTAGCAACCACATATACGCTATCTTGAACAATGTCGTTTTTAACCTGTAGGGGCAGTGGTGTATAAGGAATAATTTCTAATGTTATTTTCATGGAGGCCGAAGGTAATTTACGACTACCCTTTAATCTAACTTAGTAAAACACACTTAATTGTCTAAGGGTGTCAAAATGTGTCAAGTATACCAGACATTTCGGCGAATGGCTCAGAGTAATGTCTTGGGAACATCTTCCCACCTCTCTGCTAATGGGTTGTTAACATTCCTCGAAGCTGAAGTCATTTGGAATAACTTTTAACTTGCTTTTGACAAATACAGCTCCTAGTATCAATACCGCTAGGACGTCACATTTTGTAATAATATATATATGTAGATATGGGTTTATACATATATATATATATATATATATATATATATCCAATACATAGATATACTATAAGAGAAACACAACAGAAATTTTGAATAAGCCCTACCGTTTTGTAACTTATTCTGAAATACTACTTTAGGTTTTTTATACTCCCTAGAAACAAGAGTCCCGTATCTTGTTTATTTTACCAAGTGTCCAAACCTTTGAATTACCACCCGGGGAGGCTGGTATATTTTCTTAAATGTTCAAAGCTTTGAGTTTATGGATTGGGAAAACAATGCCTTCTTGTGAGACAGGAAATAAATTTAAACATAGCAAATGTGGGTTAACCCCTTAAAGGGAAAGCAGAATCCAAAGTGTTGTTCATAGCATCTCGTGAGCTATTTTAAACTTTAGAGAGAAGATGGTCTCCCTCTCGTTCATAATATACATGAATATGAACAATATGAAACATACGTAATATGCATAACATAAAGGCCTATATGTAATTCTTTTTAACCCCAAATGTTCTGACATAACCCCCCCACGCTTCTTGTATTCTGACGAATAGTCTCGGACATACCAAGAAACGGGTCCGAAGAAATATCACGGTTGTTTAAAAGATATGGCCATATTATTATTTTTCTTTATACTTGAAGAACGTTCCTCTCTTCATCCATATGATAAAGAATGTTCTTGTATGACTTGGATCTTTGTTGATGAGTTCAAGTCTTTATAAAAACAAAATGAACTGTTGCAGTGGTGGTGTCGCCCCCCCCCCATTTCAAATGTGTTGAAAACAAGGCTGGTAAACCAGCAATCAAAGAAACTCTTCAGCGAATCCGCTCTTGTAGTGTTACAAGCTGAAAATGGGATTCAATATCCCTCCTTTCAATGGATATTCTGGGATTCAAGCAAGCAAGGGACTTCTGCAACAAATCTTTCTTTCTGGCAATACGAATCCTGGAGCATCTTGCTTCATGACTCCTGATGAAGGATTCAATGTGGTGACGGGTTCCATCCGGAACTGGGCATCACGGATTAACATCATCCAAACGATCGCTGTGTCTCTTGGTGGTCAACTTCGTCTTTACCAATCAACGATCTGGTCTGGAGTGTGGTTTGGTGACAGGTTCCCTCCGGAACTGGACGCTAAGGATTAACATCATCCATAAGATCGCTGTGTCTGTTGGCAGTTCACTTCGCCTTTACCAATCCACGATCTGGTCTGGAGTGTCAATCACTTTCTATTTGAGTAAATAGACAGTATGAATACATATTCTTATTAATTAATACTTACATTTTCTAACTAAGCTATATATATATGATATAGCGATTGGTTAACTATATTTTAATTAACTAAAATCATCAATGATCTACTGATGATATTATTCTGCCATGATTAGCAGGATCAACATTAATGCTGAAGTATAAGATTGGAAGATCTGTAAGTTAGGAGAGAAATATCACAATGTCATATTATTACATTTAATTCTCTTGATCCTATAAGTTTCTTCTTATACATTACCTTCCAGCATTCTTAGTTGGAACCTAGGATGACAAGCATACAATTGAATATTTTATACCATACCCAAACATGTCCTCAATTCACTGATATTGGCAGATACTCTTGACCTCATCACAGTCTCCATTTTCTTCTTGTGCTGAGACTTAGGCTGCAAACCTTAGGCCTCAGGAGATGAACCTTGGAGCGACACCATTGGTCTTCCTGAAATGACATTTTAAACACCCGCCTCCATCAACTGGTTAAGAACATATCTGAACTTTAGGATATGCTTTTCAAACATTATGCTATTCAACAAAAATATCATCCACATATGTTAAACTTTTTTTCTTGAAGGTACATCAGGCAATGGCCTTATGTAAAATAACAAACAGAAACAAAATCAAATTCAAACTTAATTTATCTGACCAAATTAACATTCTATTCCAGTTGTACTATTTCTTACCACCTTTAAATGCTGCTTGTATGGGTCTTCAGGACTTACCTGAATGTTCCACCATCATTGGGCATCATTTAGTGTAGTGAAGTACTTAGTGCTTTGTATTTTTATTTTATATCAAGCATCGGTCAATATATGGCACAGCTTAGCCGTACGTACATATATACTCGTTTATTTAGCTGTCTTAGATCAGCATATAAACACATTGACCATTTGGTTTAAGAATATCAAGTATAGGATTATCATAAGATCCGGTGCACTGATCCCACAACACCCCTCTCCTCGAAACTCTTAATGGTCTCCACTAGCGAAACATAGCAAGCTAGGGACAGACAACAATGTTTGATTTAAAACACAAGGTGCGTTTTCACTTGGATCAGATTGAATCCTGGCAATGCGTATGTCTATTATACCACATCACAGGAATCTTTTCACAAACATATTTTTGAACTCCATGAAAACTTTTATTTTTTTCATGAGTGTGGTTTACTGAAATCTTTTCTATATACATCCTGTCTGCGAAACATTTTACTGCAGCAGGGTTCTTAAAATTCTGGCCTATTTATACATGGCCGGGTAATAAAAAAATTGTATTAGTACCTGTCTGAATGATGACCTATGTGGTACTAATATGTTTACTGCATATGGCAGTAACCAAGATTACTTAAAGGCTTCATGTTCATTTATGAAACTACTTGGGTTTTATTTTAATCTGGACCACAGTGGTATTTACCAGATCCATGTGTATAGCATAGCGATGTAATATATCGTTGCCAATGTACACAGGATATTTTGGGTCATTGATTATCAGGAATAAATGATTGACTGATTATCTATTTATCCTGAGGGGTTTGAATACCTAAATATTTACTTTAGGATTGATCAACTATTTTAATAACTTTCTACTAATGTGATTATATTCCTGGCATAAATATGAACCTTATTATCATTCCCCAGGTCACTAACCTGTTAGGGAACATACCATACAATCCCAGTAGGAATTACGTATAATTACTAAGCTCAATGGAGTCAGCATACACTGTATGGATGTGAGCATTGAGAATATCACCTTCCAAGCATATCTCTCAACTATTTTCCAGGGGACATACCTTTTGTATGAACCTCCTGTCTAACCCTTTCTGGGGGAAGCGGAGTTGCCTGTACACAAGGTGCCATCTAGAATTTAATTATTCCTGAGATGGATCTCAACTATACTCACTACTTGTGAGAGAACTGAGAAGGTTCCTATGTATGGCCTTGTCACTTGAGACCATATAACATTAAGATAAAATCACAATAGGATTTAAAAAAACTTTTTTTTTTATAGATCAATACGTAATCGATCATTGGGCATATTAACTATAAATGCGGGAATGTAAATTACTTCATTCCCTTTTAAGTTGAAGTTCAACTGGGATTTTTATTTTTATGATTTCAGGGCAGTGCCTAAAATATTTACAAAGTCAGCATTAAACATAATTTTAGCTGATGTTATTTTTCAGAAAATAAATTCTTGGATTTATTATAAATGTTTCTGAAACAAAATAATTGCTTAGATTATTATCTAATAACTTCTTATGGTATCCTGTTTTTATGAAATACCTATAAGGAAAACAATATAAAACAACAATATAATTGAAATGACAGGTAACAGTTTTGGCTACACTTTGTCAGCTGTGTGTGTTTGTATAAGCAAGAGCACGTAGCCCCCACCTTTGCATCACACAGGCAGACCTGCATTCCTGAAGCCTGTCCTACTCTTTACAACTCCCCCCCTCCTTTTTCCACAGGAGGGGGTGAAACTCCTTTTAGAGAAAAGGAAAAAAAACGTGTTACTCTGCTCATGTTTTTTTTTCTTGGTCAATTACAGACATTTAAATATTTAAACACCTCAGCTAGATTCCTTTTCTTAGTTTTTTAAACTGGGTGTAACTTTTGATTGGGGGAATTGTAATTTTTAACAATTCCAGGCTAATTATATTTTAAGCCTTAATTTATCCCTGCTCCTTTTTAAGCTATTATTTGAGCGGGCTATTTAAATTTATTCTTGAAGCTTCTTTACTGTTCTGTAGAACAGCAAAACGGATGGTGCTCTATCAGCCAATCCAATCCATTTTTTGGGATAGTAATCCCAGGCCACAATAATTTTAATTTTATTTGGCAAAGTGTCATCAAACAGTTGGAAAAATCCATGGCTTTCAAAATCCGGGTTTTTCTTAGCCAAGTAATGGGCTTTCTTGAAAACTTTAAAAAGTTCTCTGGTACTTTGATTGTGCTTACAATCCAAAGTACACCTAGTCCTTCTTGCAGTAATAACTGACTTACAGGGACCAAGTTCTGTCTTAATTTCTCTGATAGAAGACATCCCCTGATATTTTGCAAACTCTACGGTTTTTCTGTGATGCATATAAATTTCATTCTCTGCATCAGCAGGACCGGCTGCACTAAAATTAACTTTAGTATTTGTCATTTTTCAATATTGCAACTAACAATGGCAATAGCAAAACAAAAAAAATTATTAATTTTTAAAAATTAATATATTTTTTTTCAAAAATGTATGACAATAAAATATATATAACTTTGCACAAATATATCACTTGTTTCAAACGTTGACAGATCTCAAGCGGTGCCTCCATATACGTCAGAAATATTGACGCATCTCAGCATAGTGCCTACAAGTATGTCAGAATGTTTATACTGAAATATAAAAAGAATTATTGCGTTATGGAAATAGGTAAATCTTAATTTTGGAGATTCCCCATTGCCTGCAATATCAAGAAATTCTAAGTTCTTTTATCCATGCTAGTTTGAAGACAAGTAACACAAATGAATATTGCTTAAAATATTATATATATTTATTAACTAAAGTACAGTGCAAATTAAAATCAGGTATAAGTCGTGATCAAACAAATGAATGGATATACTTCTACAATCAGAGATAAATGATGATTAAGGTTCAGATAATATTTACATGCATTTCTATGCCAGCTCTATATGACACTATATGAATATATCACAGTTCAACACTTAAATGATACTTGCACGTCTAACACTTGGTAGCTTTTGAAATGTCTTCCCGTTACTTCACGGAAGGTGTAAACACTCTTTTGTTCTCTTTAACACTTTCTTTCTCAAACCAACAGATCTCCTGATTACACTTCTTAAACGTGTCCAGACCAAGGGTCATATAAGGAACACGGCTTTGATAAAACATTAAGTCTTATATTAAATGTAGAGAGAATACATTTTTACACTTATATCATAATAAAACCATTGTACCACTTGGCTCTAGCTTTTTAAAGACAACCAAATTAGGGTATGTGCCTTAATATTTGGAATAATATTTCATTTATACTGCAGTTAAAATATGATGCCATTCCAAATTGCTTTGCCATATATATTTAAATGTGAATCCAAAAATGCAGCGCTTAGGTGGAACGATTAAACGTGACAGTCCTTAAAAATCAATAATGAAGGTATGTGCAAAATGATGTTGGGACACCACCACCAAAGATTTCAGTGTGAAAGAAAAACACACCACACCAGTTGTGCTCACAGTCTGCTTACCAGAGAGTGAACATAATCAGACGTTAATGGCAATTGTAGAGGATCAATGATGAATACAACTCTCCAGACTTGTTGGGATAATGACAGAAAATCCAAACAACACCGACATCAAGGAAACCTTCAGGACTCAGTGTATGATGATGCTATGCAGTCCTCCTCAATCTAGGTTAACCAAAATAAGAAAAAAAAGGCAGCATGGTGAAGCCCGTAAGATCAAACAAAAAGGTTTATTTAAAATTCTACTTACAGGAATACAAATGGTAAAAGGCAGGTAACAAACTGCAGGTCAAAGCGTGTTCACAATGGTCAGCCTGACATGTTTCATCCGAAGGGATATCATCAGATGACCATTGTGAACACGCTTTGACCTGCAGTTTGTTACCTGCCACGCCTCTGATGATATCCCTTCGGATGAAACATGTCAGGCTGACCATTGTGAACACGCTTTGACCTGCAGTTTGTTACCTGCCTTTTACCATTTGTATTCCTGTAAGTAGAATTTTAAATAAACCTTTTTGTTTGATCTTACGGGCTTCACTATGCTGCCTTTTTTTTCTTATTTTGGTTAACCTTGATTGAGGAGGACTGCATAGCATCATCATACACTGAGTCCTGAATGTTTCCTTGATGTCGGTGTTGTTTGGATTTTCTGTCATTATCCCAACAAGTCTGGAGAGTTGTATTCATCATTGATCCTCTACAATTGCCATTAACGTCTGATTATGTTCACTCTCTGGTAAGCAGACTGTGAGCACAACTGGTGTGGTGTGTTTTTCTTTCACACTGAAATCTTTGGTGGTGGTGTCCCAACATCATTTTGCACATACCTTCATTATTGATTTTTAAGGACTGTCACGTTTAATAGTTCCATGGCCTAAACAAGGTTATGCTTACTATAAACACAAAACTTTAAATTAGTTACCCTCCTTTGAGACCCCTAATGTCCCCTGAGGTATCCCCTTCCCATGTATCCATATATTCACAACAAGTTTTAATGATACACTCACTATAGGATTGTAAAATGGAAGTTGGATGCATATGAAACTACCTCCTAACTGCATCCCTTAACCCTTCATTATCACAATTAACTTGTATTTACCCCCCACATTCCTAGGAACACTAGAATTACTTTATAAGGTACGGTTAATTTAAGTATTAATAATTTAATCGTTGTTCTAGATAAATAAAATAGGTACTGAGTATATTGTGCTCACAAACAAACTACTTAAATCCTATCAGCTGGTTATCTAGAGGTTAATTTTAGTTTATAAGTTAGTTATTGTAATATTATAGTAATAGTCAAAATTCCCTTTCCCACCATGATTTCAATGGTACCAAAATATGCTGATGGACGCAGTATGGGTTTAGCCCTCATACCTATTTAAATTAGCATAATGTCCATTGGCTACACTGTAATAAATTTACGCAAGCATCATTTAGATGCTTTCTTTATAGTGTTTTTCTCCTGTACGCGGAAGATCCGTGTGCCCTCCTTAGCCTCCCTCGTACACCCACCCATAATATGTGGGTGTCCGACATGGGCATTTTTCCCCCTGATGGAGTTTCAAACCCTCTATCACAGGCTATTATTGAAATTTTACTTAAATTTGTACAAACAATGTATTTATTCATTTTCTCTGTTATAAATTTTTTCTTTACTCCAGGCTTCACTGGATTCTTCTCTACTCTCATATCTTTCAAGTCCACACAGGTTGATCCACCCAGTCAGAACTGCAAGGTACTTGGTAAGTTCTATATTTTTGATCAGTTGCCATGGCACCATTGAACATCATGTTGCTGAACGTTCAGGGCATTAATGTTCCACAGAAAAGGACTAAGGCATTTCGCATTTTCCAGTCAAGTAGGGCGCACATAGTGTGCTTAAAGGAGACACATTTCACAAAAGAATCCAACCTCAAATTCATGTCCCCCTCATATCCACAATTTTTCACTGCTTCTGCCAACACTAAACAAAGAGGAACTCTAATAGCGTTCCATAGATCCACTCCATTCACACTCGCAAAAGACATCATAGATCCATAAGGGAGATATATATTATTGATAGGTCACATAGTGGATACCCCTGTCACGATAATCTCGTATTATGCCCCCAACAAACAACCCACCTCATTTCTCTCCCACCTCATGCAAGTGATCAATGACCATAAATTCGGAACAGTAATTATGTGCGGGGATTCAAACCAGGTCCTCCTCCCATTCCTGGATAAATCACCTTATGTTCCACCCGCAAGTCCAAACAAACTGTCTTTCTCACAGCTCCTCTCGAAATATAATATGGAGAGAAAGCAACCCGACTAAAAAAAGATTCACCTATTTCTCTCACCCGCACCAATTATTCACCCGTATCAATCATATCTTTTTAACTATCGGAATGATCCCAGAAATTCTTGAATCCGACATAATTCCCATACCATGGTACGACCATAATGCAGTATGCACAACTATTGCGTCCACCATACCAAAAGCACAGGATCCAACCTGGTATCTCCCTGACACATTCCTTAAGCACCAAATCCACTGCACTAAAGTTGAACAAGCTTTAAAGGAATATTTGCTCCACAATAGTACCCCTGACATATCCCCTTTAACACTCTGGGAGGCCCACAAACCTGTGTTGCGTGGTACCCTACAAAAACAAATGGCTACACTTAAACGGGAACGGAAATCCTTGGCCCGCAATTTAGAAATGGAATTCAATGCTGCGTTCATAGCATTTCAAGAAAATCCATAGACATTAACGAAAACCCACCTAGAAAAAAATAGATTAGAATACGACCTATTTCTCACGGAATCCGTAGATAAATTTTACAAACGCTCTAAACACAAGTTCTATACCAGAAACAACAAACCAGGTACAGCTATGGTACGGGCTCAAAACTCAAACAAAAAGTTCAAGCCAATTTGTTTAAAACTAGCAAAATAATGTATGTAGCACACGGACCCTTTTCCCTACCTTTGGCTCACTTGCAGGAAAAAGGCACACCATACTATATGCCCGTACCCTCTTGTTTGAAGAGGTTGAGGGGTGTCATGTATTCAGGTCCCACAGCTAGGTTCTCCTTCAGTTGGTTCTCATCTCCTAGGATATAGGGACAAGTCTCTGTTTTCCCCCAAGTAATTCCAATGTCCACACCACTCTAAACTCCAATGTTGAGTTTATTTTTCTTCAATATTAGCAGATAGAAAAGGATGGATAAGAGATAGGACAGCAAGGTTTTGGGAGGTAGGTCCAGGCACAAGTAAATGTTATAATCACCACTCAATCCCTGAGTGGGTTCAGCTCACCCGGATAGTCTCTCGTAAAAGTGGATCCTAGCAGCCGAAGTGATGCTCGGACGCTTAATTAGGTTCTTTCCTTAGATACGATTGGGAGGTCCTCTGCCACAGAATCTATCATGTCCCGAACTTCTCAGTTCTTGCAACACAAGGACAGGTGCCAGCAACAGCACATTACTAGGCCCTTGGTGGATAGATGAATCCCTCCAGAAAGTTACCGGGCCCCTTCCTTCACCGTGAACTCTCACCGGTCCTATAGAAATGTCCTCCCCCGGCCTCCTCTTCTTAGAAGCGGGCTCCCTCGCAAGGGACACCCTGGGATTCCTCTTCCCAGAAGTGGGCCCCAGCTAAAGGTGCTGGGCCCAGTGTTGAAGTTGCAGTCCTAGGGCTAAAGGTGCCTGGGACTGATGCGCACGCAGCCCCATGGCCTGGAGGGCCATGCGCCACGCACTTAGACTCCGACTCCTCTCCTCCTCGCAGACCGAACCACGACCCAGGCGGCGTCTGCCCCTTATGTATCCTCTCCCAGCATGCACAGCAGGCCAAACACGCCCACTGTACCGCTGCCGAGAGAGGACACCCCAAGGCACAGCACTATTACCAGTGGTTCAACCCTGGCCAGACATGGCAGTGCCACCTACAGGCCACAGGGAACTGCACACCAGTATACCACCTGGAGAAACAAAATAGCACAACCTATCAATGAGAACGGTCTGAGCCTAACTACTAACTCAGACCAGCCCCTAAATTTGAGTATATAGCACCCCTAAATGGGGTGGGCGCTACATATATATACTTGCAACCCCACCAAAATAGTCCACAAATTTCATTCACACATTGCTTCTTTATATGACACAACCAATTAATTTAAGCTCTCAGAAGCAGAATCGTTCTTTTCCCAGATCACCCTACCAAAATTATCGCAAACCCAAAAAAATATGATGGAGGAACCTATAACAATTGAAGAAGTAGCTTCTTCCATCAGAGATTTAAAAATAAATAAGCGACCTGGTCCAGATGGATATTCAGCATTATATTATAGAACATTTTCAGAGACCCTATCCCGCATGTTAGCTGAGGCATTTAATACATTACTAAATGGACATTCATTTACACCTGAATCATTATTAGCAATTGTTTGTATGATTCCAAAACCACACGCCGATGACACCTCATGTACAAACTACCGTCCCATTTCTCTCTTGAATCTGTATATCAAGCTGCTGGCAAAAATTATGGCTAAACGCCTTAACAGAATCGTTAATAAACTTATACACAAAGATCAGGTTGGCTTTATGCCAAACAGGCAAGCGGGTGACAATGTCCGCAGAGCAATGCTTCTTGCGCATATAGCCAGAAAGAGACGTATTCCCTCATGCTTTTTATCCCTCGACATAAAGAGAGCTTTTGATACAGTATCCTGACCTTGTATGTATTATTCTTTACAAAAATGGGGTTTTGGTCCTCATTTTATAAATTGGATAGAGGCACTCTTTTAAATATTCTTTATTTATATTTCAAAAAGGGATACATACAATACATCGTTTATACATTTTCCATTACATTTCTATTCATATTATTTTCCTCATCCCATTCCATTAATTAGATCCTCTCACCTCTAAACCTCAATGTCAATGGGTTCCCTTCCCTTTTGGCCTTCACGTGTCTCCCCGTGACAGGAGGGACACATAAAGTTCCTTTCCTCTATTAAACGTCTTTGATTCTCACGCCCTTGTTTTCTTCTCCCTTACATTTTTATCCATTCCCCCTCTACCTCCCTCCCAAATCAAACCCCAAAAAAGAAAGAAAGAAAGAAAGGAAAAGAAAAAAAAAAAAGAAAAAAAATTAAATAGATAAGTAGATAACTAAATAAATCTCTCTCTCCCCTCCTCACCCCAACCTCCTCCCCCGTTAGGTAAACCATAACCTCCTCAATACTTCTCTGGCTAGGTGGACGGACTTACTTCCCCATTAATCTTTTCCCTTCTTCTGTCTGCGTAAATTTTTCCCATGTTGACCAGATTTTAATATGTTGCTCTTTTCTGTCTTGGGCCGAAGCCACCAACTCCTCTATCGCCCCCACTTGTCTGACCCTGTTGAGCCATTCTGCGATTGTTGGAGGGCTAGAGCTTTTCCAGCATCTCGCTATACACGCCTTAGCCTCATTGACCAAGTGACATAATACTGACTTTTTATAGATCTGTGTGGGTATTTGCGTTATATGCAATAGGAAAAAACCCGGATCGTCCGGCACCGGGTAAGGCTCAATTTTTTGAGCGATCCTTCCTACCTCTAGCCAGTATTGTCTGATCTGAGGGCATGTCCAATATATATGGAACAAAGTTCCCCGCTCCCCATTACATCGCCAGCACTGATCTGATGCATCAGGGTAGAACCTGCCTAATTTTGATGGTGTATAATACCACCTCATCAGTAGTTTATAATTTAATTCTTGCATTTTAGTGCATATTGATGAGTTTAATGCCAAATATATTATCTTCTGGTATTGAGCTGGTGTAAAGGTCTTATTTAGGTCCCTTTCCCATTTTCTAAATACTGGCAGCTCAAAATTCTCTGGTGGGGTCATTAACATCGTATATATTTTAGATATTATTCGGTTGGTGGGTTCCTTCTCCTCACAGTATGTTTCAAACCTAGTTAGTTCCCGTTTAAAATTACTCATTGGGCCCAATGTCTCCAGGTAGTATCGAAGTTGTATTGCCTGCCAGTGTTCTACTTCAAATTGACCTCCTGATTTCGTCAGGTCTACCATTGTGGGCCAAGTTTCGGATTGCATAAAATGCGATACCTGAGTATAGCCCTTCTCTCGAAGTCTCCGAAATGCTCTTGTCTCCATCCCTGGATCAAAGCTTGGGTTTCCCAATATTGGATATAATGGGGAATGTCTTGATGAGTATTTAGGGTTCAGACATATTTTTGCCCCTATAGATAATGTTGGTCCTATCAAAGGGTGTTTTTTAAGTGAGTCAGGTAACCTTGAATAACACCAGAGTGCCCTGCTCAAAGGCACCTGGCTAAATTCTTGCTCCAGTTTTATCCATAGTTTGAATTCTACATGTCTGCACCAGTCTATGACCCTTCCCAAATGGACTGCTTGGTGGTATTTAGACACGTCTGGGACTGCTAAGCCCCCATGGCATTTGGGGAGGGTCATTTGACTTCTGCTAATCCTTGGTCGCTTGTTGGCCCATATAAACTTAGTGAAAAGTGCATTTACTTGCCGAAAGTAGGCCCTATTAATTCCTATTGGTACAGCTTGGAATAGGTACAAGAATTTTGGCAGAATGTTCATTTTGATGGCGTTACATCGGCCGAACCATGAATGGAATCCTTGTTTCCATTTGTCTAATAGGGAGCTAACTGCATTATATAGTGAGGGGAAGTTTGCAGCAAAAACCTTCTCTAGTCTTGATGGTATATTTATTCCTAGATATTTTAGTGACGACCCTACCCATTTAAAGTTGAAATTGGGTTGTATGTTTTGCTGGACTTCTGGGGGGAGGGCTACCCCCATCGCTTCCGATTTTGCGTAATTAATTTTTAAATTTGCTAGTCTCCCATATCCTTCTATTTCCTTCATCAGGTTTGGCAGTGAAATGTGAGGTTGTGATAGGGAGAACATCATATCATCTGCATAGGCAGATATTTTATATTCTTGGGCACCTATTTGGAGACCCTGAATATCTGAATTTTGCCGAATCCTATTCAGTAGGGGTTCCAGGGAGAGAGAAAACAGCAACGGAGAGAGTGGGCACCCTTGGCGCGTTCCATTTAAAATTTTAAATGTCTCCGAATAGACTCCATTCACTTTTACCGAGGCCTGGGGTGTAGCATACACCCCGGCTATCCAGCTCCGCATATGTTCTCCCAATCCCATTTGCCTCAATACTTCGAACATAAATCGCCAACTAACCCTGTCAAACGCTTTCTCCGCATCGGTACTCAAAAAAATACAGGGCGTTTTTGATATGTTAGCATGGTGTACCAGATTGAGGACTTTTACGGTATTGTCCCTGGCCTCCCGGGTTGGGATAAACCCAACCTGGTCTTGATGTACCATTTGATTCAAAAGCGGCTGAAGACGGGAGGCAAGTATTTTAGTGAAAAGTTTTAAATCTGTATTTAACAATGAGATCGGGCGGTAGCTCCCGCACTCCGCCGGGTCCTTCCCTTCTTTCGGAATAACCGAAATATATGCCATAAGGGCATCCGGCGGCAGTGCGGGGGCCCGGCCGATCCCATTGAATGTCTTTGTCATGTACACCCCTAGTGTTGGGAGAAAATATTTGTAGTATTGGATAGTAAAGCCATCTGGGCCCGGTGCCTTCCCTCGTTTAACTGTTTTTATCACTGTCTCTAGTTCCCCCACTGAGATAGGTATCTCCAATTTATTACGGTCCGCTGGTGACAAACAAGGTAGATGTGCTGATAGAAGGTATTCTTCCATTGTGGCCTGAGACGTCTGAGTTGGGGTCAGGTTATAGAGGGATGAATAGTATTCTCTAAATCTCTGGACAATATTTTTAGGAAGTGAAATCAGTTGTCCATTTTTTCCCTTTATATGGGGTACGTATACTGTCTTCCCTTTCTCTCTAAGTTTCCCTGCTAATATTTTACTACATTTTTCCCCAAGTTCATAGGTTACCTTTTTCCCTATTTGTATTGCCGCTTCTGCTTTGTATCTAAGTAGCTCTGTCAGTTGTCTCCTCAAATGGGCCAGTTCTATCCCCACTGACGGCATCTGTATTTTCTTATGTTGTACCTCTAGTGCCTGGATTTCTCTTAACAGTTTAGCTATTTTTCTTTCTCGTGCTTTTTTTAATCGGGAGCCATGTTTTATTAATACCCCTCTCATTACTGCCTTATGCGCCTCCCATATCATTCCCGGGTCACTCCCCGGGGTGTCATTCGTCAGGAAATATGCCTCCATTTCTTTTGCTACATCTTCCCGAATTTCGGGGATCTGCAGTAGGCTCTCGTTCAGACGCCAACGCCACTCCGGTGCGGTAGATGAGTCAGACAGCACAATATGTAGCGTCACTGGCGCGTGATCTGACCATGTTATATTCTCAATTTTTACTTCCTTCACCGCCGTCAACAGATAGTGTGGCACCATGAAGAGATCTATACGGGAGTACAGTTGGTGAGGGTTGGAGAAGAATGTATAGTCCCTTTCCCCTACATGTAGTAATCTCCAAACGTCTACCATCTGCAGGTCCCGCAACTTCTGCAGAATATTCTTCCGGACCCCCCCTGGTGTGGATGAGGTCCCCGTTGATGTGTCAACCTTAGGTTCCAATGTTATGTTAAAATCTCCCCCTAGGATCAGCTTCCCTTCTGCAAACCCCGCCAGTTTATCCAAAGTTTTGCTCAAGAAGGCGTCTTGATGTATATTTGGTGTGTAAACAGTTGCCAATGTCACCTTTGTACTTCCAATCTGTCCCTTTAAGAATAAGAAACGACCCTCTACATCTACTATTTTGTCCACCAGGGACCAAGATATTCTATTGGAAATTAGGATTGACACCCCTTTTGACTTTGATATCTGACTACATGCGTGGTATGTACATGGATAGAACCTATTTTGTAGGTATGGTAGTCCGCCCATCTTGAAATGTGTCTCCTGCACGAATGCTACATCTGAGCGGGCTCGTTTTAACTCGCTCAGGAGCATTCTCCTCTTTTCTGGGACGTTAAGTCCTTTAGCGTTGATGGTAGTTATCCTTATTTCCTCCATCCCGGTAGATTCAGAGGGTGAAGCACGGAGAGAGAGAAGAAAAGAGAAAAAAAAAAAAAGAAAATTGCAAACCCCCCCCCCTTTCCAATCCCCCCCCTAAATATTCAACTAACCCCTCCCCCCTTACCCCCACCCCAAAGGGAGGCACCCACTTCTGAACCTTTACCCTACGGTTCACGTGGGCGCAAGCCTAATTGGGGTGTTGTGTTGGTACAGCAGAGGTGCACCCCCAACCCTCCACCCCGGACGCCCCTTTCGTCTATCTCACTCCAGCTCCTCTCTCCATTTTTTTCCCTTCTTCCCCTCTCTTCTTCCCTCCCCTTACTTTATATTATCCTAGTTTCGAGGGGGCATCCATCATTCAGTTTTATCCTAATTTATCCCAGTTTTTTCTTCCTTTCTCTCCTCTTTCTTCCCTTCTTTCCTCTTCCCTTTTTCCCCATTATCAACCATATATCTAAACAGCTAGTGTTTACTGTATATAGAATTTAAATTCCCTTACATAGGTTACATTTTGCTTTTTAGGAATTTGATATAACTAATTTTAAATAAGATATGCCAGGACCACTTTCCCTCCTTTCTCCCCATTCCCCCATTCCATCTGTTTTGTTTTTCCTTTGCTTCCTATATCCTAATCCCTCGACCCCCCCCTTCTCATTTTCCTTCCCTAATGATAGATCTTCCGAGTACTAGCTTATTCCTATTCCTGCCTGGGGTTCCTTTCTCATTCTAACCATTAACCTCCTCAGTTGTATCCAAGTGTGTGTACCTTCTATTCTATCCTATTGTGTACAAGTGTAATGTGATATATACGTGCCCCCCTCCTCCTACTCTCTAAATATCCCTTTCTTCTCATTAACCCCTTATTTTCTACCCCCCCCCCTCCCTTACCTATTATCTCCCCTCCCTCCTATATTATCTCGATCTACCCTCAATCTACCCACTTATTATCCTAATCCCTCCCTGTGTCTCTGTGTTTAACTCCTAGCTACTCCTTTACTACCCAATACCTCCCCCCTATTTCCTTTATTATATATGTACGTGACTATATGTGTATCCCTAAATCTACTAGGGAAAAAAAAAAAAAAAAAAAAAAAGTGTGGCACTTATACAGTACCTAAAACATTCACACCCCACACACTTGGAAATTTCTTCCCTCTTTTCCATTCAGGCCTCTGCCTTCCCTAAGACATTCTGTTTAATTATAGGGAACCCTATCTAGTTACTTTTACCTAGTACTCCTATTGGTTTCTTCTCATTTCTTCTAAATTTCTAAACCTCCCCTCTTATTGATATCTCCTTCCCATATTCCCTCCTTTCCAGAATTAAACCGAATCACATCCTTCTCCCCCTTCCCTTCATCATATATCATCATACATTATTTATACCTTATATATACCTTATTTATACATTTATATATTATATCCTCTGAACCCCTTCTAACCTCACCCCCGAAAAAAAAAAAAAAAAAAATTGTTTCCCAACACACAAAAAAAAAAAAGGAGCACAGTGATCTCCAGTGTTATATAGAAACAGTAAATAAATTGGGGGGGGGGGGCAGGGGGTGAAACCCCCCAGTCCATCCCTCCCTCCCTCCTACGGGCACCCCTCCGTCTTGAAGGGGGCCAATATGTGTATACATGTGTATATAATTTTAGAGGATACTCACATATATCATACATTACATCTTATAGTATATTCCGCTGCAACACATCCTCTCCCATTACCCTTAACATTATCCCCTTTACCCCCACATCTAATAATCAACAACACACAAAAAAAATAAATAAATAAATAAGTAAATAAATAAATAAGTAAATAAATAGTTTCCCCTCCCCCTTCTCCTAAAAGGAAAAAAAAAGGGGAGGGGGAAGAAAAAAAGAAAGGGATTTATCACCCGTATTTACCAATATATATAAAAAAGGGGTCAGAGGACAAAGCGATAGCAATCCCCCATATTTCCGTGTTCCCCAAATCCTGAAGGGGGGGGACCAAAAAAAAAAAAAAATGGAAAAAGGGGTGCATGTAATTACACCCCGACCATATCTGTCTCCCGTCAGTTAGATCATCTCCTGAAACACCCGTTCCTTTCCCTCTTGAGTCTTTCTCAAAAAGAAAAAGGAAAAAAAAAAAAGGGGGGAGGGGGAGGGCAAACGGAGACATCCTCCCCAAAAAAAAAAGAAAAAGAAGGGGAAAAAAAGAAAAAAAAGAGGGATATGAATACCTCTTCAAGGCAAGACCCACCAAAAGTTCAGAAAATAGAATTCTCCCACATAAGGGGGACAAGGGGGAGATAAAGGGGAAACAAAATAAGAGAGGGGACTCCCCCCTCCCCTCTCCCAGGGGGGCTGGTGGACCAGGTTGAATCTCCCACCAGGGGGGTCCTCTGATTCTAGCCCCATTGTTACTATTAGGGGGTCAGGAGCTAGAGAGGAGAAAAACAGAGAGCATTGTTCCTATCTTCACTTCTTTAGAGGAGGGGGGATAGTAGAGTGTTTCTTGCTTCCTTCTCCCTTTCCCCTTACAGCCTCGGGTCTCCTATCCCTCATTGTCTCCATTCTTCTCCCAGTTCCTGGGATTTCCTGCAGCCAGTTTGGGATCTCTATAGCTTCCATCTCCATGAAGGAAAAAAAGTCTAATAATTCCCGCGGGTGCCGCAAAGTAAATGTATGGGAGTCTTTCTTCACTATTAATGCAATGGGGTACCCCCATCTATACGATCCCCCCAATGATTTAATTTTATCCAGGAGCGGGCGTAGCATAGCCCTACGTTGCAATGTAGCCCGTGAAAGATCTGGCAGGATTTTTACCCTAAATCCTTCTTGTTCTATTTCACCTTTTTCCCAGGCCATGCGACTTATTAGTTCCTTGTGTGCGTATCGGTGAAAACGGCCTATAACATCCCTTGGTCTGTCTATGTTTACTGAGGGGGGTCCCAGGGCTCTGTGTAGTCTCTCAAATTCCAATGTTTGAGGTGGCGCTGGGGTAGCCAACTGCTGACATATTGCTAGGACTGTTGCCTGTAATGTCTCTCCCCCTACTGTCTCGGGGATCCCCCTAAACCGTAGGTTCAAACGACGTCCCCGGTCCTCAATTTCCTCCAGTTGCAGCTGTATTGAGGTAACATGTAATGAGTTAAGACCCTGTCCCAGCTCCAGTTGCTGTACCCGATTCTCTAGGGTAGTTACCCGACCCTCCTCCCCTGACAATCTCTCTGAGAGAAGCTTCACTTCAGTATGTACTTGATCCCACTCTTTTCGGTGCATTTCTTCCAAACGTAGCATCATTGTTTGTATGTCAGCGCGGGTCGGGAGGGATTCTATGTCTGCACGCGTTGGCAGGGCTTGCAGCAGAGCTCTAAGGTCCAGTTCACCAAAGTCAGGAGTTCCCTGTATCATCCTGTCCTGGGGGCTGTGCTCCTGCCCCCCTTGCCTACTCTGCTTCCCCCCTTCCATAGACCCCCGTACCTGCACCTGTGGGGTGGGTGCTGTCGCTGCTACCGATGCTGCCGACTCCTCCAGTGCTTCGGGACCGTATGTCTCTTCGTTCTGGTGTCTCTCTGGGCGCTTACACTGTTCTGTCTCACCGCTCGCTGCCCCACGTGACTCCACCGCTTGTAGCCTGGTCAGCGCGGCTCGTGTGCGGGGGAAGAAGGATTCAATCTCCGGCTGCGACCCCGTTTTTTTCGCTGCTCTCTCCCTCCTCTTCATCCCAGGTAGGCTGGGTTACTGAGCCGTACACACATGGAGCTATACAGGAGGCTATGCGGCCATTATCCTCGCTGGGTGTCCGGGTGGAGAGTCAGAGGGCTACAGCGTGTTCCTCCTCACTCTGCCATCTCAAAACCACACCCCGCCTGCAATCCGGTCATAATGCAGGACTTCAGAGGCACTCTATAATAATCCAAAAGCATACATAAAATATGCCAGATACAAATCAGAATCTTTCAACATCAAGCGAGGTACACGTCAGCAGTGTTGCCAACCTACCAAATTGAAATTTACTGGCAGGACACCCAAAATTTACTGGCACCACCACGTTTTTACTGCCAGTTTACAAAGGTTACAAAACGACATCTTTAAGTGCAAATTTCAGTATTTAGGCTACAAACAAGTACACTAGGCAAATAGCAATGTGATTTAAGGTAGATATTAAGGTAAAAAAAACCCAACATATTTCTGTTATTTTCGATATAATAAGGGCGGATTATTTAGTCCATCAGTTTTTCTCACCCATGTCCAACTGGAGAGATTTCCCCTTCACTTCTGTTCCATAACCACCACAGAAAGTGAGGGGAAATCCCTGGTAGCTACTAGGATCACCAGAATTTATGTTCCCAATTCTAAAGACCTCCTGCCACCATCACCCCCCACCAACACCCCCTGCCACCATGACCCCCCTGCCACCACCATCAGACATCACTCCCCTGCCACCACCATCAGACATCACCCCCTGCCACCACCATCACCACCACCATCAGACATCACCCCCTGCCACCACCATCAGACATCACCCCCTGCCACCACCATCAGACATCACCCCCTGCCACCACCATCAGACATCACCCCCTGCCACCACCATCAGACATCACCCCCTGCCACCACCATCAGACATCACCCCCTGCCACCACCATCAGACATCACCTCCTGCCACCACCATCAGACATCACCTCCTGCCACCACCATCAGACATCACCTCCTGCCACCACCATCAGACATCACCTCCTGCCACCATCAGACATCACCCCCTGCCACCACCATCAGACATCACCCCCTGCCACCACCATCAGACATCACCTCCTGCCACCACCATCAGACATCACCTCCTGCCACCACCATCAGACATCACCTCCTGCCACCACCATCAGACATCACCTCCTGCCACCACCATCAGACATCACCTCCTGCCACCACCATCAGACATCACCTCCTGCCACCATCAGACATCACCCCCTGCCACCATCAGACATCACCCCCTGCCACCATCAGACATCACCCGCTGCCACCATCACCTCCTGTCTCACTGTGACTCAAAGATCAACCATTAGCATTTCAGAATTCAATTCAGTGCACTGCAGTCTCAATACTAGTGTTGTTGTATCATGGAATAGCATTGTTATGGCTTCACAGGGCCCAGGCCCAGGCTCAGGGGCATGCCCAGACAAGAAAACACCCTCCTCTATCCGACTACTAGACTAGTCAGTCACTCTGCTGGACTCACCAGACCAGGAACAGGCATCCGACGACTCCAAAGAGGCAGCAGCAGGGCGGCTCCAGTCCACACTCAGTCAGGCGGGCAGGCCAGGCAGGCAGGGGTCGGTGACGGTCCGTCTGTTGCTCGGCTCCAGTCGGGGGTACTGCTGTGGTGACGGTCCTTGACCTTCACTCCAAGTCTCCAACAAGTCTCTTCCCATCCCGAGTCTGACTGGTCACTCCCGAGACTCGGCTCTCCTCTCCATGCCCACAAGAGGCTCCTCAAATTTCCCGCTCTGCTCTTGCTTATTTATGTCTGGCGGTGTTGGCGTGAAAATGCGCTTAGAAGATCATTGGCTGCGGGTGGTGGGCTGGGCGGGCAGAGGCTATGCAGGAGGACTTAGACACTCGGCGGGCACGGCTCAGATTCGGATCTTCGCGGGAATTTCCGGAATTGCGCATGCGCAGTTCTGCCCCGAGCCGATCGCGGACATTTTTACTGGCACATTTCCCTTACTACGGACTTTTGCGGACAGGGAAAAAGTGCCTTCTTTTTGCGGACTGTCCGTAAATCTACGGACGGTTGGCAACACTGCACGTCAGGGATGCCCATTATCTCCCCTTTTTATTCGCCCTAATATTAGAACCTTTAGCCCAATATATTGAAACCAATCCCACAATTACCGGCATTGATATTGGAGGTTATTCACATAAAATCTGTATGTTCGCCGTTGACATCTTGCTATTCATGTCATCACCACAAGTATCAGGACCTAACCTTCTACCTATTCTAGTTAAATTCGCAGCCTTTTCTGGCTTGGTCATTAACCCCAAAAAATGTTTAGCTCTTAATATTTCACTTACAGATGCAGAATTCATTCCAACAAAAGCAGCACTCCCCTGCTCTTGGGCAGAGAAATCATTACCATATTTAGGAATACACCTAACAGCCTCCATAACAGAATTATTCTCAGCCAATTATCCCCCCCTATTGAAACAGATCACAACCTTACTAAAACAATGGTCCCATCTCCCACTATCCTGGATAGGTAAGATCAATGCGTCTAAAATGACTATCCTGCCCAAACTACTTTATTTGTTTAGAGCCCTGCCAATCCCAATCCCTTCCTATTATCTAAGGTTGATCCAAAAAATAACAAATACCTTTATATGGGTACCTCTAAATCGCGCATACCGATCCGCACATTACATCTCCCTAAAACACATGGTGGTCTAGGCTACCCCAATTTTGGCTGCTCACTTAGCTAGTCTTCCAAAGTACCATGCAACACAGGAATGTCCCCTATGGGTATCGATAGAGGCCTCAGATAGTGACCCTCTGTTGATTTCCAATTTATTATGGATGAGGCCCAGAGATAGGCGTGATTTTAGTAATCCGATAACAAAACACTTCTTATCCCTTTGGGATGAATCTAAAATTAAACATCATTTGCAGTCGTTTCACAACCCCCTCTTATCTTTCCTTAAAAATCCGGCCTTCTATCCGGTTTGGCTATTCCCGAACACTTTTAAAGCTTGGACAACTTCAGGTATACTGACATTACATGACTTGGTCACTTCAGAAAATGTTGTACCTTTCTCTACACTCAGAGAGAAGCACAAATTACCAGAATCAGAACAGTTCAGATACCTCCAAATCAAAAATGCATTTTCCCCACTCACACTAGTTGCAACACCCTTGACTCACTTATCTATTTTTGAGAAAATTTGTAAAAAAGATCCACTAACCAGAGGAATGATATCAATCCTCTATAACCAAATTCTAGTAGGCCCTAATTATGACAAACCAACCTATGTTTGAAAATGGGAGGAGGACCTGGGACGCACCCTAGATACCACTGAATGGACTAAGATTTGGTCAACCATAAAATCATCCTCGCCCAATGTCATCGCAATGGAAACAAATTCCAAGGTCCTGACACGGTGGTACCTGGTACCAACAAGAGTAGCCAAGTTTGCACCTACACATTCAGCTCTTTGCTTTAGGGGCTGTTCAGACTTGGGCACTCACTTGCATGTATGGTTGACATGCCCGATAACACAACTTTTCTGGAAAGAAATCTTTGCAATAGCGTCTAAAATGTTCCGATAGCAGATACAGCCTGACCTGTTTACGGCACTACTTAACCTAAAACCGGAAAGCTTAAAAAAAATTCAATTTAAACTCTTTACTCCACTTTTAACTGCAGCAAAACAAACGATAGCCAAAGCATGGAAATCCCCAACATTAGGGTTGGCAGAAACAATTCACAGAATGAACACCACAATGTCACACGGCAAAATGATAGCCACTGACGGAGACCAATTCCCAAAATTCCAAAAACTTTGGCTCCCATGGATAAAACACTATTTACCTTTTAATGATGAGGTCCTTTTGCCATGGCAGCGGATTAATAGCTTCAATGCAAATCCCATGTACCTAAGGAATGGTAAACCATACGCATCGTACTAGTTCATGGACCGACCTTGTGGACTTTCTCTCTCTCTCTCACTATTTTCTTTCTCTCTTTACTCTCCTTTATTTTTATTATAAGTAATATTGTTCTTCACTACAATTAACATAAGTTATTATACCACAATCTTTGTGTATAACGTAATGGCAATTTGTTACACGTTAAGGCACGGTGGGCATTAATACAATGTTACCCACCGACTATCTAGTTAGTGAAGATCTAATTAATTTAATTTAAATATTTTATGTTATGTATTATTTACTTATAGAATATTTTTATGTAAATTTTATTTATCTGTATCCTTGCATAAATAACCAATGTATGTATTTATTATTATGCAACCAATAAATATTATTGACAAGGAAATTAAAGTTCAGTAATACAACAAGCCAAACTGGAAGGCACCTGACTGGGAATACTTACAGGATGAAACAGGGATGAGTTATAGCAGAAGGTTTCACGTGTGCCGTCAGCATCTGTCTCTAGGGGCAAAATGTGGCCTGGCCGGTCTGTACCCAAGGGGGTAGGCTTCCAGGATGGTGTGCCGCTTCACTTTCCCTACTGGTCTGGAACCTCTTCCTGATGCTAAGCACTGTCCTTGACAGGCGGATGAACTGTCCCTACTTTAGCCACACGCAAAATGCATGCCAAACCTGGGAGCCAGGATCTTAAAGGGGAAAGCGTTAATGGAATTTTTGCTTAAAGCGGAAGTAAATCTCTCCATAAAACAGTTTCATTTCCGGCACGTGACGGAAATGTAACACTCCCATTGATTGTGCTTTCAACCAAACTGTCAAACCATCCAATGGCTGGTGTCATAACTGATCACATGTGCAGCATCATGGCAGTTGTAGATTAAACAGAGGCAAAGATGGCAGCTTCCTTGGCTGAAAACGCTTTAAACGAAAACAGAAAAAGAGGCAGATATTAGAAGCTCAAATTAAAGAGATTAAAAATAAATTTGAACCAAAAAAGGGGGGGGGCGTGGCCTGGCTCAGCATAAAGATGGATGCTTAATCCCTGAGCTCCTGCCGCCACAGAAATAAACAAGCCTTTCTCTGAGGTTTTACACTCTTAGACCGCAATCAAATCATGGGGACTTCTTCCGGGACCTCTTCTACTTCTAGATCCCGTTCCCCCAGGGAGCAAGCCAGAGGTATGAGCCAGACCATCCACGAAATGTTCCGGACCAACAGAGGGAACATGGCGCCTTCCTGCCACGGAGGCTCACAAGCTCCCGTTCTGACTGACTCTTCTCCCCTGGCTCCACTGAATGCTACCACCGGCTTCAACGGAGTGGAACTGACCCCTCAACCCCAACTGAACATAGATGACCTGCGGGCCATTGCCACAGACAATAAGGACACACTTTCGGCTGCCATCTCTGAGCTCAGACTGGATATTCACGCGCTGACCAACAGAGTCAAGTCTGTGGAGAAAATCACTAGCCGCCATGATGCGACTCTTCACAAAACTACTCAGCGCATAGACTCCCACACACTAGAGGTGAGAGATATGCAGTGCCATCTCGAAGACCTCGAGAACAGAGGCCGGCGCCACAACCTGAGGATCAGGAGTCTCCCGGAATCAATCGAGGGAGAACAGCTATCCCCTACCGTCGTCGGCATATTTAATGATCTTCTCAATCGACCGCTTTAAACTCCTATTGAACTTGAAAGGATCCACCGCGCCCTGAGGCCCAAAGGAAGAGACAGCGATCCCCCTAGGGATATTATCGACTTCAAGTTGAAAGAAGAAATTCTGAAACAGGCAAGAGGCAGGCTCCAAATCCTCCTTGACGGGAGAGCTGTACAAATATTCCAAGACCTGTCAGGCATCACGCTCCAACACCGCCGTGACCTGAGACCCTTGCTGTAAGTTCTGCGTACCAAAGGCATACAGTACAAGTGGAAATTTCCTTTCTGCCTCTCAGCCGCCATACAGGGATGCACGGCTCTCCTAAAAGTGCCTGAAGACCTGCCATACTTTTGCAGAACTTTGGGCATCCCCTTGATAGATGTACCAAATTGGTACGCAGATTTCCGTCATTTCACCGCGGGGAAAGATATGTCTCGGGAGGATCCCATAGAAACGCAAGAAATCAGGTACCGTAGAAGAAGATCCCCTTCACCGCTTGGACAATGTCCACCCCGCAGCTTCTACCGTGATACGAGCCCCACTGATTCCCCAAGCGCCAGGGGAGCCTGTCGGGGTCGTTAAATCCCCCTTAATGCTCCCTGTAACGGGAAGGCCCGGGGAACTCAGAATCGCTTAGAAAGTATGAGATACCCTTGCTTCAGCTCCCCAATGCCTCTTATGTGTCAACCACCCTGTGTCTCTATTAGGGGCACAGGGTGAATGAAAACCCCAATATGGTCTATGATAGCCATATTCAATGCTGCACATACATTGTATCTAGATTGGATGTGTACTGTGAGAGGGGGGGGGGGTTGTGTAATCATTGCTGTGAGGAGTTAAGGTGATTTGCATTCTATTGTCTATTATGAATTAAGTCTGCTACTGTGACGATGTGGATTGGAGCTTGGTAAACCGTCTGGCTCCATATTATGGGATGTGGAAGTGTCTTCTGTGAGGAGGGGGGGGAATCAACCCTCCTGCCTAAGACTGTTTATCAAAGGAGAAGTTTGAACACACCTGACCTGTATCACCATTGTCATTGGACAGTTTAACCCGCCCTGTTCCCCAAAGGATGGGAGGGGAGGGTTTTGAAGAGAAATGTGTTACCATGTGTTTTGAAAATAAAGTCATTCCCTGTTTTGGAACTTGAATACAGAGCGTTGTCTCGTATCTGGGGGGAGAATCATTCGTATGGGGTCTTATTCGGCTGGTTGGAGTGTCTGGTGGCTGTCGTGTGGTTGGAAAGGGAATATCCGAACGGTGTTAACCCCTTTCATACTTGGGGTGCCGTTACAATTGGTGGCAAGCAGTGGGATTGATCCCCACAGCCAGAAGGACAGCTACAAGAGGACACAGGACAATGGAAGCACAGTATGAACGGTGTGACAGCAGGAAGGTAAAGTCACCTGGTTGCATCCAGGGGGGTAGATATATTTCTCCCAGATTCAGGCTTTATGCTGACTTATACAACTAGGGTGGAGAGTTGTATAAGCCCAGCTGAGGCTAGTAGGCTCATGGATGACTCATACCTCTAGGGAGAGGGCTGGGCGTCGTGCAGGCAGGGAGTTGATGAGACCAGCTGAAGCCTGTCAGTTCGTTTAAGGCCTCTATAAAAACTCCCAGATTCATTAGGTGTTAGCTCATGCCTGGAACAAGACCTGTGTGGACTGTCTAGGGAGAGTGAACCCCTGTGCGGTGAGGCAAAGCCTGTGTGGCTATTTGTTTGGACTTTTACTAAACCAGGGACTTAGGGACTAGGACAGCACCGGGCTGATCCCAGTTGTTAGTTTAGGAAACCTGCATGTTTAGTCAGAGGTCAAACTGACCAGGATTTATTTTGTTTATGTTTCTTTTTGGCTTTGCTGTGTTTTTGTCACTGTACATAGAGAAATAAACCGCACCTTTTGATTTTGAAAACCACAACCTCCGTCTGCTGGCCCTGTTTTTGTGTGGGGAGCCCAACCAGGGGGTCACACACACCCGCTACCGAGTTAACCCCCTCACAGTTGGTGGAGAACCAGTGGCAGTTTTTTTTAAGCCAGCATGGAGGAGATACTGAAACAGCTGGCTCTAGCAAATGCCAATCAACAGCAGACAAATGCAGGTTTGCAAAGGAGCCTTGCAGCCCAGCAGCAAGCTCATCAACAAGCCCAGCAGCAATCTGAGGCCCGCTTCATAGACCTGTTACAGAAGCAAGAGCAGAGACTACAACAAATGGAAGCAGTAATGCAGCAACGTCCGCAGACCAGTGAGGAAAGCCGTCCCACTAATACCGCGTCCTTTGGGGTGAGTCGTTTATTGACAAAAATGACTGGAGAGGATGATCCAGAGGTATTTTTGACCACATTTGAAAGGACTGCTGAAAGAGAAAAGTGGCCTGAGGAGCAGTGGGCTGGACTGGTGGCTCCTCTGTTAACTGGTGAATCGCAGAAGGCTTACTATGACCTAGAGCCTGACCAAGCAAAAGACTATGTGATGCTAAAAGCTGAAATATTGGCAAGGCTGGGTGTCACCCTGGCTGTCCGGGCTCAGCGTGTGCATAACTGGACTTTCCAGCTTGGAAAACCCCCCAGGTCTCAAATGTATGATCTCATTCACCTGAGCAGGAAGTGGCTACAGCCAGAGACTTTGTCCGCACCAGAGATTGTGGAACGTGTTGTAATGGATCGGTTTTTGAGAGCTCTTCCTACTGCCATCCAAAAGTGGGTAAGCCATGGAGACCCAGAGACGGCCAGTGGTCTTGTGGATCGTGTAGAGAAATACTTGGCTACAGAGAACCTGACGGCCTCTTCCAG
Source organism: Rana muscosa (assembly GCA_029206835.1). Lineage (NCBI taxonomy): Eukaryota > Metazoa > Chordata > Amphibia > Anura > Ranidae > Rana > Rana muscosa. Next base: position 172,659,371 of record CM055128.1, on the reverse strand, counting down.
AGACTCTCGGACTTTCCACCCTAAGACCAGACCATCCCCAGGGGCGGATAAGAGGATTCCAAGGGGTGAGGGTGGAGAGAGTGAGAGGGTGGGAGCTCTACCCAAAGTTTGGCGAGAACAGCCTGGGAAGTCAGGGGCTCAAGAGGCAGCCAAAAGGATTGTTTGCTACCGCTGCCGGCAAGCGGGACATATTGCAGCAAATTGCCCGGTTGTGGAGGAACCCATGCAATGTGACTTTCTGACGGACAGACGTCAGTCGCTGTGTGCGACAGTCGCATGCACTGCCATTCGGGGAACTGAGAAACATTTATGCAAAATGTGTATTAATGGTAGAAATGTTGTGGTATTACTGGATTCAGGTAGCCTTGTGACCCTGATAAAGGCTGAATTAGTTAAAACAGAGGTCTCTGGGAATAGCAAGGTAGCTGTTATTTGTGTGCATGGGGACACCCGAGAGTATCCAGTGACTACAGTGTGTTTCGAGACCCCCAAAGGTACCCTCTCTCATCCAGTGGGGTTAGTATCTCAATTACCGCATGATGCCATTGTGGGAAGAGATTTTCCGAAGTTCTGGGAACTGTGGGATGATCCTGAGCCCCCCACTGGTGCCCCTATGTACCAGGAATGTGATAGCCAGAACTCCTCTGAGAGTGGTGAGGACTCTCCAGAATTTCCCTTGTCAGTATTGGCAGGGGAGACTCAAGAAACTGGAGAGGAGCCCACCTCCTCAGACGAAAACCTACCGTCTGTGGAGTTTTCTGATCTGGAGGTTCACAGGGAAAATTTTGCCACAGAACAGTTAAAAGACCCCGCCCTAATAAAGGCACGGGAAAACGTAGTGGAAATAGATGGCGAGTTAGTGAACCCAGATAATACCTGCACTTACCCATACTTCAGCGTAGAGAAGGACCTACTGTATCGGGTGGCAAAAAGGGCAGAAGAAACCGTTGAGCAGCTTGTGGTGCCCAAACCTTACAGGAAGTTGGTGTTGGAGTTGGCCCATGGGCACATTCTTGGAGGTCATCTGGGGACAGAGAAAACCCGAGAGAGGGAAGTACAGAAAATGCTGAACTTAGGGGTGATAGAGGAGTCCCAAAGTGATTGGTCTAGTCCCATTGTGTTGGTGCCTAAACCGGATGGGAGCTGGCGATTTTGTAACGATTTTCGTCAGTTGAACAAAGTTACAAAATTTGACACCTACCCCATGCCACGTATAGATGAGTTGATCGACCGGCTGGGAACAGCCCGATACATGACGACTCTTGACCTCACAAAAGGGTATTGGCAAATTCCCCTGGCCAAGTCGGCCAAAGAGAAAACCGCATTTGTAACCCCAGACGGGGCGTTCCAATATAAGAGAATGCCGTTCGGGTTACAGAATGCGCCGGCCACATTCCAGCGGAAAATGGACCAGATACTGAGGCCCCATCGGAAGTATGCTGCGGCTTACCTGGATGACGTAATTGTCCATAGCACAGATTGGGCCTCACATCTGCCAAAAGTGCAAGCAGTCCTAGACTCTATCCGGGAAGCGGGGTTTACGGCTAACCCCAAGAAGTGTACCATTGGGCAGGAGGAGGCCAAATATCTTGGGTACACCATTGGCAGGGGAGTGATAAAACCCCAACTCAACAAAGTCGAGGCCATCCAGAGTTGGCCACGTCCCAACAGCAAGAAGCAGGTACGGGCCTTTCTGGGAATCGCGGGTTATTATCGGCGCTTCATTCCCCACTTTGCTTCTAAGGCTGTGCCCCTAACCAACCTGACGAAAGGGAAAGGGTCGGTCATGATTAAATGGACCCCCGAGGCTGAGGCAGCATTCCAATTCTTGAAACAAGCCTTATGTAGCCAGCCAGTGTTGTACTCACCCGACTTCTCTAAAGACTTTGTCGTACAAAGTGATGCGTCAGATGTGGGGTTAGGAGCAGTATTGTCCCAGGTCTGGAACGGGGAAGAGCACCCAGTCATTTACCTCAGCAGGAAGTTGAAGTCCCATGAGGTAAATTACGCCACGGTTGAAAAGGAGTGTTTAGCGGTGAAGTGGGCTCTAGATTCCCTTCGGTACTATCTGCTAGGTAGGCACTTTGACATGGTTACGGATCACGCTCCGTTAAAGTGGATGGCTCAAAACAAGGAGACAAATAGAAGAGTGAATAGGTGGTTCCTGGCCCTACAGGAATTCAACTTCACAGTAAAGCATCGCCCTGGCGTTCAAATGGGGAATGTGGATGCTTTGTCTCGAGTACATGAATGCCTGATTGCTGGTGTTCCAACCCCAAGGTTAAAACAAGAGGGGGGGGTATGTGACAGCAGGAAGGTAAAGTCACCTGGTTGCATCCAGGGGGGTAGATATATTTCTCCCAGATTCAGGCTTTATGCTGACTTATACAACTAGGGTGGAGAGTTGTATAAGCCCAGCTGAGGCTAGTAGGCTCATGGATGACTCATACCTCTAGGGAGAGGGCTGGGCGTCGTGCAGGCAGGGAGTTGATGAGACCAGCTGAAGCCTGTCAGTTCGTTTAAGGCCTCTATAAAAACTCCCAGATTCATTAGGTGTTAGCTCATGCCTGGAACAAGACCTGTGTGGACTGTCTAGGGAGAGTGAACCCCTGTGCGGTGAGGCAAAGCCTGTGTGGCTATTTGTTTGGACTTTTACTAAACCAGGGACTTAGGGACTAGGACAGCACCGGGCTGATCCCAGTTGTTAGTTTAGGAAACCTGCATGTTTAGTCAGAGGTCAAACTGACCAGGATTTATTTTGTTTATGTTTCTTTTTGGCTTTGCTGTGTTTTTGTCACTGTACATAGAGAAATAAACCGCACCTTTTGATTTTGAAAACCACAACCTCCGTCTGCTGGCCCTGTTTTTGTGTGGGGAGCCCAACCAGGGGGTCACACACACCCGCTACCGAGTTAACCCCCTCACAACGGCTAAAGCTCCCCACCCTCAAGGACTTACTGGAGAACCGGGGAAGACCGGCCAACAACCGTAAGAAGAGGGACATTATCGGAGAACTAGTCGAAATGGATAGAACCGAAAGGCCCAGCGTAACAGACAGGACACCCGAAGAGGCAAGTTTTGATCGGGCTGTTAAACTAAGACTGGCACAGTATGGTCCTAACCCTCCAGCAGAGATCATAGACCTAGTTATAGTGGCTGTGGACGCAAATTGGCTACATCAAAAAGGTGCTGCAGCAGCAGAAGTCACAGCAGCACCAACTGCAAGGAGAGGAGAGGTACAGATACCAGCCTCCATGGAAGAGGAAGTCAGAAGGAGGTTACAAGAGATGCAGATACAGCATAGAGGACCAGTATCAGAGGAGGTCCTGCTGGGATGGTCTGATTCAATCCGCTGCGAACTCTGGAAGAAAGCGCTAGCTCTCGAGCAGCAACACCAGGGAAAGGTTCTCCCCTCCATCTATGTAAGGTACTGGTCGCAGTATGATGTACGAATGCCGTTATTGGGGGAACAACCAAAGCAGGAGTGGACAACTGAGTTAAGCAGGCTGATCCGGGCAGAGATGCGGTTGGACGAGAGCTACAGAGCCCTCAGGTGGTATGTAGCCCAAGAGTGCCCATGGTCAGCGGATGACAGCCCCACGGAAGGCTTTGACTATGATGGCCTGGGATTGTTGTATTGGGGGCTGTCCAGTGACCCTGACTTTGGGAGTGATCAGGAGTGGCGTTTGGAGGAAATAATGGAGCACAGAGAGCAAAGACTGAATGTCTCGGAAGGGCACTGGGCACAGGAAGATTTGGAGTTTCTGGCCGTTCAGGAATGGGAGCTGGAGAGTGCCTACAGACAGCTGCTAGACTCGGCTCAGCAGCAGGGTGGGGCTCCCTTTGCCTGGGACTATCAGGAAATACCAGTTGACAACTATGAAATCCTGGCTGAAGAATCAGCATTGGAAAATCTGAAGATTGCCATCCCTAAAGCTGAAGTGAATGATACGGCGTTCCAGGGAGCTAGGGCAGTTGGCTCATCTTCCCAGCTACAGATTACAGAAGGTATGGACTTAAGGGACTGTTCAGAGGATGTTATGGATTATGCATCGCCTGCCCAAGTACTGGCAGCAGAACAGAGTACTGCAGACCCTGCTCTACACCCATGGCAGTTTTGGAGGCCCGAGATGAGAAGGTGATGGTTCCTCTTTCCCAGGGGATTTCAGAGATGCAGGGGGGAGAAGCAGCCCTTTTCCCTCCCCAACAGTTAGCCAGAGCAGATGGGGTGGAGTCCCCAGCAGAAGTGCTGGCAACAGGGCAGAGTGCTAGCAACCTCTGCCCAGCACCGGAAACATCTGTGGAGTTTCAGGGAGCCGGGGCAGTTGGCCCATCTCTCCAGCAACAAGCTGAGGTGGTAAAGCTTTTACCCCCAGCTGAATCACTGGCAGCAGGGCAGAATGCTACTGGCCACTGCACACAACTGCCACTTGAGCTGATATCGGTGGATGGGACTACGGTCTCCACTCACAGCAACCCAGCGGAAGAGCTGGCAACAGAGCAGAGTGCCGCGGGCCTCTGCTCTCAACTAACAGAAGAGGGAGTTCCTGTGGTACTGGATGGGACTTCGGCCCTCACTGACACAAGCCCAGAAAATGGTGTGACACTGGGACAGGAGGATGTCAGCCTTGCTTTACAAGCACTGGGGGATTTTCACCTACCACAAGTGGATGGGACTTCGGTCTCCACTTGTGTACCTCGGGGATGCTGGGCAGTCGGCCCGGATCCCCAGCGGCATGAAAGACTGAGCCCAGTCACCCTGTCTTCTCCCCAGCAGCGGGTATGTTCTCTGAGAGAGGCAGAGGTTGGCTGGGTAAGTGATGCTCTGTTTGGAGCAATTTGTTTGGGGTACTGTGTGGATACCGGCATTAGAAGAAGGGACCTATGGACTAACTTCGGAGTCAACCCGTCTGGGGTCCCCTCCTCTGTTAGTCTCCTGCCGAAAGTGGAGAGATGTAACGGGAAGGCCCGGGGAACTCAGAATCGCTTAGAAAGTATGAGATACCCTTGCTTTAGCTCCCCCAATGCCTCTTATGTGTCAACCACCCTGTGTCTCTATTAGGGGCACAGGGTGAATGAAAACCCCAATATGGTCTATGATAGCCATATTCAATGCTGCACATACATTGTATCTAGATTGGATGTGTACTGTGGGGGGGGGGGTTGTGTAATCATTGCTGTGAGGAGTTAAGGTGATTTGCATTCTATTGTCTATTATGAATTAAGTCTGCTACTGTGACGATGTGGATTGGAGCTTGGTAAACCGTCTGGCTCCATATTATGGGATGTGGAAGTGTCTTCTGTGAGGGGGGGGGGGAATCAACCCTCCTGCCTAAGACTGTTTATCAAAGAAGAAGTTTGAACACACCTGACCTGTATCACCATTGTCATTGGACAGTTTAACCCGCCCTGTTCCCCAAAGGATGGGAGGGGAGGGTTTTGAAGAGAAATGTGTTACCATGTGTTTTGAAAATAAAGTCATTCCCTGTTTTGGAACTTGAATACAGAGCGTTGTCTCGTATGTGGGGGGAGAATCATTCATATGGGGTCTTATTCGGCTGGTTGGAGTGTCTGGTGGCTGTCGTGTGGTTGGAAAGGGAATATCCTAACGGTGTTAACCCCTTTCATACTTGGGGTGCCGTTACACTCCCTAACTAACTTTCAGCGACTTTCAGTTCCGTTTGGAAATATGTATTTTCCGGCATGCATGGCATCCTGTAACCCCAGTCACAACAACTACCCAGACATAGGGATGAGCTTCGAGTTCGAGTCGAACTCATGTTCGACTCGAACATTGCCTGTTCGCCCGTTCGCCGAACAGCGAACAAATTGGGGTGTTCACGGCAAATTCGAAAAGTCTATGGGAGAAATCTAAAGTGCTAATTATAAAGGCTTATATGCAAGTTATTGTCCTAAAAAGTGTTTGGGGACCCGGGTCCTGCCCCAGGGGACATGTATCAATGCAATTTTTTTTTTTAAAACGGCCGTTTTTTCGGGAGCAGTGATTTTAATAATGCTTTAATTGAAACAATAAAAGTGAAATATTCCTTTAAATTTCGTACCTGGGGGGTGTGTATGATATGCATGTAAAGCGGCGCATGTTTCCAGTGTTTAGAACTGTCCCTGCAAAAAATTTAATTTTTGAAGGAAAAAAAGTCATTTAAAACTCACTCGCGGCTAATAATGAATTGTCGGCTTTTATCAATACATACAAAAGTCATTGATAAAAAAAAAAAAGCGTGGGGGTCCCCCAGAATTCAATTACCAGGCCCTTCAGGTCTGGAATGGATATTAAGGGGAACCCCGCCGCAAATTTTAAAAAAAATGGCGTGGGGTTCCCCCAAATATCCATACCAGGCCCTTCGGATCTGGTATGGATTTTAAGGGGAACTCCACCCCAAATTTAAAAAAAATGGCGTGGAGTCCCCCCAAAAATCCATACCAGACCCTTATCCGAGCACACAACCTGGCCGGCCGCAGGGGAAGAGGGGGGGACGAGAGAGCGGCCCCCCTCCCTCCTGAACCGTACCAGGCCACATGCCCTCAACATGGGAAGGATGTCCCCATGTTGATGGGGACAAGGGCCTCATCCCCACAACCCTTGCCCGATGGTTGTGGGGGTCTGCGGGCGGGGGGCTTATCGGAATCTGGAAGACCCCTTTAACAAAGGGGACCCCCAGATCCCGGCCCCCCCTATGTGAATTGGTAAGGGGTACATTGTACCCCTACCATTTCACGAAGAAAGCGTAAAAAAATGTCCAAAAAAAACACACAAACACCTTGAAAAAGTCCTTTATTAAAAAATAAAAATAAATTTAAAAAAAACATTCTAGCGGTGAAATCCAGTGTCCCGCGGCGATCCGATGTCCAGCGCTGTCCGTCATTGGTTTTGCCTCAGCGGACCTGATGGGGAACTTCCTCCTCAGTGTTTTAAATGTATAGACCCGCCCCTTCTAAAGTTCCCCATCAGGTCCGCTCAGCGGACCAGATGCAGAACATGACAAGGGGCGGGTCTATACATGTATTACCACAGTGAGAGAAGTTCCCCATCAGGTCCGCCCCCTCGGTATGTCGGACCCGCCTACGTCATTGGCCTGAGCGGGGAACTTCCTTCACTTTGTAATTTAAATTTACACGGTGAAGGAAGTTTCCCGCTCAGGCCAATGACGTAGGCGGGGTCCGACATACCGAGGGGGCGGACCTGATGGGGAACTTCCTTCACTGCGTAATACATGTATAGAGTCTATAGAGTCTATACATGTATTACGCAGTGAAGGAAGTTCCCCATCAGGTCCGCCCCCTCAGTATGTCGGACCCCGCCTACGTCATTGGCCTGAGCGGGAAACTTCCTTCACTGTGTAAATTTAAATTACACAGTGAAGGAAGTTCCCCGCTCAGGCCAATGACGTAGGCGGGTCCGACATACCGAGGGGGCGGACCTGATGGGGAACTTCTCTCACTGTGGTAATACATGTATAGACCCGCCCCTTGTCATGTTCCGCATCTGGTCCGCTGAGCGGACCTGATGGGGAACTTTAGAAGGGGCGGGTCTATACATTTAAAACACTGAGGAGGAAGTTCCCCATCAGGTCCGCTGAGGCAAAACCAATGACGGACAGCGCTGGACATCGGATCGCCGCGGGACACTGGATTTCACCGCTGGAAAGTTTTTTTTTTATTATTTGTTTTTTTTAATAAAGGACTTTTTCAAGGTGTTTGTGTGGTTTTTTTTACATTTTTTTTACGCTTTCTTCGTGAAATGGTAGGGGTACGATGTACCCCTTACCAATTCACATGGGGGGGCCGGGATCCGGGGGTCCCCTTTGTTAAAGGGGTCTTCCAGATTCCGATAAGCCCCCCGCCCGGAGACCCCCGCAACCACCGGGCAAGGGTTGTGGGGATGAGGCCCTTGTCCCCATAAACATGGGGACATCCTCCCCATGTTGAGGGCATGTGGCCTGGTACGGTTCAGGAGGGAGGGGGGCCGCTCTCGTGACCCCTTTTCCCCTGCGGCCGGCCAGGTTGCATGCTCGGATAAGGGTCTGGTATGGATTTTTGGGGGGACTCCACGCCATTTTTTTTAAAATTTGGGGTGGAGTTCCCCTTAAAATTCATGCCAGATCTGAAGGGCCTGGTATGGATACTTAGGGGGAACCCCACGCCATTTTTTTTTAAAATTTGCGGCGGGGTTCCCCTTAATATCCATTCCAGACCTGAAGGGCCTGGTAATTGAATTCTGGGGGACCCCCACGCTTTTTTTTTTTTTTATCAATGACTTTTGTATGTATTGATAAAAGCCAACAATTCATTATTAGCCGCGAGTGAGTTTTAAATGACTTTTTTTCCTTCAAAAATGACACTTTGTGCAGGGACAGTTCTAAGCACGGGAAACATGCACCACTTTACATGCATATCATACACACCCCCCAGGTACGAAATTTAAAGGAATATTTCACTTTTATTTTTTCATTTTAAGCATTATTAAAATGACTGCTCCCGAAAAAACGGCCGTTTTTAAAACTTCTTTTTGCATTGATACATGTCCCCTGGGGCAGGACCCGGGTCCCCAAACACTTTTTAGGACAATAACTTGCATATAAGCCTTTATAATTAGCACTTTAGATTTCGAACGTTCGAGTCCATTGTATTTAATAGGGTTCTAAAGTTCACACAAACATTTTGTCTGTTCGCAGGTTCTGGTGCGAACCGAACAGGGGGGTGTTCGGCTCATCCCTGCCCAGACACTACCCCACTTCCTGCACAAGCCTGCATTACTGGAATCGCACTGTCTGAAACCTTCACGGTCCTCACTGAAGCTCTGCAATGACTTGAGCCCCCACTGGCTGCCTGTTCCACCTCAGATAACCACTCTTAGGACAACCATGCTTTTCCTCTCACTAGGACAGCTGATACTACCGCGTCAGCCAACACATTTCTTGTCCCAGCTGCTTGTGCTAACCCCAAAGACTCCCCCAGGAAGGGAGGACGAAAATGCTCTTGTCTCCCTACAACTGCAAGTATGATTCGCTATTGGCACACCGCTCCCCTATTAACTACTGACTTAGGCATGCATGGCTACACGATACTTATTTTACTTAGTTTCTCTTACAGCGTTAAATGTTTAGTGGCCTGCTTGTACTGATCTGGCCCCTACTATGGTTTTTTACTTTTTTTATGTTTTATATTATTATTATTATTTTTTATAAGTTACCATGTTCTGAAAATGTTTGCCCTGATACCAGCTCACAGCCTAGACCTCTTCAGCTCAATGGTCTTGCACCTGACCACCCAGGAAAGACCCACCGGAGATTACAGACCTCTCCATAAGGCAAAGCTGTAAGCTGGTCCCAGGACCTTTAGACTCTAGTTATATGGTAAATTTTTGGTCCTTTTTAGATTCATAACTCTATTATTACTCATATTACTGCTCACACTCTCTGGAACCCTAGCTCACCACAGCCTCCTCTTTCTCACCTTAATTCACTGTGGCGGCAGATCCTACCCTCTTCTTTAGTCCCTCTTCACTACTTTGCGATAGCCAACCCCCACACAGCTGCGGGACAGGGCGCTGACACTCTCTTTAGAGTGCTTGCCTTGTCTACACACTGTACCTTACCGAATATAGAATACTCTGAGGTCTGTAGACTAGTTCCTTACAGGCTCTTCGGTTTTCCCCCAGTGACCTCCTTGCAACTATCAAGCTTCGCTCTCAGGTATTAGACTCACTCCCCACATACTTACCCTCCTTCCTCCAATCCTCTTACCACCATGGCGGACAACACAAACCCTCAGGCCTCACCACTAAGTCAACATCTCCAACCCCTACCACTCAAACTTTACTCAATCAACGTAAGAGGTCTTAACATCCCTGAAAAACTGTCACAATTATTACTCTCCCTACAACAGTCCAAAGCTCATATAGCCCTCATACAAGAAACCCACTTCAGGACAGACAAAATTCCCAAATTGACTAATGCCCACTTCCCCACGGCATTTCATGCCTCCAACATTGATGCTAAATCCAAGGGAGTCTCCATTCTCATATCAAAACACTGCCCCCTCCAAGTGACAGAAGTCCAAAGAGACACCCAGGGAAGATTCCTTTTTCTAAAGGGCACTTTACACCATAGGCCAATAACTATCGCCAACTTTTATGCCCCGAACGTAAAACAAGTGACATTTTTTCGAAACACACTAGGACAACTTACAAATTTCTGGGCTGGCACCCTGATAGTAGGAGGCGAATTCAACGTAGCCCTGAACCCTGCCTTAGACACATCCAATGGCACATCCGCCCTGAAATACAGAGCCCTCCATGCGATCAAACTGCAATTCAGTAACCTCCTACTGCATGATACCTGGCGCACACTGAACCCCGCGGTAAAGGACTTTACCTTTTTCCGCTCCCCACAACAAATACTCTAGACTAGACAATTTTTTTCTCTCCCAAAACGACCTAACCTACCTCTCAAAAGCTGCGATTGAGCCCATGGTGCTCTCTGACCATAACCCCATCGCTATGACTCTTGCACTCCCCACAACTCTCACAAGATCCAATATCTGGAGACTTGACAACTTCCTCCTGACTGACCCAGACAATATACAACACATTTCTACAAGCATTACCAATTATTTTACTGAGAATGCCTTGGATGAAACCTCCCCCTCTACAACTTGGGCTGCACATAAATGTGTAATAAGAGAACACCTCATTTCCTTAGCGGCCAAAAGGAACCGACTCAGGAAACAACACATTAATGATCTGACTGCACGCATTCGCCTACTCGAACAAACACACAAATCCTCGCTAGCAGCAAGTTCCCTGACAGAATTAATACAGACTAGAAAAGAACTCCTAGAGAAGCTCAATCACACACTAAAACGTAAATTTACAATGACTCAAAAACTCTTTTACAAGTTTAGTAACAAATCCGGTAAACTCCTGGCCAGAGCATTACAAGCGAAGAAAGTGGCACACACTATCCACAAAATCAAGACCCCCTTAGGAGATACCCTGGTCACTACAGAAGACATTTCTAACCAATATGTCAGTTATTTTTCCAACTTATACAATCTCCCTGTCTCCTATCCTACTGACGCAACCTCGGACAGGATGACAGCAATCTTGGATTTCCTATCACAATACAGCCCCACCCCCCTTACATCGGAAGACTCTGCAGACTTAGATCTTCCACTTTCAGTGGAAGAGACTTTGGTGGGCCTAAAACAGATGAAACCTGGCAAAAGCCCTGGTCCTGATGGACTAACTGTTAGCTATTATAAATCCTTCCCTGATGCCGCGTACACACGATCATTTTTCCCGTCGGGAAAAATGAAATTTTTTCCTTTGGACGAGAAAAACGATCGTCTGTGGGCTTTTTGCCGTTTTTCCCGACGGGAAAAACGGCATTAATCACGATGAGAAAAATTAGAACATGTTCTAATTTCTCTCGTCGTTTTTCCTGACATTTCTTCCGCGGCAGTGTTTCCCATAGGGAAACACTGCCGCGGAGCCCATAGACGATCGTTTTTCTCGTCATTTTAAAAAATGACGAGAAAAATGACCGTGTGTGGGGAACAAGCTGTTCCCTCGTTTAAAATGTCATTATTCACGGCGGTTTTTAAACCGCCGTGAATAATGATCGTGTGTACACGGCATTACACCCTGATTCCCCACTTTGTTAAGGCCTTCAACCACATATCATCACACCCGGCCGTCAACGGAGAGATCTTTGAAGCCCACGTTACACTCATCCCTAAACCAGGCAAAGATCCTATGTTGGTTCCTAATTACCATCCGATTTCGCTCCTTAACGTGGACTTGAAACTCTATGTCATAGCTAACCGCATCCTCCCCCTGCTACATAGATTGATCTCCCTGGATCAACTGGGATTACATGGAAGCAACACTACGTGTTATGGGTTTCCCTCCCCGCCTACTTATGGCTTTATACTCCTCCCGACTGCTAAACTCAGAATGAAGGGCCGCCTGTCGAGCGCCTTCTCCATACCAAATGGCACCCGACAGGGCTGCCCCCTTTCCCCCTTTATTTTCATCCTAACCATGGAGCCTATGCTTTGTAAATTGAGGGACAACCCAAATATAAAAGGCATTGATATCAACAATAAGCAATACAAGATAGCCGCTTACGCGGATGATATTTTACTGTTCCTTAAGGATCCTATCACAACCATCCCCAACCTTCTCACAGATTTTGCATTATTCAAAACGTTATCCAACTTGAAAATCAACTTCACGAAATCAAAAGCACTGAACATCACCTTACCTACCACACTGGTCTCACAATGCAAAGCTAATATCCCTTTTGGATGGGAAACTCATGAAATCACATACCTAGGTACCAAAATCACTACAAAATTGTCCGACCTATACACAAGAAACTTCTTACCCGCCCTTCAAGCTATCCAGGGAGACTTGCATACATGGCACTTCGGCAATTTTTCTTGGTTGGGTAGAATAGCCGTGCTAAAAATGAATGTCCTACCTAGACTCCATTACCTTCTCCAAGCCATCCCCATAAAATTACCCCCCTCTTTTTTCACATCATACAAACGTATATGTAGGACCTTCATCTGGGCGTCAAAAACTCCCAGACTACGCTGGGATAGATTAGAACTGCCCAAAATGCTAGGGGGCCTAGGGCTCCCGGGTCTCCAGAAATACCATTGGGCATGTCACTTAACCAGGATAGTGGACTGGCACGTACATAGTCGCTTCAAAGATTGGATCACGCTCGTGGACGCCTTCCCAAAATGTCCGCTGTCACACCTACCTTAGATCACACATGAATCCATATCCCCAAAGATTGCACTACACACACCCTCATTGGAGCCACATTGACACACTTCAAACTTATTTGCAAAACTCTAGCAATCACTCCATCCCCTGGACCTATGACCCCCCTAGACCGTAACCCTGACTTCCCCCCAGGCCTAACCTTGCACAATGTGATTGCTGACCCCGATAGCTCACACTCCAGAGCACACAACTTCTTCAAAGATGATAACCTCCTGTCATACCAGGCTATGTCCACTAAACTCCCAGAATATCACATCCCATTCTACAACTACCTGCAAATCCGCCATTTTCTCAACGCAGTTGGCTCCCATTCTCTATGGCACCGGGACCTCTCTCCCTTTGAAACAATCTGTAACACAGGAGAACCCCAACGTCATATAATATCTACTATGTACACAATCCTATTTTCCACACATAAAATAAAAGATGACAAACTGGTCCAATGTTGGGAAACTGATCTATCCATACACCTCTCTACGGCTGACTGGGAACGCATTTACACACACATTCACAAGGGCTCCATTAATGTTTCTACCCAAGAAAACCGATACAAAATATTCTCCAAGTGGTATAGGACGCCTGACAAACTCCACAAATTCTATCCCAGTGTCCCACCGACTTGTTGGAGATGCAATGCGAACCCAGGCTCCCTACTCCACATCTGGTGGGAATGCCCTCTTATCCAACTATTTTGGACTGATATCCACCGTCTTATTTCACAGATCACTACATATACCTCTGATTTTACTCCCGCGCAATTCCTGTTACACCACACCTCCCTGCCCTTCTCATCGTACAAAACATTTCTCATCGTACATCTTATCAACGCGGCTAACCTATGTGTACCGGTACACTGGAGAAGTACCACCCCTCCTACAGTCGCAGAGTGGCTTAAACGGGTCGACAGAACAGCTGAAATGGAAAAACTCATACTTCAAGCTCACGACAACACAACGAAATTCAGTGATACCTGGGCCTGCTGGACACATTATAGAGATTCCACAAAACACATGTCTCCAACCCATAGCTCGTCTTCGCCCGCTTGAAATAAACTCGCAGACCGTTTACGACACCAATATCCCCGCCTACCCTCCTATCCGTCATACCCCTCTCCCCCACCAATTCACACAGAACCAGGTAATTTTTTGACCGCGCTGACTGAACCATAGACACTCCTGGTGATACACCTGATAGAGTAAGCCCACACTTCCGATAGGTCACTGGAGCGACTTTCCCACTTTGTGTGGGCAATCAATCTCCCTACAAGGGCTCCCCAATACACCCTACTATACCGTTTATGTTTAGAATACGTACGCAACCACTCTTGGCCCCCACCTATTCACAGATAGTTCCCTTTAGGGGTGAATAGGTCTGAGGCTGGCCTTTGTCGGTATAGACTAAACTACACCCGGGACCCCCGACCCACACGCACCCCCAAACCTCTCTCAGAGCTACATTATCTTCTCCACCCCTGGCTCTAAATACTCAAATTACATTCACCTATACCTGATTGACGCTAACCGAATACTTAGCTACTTGATTGTTTAAAAGTCAGGATACATCAGTAACTTACTTGTTTGTATCTGTTTTGTTCATATCATACATTGTATTCTTTGCCTCGAAAGTCTTTTTGCTGACATTCTGTACCACATGTTTCAATGTCTTTGATTTCCTGAACGTCTGAAAAAATGTAATAAAAAACTTTTATTGGAGAAAAAAATAAATTTGAATCATTGAAAGAAAACACAGATTTTATGAGACTATCTGGGGAATTGAAGACCAAGTTAGAAAAATGGGATACACAAGAAAAGAAAAGGAAAAAAATATGTTGGGGATGTAGGAGATTTTAAAAACAATGAGGTTTTTAAATGGCAAAGTAATATTAATGAGGGTACTCAGGGTCCCTCAAGGGAGAGCACCCTGCCAAGGTGGGAGGGTCAGGTACCCCAGAAAGATCCTGTACCTCTGTCACATACCTTGTGGCAGAACCTGACGTGCAACGATGCAGAGGAAGACCTCTTATACAGCTCTGGCTCAGGAACCACTGGAGTTGCAACAGTGGATGCAAGAGCACAGCAGGGTAAGAGTGCCTGCAAGGTCTTCTGTTTGCAGCAGAGATGTGTGGTCGATGAGTCTCCAGACTGGACTGGATCGTTGAGCAGCAGGAACAGCAGGTGCCGACACAGAGCGGATGCAGGACAGCGTCACCAGGCAATGGACAGAGCATGGTAGCCAGAAGACTGGACTAGGGTCAGACAAGCCGGATCGGTCACAGATAATCAGATATGGCATAGGCGGCAGACAGAGACTGGTCAGTAAGCAGGCAGATAAGCAGGTATAACAAAGTCTAGGCAAGCCGAGGTCAATACAGGAATCAATACAGGCACAGGAACAGAACACAGGGTAAAGCTGCAGATCAGACAGCACTGCACTAGTGCAGCTGCTGCCCTTATATAGGCCATTTTGAGATAGTGTATGAACGGCTAATGCGCGCATACTCATAGGCATTCGCATTTGACAAATATTCATGCGCATGCGTGCATTCATCCACCTGTTCCCAGCACACTGGAATGTCCCTGACATTGCCCCCTCCTGACAGGCAGCCTCCAGATGCCTAGCTGGTTCTCTTTTTCTGGATGGGCATGAAAAAAAGGCCAAACTAGCCCTCTGGCATGGACATTACATTCTGGTTCACAAGAAATCTCCCCTGGACCATAACCTCTCCACTGGATTAGATACTGCAATTGATCTCTCCTTCTCCTGCAGTCTAGAACTGCCTCCACCTCATATTCCTCATCTCCATCAACCAGCACTGGTTCAGGTGGGCCAGCCCCCCCCCCCCCCCCTATCAGGAAAGGGGTCTGGTACTACAGGTTTTAAAAGTGACACATGGAATATAAGTTGAATTTTAAACAAGTCTGGTAAAGATAGTTCATACGATACCTCATTTAATTTCTTTTTCACCAGGAACAGACCTATGAACTTGGGTTCAAGCTTCTTCAAAGGACATGCCAACCTGATAGCCATGCTTGATCGACCAACTGAAGACTCGATTCCCCTTTTCTTCTTTTGTCAAGGGCTTTCTTGTTGTCTGCTTGTGCTTTTGCCACTGCTTCTTGTAGTACCTTATGTAGCACTACCCCCCTCTCTGAGGTCGGGCTGCTGGTTTTGTTTTGGGTCTGTACCCTAGCTATCAACCCCAAGAACTTGGCTCAAACCCTCCCTTAGCACAACTGGTCTGCAATGTAATTGTGGAACCCACTGATTTTTGGGAACACAATAATACCACACAACAGTAAAATGGTATATAAAATTGTTACCTTGTATAGCCACTTGTCCACCAGGGTAACAGAGAACTCCACACAGTATTCTGCTTAATCAGGGATCAAGTTTACTTAATAGCAAAATGTAACATAGTTAAACAGAAAATGTAGTTGACTTATGCAGGGCCCTGCAGAGTCAATGAGATATATAAGACAACAATGCAACACAGTATAAATGGACACTGCTTGTATAAGTAGAAGACCTATGCTCACGAGCTCCCCCTATTGGGCAATATTGTGCCCGTGTCCCGTCACTAACAGTTCTAGTCAGGCCTGTCTACGTTCAGTGTACAATCCCTTTAGTAGTAGGAGTCTTCGCTAGCAAACGTTGGTGCACATAATATTTGTAATCCACAGGGTTATTATAAGAAAGCAACTAAACTTCCACAAGGTTCAGAAAGGTGAAACTCTCCAGCGGTGCAAGCGCCAACTTTTAACCCACGCGGCCACCGGCTCTATGTCCTGGCGTGTGGCGCACTACTATAATAATGATGAGCCGTCAATAGTCACAGGCCTACATAAGCAGTCAATGAATTCCGGGCAGGTGCCCTCTCACCAAAGTAGGCCTTGTCCCGATAACACGTCCCATTGTCAGTGCCTCGATCACCGGCCTCTCCGTAACTCGCAGTCTCCGGTTCCTCTCACAGCCACACTGGATGTCGGTGGGTGGATGACTCTGGTCTCTGGGAAGCGAGAGCTGGTCACACGAAGAAGGGATCCCTCTTTAAGCTGAGTGATCCTCCGCAAGAGCGGTAGGCCCAGGCTTCAGGCCTAGATGCTCCAGCAGCAGACCTCACACAGACTTCCTGCTTGATAGAAGGCGAAGTCCCGAGAGAGTGAGCGTAGCTCCTCCCTTGCTTTAAGTAACCTCCCCCAGAAAGCTGTGCAGGGATGCAATGCACTTTGGGAGTACAGCTGCACTGTGGGTACCATAGTCTATTTAATACCCATAGCAATGGAGTCTCTTTCTCCCTGTACCATAAGTTCCACAATGCATTGTTCCATATGGTTAAACAACGGTTGCTGCAATATCTTAAAGAGACTCCGGAGGGAGCTGGGATTATTCCTCAAAACAACAATAGTCTTTGACACTGCAAAGTGACACCCCGCTACACACTCCCCCCACTTAAAGTCTTTGGTCCCCAAAGATATCAACAGTTCTGTAAACTTAGTTAGCATATACAGATGAAATGCAGTTCACAGCCACAAAAGAACCAGGCAGAGGAACCTCCCACCAAGCTTTAGAAAGGAGGTTGTCCTGCCTACAGGCCACCTTAACTGGAATGGCCTGACCAGCTGTGCCAGGGGGTGAGCTAGGGTTGCCCTCCACCAAATTTACAGTGGAAGGACCAGGCATATCTACTGTCCTTCTGACAGTGAAAACAGCTTCTTCAGAGCATTCACCCATTTGATTGTAAGTCAGTCTCTTTGGAGGGTGAATGACTCTTCTCTCTCTCTCTCTGCTCCTGAGGTGTTGACATATCAAGGGCAATAGATTCTGCTGATTCTTCAGTTGCTCTCCCTTCTTCTTCAGGCATGCTGGGCTCCATTGCTGCGGAAGCGTCTAGTTAATTTTCAGGAAGCAATTAAGTCTCATCAGGGTCTTCTATTGGCAAAGAATCCGGATCATCTTCCAAGTCCTCAGTGAGCATGCTGTACGGTACAAACTCAGGAGCCTCTGGGCAAAGAACTTCACTGTCAGCTACTTCAGATGGTGACAGGGGAGTGGTCATGGGTTCTGGCACTTGAGATGACCACAACCAATCAAGTTCCATCTCTTCATTCTCAGAATCCCTCTCCCCCAAATCTTCATTTTCCACATCTGGATGTGTTGATTGAGACCTGGTAACTGGTCTGGACCCTTGAGAGGTTGAAGGAAGCTCTTGTGGATCTGAATTGGGGGGTAGGCGAACTGCTTCGGAAAGGGGCAACAGATGGTTCCTATGCCAAGTCTTTAATGGGCCTACACTCCCCTCTGGCCCGACTTGATATACTGGAAGGCCTGGCAACTGCTTGCAGATTATGGGATCTCCATCTGTCAGCTAACTTGTGTTTTCCAGGGATACCCAGATTCCTCAATAGTACCCCATCCCCTGGCTGCAAGTCCTGTATCCTGATTTGAGGTAGAAGTTCCTTTTGTTCCTCAATCCCCTTTGGTCAGATGTAGCTTGCGCCTTTTCATAGGCCATTTCCAAACTTTTCTGTAGCCGATCCACATACCTCTTGTGGGATGTTGCTGAAGTGTGATCCAGTGATGTGTCAAAGGCCAGGTCCACTGGTAGCTGAGCTGAGCGCCCAAACCTCAATCTATACGGGGAGTATCCAGTGACATCACTGTTGGTGCTGTTGTAGGCATGTACAATGGCAGCCACATGCTTGCTCCAGTGTTGTTTCTTTTCTGAGCTCAAAGTCCCCAGCATATCTAAGAGAGTCCGGTTAAACCGTTCAGGCTGAGCATCCCCTTGTGGATGGTATGAGGTTGTTCTAGTCTTTTTAATGCCTAACAGGTCTAATGCCCCGTACACACGATCGTTTTTAATGTCATTTTTTAAACCAACGTTTTTCTCCTCGTTTTTTTTCATGTTTCCTCTCAAGCCTGCCTTGCGTACACACCATCATTAAAAAAAACGATCAAGCAAAGCGCAGTGACGTTCAACACGTACGACGGCACTATAAAGGGGAAGTTCCGTTCAAATGGCGCCACCCTTCATGTTAGTAAAGTTTGTTGAGCGACGATTCACGCTTTTCAGTGGGGCTTCTTTAGTAGAGTCAGTTAAAAGCATTTCAGGGCACTGGTTCTCCAGGGCCTTCAATACCAGCTTTCCCAGGGGGTCCTCCAATTGATCCCTTCTTAAGTCTTTCTTGGACAGCTTAGGTAACCCCTCTTCTCCGACTTGAGTCACATTGCAATAGCACCCAGGTACTCCGACAGCCGAAACTCCAATCTCTTCGGCCCTTGATCCTCCTCTGGCCTGAAGTTCCGCTCCCTGGTATAGGGCTCTCACTCCTTCTGGGGTCAACTGAGTCCACTCTTCAGTAGGGTCAGTGGGGGCATGGGACCTTCTTGAGAGGGCATCTGCATCCCTATTTCCAACCCCAGGTCTGTACTTTAAGCTGAATGTGAAACTCGAAAGGGCAGCCAACCATCTGTGTCCTGTTGCATCCAGTTTGGCGGTGGTCAGAAGATAAGTGAGGGGATTATTATCTGTCTTGACCACAAACTCCGCCCCGTACAAATAGTCTTTCAGTTTGTCCACTACAGACCACTTTAAGGCCAGGAATTCCAGCTTGTGTGTGGGGTAGTTCTTCTCAGCAGGGGCCAGACTTCGGCTCACATATGCAACAGGCCGCAAGTGACCATCATGCTCTTGGTATAGCACCCCGCCTAGTCCATCTCTACTGGCATCAACATGCAACTCATAGGGTTTAGTGGTATCTGCGTAGGCTAAGACGGGGGCCGTGGTTAGGCTTTTCAACTGGATGAAGGCCTCTTCACACTAAGTGGTCCACTGGTCCTGTATAGACTCTTTGGGTTTTCTGGGCCCTATGTTTGGTTTCATTGAGTTGACCGGTTCTTG
The DNA here is from genome assembly GCA_029206835.1 of Rana muscosa. Lineage (NCBI taxonomy): Eukaryota > Metazoa > Chordata > Amphibia > Anura > Ranidae > Rana > Rana muscosa. The sequence continues at coordinate 172,639,650 of CM055128.1, read as the reverse complement.
GGCATCATCTTCCCCTTCACTCTTCAGTAATTTGTTGAGGGGCCGGGCAATCTTGGCAAACCCCTCCACAAATCTTCTATAATAGGAGCAGAATCCCAGAAACAATCTAAGCTCAGTCACGTTGGTGGGCCTTGGCCAAGAGGTGACAGCATCCAGCTTCTCAGGGTCTGTAGCTACCCCTTCAGCCGACACGATATGGCCCAGATAATGGACCGAAGACTGGTCGAATTGGCACTTCTCTAAAGAAAGCTTCAGGCCTTCTTGATGGAGCCTCTTCAAGACCTTCTCCAACCTCTCTTCGTGTTCTTCGAGGGTTTTACCGAACACAATAATGTTGTCTAGGTACACCAGCACTTCAAAGAGGTTCATGTCTCCCACTGTTTTCTCCATCAATCTTTGAAAAGTGGCTGGGGCCCTGGGGCATGCGGTTGAACTCAAAGAAACCCACTGGGGGTGATGAAAGCTGTTTTCTCTTGGTCTTGCGCGTGCATGGGAATTTGATAATGCCCACTCTTCAAGTCCATCACACTGAACCACTTGGCCCCCGTCAAACTCTGTAAAGCATCTTCGATTCGGGGGGTTGTGTACTGATCAAGTATAGTCCTTCTATTCAGTGTTCGGTAGTCGATACACAACCTCAAGGACCCATTCTTCTTCCGGACTACCACTATTGGGGTGGCATAGGGGCTTCGGGACTCTCGAATAATGCCCGTCCTTCTCAGTTCTGCTAGTTGCTCATGCAGATCTTCTAAGTCAGCCAGAGAAACCCGTCGGACTCTTTCCCTAAACGGCTTATCTTCCTGTAGGCGAATCTTGTGGGTGGCACCTTTCCCACATCCCACATCAAATTCATTCTTGGAAAAGATCTTCTGCCATCGAGCAAGCTGGGCCCTGGCCCTCTCTTTCCATACTGGTGGGAGGGTCGTGTCTTCGGAGCAGAGCTTCTCCATAGGGACTTCACCCATTTCCCCCTCCTCCAAGTCAGATGGGGTGGCTGGGTTTACTTGGCCCAATAGCATTCTGGCTGGTACCCTTACCGGTGTGGTAGTAGTATTCCTAATGCTCACCGAGATCTTCCCGTGGCTTTTCTTAAGGGCCTTCAATGGGACCACTTCGGGAATTACTTCTAGTCCCCTTTAATTTTCATGTGGATCTGGTTCAAGAATAACAAAGGGGCCGGGATGTTCCCAGGTAAGCTTTACAGCAGCTCTCAGACAAGTCACCTCTCCTGGTTGTAGAACTTTCTCCGTCCTATCCAGCTTCCAGATCTTCCCAACCCCCTCTGTTGGGGCGTTCTGCGCTCCAACACCAAGCGCTGGTAAGCCCGCTGTAGCATGGGGTGTACTCTTGGGGTGGGAGTATCCTGTGCTTGGGCCACCAGTGTCAACAGCCTCCTGACCAGGTCCGTGTTGGTTCCTATGATGAGGGAACTCTTGCTGGCTCCTGGCGGTCGGGGACAGACCACAGCCAGGGTTTCAAAGGTCTCGGCTTCTCCCGCCACTGAGGGGTCAAAGGTCAACTTGATTGGAAGGTATCCATCATAAGGGAAACTCTGCGTCCCAATGCCCCATATCTCCAGGTCTTCAAGCTTTTGTTCGGGTAGAGGTCTGAGGTGCTTGTTGTAGAAGTCTCTATATAGAAGCATCACTTAGGCTCCAGTATCAAGGAGGGCCTTTGTATAGATTCCTTCTACCTGGATAGAGACAACTGGGGAGGGCACCACTAGTTTGACAGGGAGTTTCCTTGGAGAAGCCTTCTTTCTCGACTCTGTAACCTGTACTTTTTTTCCTCTTTCTTTCCTCTTTAGCTTTTCCTTGATCTCAACCCTTGTTGGGCCTGGTATGCACTGATCTCCCGCCGTTGAGCATTTTTGGACATGAAGTGGGAGGTATTATGTCGCTCATAGGTGACAACAGGGTTGTTTGGTAAATAACTATTTTCCCTCTGTTGCCTTCCTGTGCTATTGATCTTTCTGGAATCGGCTGAAACTGATGGGCACCCGGTTGACTCCTTCACCGGGGCCCTCTGAAGTTTTCCGCCGGCTTGCGGTAGGTTGCTGCGGCTTTCTTCAGGCTGGGGCACACTCGACTATAGTGTCCAGTCCCTCCACAATTAAAGCAAACTTCCTCATCCTTTGGGCGTTAAGGAGGGGAGGTGGGTGCAGTCTGGATCACTTCTGCTGTGATTCCTCCTTCCTTACTTGCTCCTGAAGCTTTTGTCATCAATGAAGTCAGCATCCCCATCATCTGTGTCATCTGAGACTTTAGGATAGCCACTTCAGAGTCCCTTTCCATAGTCATTGCAGATCTGACCCTGGCTGAAGGGGAAGAGCTGGGTTGAATGGTTGCTTGTTGGTCGTTCAGCAGTGCCTCTTCATCTCTCACCACTCTGATGAGGTCAGGGTAACTTAATGACATGACACCCGCTGAAGTTTTCAGATGGAGCCAGACTGGATCAGAATGTAAGGCCCCTCTTAGGATTTGCTGCATCCTAACTTGGTCTATAGCAGATGGTGCCATTCCCTTCTTCAAGACTATTTGGCATAACATTTTGTTCAGTCTTCTGATATACTCAGAGAGGCGCTCTCTTGGTTGTTGGAGAGTGTGTTGACAAACTGATAGATGAGGTCAGCAGCTTTTTCCAACTGTCCAAACTCTTCCTGTAGCATGACCAAATAGTCATAGGCTGTGCAAGTGGCGTTACTAAACCTTAAGTTCCTGACAGCTTCTGCAGCGGCTCCTCTCAAGCTCTCATTTATGCGCTGCTTCTTTTGGGCCTCTGGCAGTTCCCATCCTTCTAAGGCTTGCATGGCTTGCTCTATCCAGGTGTCAAATTCTTCTTCCCCAGCCGGTGATCTGCCAAGCTGGTTCCGCCTATCTGTATGGTTCCAAGCTTGACTGCACAGGCGCAATCCGAGGCAACGGAAATCTCCGAGCTTAAACAGCTGTTCAGCAGCGCCTTCGCAGTCAAGGGGGGGAAGCATATCGATAGGACACGCTCGCTCCCGATGCTTCATTACACACGCCGCTTTCTTCTTCATACAGCAAGGGGCGGCTCAGATGTGATAATGAGCAGTGCGATTTGTTTGTTTATCCACGACGCTCTATACAGCAAGGGGCTGGATAGAGTGTTGTGTATAAACAAACAAATCGCACTGCACAATATGACATCTGAGCCGCCCCTTGCTGTATGAAGAAGAAAGTGGTGTGTGTAATGAAGCATCGGGAGCGAGCGCGTCCACAGCTGCCGAGACTATGGTTCCTCCTATCGCTCTGGTTCCCTCTTTACTGCGCAGGCGCAAGCCGAGCCGACGGAAATCTCCGAGCTTCAACAGCTGTTCGGCTGCGCCTACGCAGTTGAGCTTGGAACCATATAGATAGGGGAACCAGAACGACAAGTCACCAGCACAGGCTGTCTCCCTGAGAAAATTCTCAGTTTCCTGTATCCAGCTTCCACACATACTGTGTTGCTCTTCTGACACTTTGACACAAAGTCTCCCAAAGCGTTAAGGAGCTCTGGACCAATGGTGGTCAGGGGTGCAGAGGAGGTTGTAGTTACTCCTTCCTGTGGCTTTTCTTCATCTGCGGCTTCCTGACCAGTACCAGGAGACTCTTCACTTGGGGCTTTTGGGTGTACTATATAAAGCTTGGTCTTGCCCCCCACGTGCACACTCTTTCCTTTGAAGATCTCTGGTATTCCCTCTCTCCACTCCAACAGCGCAAGGGTGCTAGAAGTTCCCTGATCTGGCCTGAGAGCAAGTACCCATGCTTTCCTGTTTGGAGATAGTGTCTTTATAATCCCGACAACTTCTTCCCTGTCCCAGTTCTTACCAGGGAGTTCAACTGCCATGCTCACGTCCGAGCGGGCGCCTACCGATTCGCACCACTGGTCCACAATGAAAGGGTCCATGCTGGTACTAATGGGATGGGGCTTGATTGTAGAGTACAAGGATCCCAGACGAGCCCCCACGTGTAGCAATACCCCCCTCTGAGGTCGGGCTGCTGGTTTTGTTTTGGGTCTGTACCCTAGCTATCAACCCCAAGAACTTGGCCCAAACCCTCCCTTAGCACAACTGGTCTGCAATGTAATTGTGTAACCCCCTGATTTTTGGGAACACAATAATACCACACAACAGTAAAATAGTATATAAAATTGTTACCTTGTATAGCCACTTGTCCAGCAGGGTAACAGAGAACTTCACACAGTATTCTGCTTAATCAGGGATCAAGTTTACTTAATAGCAAAAGGTAACATAGTTAAACAGAAAATGCAGTTAACTTATGCAGGGCCCTGCAGAGTCAATGAGATATATAAGACAACAATGCAACACAGTTTAAATGCACACTGCTTGTATAAGTAGACGACCTATGCTCACAAGCTCCCCCTAATGGGCAATATTGTGCCCGTGTCCCGTCACTAACCGTTCTAGTCAGGCCTGTCTATGTTCAGTGTACAATCCCTTTAGTAGTAGGAGTCTTCGCTAGCAAACGTTGGTGCACATAATATTTGTAATCCACAGGGTTATTATAAGAAAGCAACTAAACTTCCACAAGGTTCAGGAAGGTGAAACTCTCCGGCGGTGCAAACGCCAACTTTTAAACCACGCGGCCACCGCGAGATGCTCTAATGTCCTGGCGTGTGGCGCACTACTATAATAATGATGAGCCGTCAATAGTCACAGGCCTACATAAGCAGTCAATGAATTCCGGGCAGGTGCCCTCTCACCAAAGTAGGCCTTGTCCCGATAACACGTCCCGTTGTCGGTGCCTCGATCACCAGCCTCTCCACAACTCGCAGTCTCCGGTTCCTCTCACAGCCGCACTGGATGTCGGTGGGTGGATGACTCTGGTCTCTGGGAAACGAGAGCTGGTCACACGAAGAAGGGATCCCTCTTTAAGCTGAATGATCCTCCGCAGGAGCGGTAGGCCCAGGCTTCAGGCCTAGATGCTCCAGCAGCAGGCCTCACACAGACTTCCTGCTTGATAGAAGGCAAAGTTCCGAGAGAGCGAGCGTAGCTCCTCCCTTGCTTTAAGTAGCCTACCCCAGAAAGCTGTGCGGGGATGCAATGCACTTTGGGAGTACAGCTGCACTGTGGGTACCATAGTCTATTTAATACCCATAGCAGTGGAATCTCTTTCTCCCTGTACCATAAGTTCCACAATGCATTGTTCCATATGGTTAAACAACGGTTGCTGCAATATCTTAAAGAGACTCCGGAGGGAGCTGGGATTATTCCTCAAAAAAACAATAGTCTTTAACACTGCAAAGTGACACCCCGCTACACTTATTATTGCGGTTGAGGAAATCCAACGTGCTCTGAACAGCTGGAACTGTAGATTCTGCAACAAAGTCAAGTAACAATGACAGGTGAAAACCATAATTGGCAAAGAATGGTGACTGTTCTGTAGCTGAATGACTGGCATTATTATAGACAAATTCTGCTAATGGCAATAATGACACCCAGTCGTCCTGAACAAAGGACGTGGAACATTAAATGTATTGTTCGAGTGTCTGGTTAGTTCTTTCCATTTGCCCATTAGTTTCAGGGTTATGAGCTGAGGATAGGAAAAATTCAATCTTCAGAACCCCACATAAGGCCCTCCAGAACCGTGATGTGCACTGCACACCTCGATCAGACATGATGTTTGCAGAGATTCTGTGCAATCTAATAATCTCTTTAATAAACACTCAGGCCATCTCCATACCTTCCAACTTTTTGAGATGGGAATGAGGGACACCTATCAGCAAAAGTATGCAGGCATAGGACACACCTCTTGCCACGCCCCCTTAAAGGAGAATTGCACAAAAAAAAACAAGATTGGTTAAACCCACAAGTGATTTTTTTTACCACTACTATTCCTTTATATTGGCTTTTGAAATTTACAAATGCAGCAATTTAGAAATCAGATGAAAGGTTTAGAGCTGGAAAACACTTTTTGATAGATAAAAAGTGCATTTTATATACAACTATATAGATCAGACCAAAATGAGGGACAAATGAGGAGGAAAGAGGGACAGATGGACATTGCTCGAAATCAGGGACAGTCCCTCGAAATCAGGGACAGTTGGGAGCTAAGCATCTCCATGAAAGATGGTGTATTCTTCAAAGGCAGAAAGTGGGCCATTTTGGATGATCGATCAACCACTACAAAGATTGCTGTGCAAGAAGGTGGGAGTTCCACTATGAAATCCATAGAGATCATGTTCCATGTCCTGTCAGGGACAGGCCAAGGTTTGAGTAAACCCCAAGCCCTGCTCCTTGCAGTCTTACTTTGGGTACAGACAGAACATGAATTCACATATCTTTTGCAGAACCCTTCCAGATCTGGCCACCAGAAGGTATGCTGTACCAAATCAAGAGTTTTATAGATACCGAAATGGCCTACCAACGAATGAACTTGATGGAGCCTCAAAACATTCAACCGTACATTTTCTGGCACAAAAATCTGGTCCCCCCACCATAGCAACCCTTCCTTAGGTATCAAAGTGACTCCAGCAGGGCCAGGGATGCCCACGGAAGATTGTTTGATCTGTGAGAGGAGGAATTACCTGTGGGCAAGATGGTATCCATTATCGCTGATTCCTTGGGGTCATCGTACATACGAGACAAAGCATCCGGCTTAACATGCTTTGATCCCGGTAGGTTATGTGGAATGAGAAGCTTGAAAAGAACAGTGCCCATCGAGCTTGACGTGGTTTCAGACGCTTGGCAGACCTCAAGTACTCCAGATTCTTATGATCAGTGTATATTAGTATGGGATGTGCTACGCCTTCTGTTCTTCCCACCGGGCCTTTATTCAGTTACTGTGTCTATGTGCTTAAAGGAGAAGTCCTTTTTTAGGCTGGTCTTCTCCTATGGGTCACAGGAGTGCAATTAGTTTTGCACTCCTGTGACCCGTTTCCAGCGGAGAGTGGTCTGAAGTCTGCTCTCCGCTGATGTCACTGCATTCAGTCGAGGCAGCACATCATCAAAACTACCGAAGTCTGGATCCACCAGCTACCTTGACTGATGGCAGTCTCAGCGGCTCAGCATTTCGCAAGGCATCATCTTCGTTTACCATTCGTACACCAGCTGATCTCCCGGGACTATTTACATTTTTAGATGTGGCTCCTATCCAGATCACCAACTGGCTCTCGACTATCCCATACACGGGGGGTCGTTTGGGCCCCTTGAATAGGCAAAGACATTGGAGCCATTCTCAAACACATCAGCAACAACCCCGAAGAGGATCCCAAGACCCCTCTGGAGACCAGAACCAGGTCTTATGATTAACTTGTCCCACATTCTAAACGAGTGGGGTAGGGGACAGAGGAGACATTGCTGGACGTTCATAGTAGTCCCTGCAACCCCAGGGTACCCCGGGGGGGGGGGATCTTGACAATGGTCCCTGCCCCATATACTAAGACACTTATTTTTTAGCCCCAGAAATGAAGCCATAGGTAGTTACTGAGGGGAATTAAGTGAACAGAATTATCTGAATGACAAAAATAAATAAAAAAGTCCCTATGTTTTTTTGTTTGTTTTTTTGAGGGGGGAGCTTTACTTATAATTTCTTTTTTTCTTTTTTTTCCTTTTAGTACTTATTTTTTTTTATATCTTTTTTCTTTTTTTTTTTTGTTGTTGCACAAGTTTTTATGGAATAAGAAGATATACAATTACTTGATATGGCTTTAATATTATAATATTTATTTTTATCTGTACTTGTTCCTATTATTATTTTATGGTAGTATCTCACTTGGTGATATCACTAAGGTAATTGCTTACTCTTATGTATTTTTTGAGCACTGGGTAATTATTTTATTTTGTAAAATGTTTTTTTTTGGGGGGTTTTTTGTGTGTTTTTCTTTATTTTTTTTCTCTTTTCTTTTGGTGCGTTTTTGGCAGTTCGCATAGGAAATAAGCACTTTTTTTCTTGCACAGAAATATTTACATTCTTTTTTTTTTTCTCTTCTTGCATATTCCTAATATAAAATAATAGACCCTTTTTGGGGGGCACTTTTATAACGCTTTTCTATTTTTTCACTTTTGTCACTAGCTTTCACTTTTTGACAAATAACATATATAACTTTTTTTTTTTTCCCTTCCTCTTTCATGTCTGCATTTCTAGACTTGCCCCTTCGGGTGGCAGATGGTAGCTTAGAGATAATTCTATTGAGATTTTGCCCCTGTCTTGCTTTCTGGGGATGGGAAAAGGTTACATGTTTGGGGGTTCTTATACCTTCTTATTATTTGTAGGTCTTTTGCAGGTTGGTAATAGAAGGTGGAGGACGGTTGTCTTGTGTTGTTTGTATTATGCCAATATGTTGGAGGACAGAATGCCTGACTGTGGACCACCTCATGGGCCCCTTTTCTTATTTGAAGTCCCCTATGGGACTTGGGAGGTGGGTGACTGGGAGGGGCTCCAGGGTGCGGGAGGATGTCCTCTAAAAGTTATATTTTCTGAACTGCTTCTATGTTGCCAAGCTATTATGTGGCAGTATTTTATGTTGATTTCCACAACGAAGAATGTTGCCTCTATTGTTAACATTATTTTTGAAGCTGCGGGGGGGGGGGGGATGCCTGGAGCTCTGCTTCCTGCCACTTCCATCCACACTCCCACATATGTTGTTGCTCGAATACCGGTTCATAACCGGTGAGCGTTCTAGCAATATTTGCTTTTTTCTTTGGGTAGACATTTTCTTCTGCCCTTCCCTTTTTTTTTTTTCCTTTTTTTTTTTTTTCCTTCTTCCTAACCCTTTCCTACCCTAGACCCTGGTATGGAGGTCCTCAATGTGACCTAGCTTAATGCTAAGGGGTTAAATATGCCGGAGAAGAGGCAGATGCTCCTACATGATTTGCAACGTCTTAAGCCCGATATTGCTTTCATACAAGAGACACATTTTAGGGATGATAAAGTACCCATCTTACGGAGCGGGTAATTTCCGACAGTATACCATTCCACCAGCAAAGTCAAGGGGGGTTTCTATTCTCATCTCGGGTAGGGTACCATGGTTCTATATAGATTCAATTAGGGACCCAGGAGCATGCGCGGTAGACATCAGTGCCGCTATTTTTGCAAATATCTCCTAAGCCTTTTAGGTTTGGGTGATATTTGTTTCACCTTCAGGTAAGCCTTAATCTAGGCTTACCTGTAGGTTAAAGTGGTCATAAACGGGTTCAGACCCTTTCCTTGGAGAGAGACCTTCTTGCCAAACGGACACAAATCGTAGATCTTCTTCAATATAAGGCCAAGGCGGCATTACAGATCTGTAGGAAGTTTTCCTATCAATCTGGGGATAAATGTGGAAAAGTATTTGCTAGAACCCTGCGAGAGCAGAAACTAAAGACCTGCATTCCACAGTTGGCCTCACCTAACAGGCCCAAGGTCACGAAACCACATGACATCGCGCAGGAATTCCAATAGTTTTATAAATCTTTGTATAACCTGCAGGTTAAGTCCCGTACCCAAACCCAGATAGACTTATATCTCTCCTCGTCATTAATGCCCCGATTATCGGATATAGATAGAGACAATCTTGAAGATTCCATAACAATAGAAGAACTCGAGGAAGCAGTAGGTGCCACTAAACTGAGTAAAGCACCCGGTCTGATGGGCTGACGGCCCAATACTATAAGATTCTGTTCCCCTCTCTCGCTCAATATATGCCTAAATTATTTAATGAGTTGGGCTCTTCCGCAACTTTTACAACTGATACTTTGCTAGCTCACATTTCGGTGATACCTAAAAGAGGGAAAAGATCTGACCTCCTGTGGAAATTATCGGCCGATTTCTTTGCTTAATCTTAATCTTAAAATTTTTACTAAAATATTGGCAAACAGGATTCAACATTTTATCTCGAATTTGATCCATCTAGATCAAGTGGGATTTGTCCCCATACGAGAAGCAAGAGATAACACTACGAAGGCTCTGAACTTATTACAGGCAGTTACCGTATCCCAGACGCAATGCGTGTTTTTAAACACAGATACAGAGAAGGCCTTTCACAGGGTGAATTTGAGTTTCATGTTAGCAGTCTTACGCTATGGAGTGTAGCGGGGTCTCCTTTAAGACTCTCAGGACTACCTTACCCAGAACCCCATTTGGCACCCAGGGTGCAATGTTGCCACCGCAGAGACTCATGGGTGGAGCTATATAAGGAAGGGGGAGGCGGAGTTCGCTCTCTTTGGGACACGAGACTTCGATGAACAAGTCCTCCTGTGCGGATCTGCTGGTGTGCAAGGCCTGAAGCCTGGGGCCTTGCACAGCTACCAAAGAGCCTTCCACCCTACTGTGAGCCTGGGTGGCATCTGACTTTGTTATCCTCAACCTTTGTTGGATCGGAGACCCGACCGCTGCAGACGCTGTGTGTGGAGACACAGCAGGTGGAAGTCCCGGACTGGGATCGCGTCTGGAGGGGTGAGCGAGCACATGCTCAGTCCATATACTTTATACTGTTGCTAGGCCTACAGACTGCCTTGGCCCACCAGCTTGTATTTGAGACCCCACTGGAGATCCATAGCAGAACTGAGTTAAAGGGTCTCCAGTGAAGTGTTCCGTGTTGTTACTTGACCTGTGGATTACAAATGTGTTCCTGAATGTGCACCACCATTAAAGACTTGCATGCAAAGAAATCATCTCCTAGAGACTGAGTTTTAGAGTCTGGGTCAGGCCTGACCAAGCGTAATGCCGCGTACACACGATCGATTTTCTTGCCATTTTTTTTCTTGCCGTTTTTCACGTCGTTTTTTTTCATGTTTCCTCTCAAGCCTGTCTTGCGTACACACGATCATTTTAAAAAACGATGAAGCAAAGCGCAGTGACGTACAACGGCACTATAAAGGGGAAGTTCCGCTCGAATGGCGCCACCCTTCATGTTAGTAAAGTTTGTTGAGCAACGATTCGCGCTTTTCAGCCTCGTGCTTTTCAGTCCGTTACTGCGTGACGAATGTGCTATCTCCATTACGAACGCTAGTTTTACCAGAACGAGCCCTCCCGTCTCATACTTGATTCTGAGCATGCGCGTTTTTTTTCACGTCGTTAAAGCATACACACTATCGTTTTTCACGTCGTTAAAAAAAACGACATGAAAAACGACATGAAAAAAGAGAGCATGTCCGAAATTTTTAATGGCCGTTTTTCACGTCGTTAAAAATGCTTTGGAGCATACACACGATCATTTTTCAGGGCCATTTTTAAAAATGGCAGTTTTAACGGCATGAAAAACGATCGTGTGTATGGGGCATTAGAGTTAAGTTGCTGCGTCACAGGGCGCTTAGTTAACGGCCGTTACATGTGGTATGCCATTACTGTATTTCACTAATGTGTAGTATGTTATTCGCTGCAGGGCTATGCAAGAAGCACGTGTGATTTGTTATAACTGTTGATCTATTATACCAAGAGAGAGTAAACTTGTTATTCTTTAATCACTTTGCATTGGTGTCTGAATTTTACCATAGAGTATAAGAGATATTACCCTAGACTAACTGTGCCAGAGTGGGTCGAGTGAATTGCCGGGGGTTGGCGGTGTTGTGTGCAGGGCCCGAGACCAAATTCAGCGGCTCTCTTAGTTGGGGGTGCGCTACAGGAGGTTTTGGCAATAAACTGTTACAGTGGAGGGGGCGTGGCTTGATGGTGGAGAGAGCGGTCGCATAGACTCACAGCTCCGGCTCTCAACTACCATCCTTACCTTATCCTGTGTCCTATCTCCTCACCGACGGTACCGGACTGCTCCCCACAGCTGTGGGCATCTATCAGGCTGGCTGAAATGGTGAAATACGGGCCACCTCGGCCCCCATCCACAGCGGAAGAACTGTCTTGGTTCCGGAGGCAAGATGGCGCCAAAACATGTGCTGAGCACACGGGCGCGCTGCAGGCATCATCCTCTGCTGACCAGAGCTCTGCTACAGGGGTGAGTGCCTCAATCCCAGCCATCTTCTGCACGCTAATAGACTCCCAACTGTCCCGGGACTCCCACCAGATGATGAGAATAGCCAGGATGCGGATTCACCCCTCACTGAGCCTAAACTGTCCACCATTATGCTGGCCATTCAGGACTGTTAGGCCTCTCTTTCTACCCAGATAGCCTCTATCCGCATGGACTTTCCACTACTGAAACAGGATGTTCAAAACCTCCCTGATAGAACTGGCGACGCGGAGGAACATATTAGCACCCTGGAGGACACTGTGAATCCCCTGTCAGTTACTATGCGAGATACCACTAGTGAAATGGCAGCACTCCGCGCCAAAATTGACGATTTGGAGAATCGTTCTCGCAGGAACAATCTCCGTGTCCTGGTTGCGGGACATCTTTGGCACTGATGCGCCCTCATTCTCCCATGTCATTGAACGTGTGCACCACACCACTCCTCCCCCTCCCCCGGAGGGTGCCCCCCCCCACGCTCCATTATGGCATGCATCCTCAACTTCCAGGATATAGTTGCCATTCTGCGCCTAGCAAGAGAAAAAGGTCAGTTTAAATTCAACGGTAACACTATCTCAGTCTATCCTGACTTTTCTGCTGAAGTTCAGCGCCAACGTATCTCCTTTTCAGCAGTGAAGATTTGCCTGCGCACGAAAGGCCTGTCCTATGCTATGCTCTTCCCTGCCAAACTGTGCATCATCCATGATGGTAAGGCCCATTTCTACACAGTCCAAAGTTTCTATACTCCTGGTTGCGGGACATCTTTGGCACTGATGCGCCCTCATTCTCCCATGTCATTGAACGTGCGCACCACACCACTCCTCCCCCTCCCCCGGAGGGTGCCCCCCCCCACGCTCCATTATGGCATGCATCCTCAACTTCCAGGATATAGTTGCCATTCTGCGCCTAGCAAGAGAAAAAGGTCCGTTTAAATTCAACGGTAACACTATCTCAGTCTATCCTGACTTTTCTGCTGAAGTTCAGCGCCAACGTATCTCCTTTTCAGCAGTGAAGATTTGCCTGTGCACGAAAGGCCTGTCCTATGCTATGCTCTTCCCTGCCAAACTGTGCATCATCCATGATGGTAAGGCCCATTTCTACACAGTCCCAAGGAGGCCATGGTGTGGCTGAATGACCGATATGATGTTGCTCAGAGACGCAGAGGTGACTGACGATACCACTGGCCCTAGGACATTACTTGCAAGCTGACCTACTATCAGGATCCTGTACATCCTTGTGTGTGTCCTGTGCCTTCACTATAGACCACAGTGCCTGCCATTTTCACCACCATGCCCCTTTTGCACGGTGATACTCCTACTCTCCCCTGCAAGTTGATGTGACTTACTTCACCATCCCTCCAGGCCTCCATCTCTATACTTTATCCTCCATCTATACTGATTGCTCTTCCATCTCGCTTTGAGTGGAGGCCAACGGATTCTGCACTTTCCCATGGCTGACAAGGCCATGCATTCTACACCAGGACATGTTTCTCCTTTTTTCACCACCGGTTGAGAGCCTGTCACGTACCTTTGGTGTGAGCCTGACGTGCAGAGGGAGACCTCCCGTACAACCCCGGCTCGGAGACCACTGGAGTGGGGACAGTGGTGGTAAGAGCGTGGTGAGGTAAGGGTGCCTGCTTGGTCCTCTTGGCTGGGTGTAGTAAAGCCAAGCGAAAGCTGTAACAGCTGGAACTGGGAGCAGCGGATGCAGGTCAGCAGGTGCAGGTATGCAGAGCAGCGGATGCAGGTCAGCAGGTGCAGGTATGCAGAGCAGCGGATGCAGGTCAGCAGGTGCAGGTATGCAGAGCAGCGGATGCAGGTCAGCAGGTGCAGGTGTGCAGGACCGCGGATGCAGGTCAGCAGGTGCAGGTGTGCAGGACCGCGGATGCAGGTCAGCAGGTGTAGGTATGCAGAGCAGCGCAGTCAGACAAGCCAGGTCTTTCACATCAGGGTAAACAGCATAAACGGCAGGCAGAGAGTAGTCAGAGTCCAGGCTGGGTCTTGGCAACAGATGATCAGACAGGTAACTTAGCAGGGTCAAACAAGCCAGAGTCAGGACTGGAGATAGGAGGGAGGTCAGGAAGCCGGGTCATACACAGGAACACGATACAGGCACAGAGTCAGGAACAGAAGCAGGTCAAACCGCAAGGGGCAACATCTCTGGAACGTCTTTTATAGGAAGTTCATGGGAGGAGCAAGGGGTTCAGGGTTCAACATCAATCAAGACACCAAGCAGAGTAGTCTAATCCATTAGATAGGTTATCCAGCAGATCAGGCAGGGAGCTGTCCAGCATCCCAGATAGCTCAGTGGGAAGAGTCAATGCCAGACACAGACGAGGTCCCAGGTTCAAGCCCAGTATGTCCCTGACAGAGCCCCACCGGACTTCACACTTCCCTCTCACCAGTTAGTGGCGTGGCCACGGAACAGTTTTGACCTCCACTGATTTCACTGTCAGGAGGGTCTTCTAATGCCTAGTACACACGATCGGAAAACCGAGAACCTGCTTGGTAGCCTTTTCCCCCTTCCACATGGCCAGGTTTCCCGGCAGGAAAACTGCCATGAGAGCTTGGGTCGGGAAACCCGGCTGTGTGTATGCTCCACCGCAGTGTTTCCCATAGGAAAACTGCTGGCTCAAAAACCGCCAGGAATCCCGGCGGGAAAAAAGAGAACATGTTCTCATTTTTCCCGCTGGGATTCCCGGCGGTTTTCCTGTCGGGAAAACTGCGATGGAGCATACACACGGCCGGGATTCCCGACCAAAAGCTCTCATGGTAGTTTTCCTGCCGGGAAAACCGGTTGTGTGTACGAGGCATAAGTTTGGGATCCAGGGCTCGCTATGTTTGGGATGGCCAAGCGGGGTGGGGGGCAAGGGGTTTCATGGGACTTTGTTTTATCTTTTTTTTTCTTTTTTTTTCCTTTTTTTCCATTTCCTTTTTCACATTTTTCACTTTTTACTTATATTTTTCTCTCAGGTTGCTGCCTATGGCAGACTATTGGTGTTTTTGTTTTATCCATTACTGGCTCATACCTTCCTACTGGCAGATCCACGCACTTTTTTATGAATGTGCTTCAGGTGGCGCGGCCTATCTGGTTATTTATGTACTTGTATTCATGTTATTCTGTGCTTATTTACTACTGTATGTTCTACAATGGTGAAGACCATAAGGATAGTCTCATGAAATACTAGAGGTCTGAATGCACCCCAGAAAAGATCTCTGGTCTTTTCAGTATTAAAAAAATGTCGCCCTCATATCATCTGCCTTCAAGAGACTCAGCTTACAGGCACCAAAATGAGGGCCCTAAAACGCCCGTGGTTGTCTAACTTCTACCATGCCACTCATACAAACTATTTCAGGGGGGTCTCTATCCTACTGGCCAAATCTCGCCCAGCAAAGATGCTACAAGTTAAAACTGACCCTGAAGGGAGGTTTATTATTCCTAAGCCTCGTACACACGACCGGTTTTCCCGGCAGGAAAACTTCCAGGAGAGCTTTTGGCCGGGAATCCCGGCCGTGTGTATGCTCCATAGCAGTTTTCCCGACAGAAAAACTGCCCGGAAAAAATAGAGAAGCTGCTCTCTATTTTCCTGTCGGGATTCCCGGCAGAGTTTCCCTTTCGAGAAAACCAGTCGTCTGTATGCTTACCTGTAGGAGAGAAAAAAAGCGCATGTTCGATAACACTTCGACACATGCGCGGTAGCATACAATGTTAGTGTGGGGTGTAGCAAGATGGCGGCGACGGAACGTCACTTCCGGAAAAATGTGTGATGGGGAGCCGAATGTGACGAGACGCCGGCTCATCGTAGTCATTGACGTCACCGCGTTCTTGCCATTCAAATGAACGGCGTGTCTTTTGAATGGTTTTCACATAGACGTACTCTCCAAATTGTCACTTCAGCTGCTGACCAGACCCCCTTGCCCCCTACTTTAAGTGAGGGACTTTAATGCTATTTTAGAGCCAACGGTGGACCGATTGGGAGGTGGGGGCAGGCCCTTTCCCTCCTTCCTAGACTGGGTACAGGTTTATGGCCTTACAGAAGTGTGGCGTTGGAAACATCCAGACGTGCGCAAATTTTTCACACCATGTCTAGAATAGATATCGTGTTTGCGCCGGCAGATACCCTTCCTGTTGTCTCTGCTGTTTCATATCTGCCCAGGGGGGTTTCTGATCATATTCCTTTCTCTGTGGACATGGAATTCTTACTGGCTGGAGGACGAGATGGTGCAGGGAGAATGCAGAATGGGCATTGCTGGCTATTGGAGGGACAACCTGGGAACGGTAGATCCCTCCACGGAATGAGACACATTTAAGACAACTCTGAGGGGCACCTTCATTCCGGGGAATGATGGGACTGTGACGTCATATGGGGCGGGGTCACCAATGCCAATATAAGTCTTTGCGCTCCACGCACACTGCATTGTAGCGGCAGACAGCGACGAGGCAACATCGGGCGGAGAGAAGAGGGAAGAAGATGACGATGAAGACCGGGCCCCCGCTAGCAAAAGAGCTGGAAGAAGATAGCGGGGTGCCTGGTAGAAGGCAGAAAGAACCGGAGATCGTGGAGAAGGCACCGGAGAGCGGGAGAAGAACCAGAGAGCGCGGAGATGACACCGGAGAGCAGAAGAAGAGACCCCCGAAGTCGGAAGAAGACCCCCGAAATCGGAAGAAGACCCCTGGAGCTGCCTAATAAATTACTTTAAAAACCTGTGTTGTGTTTTTTTATTGACATTTTTTTTCCACCAGGTGAATGGGTAGGGGTACGATGTACCCCATATTCATTCACATAGGGTGGGGGCCGGGATTTGGGGGCCTCCTTATTAAAGGGGGCTCCCGGATTCCGATAAGCCCCCCGCCCGCAGACCCCGACAACCAACGGCCAGGGTTGTCGGGAAGAGGCCCTTGTCCCCATCAACATGGGGGCAGGGTGCTTTGGGGTGGTGGGGCGCATGGTGCCCCCCTGCCCCAAAGCACCCACCCCCCCATGTTGAGGGCATGTGGCTTGGTATGGTCTAGGAGGGGGGGGGCGCTCGCTCTCCCCCATTTCCTGACCTGCTGGGCTGCGTGCTCAGATAAGGGTCTGGTATGGATCCTGTGGGAACCCCCACACTATTTTTTTTTTGGTGTTCGGGGCTTCCCCTCAAGATCCAGACCGAAGGGTCTGGTATCGTCCTGGGGGGAACCTCAGGCAAAATTTTGTTAAAATTTTTTGCAGGGTTCCCCTTAAAGGTTCTCCGCACACGAGTCGCCCCGCAACTCGGATCATCTCGATCCGACTTCTGGTGCGACCTCTATTCAAAATAATGGGCTCCCCATAGGGAACCATTCATTTTGAATAGAGAAACAAAAAACGCGGCTGAAAGCTAGCACGGGGAAACGTGCATTGAATTCAATGCAAAACAAGGAAAAAATTGCGTTAAAAACGCCGCTTTTTTCCTGGCGTCTGTACCAGCTTGAGGCTTGATTCACGCTAATGCGTTTTTTGGTGCATTTTAGAGAAATGCAGGGAAATTTTTTAACATGGGTTCCTATGGAACATAGTTACATAGTTAGTTACATAGTTAGTCAGGTTGAAAAAAGTCCATCCAGTTCAACCATTAAAAAAAAAAAAATATCGTACAATCCCATATACCCAATTCTATACCCACAGTTGATCCAGAGGAAGGCAAAAAACCACAGAAGAGCATGATCCAATTTGCTACAGCAGGGGAAAAAATTCCTTCCTGATCCCCCGATAGGCAGTCGGATATTCCCCGGATCAACTTTACCTATAAATGTCAGTACCCAATTATATTATGTACATTTAAGAAAGAATCCAGGCCCTTCTTAAAGCAATCTACTGAGCTGGCCAGAACCACCTCTGCAGGGAGTCTATTCCACATTTTCACAGCTCTTACTGTGAAAAAACCTTTCCGTATTTGGAGGTGAAATCTCTTTTCCTCTAGACGCAAAGAGTGCCCCCTTGTCCTTTGTGTTGACCGTAAAGTGAATAACTGAACACCAAGTTCACTATATGGACCCCTTATATATTTGTACATGTTGATCATATCCCCCCTTAATCTCCTCTTCTCAAGAGAGAATAAATTCAGTTCCTCTAATCTCTCCTCATAGCTGAGCTCCTCCATGCCTCTTATGAGTTTGGTTGCCCTTCTCTGCACTTTCTCCAGTTCTCCAATATCCTTTTTGAGAACTGGGGCCCAAAACTGAACTGCATATTCCAGATGAGGTCTTACTAATGATTTGAACAGGGGCAAAATGATATCTCTCTCTCTGGAGACCATACCTCTCTTAATACAAGAAAGGACTTTGCTCGCTTTGGAAACCGCAGCTTGGCATTGCATGCCATTATTGAGCTTATGATCTACCAAAACCCCCAGATCCTTCTCCACTATGGATCCCCCCAGTTGTACTCCCCCTAGTATGTATGATGCATTCATATTCTTAGCCCCCAAGTGCATAACTTTACATTTATCAACATTAAACCTCATCTGCCACATAGTCGCCCAATTAGACAGAGCATTGAGGTCGGCTTGTAAATTGGCGTCATCCTGTAAGGACGTTATTCCACTGCATAGCTTGGTGTCATCTGCAAAGACAGAAATGTTACTTTTGATCTCAGACCCAATATCATTTATAAAGATATTAAAAAGTAAGGGTCCCAGCACTGAACCTTGGGGTACACCACTGATAACCTTGGACCATTCAGAGTAAGAATCATTAACCACTACTCTCTGAATTCTGTCTTTTAGCCAGTTTTCTATCCATTTACAAACTGATATTTCCAATCCTGTAGACTTTACCTTACACATGAGCCGTGTGTGGGGAATTGTATCGAACGCTTTTGCAAAATCCAAGTATACCACGTCCACAGCCACCCCTTTGTCCAAGGTCTTACTTACCTCTTCATAAAAAGAAATCAGGTTTGTTTGACAACTTCTGTCTTTCATGAATCCATGCTGTCTGTTGCTTAACCACTTCCCGCCCAGTCAATAGTGAATTGACGTCCGGGAAGTGCTTGCAATATCGATACTGGACGTCATATGACGTCCTGCAGGATAATGCCTTGCGCGCGCCCGCAGGGGCGCGCAGCGCGGTGATCGGGGACAGCATGTGTCCCTCGGACACAGCGCTTCCCCGATCACGGTAAACAGCCAATTTCATTGGCTGTTTACCATGTGAGCGGCTGTGTCAAAGTCACAGCCGATCACCTGTCAAAACAAGCTCCGTGCGTGCCGCCACAGGCTTGCAGAGCGGGGATCGGGGAAGGCGAGTGTCCCTTGGACACAGCGCGTCCCCGATCAGAGTAAACAGCCAATGAATTGGCTGTTTACCACGTGACCGGCTGTGTCCAATCACAGCCGGTCACAAATGTAAACAAACTCCACAGGAGTTACTACCTGATCCCTGCTCTCTCCTCACACACCGATCTGTGAGGAGAGAGAAGAGATCAGTAAGTTAGCTCAGTGTAGTTTGTCTACATAAGTTTACAGTGCACAACACGCCCCCCCCCCATAAAGAGGACCTGTCACACAGCCCAGCACATCAATCAGCCCATCTGTCAATCAGCCCATCTGTCAATCAGCCCATCTGTCAATCAATCAGCCGATCTGTCAATCAATCAGCCGATCTGTCAATCAATCAGCCGATCTGTCAATCAATCACCCCACCTGTCAATCAATCACCCCATCTGTCAATCAATCAACCCATCTGTCAATCAATCAATCAGCCCATCTGTCAATCAATCAGCCCATCTGTCAATCATCTGTCACAGGCCCACCTCCATCGGTACCGCCATTGGCACCGCCACACAGGCTACCAGTACCGCCATCGGTACCAGTACCGCCACCAGGCCCAGCATCTATACTGCCACACAGGCCCGCTACCAGTATCACCACTAGTGCTGCCATCGGTACCACCACCAGTACCACCACCCGTACCACCGTCGGTAGTGCCACCACCACCTGTACCACCACCTGTACCGCCATCGGTACCATCACCACCCATACCGCCATTGGTACCACCACCACCTGTACCGCCATCGGTACCACCACCACCTGTACCGCCATCGGTACCACCACCACCCATACCGCCATCGCTACCACCACCACCCGTACCGCCACCTGTACCGCCATCGGTACCGCCGCCACCACCACCACCCCTACCGCCATCGGTACCACCACCACCTGTACCGCCATTGGTACCACCACCACCCATACTGCCATCGGTACCACCACTCCAGGCCCACCACTAATACCTCCATCGGTACTACCACACAGACCGCCACCACTACCACCAGCAGTACCATTACACAGGCCCACCAATAAGCACTGCCATAATGTCCCAAAGGGTTTACACACCTGAGGAGGCATATGCCATTCTTGCCATGTCGGATGATGAGAGCAGCGGGGAGCTCCCATTATCCGATTCTGGTTCGGAATACGAGCCAGTGGAGGATAGTGGCTCAGAGTCCGAGTCCCCGGAGGAAACCGTCCCTCCCAAAAGAATGCGATCGGCACCAAGATCAGCACCAAGATCAGGAGAACTGCCCACCACCAGCAGCGCCCTACCCCAGGAAGAGGAGCCCAGTACAAGCAATGGAAATGCACGCCCAACCCGAAGAATCCAGCCCCAATCCTACCTTCCCGATGCCCTGGCAAACCCCTTATGGTTGCCTGCCAACTCAGGATCCGCTATCATCCCCCCTTTCACCGCACAGCCAGGTGTGCAGCCCGACACTACAAATTTTTCTAAATTTGATTATTTTTGTTTATTTTTCCCACAAGATTTGCTGCAGAATATAGTGGATCAAACGAATCTGTATGCATCCCAATTTATTGCTGCCAACCCCGATTCTTCCTACGCCCGCATGTTCCAGTGGCGGCGTCTAACATTGGAGGAATTTAAATTATTTTTGGGCCTTATGTTCAATATGGGGCTTACAAAAAAGAACGAAGTCCATTCATATTGGTCCAAACGCCCCATCCAACACATGCCCATATATTCCGCTGTCATGTCCAGGAAAAGATACGACATGATTATGCGCTTTCTCCACTTCAATGACAATTCACAGTGCCCTCCCCGAGATCATCCCAACTACGACAAATTGTACAAGATACGACCCCTAATCAATACCTTTTCCCAGCGATTTGAAGAAGTTTTCATCCCAGACCAAAAAATTTGTGTGGACGAGTCCCTCGTACATTTCACCGGCCGACTGCAGTTCAAGCAGTACATACCAAGCAAGAGAGCCAGGTATGGGTTAAAATTAAATAAATTATGTGATCGAGCCACTGGATACGTCTGCAAATTCAGGATCTACGAAGGCAAAGACTCCCAGCTCCAGCCCGGTGATTGCCCCACATATATTGGAACCAGTGGGAAAATTGTCTGGGAGTTGGCATACCCCCTGTTCGGAAAAGGTTACCATTTATATGTTGATAATTATTATACCAGCCTGCCCCTTTTTCGCCACCTTTACAGTAAACAAACCCCGGCCTGCGGTACCTTCAAAAAAAAACGGAAGGGATTCCCACAAAATTTATTGACAAAAAAATTGCGACCTGGAGAATCGGCATCCATGAGGAACGAGGAGGTGTTGGCCATGAAGTGGAGGGACAAGAAAGATGTCCACATCCTCTCTACGATCCACAATGACACCATGGTGGAGATCCCAAGAAGACGCGGCTCCATTGTAAAGCCTGAATGTGTCCACGACTACAATTTGTACATGGGGGGGTGGATTTAAACGACCAGATGCTACAGCCCTACTTATCAACCAGAAAGTCCCATTATTGGCACAAAAAAGTTGCGTTTCACCTGTTTCACATGGCCCTTTTTAATTCGTTTGTCTGCTACCAAAAAGCAACTCAAAATCACCGACTCCACTACCTCCAATATATCGAAGATATCATCGATGCCCTCATTTACCAACAAGATCTCGCCCCAGGAAGCATTCGCTCTGATAGTGTGAGTCGGCTTCACGAGCGACACTATCCCTTTAGCATCCCCCCCACAGAATCTGGAAGAAGACGCCAAAAGAAATGCCGTGTATGCAGCAGAGGAGGAGTAAGAAGAGACACCAGCTATTATTGTCCTGATTGTCCCTCCCAACCTGGCCTGTGCATCGGAAATTGCTTCAAAAATTATCATACATCCATTAGTTCCCCTTATTATTAACAGACTGCCATTTCCCTATTTGCCTGCTACCATGTTAATAACTACCTTCCATGTTAATTAACTGACCCTGGCCTGTTTACCGACGATGCCTCTGCCTGCCGATTTAAACCACGTTTCTGACTTCCACGTGTACCGACCTTGGCCTGTTAATCGACCATGTTTTTGCCTGCCACTTGGACTGATCTTTTGGCCATCTACTTTTAGTACACAGGGGTCTCACATATGTGAGGGGCTTCAGAATAGCATTCTGAGTAGAGAAAACCAGTTTTTCGTTTTCTGTGCTCCAAGAACAGGGTCTGGTTGCCCGGAGGCTTCAAAGCGATTTGGGTGGGAGAAGCCTCTACCCCTGTCCCCCTGGCCCTAAGCTTGATGGTCCTTCCTGCTGCCTGGACCAATAATTTGGCTGTGCTGACCATATTACTGCCTGTAATGACCCATGACATTATGGACCATGTTTCTTCCTGCTGCTTGGACCAATACTTTGGCTATGTTGACCATATATCTGCCTGCTGCCTCTACTGACTTTGGACAGCATTTCTGCCGGGACACCTCTGCCTGCTACCTGGACCTGTGCTTTGGCTGTGCTCTGGCTGTGCTGACAGTATCTCTGCCTGTGCGAACTATGGACAGTATTCCTGCCTGCTGCCTGGATGATTGCTTTTGCTGTCGCTGACCTCATCCCTGCCTGCTGCCTGGACCGATGCTCTCCTCTGTGGACCACTGCACTTCTAAAACCACAGGTAATCTTTTGTTATTTGGTATGTACCTGCTATGTGTTAGATATATGAAGGGCCTTCAAAAATGTGATCGGTAGTCAGAAAATGATATGTGCAATTAATGCTGCTAGAATGCCTGGAGGTGCTACTTGGATGTTGGGCCTCTGTATGTGGCCAGGCTGTGTAAAAGTCTCAAACATGTGGTATCGCCATACTCAGGAGGAGTAGCAGAATGCATTTTGGGGTGTAATTTTTGCTATGTACATATTATGTGTTAGAAATATCTTATAAATTGACAACTTAGTGTAAAAAAAGTGCATTTTAATTTTTTCTCCACATTTTCCAAAACCTTCTGGAAAAAAATGAACCGTTCAAAAGACTCATAATGCCTCATAGATTATACGTTGGGGTGTGTGCTTTCAAAAATGGGGTCATTTTGTGGAAAATTCTATTGTCCTGGTGCTCCAGGGCCTTCAAAATTGTAATAGGTGGTTGAGAAAGGATATGTGCGATTTATGCTTGTAGAACGCCTGAAAGTGCTACTTCAATGTTGGGCCTCTGTATATGGCCAGGCTGTGTAAAAGTCTCACACATGTGGTATCGCTATACTCAGGAGGAGTAGCAAAATGCATTTTGGGGTGTTATTTTTGCTATGTATATGCTATGCGTTAGAAATATCTTATAAATGGACAACTTTGTGTAAAAAAAATGCATTTTCATTTTTTCTCCACATTTTCCAAAACCTTCTGGAAAAAAATGAACCGTTCAAAAGACTCATAATGCTTCATAGATTATACGTTGGGGTGTGTGCTTTCCAAAATGGGGTCATTTTGTGGAAAATTCTATTGTCCTGGTGCTCCAGGGCCTTCAAAATTGTAATAGGTGGTTGAGAAAGGATATGTGCGATTTATGCTTGTAGAACGCCTGAAAGTGCTACTTCAATGTTGGGCCTCTGTATATGGCCAGGCTGTGTAAAAGTCTCACACATGTGGTATCGCTATACTCAGGAGGAGTAGCAGAATGCATTTTGGGGTGTTATTTTTGCTATGTATATGCTATGCGTTAGAAATATCTTATAAATGGACAACTTTGTGTAAAAAAAATGCATTTTCATTTTTTCTCCACATTTTCCAAAACCTTCTGGAAAAAAATGAACCGTTCAAAAGACTCATAATGCTTCATAGATTATACGTTGGGGTGTGTGCTTTCCAAAATGGGGTCATTTTGTGGAAAATTCTATTGTCCTGGTGCTCCAGGGCCTTCAAAATTGTAATAGGTGGTTGAGAAAGGATATGTGCGATTTATGCTTGTAGAACGCCTGAAAGTGCTACTTCAATGTTGGGCCTCTGTATATGGCCAGGCTGTGTAAAAGTCTCACACATGTGGTATCGCTATACTCAGGAGGAGTAGCAGAATGCATTTTGGGGTGTTATTTTTGCTATGTATATGCTATGCGTTAGAAATATCTTATAAATGGACAACTTTGTGTAAAAAAAATGCATTTTCATTTTTTCTCCACATTTTCCAAAACCTTCTGGAAAAAAATGAACCGTTCAAAAGACTCATAATGCTTCATAGATTATACGTTGGGGTGTGTGCTTTCCAAAATGGGGTCATTTTGTGGAAAATTCTATTGTCCTGGTGCTCCAGGGCCTTCAAAATTGTAATAGGTGGTTGAGAAAGGATATGTGCGATTTATGCTTGTAGAACGCCTGAAAGTGCTACTTCAATGTTGGGCCTCTGTATATGGCCAGGCTGTGTAAAAGTCTCACACATGTGGTATCGCTATACTCAGGAGGAGTAGCAGAATGCATTTTGGGGTGTTATTTTTGCTATGTATATGCTATGCGTTAGAAATATCTTATAAATGGACAACTTTGTGTAAAAAAAATGCATTTTCATTTTTTCTCCACATTTTCCAAAACCTTCTGGAAAAAAATGAACCGTTCAAAAGACTCATAATGCTTCATAGATTATACGTTGGGGTGTGTGCTTTCCAAAATGGGGTCATTTTGTGGAAAATTCTATTGTCCTGGTGCTCCAGGGCCTTCAAAATTGTAATAGGTGGTTGAGAAAGGATATGTGCGATTTATGCTTGTAGAACGCCTGAAAGTGCTACTTCAATGTTGGGCCTCTGTATATGGCCAGGCTGTGTAAAAGTCTCACACATGTGGTATCGCTATACTCAGGAGGAGTAGAAGAATGCATTTTGGGGTGTTATTTTTGCTATGTATATGCTATGCGTTAGAAATATCTTATAAATGGACAACTTTGTGTAAAAAAAATGCATTTTCATTTTTTCTCCACATTTTCCAAAACCTTCTGGAAAAAAATGAACCGTTCAAAAGACTCATAATGCTTCATAGATTATACGTTGGGGTGTGTGCTTTCCAAAATGGGGTAATTTTGTGGAAAATTCTATTGTCCTGGTGCTCCAGGGCCTTCAAAATTGTAATAGGTGGTTGAGAAAGGATATGTGCGATTTATGCTTGTAGAACGCCTGAAAGTGCTACTTCAATGTTGGGCCTCTGTATATGGCCAGGCTGTGTAAAAGTCTCACACATGTGGTATCGCTATACTCAGGAGGAGTAGCAGAATGCATTTTGGGGTGTCATTTTTGCTATGTATATGCTATGCGTTAGAAATATCTTATAAATGGACAACTTTGTGTATAAAAAAATGCATTTTCATTTTTTCTCCACATTTTCCAAAACCTTCTGGAAAAAAATGAACCGTTCAAAAGACTCATAATGCTTCATAGATTATACGTTAGGGTGTGTGCTTTCCAAAATGGGGTCATTTTGTGGAAAATTCCATTGTCCTGGTGCTCCAGGGTGTCATGGATATGCAGTAGTGTTTGTCTGTCAGCTTACCTTCCTTCCCATGTGTTCATCTTAGAGGCCTGAGCCCTTTCACCTGGCTTCCTTTATAATCTCCTCCCAGCCTGACTCCACCCCAGGCCCTATCACAGAACACTATATTAACCTGTGCACTGCAAGCCTGCTTTGCTGATCAACGTGTTTGTTAGGCATTGTGTGTTTGGGTTCCTGCCTGCCGTGTGCTACGTCTGTCTCTCTGTTACGTTATTGGCTTGTCCCCGACTATCCCTGTCTGCTCGTGACCCTTGACCTTCGGCTCATTCTTCGTTATCCTTGTCTGCTTGTGGCCCCTGACCTTCAGCTTGTTATTCGGTTCTCTCTTATCGTGTGCTGCTGCTTCCCCTCTTTTCCCCTTATCCTACGGGGCGTGAGCTAGGAAACTCCAGGGGCCGCGACCTGGTCCCAGCCTGCAGCTAACATCCTCACCACTAGAGGCCCTGGAGAAGACCAGCTGGGTCTTAGACTCCGCGCCCTGGGGAATCTTGGCTCTAGCTTCCGTTTGGATCCCGGTTGTGCTCCTCTGGTCCCGCTTTCCACAACCACCCAGTTTCCTATCCGCAGAAGCCAGCCATAGGGTTCACTACCTCGCGGTGCACTCCTGTCCCCCTACGGTGTGCATCTGTCACCTGGCCACAGGTGACCCTGACAGTTTGATCAGCCATGAACCCGGCTGACATCCCGTTACCCGTGGATGATCCGTTGCAGGGCATAGTTTGCAGACTTGAAACCCAGGAATCGAATCAGACTCAGGTGATGCGATTCCTCCAGGATCTGGCTTCTCGCTTTGAGCAGCTTCAGGCCTCCTTGGGAACCCTGAATTCGCAACCTCAAATACAACCAGCGGCTGCACCTATTGCACCAGTCGCAGCCACACACTCACTACAACTGCCAGCTCCGTCCCGTTTCTCTGGGGACTCCAAGGCTTGCAGGGGGTTCCTTAGCCAATGCACAATTCATTTTGAGCTCCAGCCCCAAAACTTCCTGTCTGATCGGGATAAGGTAGCCTATATCATTTCCCTCCTCTCTGGTGAAGCTTTAGCCTGGGCAGCCCCTCTGTGGGAACTGAATGATCCAGTGGTTTCTAGCCTGTCTGGCTTCTTGAAACTTTTTCGGAATATCTTCGAAGAACCGGCTCGTGTCTCTTCAGCGGCCAGCGCCCTTTTACGTCTCCGCCAAGAGTCTGCTTCTGTGGGACAGTATGCCCTTCATTTCCGCATACTGTCGGCTGAGTTGAGCTGGAACAATGAGGCCTTAGTCGCAACCTTTTTGCATGGCCTGTCTGATAGAGTGAAGGATGAATTAGCAGGAAGAACCATCCCCACTGATCTGGCCGGCGTTATCTCCTTGTGTAACCAGATCGATATTCGCTTTCAGGAGAGGACCTTAGAAAAGCAACGCCAACACTCCTTGGTCCTTAGTCAGCCTGAGCTCCCCTCTCCTCGACCCGTGGAGCATCTCCTGCCAGCTGAGGAACCCATGCAGCTGGGCAGGACCAGGCTATCCCCAGAGGAACGTGCTAGGCGCAGAACTCTAGGCCTGTGTCTCTACTGTGGGGGCAAAGGTCCATTTCGTGACACTTGCTCTCTTTGTCCAGAAAAACGTTTGGGTCCACTTCATCTGGAAAGTGGAGTATTGGACCCAGAAATATCACCTTCCCCTTCTCGTCTTCTGCTTTCTGTGTTCCTTCATGTTGGTGCTTCTTCTCATTCGGTCTCAGCATATCTGGATTCCGGAGCCGCTGGTAATTTCATGGACTGGGAAATCGCGTCGTCCATGAGACTTACTCTTTTGCCCCTCACCACGCCATTGGTGGTCTTGGCGATTGATGGTACTGTTCTCCCAGGGGGACCTATCCGCTTCCAGACCCTCCCTGTTAAAATGTCGGTAGGGACACTCCACCAGGAGTGGATGTCCTTCCTTATCTTACCCAAGGCCTCAACGCCTATAATTTTGGGTCGCCCATGGTTACAGCTCCATTCTCCTCATGTGGACTGGACTACTGGACAGATCCTGGCTTGGGGTTCCTCCTGTTCCTCGTCCTGCCTACCCAAGGTTGCCCCCTGTGAATCTGAGCCGGTCATTCATTCCAGGTCGCATAACGATTTACATTTCTCTGTCCCTAATCGCCCTTGGACGCACAGCCAGGCTAGCTTGTCTACAAGTCCTGCAGTCGCTACGTCTTGCGATGCGATTCAGGTAGTCGCTACACCTGACTCTGCTATTCACTCGGCCTCTGTACTAGTTATGCCAGTCCAGCCCATGCCCAGTGAGCCGCCTACTTTTTCTTGTTCAGGACATTCTGCTTGTCTTTCAGCTATTCAGCTTGACTCCTGTGACATGTCACCCTCTAACCAACCTGACTTCAGGGTTCCACTGACATCTGCCCAGTTTGATGGTCCTGTGCTAGATGACCAGTTCATCTTTAAGGGTCTAGGGGACCCTCCTCAGATTTCTGTTGATCCTCTCATGCCCTTGCTTATTCCTAGAGAGCCTTTGGTCCTCAATAGATCTTCTTGTCATCCCCCAACTCGTTTCTGGTCTCTGAGGATAATCTAAAGTACGAGGTTAGACAAGTTCTGGATTCTCGGCTCTGCAGAGGTATTCTTCAGTACCTTGTGCATTGGAGAGGTTTTGGTCCTGAGGAGTTGTCTTGGATCGCTGCATCTGATGTCGTTGCGCCTCATCTGTTGAGGAGGTTTCATCTGAGATTTCCCTTTAAGCCTGGGCCCAGGCGGGGGAGGGCCCATAAGAGGGAGGGTACTGTCATGGATATGCAGTAGTGTTTGTCTGTCAGCTTACCTTCCTTCCCATGTGTTCATCTTAGAGGCCTGAGCCCTTTCACCTGGCTTCCTTTATAATCTCCTCCCAGCCTGACTCCACCCCAGGCCCTATCACAGAACACTATATTAACCTGTGCACTGCAAGCCTGCTTTGCTGATCAACGTGTTTGTTAGGCATTAGTCTCTCTGTTATGTTATTGGCTTGTCCCCGACTATCCCTGTCTGCTCGTGACCCTTGACCTTCGGCTCGTTCTTCGTTATCCTTGTCTGCTTGTGGCCCCTGACCTTCAGCTTGTTATTCGGTTCTCTCTTATCGTGTGCTGCTGCTTCCCCTCTTTTCCCCTTATCCTACGGGGCGTGAGCTAGGAAACTCCAGGGGCCGCGACCTGGTCCCAGCCTGCAGCTAACATCCTCACCACTATAGGCCCTGGAGAAGACCAGCTGGGTCTTAGACTCCGCACCCTGGGGAATCTTGGCTCTAGCTTCCGTTTGGATCCCGGTTGTGCTCCTCTGGTCCCGCTTTCCACAACCACCCAGTTTCCTATCCGCAGAAGCCAGCCATAGGGTTCACTACCTCGCGGTGCACTCCTGTCCCCCTACGGTGTGCATCTGTCACCTGGCCACAGGTGACCCTGACACAGGGCCTTCAAAAGTGTAATAGGTGGTTGAGAAAGGATATGTGCGATTTATGCTTGTAGAACGCCTGAAAGTGCTACTTCAATGTTGGGCCTCTGTATGTGACCAGGCTGTGTAAAAGTCTCACACATGTGGTATCGCTACACTCAGGAGGAGTAGCAGAATGTATTTTGGGGTGTAGTTGCAATTATGCATATGCTGTGTGAGAGAAAAAAACTGTTAATATGACCAGTTTGTGTAAAAAAAATAAAAAATAAAAATAAAAAAAAAATTAAATTTTCCCAAGAATTGTGGGAAAAAAATACAACTTCAAAAAACTCACCACGCCTCTTAGTAAATACCTTGGACTGTCTACTTTCCAAAAAGGGGTAATTTTGGGGTATTTGTACTTTACTCGCTTGTTAGTGTCTCAAGAAATGAGATATCCCTTCAGTACATCAGGCGTGATCAGATGTGATACATTTTCAGTGATTGCCACCATAGTTTGTAGACTCTATAACTTTCACAAAGACCAAATAATATACACTAATTTGGGTTCATTTTACCAAAGATATGTAGCAGTATACATTTTGGCACAAATTTATGAAGAAAAATTACTTATTTGCAAAATGTTACAATAGAAACTAAAAAAAAGTGTTTTTTTTAAAAAAAATTGCTGTTTTTTTGCTTATATCGCAAAAAATAAAAAACCCAGTGGCGATTAAATACCACCAAAAGAAAGCTCTATTTGTGAGAAGAAAATGAGAAAAAATTTGTTTGGATACAGTGTAGCATGACTAAGTAATTGTCATTCAAAGTGTGAGAGTACTGAAAGCTGAAAATTGGTCTGGGCGGGAAGGTGCATAAGTGCATGGTATTGAAGTGGTTAAATAGTTTTTTTCCAGCAAGAACTCATCTATGTGGTCTTTTATTAATCTCTCCAGTATTTTCCCAACTATAGAAGTTAAACTAACAGGTCTATAGTTACTTGGTAAAGACTTAATTCCCTTTTTAAATATAGGCACCACATTGGCCCTGCGCCAATCCAGTGGTACTATTCCTGTCATTAATGAGTCCCTAACAATTAAATACAATGGCTTTGAAATTACAGAGCTCAATTCTTTTAGGATCCGTGGGTGTATGCCATCTGGTCCAGGTGCTTTATCCACCTTTATTCCATCTAAATATTTCTGGACCATATCACTTTTGAGCCATTGTGGATTTGGGGCTGTGTCACTACCACCCCCATTTTGGACATGAGCTCCCCCATGCTCCTTTGTATACACAGAACTGAAGAAAGTATTTAATAAATTAGCCTTCTCTTTGTCCCCAGTCACCCACTCTAGATTATTTTGTAAAGGGCCTACATGCTCAGACTTGACCTTTTTACTATGAATATATTTGAAGAATTTTTTGGGGTTTGTCCTACTATCTTTTGCAATCTGTCATTCATTTAGAATTTTTGCATCCTTGATTTCCTTTTTTTTTTTTTTGAGAAAAAAAGTTTTTATTGAACAATTTACATTTGGAACATAATTCTGCAAGTTACAAGGCAATACTGGAGAAATGCATAAAACAAAGAAATGTGGCTTATACATATATAGGCACAGTAGAACAAAAAACTTGTTCAGATTGAACACTGGATTCAGTGACTATCAATAAGTGGAAAACCCTATGTCCACGCTATTCATGGAATTGCACGCTAGAAGGATGTATAATATTACGGACCATCAGTGCATGTGTCTGCGGACTCAAGCCATCGATCCCAGATTTTGTAGTACTTATCTGGACAACCTCTGTTGATGTATATGAACTTTTTGTAGGGAAGAGTGTTATTTATATCTAGTTTCCAATCGTTGAAGCTGGGGGGAGTGGGTCTCATCCACTGTCTGGCTATAATTTTTCTAGCATTAAACAATGTTTCATGCAAGAACGTTTTAGTGAATTTGTCCATCCCAGAGTCGGGGAATATCCCCAGTAAGCATTGTTTGGGGTCCAGGGTCAATGGGGATCCCATGTCATCATGGAGGAAGTCAACAATCTGCTTCCACAGACCCTGAAGGACCGGGCACGCCCAGAGTAGATGGAAGAATGTGCCCGTCGCTTGGTTACACATTGTGCACAAGGTAGAAAACTGTCATCTAAAGCGGGCGATTCTTAGGGGGGTGAGATACGCTCGGTGCACCACGTATAACTGGGTCAGCCTGTCAGAGAGCTTGGGGGATACAGTCTTGCACGAGTCTAGTGCTTCACTCCACTCCTCATCCTCCAGTGGGCCCACCTCTCTTTCCCATCTTGGTTTAAGGCTGTAAGCTAGCGTGGTAGATGATGGGGTGAGAAGCATGACATAAAAATCAGAGATCAGCTTTCGCGGGTCCACACCCTTAATCACTGCCATAATAACATTGGGCGTAGATTGTGGCAAAGGCTGGGGAAACTGAGCTTGGGCTGCGTGACGCACCTGGAAGAATCTAAAAAGCATAGAATTGGGCAGCAGGAACTCATTTTGGAGGTCCTCAAAGTTTTTAAGTGTGCCATCGGAAATTATGTGGTGCAAATAATATATTCCATATTCGCACCATATCTCTGTGTCAGGGATCAAGAGAAACTCTGAGAGTAGTCTATTGTGCCATAAGGGGGTATAATTGTTGTGTTTAGGGGTCATTAATATTTTAGTGGTGATGTCCCATACGCGCCTATATTGGTACAATAGGGACCCACGGTCTCTATTGGAGTTATTCCCACTATGTCCCACTGCAATTGCAGTGAGTGGGTCAGTGGTCAGTTGTGCCCACCGTGGACAGAGAAGGGTGAGGAATCTGAGTCTGTCGGTTTTATCTATGTGGTATAGTTGAGACAGTTGGGACGCAAGGTAATAAAGATTTAAGTCAGGGAGGGCTGTTCCACCTAGGTCAGTAGGGTTCTTAAGGACTCTCCAGGCCAGCTTGTGTCTGTTGGTACCCCAAATAAATGTCTTGAGTATGGCCTCCATTGACTTGAAAAATTTCAAGGGTAAGTATACGGGTGTGTGCCAGAGTATATACAATATTTTAGGAAATAATATCATTTTAACAATGTTAATGCGGCCCCACACGCCGAGCGGTAGTCTCGCCCATACCTGGGTTCTAGACTTGATGAGATCAAAAAGGGGTTCTATGTTCAGGGATATATAGTCAGCCGGTGTTCTATTCACCAATACTCCAAGATATTTGATAGTGTTCACTCGCTGGAGTGGTAACTGTGCCTGTAGCTTGGGAGAGGGGAAACTATCCATAGGCAATATTTGAGATTTCTCCCAATTAATTTTAAGGCCAGAGAACTGACCAAAGTGTTCAATTGTATGTAACGCCTTCCGAAGCGATGTGGCAGAGTCGGCCAGGTATAGTAGCGTGTCGTCTGCGTATAAGCTAAGTTTTTCAGTCAGGGAACCAAGGCAGAGACCCTGAATCTCGGGGTCCTCTCTAATGGAGATTGCAAGGGGCTCCGCCGCCAAGGCATAGAGGAGCGGAGACAGTGGGCAGCCCTGTCTAGTGCCCCTGGATAAGTCAAATGTCTGGGAGGCCCTCCCGTTGGCCACTACTTTACCCCTGGGTGCCAGATATAATAATTGAACCCACTTAATAAATTTAGGTCCAAAACCAAAGCCACGGAGGCATCCCCAAAGGTACCGCCACTCCACTGAGTCGAAGGCCTTGGCAGTATCCAAAGCCACCACCACCCGGGACCCAACATTAGTATGTGTCGCTTGTAAGTTAATATACAATTTTCTGAGGTTGAAGGAGGTGTTACGCCCCGGCATAAATCCAGCTTGGTCAGCATGAATCAGGGTTAGAATCACTTGGTTAAGGCGTAGGGCAAGTACTTTAGCCAGAATCTTTATGTCTACCTGGAGGAGCGATATTGGTCTATAAGATTCCGGGAGGCCTGGGTCCTTGCCTGGCTTAGGTATGAGGATAATTACCGCCTCGCCCATCGATGGGGGTAAGGTGAAATTGTCAAATAGATGGTTGAAGAGGGACAATA
Organism: Rana muscosa; assembly: GCA_029206835.1. Lineage (NCBI taxonomy): Eukaryota > Metazoa > Chordata > Amphibia > Anura > Ranidae > Rana > Rana muscosa. The sequence goes on along the minus strand of CM055128.1, from coordinate 172,606,563 downwards.
ACTTGGGGGCAAGTATCTCGATGTATTGGGCGTAAAATTCTATGGGCAACCCATCTGAACCCGGGGCCTTGGATCTGGCGAAGCTCCCAATCGCTGTGGTTATTTCGTCGAGTGTAAGAGGTGCGTCTAGCATAGCCATTTGGGCATCGTCTAGCTGTGGAAAGATGATTTCCGCCAGTAGATCTTCCAATTGAGAGTCAGTGGTAGAAACCTGGGACGTATAGAGTTGAGAAAAGAAGTCCCTAAATTTAGAAGTGACAGCCTGGGGTTCCGTAATCTTTTCCCCATTAGGACCAGTGAGGGAAATGACAGTAGGGGGTCTATCCTCACTATGTGCTAAGTAGGCCAACAGTTTACCCGCTCTCTCCCCATGTTCATACAATTTTTGTCTGGCAAAGAAAAGTTTTTTCCTGGCCGTCTCGTGTTGTAGCTGATTAACCACCCTGGTTTGTAACCTGAGTCGGGCAGCTCCATCAGGAGAGGGGTTCGACATGTATCCCTGTTCAGAGGAGGACAGATCCCGCATTGCCCCGTCCAGTATGGCTGATGAATTAGCCTTCAGCCTGTTGATAAAGGAGGTCAGAGTCAGACGTGCATGCAGTTTGAAGGCTTCCCATACTACGTCTGGGGATGCAGATCCGTCATTCTCTAAAAAGTAAGTTCTCCAACTGTTACCAAGCTCGTCATCCTCCGACAACAGGGTGAGCCAAAACGGATTCAGGCGCCACGTACGGGGCGGTTTGTCTAATGGGATGGAGAGGCTAATGAAATATGGGCTATGGTCTGAAAGTAATCTGGGGGCAAATTCAGCTCCCAGTAATCTTGGGGCAAGGGTACTAGAAATGAATATAAAATCTATACGGGACATGGTGTTATGGGTAGTTGAGAAACAGGAGTAAGCTCGAGTGAGCGGGAATTTAAAACGCCAGGTGTCAGTGAGATTAAAGGAAGAGATAAGTCGGGAGAATCTAGTGTGGGTTGGAGCTGTAGTAGATAATGGCGAGGGCGACAGTTTGTCTAATGTAGGGTTCAACGTAGCGTTAAAATCCCCCAGCCACACCGCCTGAATCGAAGGATGACGAGTCATATATAGCAAGCCCTCTGTGACTATAGTAGAATTAAATGGTGGAGGTACATAGAATGCCATCAGTAGGAAAGGTTCACCATACAATTTAACCGAAAGAAAGACATAGCTCCCCTGTGGGTCAGACTGAACATCACACAGCTCAAAATGTACCGTCTTGGCAATCAAAACTGAGACTCCGCGGGCGTGGGACGAGTGGGATGAATGATATGCCCACCCAATCCATGGCCGGCGGAGTGCCATCTGGAGCCGACCCTCAACGTGTGTCTCCACTAACACCACAATGTCGGCTCGTTGTTTTTTGAGAAATGAGAAAACTGCAGATCTCTTTACCTTGTCCCCAAGCCCACGCACATTCCAAGTGAGCAGTTTTATCGATGCCATAGTTCAAACATTAAAACATATCGTGGGACAGTAGCATTACATGAATACAAGGTTTGCCATCTATGCAGTATCAATGTTAGCATGCACTTCGTTGTATTGCAGTCCATCAAGAAAAAACAAACCTCCCCCTCCCCCCTCCCCACCCTGCATCTTCCCCAACTGATGCGGGTATGTTCCCAAAACCAAAAGAAAGTAACAACCGGTAGCAGATAAAACCAAAATATCTTGCTGTTACGTAAAAGATCTGCAGCGATCGCCTCACATGGGAGGTGTGGAAGATTCAATGCCCGCAAATAAAGAGCAACAGGCTCTTCTTGTACTGTGAACCAGAAGTACAGTGCGGGGTCGGTGGTATAGAAAGTTCTGCAGTCACATAATAAAGAGATGCGTGTTCCGGTTGCTGGGGGGCGAAAATTCGCTGTGTTAGGCATGTGGAGTGTAGGACTGATTGTGCTCCGCAATTACAGTCTCCAGGGTAGTTACATGGATCAACCAGTCAGTGGGGGCCCTGAGTATGGGAGACCCCCTATGCAGGTTACAATTGAAAGAGGATTATAGCAGGGGAAGGCAAAAGGGGGTCCCAGGGGTAAGGAGCAATAGGGTATGCGCCGCGGGCAGTAAAGGGGAGACAAAAAAAGGGGGGTAACATACCAGGATTTGCAGACTCCCGCTGCGGCGTATAATGTGCTGGTGATGATGACAGGCAATCAATAGTGCTGATGAACATGCTCGGTCAGGTCACTCCGCCGCCCCTCTGGCGGGCCCCGGACGCTCCAACCAGGCAATGACTTCCTGAGGATCCTCAAAGAAGAACACACGGCCGTCCCTTTCGACTCTAAGACGAGCTGGAAATAGCATAGAGTATTTAAGATGTTGTATCCGGAGCCTCCTCTTCGCCTCCATGAAGCCTTGGCGGCGGCGCTGCACCTCGGCAGAAAAGTCGGGGAAGATAGCGATCTTGGAGTTTCCAAGGTGGATGTTACCTTTTTCCCTGGCCATGCGCAGCGCCGCATCTCTATCTTTGTAATTCAAGAATTTTGCTATAAACGTGCGGGGGGGAGCCCCCTGAGGAGGAGATCTGGCAGGCATACGATGAGCCCTCTCCACCGCCAGGGTGGGGGAGAAGGCCTCGCGGCCATAGGTGTCAACAAGGAGTTTCTCCAAGAAGGTGGTAGGATCTTTGCCCTCAGCTCCCTCGGGGAGCCCGATGAAACGGAGGTTGCACCTCCGGAGCCTATTTTCCATATCATCTTGCTTGCTTAGAATCTGATTGATTTGGAGCTGCATTCGATCGGAGCTGACTTGGAGCGGCGTAACGGTGTCCTCCACCTCTCCGATGCGGGTTTCGGCAGTCGTGACACGCTCACGAAGTTTCTGGAAGTCTTGTCGCATGAGTGAAATGTCCACCTTGACCCCCTCTATTTGCGCCGTCAGGGACGTCCGGCAGTATGTGATCGCCTCGAGCAGTTTAGCTGTGTCGCCTCCCGTAGCGTCCTGCTCACCGCCTACGGCACCGCCATCTCTTTATCTCTTTCCTCCTCCTGGCGGCGGTACTGGTCCAATTTCGCCAGGGTGGCCTTTGGCGTTTTTGGCGGAGTCATGGCAGGTATCCGCTGTGTTCCCTTCCCCCTCCAAAGCAGGCAGCTCAGTCTATACCGAATGGTAGGGAGCTGTAGGGCTGGTGGGCCGGGAAGAGTCACTAGTCAGCAGGCCGGGTGAAGCAAGATGGCCGCCGACCAGCACTAGGCCGAAGCCGGGGCCTTTCCTGAACGCGGCGGCCGCGCAGTCAGAGGCTGATGTATCCGCCTCTGTGGGTGTGAGGGGTCCTCAGGGGGACTCGGTGGGCCCCTGCAGGCTGTTATCTGAGAGCAGAAGGGCCAGGAAGCAGCACAGGCGGCAGGTCGGGTGGAGCAAGATGGCTGCCGACTTCCAGGGCTAGGCCGAAGCCGGGGGCTTTCCTAAATGCGGCACCCGCGATCGGGATCGCGGCCCTGCGGAGGCCGCCGTACGAGCGGAGGATGGTGGATTTGCGACCACGGATGTTCAGGGTCCCCAGGGGGTCCCGCTGGGCTGGTACAGGATGACACTGAAGATCAGGATGGGCTGTACAGGAGTATTGGACGGAGCTCAAATCATGCACGTCCTACTCCATGCTATGTCAGGCCACGCCCCCCCTTGATTTCCTTTTTACATATTCTGTTATATTCTTTGTAACATTTAAATGACACTAGTGTTCCCTCATTTTTATATTTTTTAAAAGCTCTTTTCTTATAGTTTATAGCTTTTTTAACTTTGGCAGTGAGCCACATAGGTTTTATTTTTAGCCTTTTAAACTTATTGCCCATGGGAATATACTTTGCAGTGAGTTCACAAACAGTCTTTTTGAAGAATTCCCATTTCTGTTCTGTGCCCATTGATGCCAATATTCCTTCCCAGTCTAAGTCCTGGAGAGCAGTGCTCATCCTTGGAAAATTTGCTCTCTTGAAATTAAGTGTTTTTATCTTTCCTGTATGTGATTTTTGCTTACAACTAACATCAACATGTTCACATCAATGCATTTTTGTGCCTCTGCGTTTTTGGAAAGGGTCGGGGACTTTTTTCCCCAGCAAAAAACAGCGTTTTGCATGTAATAGTATTCAATAGATCCGCATCCAAAACGCAAGTACCGCGATTTTGCCACGATTTGCGTTTTTTTGTTAACCTGTTTATAGCTGGTTGTTAAAGGAAATGTAATAAAATAAACATTGCCGGCTATAAAAAAAAAAAATCGAGAAAAAAACAGCGTGGGGTCCCCCCCAGGTCCATACCAGGCCCTTGGTTCTAGTATGGATTCAGAGGGGACCCCCCCCCCACACAAAAAAATTAAAATAAAATGGCATGGGGGTCCCCCCAAAATCCATACCAGACCCTTATCCGAGCACACAGGTCAGGAAAGGGAGGGGATGAGCGAGCGCCCCCCCTCCTGAACCATACCAGGCCGCATGCCCTCAACATGGGGGGATGGGTGCTTTGGGGCAGGGGGCTCTGCGCCCCTCACCCCAAAGCACCCTGCCCCCATGTTGATGGGGACAAGGGCCTCTTTCCGACAACCCTTGCCTGGTGGTTGTCGGGGTCTGCGGGCGGGGGGCTTATCGGAATCTGGAAGCCCCCTTTAACAAGGGGGCCCCCAGATCCCGGCCCCCCCATGTGAATAAGTAGGGGGTACATTGTACCCCTACCCATTCACTTAAAAAAAAGTAGTGTAGTGTTAAAAATGACAGTAGACTGTTTTTGACAAGTCTTTTATTAATAATCTTCTTCTTCTCCGCTTCTTTCTCTGGTCTTCCTCCATCTTCTCTCGCATCTTCATTATCCGGTCTTCTCCTTCTCCCCCTGCTCCTTCTTCAGCTCTTCTATCTTCTTTGTCCGGTGCTCTGCCGCCACTCCCTCCGACGACCCTCCTCCGATGCTGTGTCCCGCTGATCTGTCGGTGCCGATGTCCTGCATTACTTAACCACTTAACGACCACTCACTGTATATATACGTCGGCAAAATGGCACGGACAGGCACCTGTACGTGACTGCCTTCGTATGGGTGGGGGGTCCGTTCGGACCCCCCTCCGGTACATTGAGCGGTGGTTTTCCGTTCGGAAGCGATCCGTGATGAGGGGGGCGGCCATTGGTTTCCGGCCACCCCCTCACGATCGCTCCTAGCGAATGACAATCTTCCTCTGCCTGTGTAATGTAAACACAGGCAGAGGAAGTGATGTCATCTCTCCTCGTGGCGGTCTTTTCGATCCGGCGCGAGGAGAGAAGACATCTCACAGTAAGTGCACCAACACTACACTAACACCAGTACACGTAGGCACACTTACACCCCCCAGATTACCCCCAGTACCCCCAGTCACAGTGTCACCATTTGCAGTGGTCATTTTTTTACTGATCACTGCAATCAGTGTCATTTGTGACAGTAAACAGTTGCAGGGCAGTTAGGTTTAGGCCCCTTTAGGTCCAGGGTAGCCCCCTAACCCCCCCTAATAAAGGTTTAACCCCTTGATCACCCCCCAGGTAACCCTTTCACCCCCTAACGCCAGCGTCACTAAGCGATAATTTTTCCGATCGCTGTATTAGTGTCGGTGGTGCCCTAGGTAGCCAGTTATTTATTTTTAGGTTCGCCGCAGGTTTTTATAGCGTCAGGTACCCCCATATATTATTTTAACCCCCTGATTGCCCCTAGAGTTAACCCTTTCACCAGTGATCACCGTATAAGTGTCACAGGTGACACAGGCTAGCCAGTTAGTTATTTCGTTATTTAGGTTACCCGTCAGGTTTTTATATATCGTCAGGTACCCCCATATATTACCTAATAAAGATTTTAACCCCCTGATTGCCCCTAGTTAACCCTTTCACCAGTGATCACCATATAAGTGTTACGTGTGACACTGGTTGGTTAGTTTGCTTTTTGTAGCATCAGGGCACCCGCCGTATATAACCCAAAAAATCCCCTGATCGCCCGGCGGGTGATATCAATTAGGTTTTAGACTCAGAGAGGGTCTGCGTCGCCGCGGGCAGCGTCAGGTTAGTGCCAGTAACGCTAACACCCATGCGCAAAGCATACACCTCCCTTAGTGGTATAGTATCTGATCAGATCTATACTAGCGTCCCCAGCGGTTTAGGGTTCCCAAAAACGCAGTGTTAGCGGGATCAGCCCAGATACCTGCTAGCACCTGCGTTTAGCCCCTCCGCCCAGCCCACCCCACCCAAGTGCAGTATCGATCGATCACTGTCACTTACCAAACACAACACACATAACTGCAGCATTCGCAGAGACAGGCCTGATCCCTGCGATCGCTAACAGTTTTTTTGTAGTGTTTGATACATTTGCTGACAGTCAGGTGCTTTTTTACCTGTGAATCTTACTAGTGTACCACTAAATTTAGAGCCCAAAATGGCAAATCGAAGGTACACTAGTAAAGAGGCCTACGAAATTCTGAGCATGACAGATAGTGAAGAAGAGGTCACGTATTTGTCAGATTCAGGCTCAGAATACATTCCCGTAGAAGACAGCGGCTCCATGTCAGATAGCACTGACGACGAAGGTGAGGTCCCTGCTAAGGTCAGGCGTACCCAATCCCGATCTTCTGATGTTGTTGAGGAGCAAGAACCGTAGGGCTCTCGTATTATGGAGCAGAGTAGTTCTAGCGCCGCTATTCCTTCTGGTGAACTGGCAAACACCAGCAGGCCTAGTACAGCCTGGGCGTACATCCAGCACTGCAGTATCACGTGGTGACGTGGCGAGTCCCATAAGTGCAGTTCAAGCTGGCGAGGTGGCAAGCACAAGTATTGTCCCGCTCCCACCAAGAAGAAGACAAAGGCAGGCCCGTCGTGCCCATAGTGCCCTTCCTGCAGAATTCGCCTATCCTGATTGGGTGCCCAACACTTCTGCAGAACCCGTACTTCCCCCATTCACTGCCCAACCCGGTATTCAGGTGGAAACAGCTGATTTTACGCCACTTGATTTTTATTCGCTGTTTTTCACGGAAGATCTCTATAGATCTATTGTGGACCAGAGTAATTTATATGCTGGTCAATTCATCGCCGCTAATCCCCAGTTGCCTCCCATTGCCAGAGATTGGAAACCAATTATGGTTTCCGAATTTAAGACCTTTCTGGGCCTTTCCCTCAACATGGGCACACATAAAGTCTCGTCATTGCGCGCCTATTGGTCCACGCGCCCAATTGACCACATGCCCGTGTTCTCTGCCTCCACGCCCAGGAAACGATACGAGCAGATCTTGCGGTTCATGCATTTCAACGACAATGAACTTTGTCGTCCACGTGGAGACCCTGAATACGATCGGCTCTACAAAATTCGGCTACTCATAAACCACTTCAACAAACATTTTGCAGCCTTGTTTATTCCCGATCAAGTTGTCTGCGTTGATGAGTCCCTGATTAAATTTTCTGGCTGTTTGTCTTTCAAGCAGTACCTTCCCAGCAAGCGTGCCAGATACGGGGTCAAGCTCTATAAGTTCCGTGACAGGGCAACAAGCTATGTATGGAGCTTTACAGTTTCTGAGAGAAAAGATAGTCAGGTAGAGCCGGAGAACTGCCAAGATTACATAGGGAGCGCTGGCAAGATAGTGTGGAACTTGGTGTCACCCTTATTCGGAAAGGGGTACCACTTGTATGTGGACAATTATTACACGAGCGTGCCACTGTTTAGTCACTTGTTTGATCATCAGATTGGAGCATGTGGCACCGTGCGACCTAATCGCCGGGGCTTTCCCCAGGGGCTTGTAGATTCCCGTCTTAGGCTGGGGGAGAGAGCCTGCTTGAGGTGTAATAATTTGCTCGCTGTGAAGTGGAGGGATAATAAGAATGTTTTCCTTCTTACCTCCATTCACGCAGACACGATAGTCCAAATTCGTACGGCGACTGGTGTTGTGGAGAAACCCCTCTGTGTCCACGAATATAACCAAAATATGGGAGGGGTGGACCTCAACGACCAGTTGTTGGCGCCGTATCACATTGCCCGTAAGGCAAGACGCTGGTACAAAAAAGTGTCTCTATCCTTATTCCTTATTTCAATTGGCTTTGCTGAACGCTCGTGTGCTATACAGAGCTTCAGGCGGGACTTTATCCTTCCTAAAATTCCAGGATGAGATAGACACAGACCTCCTGTATCCAGGCGGTTCTGCACCTCACCATCCCCAACCAAATGCAGTAAGCCAGTTGCATGAGAGGCATTTTCCGTATGTCCTCGAGAGTACCCCTACCCAACGAGCCCCCCAAAAAAGATGTTGTGTCTGTAGCAAGTGCGGATTTAAGCATGACACCCGTTATTTTTGTCCACTCTGTCCTGACAATCCTGGTCATTGCATTGGTGAATGTTTTGAACGCTTCCACACAAAAGTGAAGTTTTTGCATAGGGTACAGCATTTCACAGACTAGGACACACTTACACAGGGTCTCTCAAGATGCCATCGCATTTTGAGAGACCCGAACCCTTACAGTTGTTAAAGTTACAAAAAAAGTGTAAAAAATAAAAAAAAAACGTAAAAAAAAAAACACAAAAAAAATATAAAATAAAAAAAACAAAAATAGTTGTCGTTTTATTGTTCTCTCTCTCTCTCTCTCTATTTTCTCTCTATTGTTCTGTTCTTTTTTACTGTATTATATTCTGCAATGTTTTATCATGCTTGCTTTTCAGGTATGTAATTTTTTGTTTTCAGGTGCGCCATTCAGCTGCAGCGCGGAATTATTTATCTTGACAGCAACAGCGTTTGCTCCCACGATACATAAAGCCGTGACTCCAGTGCTGTAGGAGGGGATTTCACCACCACAGTTAAAAAAAAGAGAATATATGCCGAAGCATGGGGGCAGCAGGAAAAGTCCGACCGTGTGTAAGCGGCATAACTTTTTTGCGGGAGGATGCCCCCATGCTTCGGCATATATATATTTTAGGCACAGGTTGCGTTAAAATTTATTTTTATTTTTTACTATGTTTTTTTTTGGTATTTGCTTTGCAGGTATGGTATGGTAAGGTCTTACTATTGTACTGTAATGTTACTTTGTTTTATCTTGACAGAAACAGTGTTTGCTCCCACGATACATAAAGCCGTGACTCCAACGCTGTAGGAGGTGATTTCACCACCACAGTTAAAAAAAGAGCATATATGCCGAAGCATGGGGGCAGCAGGGGCGGAGGAGCGATTTTGCTCCTAATGCTACGTACATACGGTCGAAATTCCGACGGAGGCTTGCCCGTGGAAAAGTCTGACCGTGTGTACGCAGCATAACCTTTTATGCCGCGTACATACGGTCGATATTCCGATGAAGGCTTGCCCGTGGAAAAGTCCGACCGTGTGTACGCGGCATAACTTTTTTGCGGGAGGATGCCCCCATGCTTCGGCATATATAAATGCTGCATGTATGCCCATCATTAGAAGTGGGTGGATGAAGGGAGGTATTCTAATGGTGGGCATACCCACCGATCAATCTCTTTTTTTTGTTCAGCCAACAGGCTGCATGAAAAAAAAGATTACAATACATGTCCAACAAGGACCAGCAACGTACTGGTATGTTGCTGGATTTGAATGGTTATACCAGAATGATGCCTGCGGGTTTAGGTATTATCTTGGCATCATTCTTTTCAACCAGCGGTTGGCTTTAATGTAAAAGTAATCCTAGCAGATAATTAGCCTCTAGACTGCTTTTACAAGCAGTGGGAAGGAATGTCCCCCCCCCCCCCGGATATAAACAGTGCCATTGGGAAATTGGGAAAGCATTTTATCACACCAATCTTGGTGTGGTCAGATGCTTTGAGGGCAGAGGAAAGATCTAGGGTCTAATCCCCAATTTAAAAAAAAAAAAAAGAGTACCTGTCACTACCTATTGCTATCATAGGGGATATTTACATTCCCTGAGATAACAATAAAAATGGTAAAAAAAAAAAAAGAAAATGGAAGGAACAGTTTAACCACTTCAATACCATGCACTTATGCACCTTCCCGCCCAGACCAATTTTCAGCTTTCAGTACTCTCACAATTTGAATGCCAATTACTTAGTCATGCTACACTGTATCCAAACAAAATTTTTATCATTTTCTTCTCACAAATAGAGCTTTCTTTTGGTGGTATTTAATCGCCACTGGGTTTTTTATTTTTTGCGATATAAGCAAAAAAACAGCAATTTTTCTATTGTAAAATTTTGCAAATAAGGAATTTTTCTTCATAAATTTGTGCCAAAATGTTTACTGCTACATATCTTTGGTAAAATGAACCCAAATTAGTGTATATTATTTGGTCTTTGTGAAAGTTATAGAGTCTACAAACTATGGTGGCAATCACTGAAAGTGTATCACATCTGATCACGCCTGATGTACTGAAGGGATATATCATTTCTTGAGACACTAACAAGCGAGGAAAGTACAAATACCCCAAAATTACCCCTTTTTGGAAAGTAGACAGTCCAAGGTATTTACTAAGAGGCATGGTGAGTTTTTTGAAGTTGTATTTTTTTCCCACAATTCTTGGGAAAATTAATATTTTTTTTTTTTTTTACACAAACTGGTTATATTAACAGTTTTTTTCTCTCACACAGCATATGCATAATTGCAACTACACCCCAAAATACATTCTGCTACTCCTCCTGAGTGTAGCGATACCACATGTGTGAGACTTTTACACAGCCTGGCCACATACAGAGGCCCAACATTGAAGTAGCACTTTCAGGCGTTCTACAAGCATAAATCGCACATATCCTTTCTCAACCACCTATTACACTTTTGAAGGCCCTGGAGCACCAGGACAATGGAATTTTCCACAAAATGACCCCATTTTGGAAAGCACACACCCCAACGTACAATCTATGAAGCATTATGAGTCTTTTGAACGGTTCATTTTTTTCCAGAAGGTTTTGGAAAATGTGGAGAAAAAATGAAAATGCATTTTTTTTACACAAAGTTGTCCATTTATAAGATATTTCTAACGCATAGCATATACATAGCAAAAATGACACCCCAAAATGCATTCTGCTACTCCTCCTGAGTATAGTGATACCACATGTGTGAGACTTTTACACAGCCTGGCCATATACAGAGGCCCAACATTGAAGTAGCACTTTCAGGCGTTCTACAAGCATAAATCGCACATATCCTTTCTCAACCACCTATTACAATTTTGAAGGCCCTGGAGCACCAGGACAATAGAATTTTCCACAAAATGACCCCATTTTGGAAAGCACACACCCCAACGTATAATCTATGAAGCATTATGAGTCTTTTGAACGGTTCATTTTTTTCCAGAAGGTTTTGGAAAATGTGGAGAAAAAATGAAAATGCATTTTTTTTACACAAAGTTGTCCATTTATAAGATATTTCTAACGCATAGCCTATACATAGCAAAAATAACACCCCAAAATGCATTCTGCTACTCCTCCTGAGTATAGCGATACCACATGTGTGAGACTTTTACACAGCCTGGCCATATACAGAGGCCCAACATTGAAGTAGCACTTTCAGGCGTTCTACAAGCATAAATCGCACATATCCTTTCTCAACCACCTATTACAATTTTGAAGGCCCTGGAGCACCAGGACAATAGAATTTTCCACAAAATGACCCCATTTTGGAAAGCACACACCCCAACGTATAATCTATGAAGCATTATGAGTCTTTTGAACGGTTCATTTTTTTCCAGAAGGTTTTGGAAAATGTGGAGAAAAAATGAAAATGCATTTTTTTTACACAAAGTTGTCCATTTATAAGATATTTCTAACGCATAGCATATACATAGCAAAAATAACACCCCAAAATGCATTCTGCTACTCCTCCTGAGTATAGCGATACCACATGTGTGAGACTTTTACACAGCCTGGCCATATACAGAGGCCCAACATTGAAGTAGCACTTTCAGGCGTTCTACAAGCATAAATCGCACATATCCTTTCTCAACCACCTATTACAATTTTGAAGGCCCTGGAGCACCAGGACAATAGAATTTTCCACAAAATGACCCCATTTTGGAAAGCACACACCCCAACGTATAATCTATGAGGCATTATGAGTCTTTTGAACGGTTCATTTTTTTCCAGAAGGTTTTGGAAATGTGGAGAAAAAATTAAAATGCATTTTTTTTACACAAAGTTGTCAATTTATAAGATATTTCTAACACATAATATGTACATAGCAAAAATTGCACCCCAAAATGCATTCTGCTACTCCTCCTGAGTATGGCGATACCACATGTTTGAGACTTTTACACAGCCTGGCCACATACAGAGGCCCAACATCCAAGTAGCACCTCCAGGCATTCTAGCAGCATTAATTGCACATATCATTTTCTGACTACCGATCACATTTTTGAAGGCCCTTCATATATCTAACACATAGCAGGTACATACCAAATAACAAAAGATTACCTGTGGTTTTAGAAGTGCAGTGGTCCACAGAGGAGAGCATCGGTCCAGGCAGCAGGCAGGGATGAGGTCAGCGACAGCAAAAGCAATCATCCAGGCAGCAGGCAGGAATACTGTCCATAGTTCGCACAGGCAGAGATACTGTCAGCACAGCCAGAGCACAGCCAAAGCACAGGTCCAGGTAGCAGGCAGAGGTGTCCCGGCAGAAATGCTGTCCAAAGTCAGTAGAGGCAGCAGGCAGATATATGGTCAACACAGCCAAAGTATTGGTCCAAGCAGCAGGAAGAAACATGGTCCATAATGTCATGGGTCATTACAGGCAGTAATATGGTCAGCACAGCCAAATTATTGGTCCAGGCAGCAGGAAGGACCATCAAGCTTAGGGCCAGGGGGACAGGGGTAGAGGCTTCTCCCACCCAAATCGCTTTGAAGCCTCCGGGCAACCAGACCCTGTTCTTGGAGCACAGAAGACGAAAAACTGGTTTTCTCTACTCAGAACGCTATTCTGAAGCCCCTCACATATGTGAGACCCCTGTGTACTAATAGTAGATGACCAAAAGATCAGTCCAAGTGGCAGGCAAAAACATGGTCGATTAACAGGCCAAGGTCAGTACACGTGGAAGTCAGAAACGTGGTTTAAATCGGCAGCCAGAGGCATCGTCGGTAAACAGGCTGAGGTTGGTGCACGTGGAGGTCAGAAACGTGGTTTAAATCGGCAAGCAAAGACATCGTCGGTAAACAGGCCAGGGTCAGTTAATTAACATGGAAGGTAGTTAGTAACATGGTAGCAGGCAAATAGGGAAATGGCAGTCTGTTAATAATAAGGGGAACTAATGGATGTATGATAATTTTTGAAGCAATTTCCGATGCACAGGCCAGGTTGGGAGGGACAATCGGGACAATAATAGCTGGTGTCTCTTCTTACTCCTCCTCTGCTGCATACACAGCATTTGTTTTGGCGTCTTCTTCCAGATTCTGTGGGGGGGATGCTAAAGGGATAGTGTCGCTCGTGAAGCCGACTCACACTATCAGAGCGAATGCTTCCTGGGGCGGGATCTTGTTGGTAAATGAGGGCATCGATGATATCTTCGATATATTGGAGGTAGTGGAGTCGGTGATTTTGAGTTGCTTTTTGGTAGCAGACAAACGAATTAAAAAGGGCCATGTGAAACAGGTGAAACGCAACTTTTTTGTGCCAATAACGGGACTTTCTGGTTGATAAGTAGGGCTATAGCATCTGGTCGTTTAAATCCACCCCCCCATGTACAAATTGTAGTCGTGGACACATTCAGGCTTTACAATGGAGCCGCGTCTTCTTGGGATCTCCACCATGGTGTCATTGTGGATCGTAGAGAGGATGTGGACATCTTTCTTGTCCCTCCACTTCATGGCCAACACCTCCTCGTTCCTCATGGATGCCGATTCTCCAGGTCGCAATTTTTTTGTCAATAAATTTTGTGGGAATCCCTTCCGTTTTTTTTTTTGAAGGTACCGCAGGCCGGGGTTTGTTTACTGTAAAGGTGGCGAAAAAGGGCAGGCTGGTATAATAATTATCAACATATAAATGGTAACAGGGGGTATGCCAACTCCCAGACAATTTTCCCACTGGTTCCAATATATGTGGGGCAATCACCGGGCTGGAGCTGGGAGTCTTTGCCTTCATAGATCCTGAAATTGCAGACGTATCCAGTGGCTCGATCACATAATTTATTTAATTTTAACCCATACCTGGCTCTCTTGCTTGGTATGTACTGCTTGAACTGCAGTCGGCCGGTGAAATGTACGAGGGACTCGTCCACACAAATTTTTTGGTCTGGGATGAAAACTTCTTCAAATCGCTGGGAAAAGGCATTGATTAGGGGGCGTATCTTGTACAATTTGTCGTAGTTGGGATAATCTCGGGGAGGGCACTGTGAATTGTCATTGAAGTGGAGAAAGCGCATAATCATGTCGTATCTTTTCCTGGACATGACAGCGGAATATATGGGCATGTGTTGGATGGGGCGTTTGGACCAATATGAATGGACTTCGTTCTTTTTTGTAAGCCCCATATTGAACATAAGGCCCAAAAATAATTTAAATTCCTCCAATGTTAGACGCCGCCACTGGAACATGCGGGCGTAGGAAGAATCGGGATTGGCAGCAATAAATTGGGATGCATACAGATTCGTTTGATCCACTATATTCTGCAGCAAATCTTGTGGGAAAAATAAACAAAAATAATCAAATTTAGAAAAATTTGTAGTGTCGGGCTGCACACCTGGCTGTGCGGTGAAAGGGGGGATGATAGCGGATCCTGAGTTGGCAGGCAACCATAAGGGGTTTACCAGGGCATCAGGAAGGTAGGATTGGGGCTGGATTCTTCGGGTTGGGCGTGCATTTCCATTGCTTGTACTGGGCTCCTCTTCCTGGGGTATGGCGCTGCTGGTGGTGGGCAGTTCTCCTGATCTTGGTGCTGATCTTGGTGCTGATCTTGGTGCCGATCGCATTCTTTTGGGAGGGACGGTTTCCTCCGGGGACTCGGACTCTGAGCCACTATCCTCCACTGGCTCGTATTCCGAACCAGAATCGGATAATGGGAGCTCCCCGCTGCTCTCATCATCCGACATGGCAAGAATGGCATATGCCTCCTCAGGTGTGTAAACCCTTTGGGACATTATGGCAGTGCTTATTGGTGGGCCTGTGTAATGGTACTGCTGGTGGTAGTGGTGGCGGTCTGTGTGGTAGTACCGATGGAGGTATTAGTGGTGGGCCTGTGTGGTGGTATCGATGGCGGTATGGGTGGTGGTGGGTACCAATGGCGGTACAGGTGGTGGTGGTACCGATGGCGGTACGGGTGGTGGTGGTGGCGGCGGTACCGATGGCGGTACAGGTGGCGGTACGGGTGGTGGTGGTAGCGATGGCGGTATGGGTGGTGGTGGTACCGATGGCGGTACAGGTGGTGGTGGTACCAATGGCGGTACGGGTGGTGATGGTACCGATGGCGGTACAGGTGGTGGTACAGGTGGTGGTGGCACTACCGACGGTGGTACGGGTGGTGGTACTGGTGGTGGTACCGATGGCGGCACTAGTGGTGATACTGGTAGCGGGCCTGTGTGGCAGTATAGATGCTGGGCCTGGTGGCGGTACTGGTGGTGGTACTGGTACCGATGGCGGCACTGGTAGCCTGTGTGGCGGTGCCAATGGCGGTACCGATGGAGGTGGGCCTGTGACAGATGATTGACAGATGGGCTGATTGATTGACAGATGGGCTGATTGATTGATTGACAGATGGGTTGATTGATTGACAGATGGGGTGATTGATTGACAGGTGGGGTGATTGATTGACAGATCGGCTGATTGATTGACAGATCGGCTGATTGATTGACAGATGGGCTGATTGATTGACAGATGGGCTGATTGACAGATGGGCTGATTGGCTGGGCTGATTGATGTGCTGGGCTTTGTAAAAGGTCCTCTTTATGGGGGGGGGGGCGTGTTGTGCACTGTAAACTTATGTAGACAAACTACACTGAGCTAACTTACTGATCTCTTCTCTCTCCTCACAGATCGGTGTGTGAGGAGAGAGCAGGGATCAGGTAGTAACTCCTGTGGAGTTTGTTTACATTTGTGTCCGGCTGTGATTGGATACAGCCGGTCACGTGGTAAACAGCCAATTCATTGGCTGTTTACTCTGATCGGGGACGCGCTGTGTCCAAGGGACACTCGCCTTCCCCGATCCCCGCTCTGCAAGCCTGTGGCGGCGCGCACGGAGCGCGCCGCCGAGTCTGTTTTGACAGGTGATCGGCTGTGACTTTGACACAGCCGATCACATGGTAAACAGCCAATGAAATTGGCTGTTTACCGTGATCGGGGAAGCGCTGTGTCCGAGGGACACATGCCGTCCCCGATCACCGCGCTGCGCGCCCCCGCGGGAGCGCGCAAGGCATTATCCTGCAGGACGTCATATGACGTCCAGTATCGATAATGCAACCACTTCCCGGACGTCAATTCACTATTGACTGGGCGGGAAGTGGTTAAAAATAAAATAAAAAAGCTAAATTAATAATAATAAAAAAATATATATATATTTAAAATCACCCCTATCCCCCTCTGCTCTTGCGCAAAGGCGAACGCAAGCGTCGGTCTAGCGTCATATGTAAACAGCAATTGCACCATGCGTGTGAGGTATCACTGTGAAGGTCAGATCGAGGGCAGTCATTTTAGCAGTAGACCTCCTCTGTAAATCTAATGTGGTAACCTGTAAAGGCTTTTAAAGGCTTTTAAAAATGTATGTAGTTTGTCGCCGCTGCGCGTTTGTGCGCAATTTTAAAGCATGTCGTGTTTGGTATCCATGTACTCGGCCTAAGATCATCTTTTTTATTTCATCAAACATTTGGGCAACATAGTGTGTTTTAGTGCATTAAAAATAAAAAAAGTGTTTTTTCCCCCAAAAATGTGTTTGAAAAATCGCTGCGCAAATACTGTGTGGAAAAAAAAATGCAACACCCACTATTTTAATCTGTAGGGTCTTTGCTTTAAAAAATATATAATGTTTGGGGGTTCAACGTAATTTTCTTGCAAAAAAAAAAATGTTTTCATGTAAACAAGAAGTGTCAGAAAGGGCTTTGTCTTCAAGTAGTTAGAAGAGTGGATGATGTGTGACATAAGCTTCCTAATGTTGTGCATAAAATGCCAGGACAGTTCAAACCCCCACCAAATTACCCCATTTTGTAAAGTAGACACCCCAAGCTACTTGCTGAGAGGCATGTTGAGCCCATTGAATATTTTTATTTTTTGTCCCAAGTGATTGAATAATGACAAAAAGAAAAAAAAGAAAAAAAATGTACAAAAAGATGTCACTAAATGATATATTGCTCAAACATGCCATGGTTATATGTGGAATTGCACCCCAAAATACCTTCTGTTGCTTCTCCTGAGTATGGGGATACCACATGTGTGAGACATTTTGGGAGCCTAGCCGCATACAGGACCCCGAAAATCAATCACCGCCTTCAGGCTTTCTAAGGGTGTTAATTTTTGATTTCACTCCTCACTGCCTATCACATTTTCGGAGGCCATGGAATGCCCAGATGGCACAACCCCCCCCCCCCAAATGACCCCATTTTGGAAAGTAGACACCCCAAGCTATTTGCTGAGAGGTATGGTGAGTATTTTGCAGATCTCACTTTTTGTCACAAAGTTTTGAAAATTTAAAAAAATAAAAATACATTTTTTCTTCATTTTTAAAAACAAATGAGAGCTGTAAAATACTCACCATGCCTCTCAGCAAATAGCTTTGGGTGTCTACTTTCCAAAATGAGGTCATTTGGGGGGATTTTGTGCTATCTTGGCATTTTATCGGCTTTAAAACTGTGATGGGTAGTGAAATCAAAAATTTACGCCCTTAGAAATCCTGAAGGCGGTGCTTGGTTTTTGGGGCCCCGTACGCGGCTAGGCTCTCAAAAAGTCCCACACATGTGGTATCCCCGTACTCAGGAGAAGCAGCAAAATGTATTTTGGGGTGCAATTCCACATATAACTATGGCATGTTTGAGCAATATATCATTTAGTGACAACTTTTTGTACATTTTTTTTTCTTTTTGTCATTATTTAATCACTTGTGGCAAAATATAAAATATTCCATGGACTCAATATGCCTCTCAGCAAATAGCTTGGGGTGTCTACTTTACAAAATGGGGTCATTTGGGGGGGGGGGTTGTGCTATCTTGGCATTTTATGGCCTTCGAAAATGTGATAGGTAGTGAGAAGTGAAATCAAAAATTTGCGCCCTTAGAAATCCTGAAGGCGGTGATTGGTTTTTGGGGACCGTACGCGACTAGGCTCCCAAAAAGTCCCACACATGTGGCATCCCCATGCTCGGAAGAAGCAGCAAAATTAATTTTGGGGTGCAATTCCACATATAACCATGGCATGTGTGAGCAATATATAATTTAGTGACAACTTTTTGAATTTTTTTATTTATTTTTTGTCATTATTCAATCTCTTGGGACATAAAAAAAAATAAAAATATTCACTGGGCTCAACATGCCTCTCAGCAATTTCCTTGGGGTGTCTACTTTCCAAAATGGGGTCATTTGGGGGGGTTTTGTACTGCCCTGCCATTTTAGCACCTCAAGAAATTAGATAGGCAGTCATAAATTAAAAGCTGTGTAAATTCCAGAAAATGTACCCTAGTTTGTAAACGCTATAACTTTTGCACAAACCAATAAATATACGCTAATTGACATTTTTTTTACTAAAGACAAGTGGCTAAATAAATTTTGGCCTAAATGTATGACTAAAATTGAGTTTATTAGATTTTTCTTATAACAAAAAGTAGAAAATATCTTTTTTTTTCAAAATTTTCGGTGTTTTTCCATTTATATAGCAAAAAATAAAAATCGCAGAGGCAATCAAATACCATTAAAAGAAAGCTCTATTTGTGGGAAGAAAATGACGCAAATTTTGTTTGGCTACAACATTGCATGTCCGTGCAATTTCCAGTTAAAGCGGCGCAGTGCCAAATTGTAAAAACACCCCTGGTCTTTAAGCTGCGTAATGGTCCGGGCCTTAAGTGGTTAAATAACGGCGGGGAGGCGTGGCAACCAGATTACGTCATCCGGAGCCCACGCCCCCTTGTGATGTCACGGCCCCATCATGCCTCGGGCCGTGAATTCACAAGGGGGCGTGGCCACCACATGGGGCCTAAAAACGGCTATGCCATTTACAGCTCAAAAACGCCATGGTGGGCATGAGGCCATAGGCTAACATGGAGAGGTGTTTTAAAGCTGCAAAAAACGCTCAAACAAGCGGCTTGAAAAACGTTTGTGTGCATGTAGCCTTATATTAACCACTTGCTTACTGGGCACTTAAACCCCCTTCCTGCCCAGACCAATTTTCAACTTTCAGCGCTGATGCACTTTGAATGACAATTGCGCGGTCATAGAACACTGTAACCCAATGAAAATGTAATCATTTTTTGCACACAAATAGAGATTTCTTTTGGTGCTATTTGATCACCTCTGTGTTTGTTTTTGTTTTTCTTCTATAAATAAAAAAGACTGACTAAAAAAAAAAAATTGGGATATTTTAACCACTTCATCACCCGGCCTATTCTGGCACTTCTCTCCTTCATGTAAAAATCATAATTTTTTTTGCTGTAAAATTACTTAGAACCCCCAAACATTATATATGTTTTTTTAGCATACACCCTAAGAAATAAAATGACGGTCATTGCAAATTTTTGTCTCGCACGGTATTTGCACAATAAATTTTCAAACGCCTTTTTTTGGAAAAAAAAATGGTTTCATGAATTAAAAAATAACAAAACAGTAAAGTTAGTCCAATTTTTTTGTATAATGTGAAAGATGTTGTTATGCTGAGTAAATAGATACCTAACATGTCATGCTTTAAAATTGCGCACACTCATGGAATGACACCAAACTTCAGTACTTAAAAATCTCCATAGGCGATGCTTTAACATTTTTTACACGTTACCATTTTCGCTTTACAGAGGAGGTCTAGTGCTAGAATTGTTGCACTCATTCTAACGCACGCAGCAATACCTCACATGTGTGGTTTGAACGGCGTTTACACATGTGGGCGGGACTTACGTGTGTGTTCGCTTCTGAGCGCGAGCTACCAGGGACAGAGGCGTTTTAATTTACATAGTTACATAGTTAGTCAGGTTGAAAAAAGACAAAGTCCATCCAGTTCAACCATAAAAAAAAAAAAAAATATCGTACAATCCCATATCCCCAATTCTATACCCACCGTTGATCCAGAGGAAGGCAAAAAACCCCAGCAGAGCATGATCCAATTTGCTACAGCAGGGGGAAAAATTCCTTCCTGATCCCCCGAGAGGCAATCGGATTTACCCTGGATCAACTTTACCTATAAATGTTAGTACTTATATTATGTACTTTTAGGAAAGTATCCAGGCCTTTCTTAAAGCAATCTACTGAGCTGGCCAGAACCAACTCTGTAGGGAGTCTGTTCCACATTTTCACAGCTCTTACTGTGAAGAAACCTTTCCGTATTTGGAGATGAAATCTTTTTTCCTCTAGACGTAAAGAGTGCCCCCTTGTCCTCTGTGTTGACCGTAAAGTGAATAACTCAACACCAAGTTCACTATATGGACCCCTTATATATTTGTACATGTTAATCATATCCCCCCTTATTCTCCTCTTCTCAAGAGTGAATAAATTCAGTTCCTCTAATCTTTCCTCATAGCTGAGCTCCTCCATGCCTCTTATCAGTTTGGTTGCCCTTCTCGGCACTTTCTCCAGTTCACCGATATCCTTTTTGAGAACTGGTGCCCAAAACTGAACTGCATATTCCAGATGAGGTCTTACTAATGATTTGTACAGGGGCAAAATGATATCTCTCTCTCTGGAGTCCATACCTCTCTTAATACAAGAAAGGACTTTGCTCGCTTTGGAAACCGCAGCTTGGCATTGCATGCGATTATTGAGCTTATGATCTACCAAAACCCCCAGATCCTTCTCCACTACGGACCCCCCCAGTTGTACTCCCCCTAGTATGTATGATGCATTCATATATTCTTAGCCCCCAAGTGCATAACTTTACATTTATCAACATTAAACCTCATCTGCCACATAGTCACCCAATTAGACAGTGCATCGAGGTCGACTTGTAATTTGGAGACATCCTGTAAGGACGTTATTCCACTGCATAGCTTAGTGTCATCTGCAATTTTTTTTTATTATTTATTTATTTATTTTTTCCTTCTTTTTTTTTTTTTTACACTTTTTTTTACTTTTTTGTTTTCTTGATCACTTTTATTCCTATTACAAGGAATGTAAACATCCCTTGTAATAGGAATCTATTGTGACAGGTCCTCTTTATGGAGAGATGCGGGGTCAATAAGACCCCACATCTCTCCTCCAGGCTGGAAAGCATGAGATCGGTAAAAAAAATTCACTGATCTCATGCTGACAGCCGAGATCACGGCTTTGTTTACATACAGGAACCCGGCGTGACGTCATAACGTCGCGCCCGGGCCTCCGATGGTCATAGAGATAACTGGAGACCATCTGGTCACCAGTCATCTCTATGCTTCCCATCCGGCGCCGGCCAATATCTTCTCCGGGCCCCCCGATGGCACGGGACAGCCCGGAGAAGCATCGGATGGTGGCGGGAGGGGGGGGACGTCCCCTCCCGCCGCCTATAAGAACGATCAAGCAGCGGAACTGCTGAGATGATAATTTTTATCGCGCACAGAATCGCTGGCTGATAAGGATGATATTTGAATGATGCCTGCAACTGCAGGCATCATTCAGATGTCAACGCACAAAGTCAAGGACGTCATTTGACGGTGGGCGGTAGAGAAGTCGTTAATATTTAGTTTGAAAATTTTGAAAAAAGGTAATTTTTCTCCTTCATTGATGTACACTGATGAGACTGCACTGATGGGCTGCATTGATGGGCACCGATAAGGTGGCAAGGGTGGGCACTGAGAGGTGGCATTGCTTGTTGGCACTGGTGGGCATTGAGAAGTGGCACTGCTAGGTGGCAATGATAGTTGGCAGTGATGGGCACTGATAGGCAGCACTGCTAGGTGGCACTGATTGGCACCAGTGGTGGGCATTGATAGGTGGCACTGGCAGGGGCTACTGATTGTCACAGATGACGCAGAATTGCCTCTTCCTCTTCAGGCCCGATGTCCCTTGCACATAAGCCGGTGATTGCCTTTTTTTATGCTCACGCTGTCAGCACAATGAGAAAACAAAAACCATTACCGAGCTTTTGTTTACATCACGTGATCAGCTGTCATTGGCTGACAGCTGATCACGTGGTGAGTGGCAGTGATTGGCCCCTTACTCTGATCTGTCATCACCTGAGTCTCAGTGACCACAGCGCACGCGCGCAAAGGGGAGGACGTCTATTGACGGACTCCCGGCAATTGAGGACTGTGCTGTGGCCGTCGATCAGCTATAGCGCTGATCTCAAGTGATTAAAGAGGGTCTAAATGGGCCATTGACATGCATCACAATTCAACTTAGGAATGTGTCTTTGCAAAGTTAAACTAAATTAAATCCTTTCTTATTTTTGCTTGGGGATAGAGTACAGAGGGATTAGAAGTCTAAACAGTTTTTGGGGATGTCTGCACCCCTTATAGGGCGAAGACAACTCCCAAATTTGGCCACTTTATCCTTCTAAATAATTCACTTCCTGTCACATAGCCACACAGTGGAAGTGAGGGTAAATCCCTACCAATGTCTTTCCTTGGTGACACACAGGTCAATCTAAATAGTTTCCCCATTATGTACATTGCACTCCAGCATTTTGCTGGGTACACCCCAAATTATTAGGTATTTTGGACTTTGGGGTTTATTTACTAAAGGCAAATCCACTTTGCACTACAAGTGCACTTGCTGGATATCCGAGGGGGACATGAAAGGAAATTAAAAAACCACCATCTTTGCTTCTACATGATTGGATGTTAAAATCACCAGTGCTTCCCCTCAGATTTTCAGCAACTACACTTGTACTGCAGAGTGGATTTGCCTTTACTAAACCCCAAACTACCTAATGATTTGGGGTGTTCACAACAAAGTGCTAGAGTGCAATTTGCTTAATGGGGACACTAGTTAGATTGATCTGTGTGTCCCCAAGAAAAGACATTGGTAGGGTTTTATCTTCACTTCCTGTTTAGCTGTGTGACAGGAAGTGAAGCCAATTTTACTAAAAGGGACACAAAGCCCAACCTAAAAAATATAAAAAAAACAAGCAGGGGTTCTAACACTTACTTGGTTTCCCTCAAAATGCCCACAATTAGAATCATATTGCCTTGAGCTATTTTTAAGTGCAGTGCTCTAAATCAGTGCTTCTCAAGTACCCCCAACAGGCCATGTTTGCAGGTTTTCCTTCATCTTGCACATGTGCTTTAAATCACAGTCAATGGTTTGGTATTTTGGACAGCAATTCTCGATAAGATAAATTCACAAAACATGTCCTGTTGGGGGTACTTGAGGACTGAGGCTGAGAACCACTGCAGTAAAAAGGAAAATTGAATACTTACCGCTCTGTATTTTTCATTTCCTGGTAACTATCCATGGCAGCACACAATACATGCATATGCTACCATGAAGGCACCAGGTTAGACAAATCACACCTGTTTTGTTTTGACATGCCACTAAGCATAGTTAAGCTGCAGCTGTCACCTTTGTTGCATAGAAAACAAAAAGCAAACATCAAACTTTGCATCAAATTTTATTGGTCAACAAAACAGGACTTGGAAAAAACAAAGTGAAGGAAAAAAAAAACAAACAAAAAAAAAACATGAAGGTAAATTTGAAACATTAGTCACATCTTGAGAAAGACTTAGCAAAATAATGCAGCACAGACAATTAAATCAAAGTGAACAAACGACACACATTAACAACATCAAAAATATTTCAGGGGAACATATCCCCCACACAAAAAAAACAATCAACAAAAGTAAAACAAACATCTGTTTTGCAAAGACATAACAAATAAAATGCATGTGTTACAGACTCGATAAGGACACCAAAATGTACATTTTGCCGGCCGGCGCCACACACACAATCTTGCCTCTTTTCAGGGCAAGGGAGAGAATGCTATCTACAAGCTTTATATAACATAGGTTTTGTGCTAATGAGGCAATTGAAAACACATGCACAGTCCATGAAACACCCAAAATGCAAGTTCACCCAATGTAGAGACTGAACTTCAAAGTGGGTACACATGTTAAGGATGTCCTTCAATTACTAACCCAAAAAACACACTCTCTCTGAGCATGCCCAGAAATATTCAGGTGCTGTTCACACACAAAAAGCACCAAAAAAAACACCTAAGTCCCTGAGCATGCTCAGACCAACACAAATGCAGTTAGCAGAAAATAAGCCCCCCCCCCCCCAGTCCAAAATTAAGCACATCATCCAGAATGCTACAAAATTAGAGATAGGACAAACACCCCCCGGTCCGGGGGGCAAACAAAGAGCCTAACATGGGCAAAAGTTATACAACATATACCATTGCAGTCTATGGGAACTGACTTGTTAATTTTGCTAGTCCCCACTTGGCTGGCTTATCTTCTAGTTATTGGCCTTAAAATGGGTATGGGGGCCCAGGTCCCACCCTAAGGGACATATTTCAATGTCACCAATTTGGACAACACCAAAAACAAAACAAGGAGAAGTTCCTTTAAATATGCCAAATTGCTTAAGGGCCATTTCACACCACATGCAGTCCATTGCGTTTTTTAGGCATCAAAAATGCATGGAAAGTTGGTCATATGGTTTTAAATGGCAGTGTTTGTTCCAGTGCGTTCCAATTCCACCAAATAGAAAAATAGAACATGCTGCATTTTATCTGTACTGGACTGTACTGGAACGCTGCAAAACGCATAAAAAATGCACTGGAACACACTTGTCCTTATCTATGGTTAATAAAAAAGAGGGGTGAAAAAAAAGCACTGGACTGCATCAAAAACGTACCAAAAATGCACTGGAACGCATCAAAACCATGCATGCAAAAAAGCACCTGGAACGCATCCGGATTGCCTTTTTTATGGTGTGAAAGAGCTAGTTCACACCATAGAAACGCAGTCCGGATGCGTTCCAGGTGCTTTTCTGCATGCGCGTTTTTGACGCGTTCCAGTGCGTTTTTGGTGCGTTTTTGATGCAGTCCAGTGCTTTTTCCCCCCTCTTTTCACTTAACCTTAAGGGCCAGTTCACACCAGACGCAGTTCCGTTCAGTTTCGTACACATTTTTTCTGCACTAAAAATGCATGCACAGTGTTTTCCATGTATTCCAATGGCTCTTGTTGGCTCTAGTTCACACCATACAGTCAGTCAGTCAGTTTCCGGTCAGTTTCCGGTGCAGAAACTGACCGGAAACTGACTGAATGGTGTAAACAAACTAGAGCCAACTAGAGCCATTGGAATACATGGAAAATACTGTGCATGCATTTTGTGCAGAAAAAAAGCACACGGAACTGCGTCTGGTGTGAACTGGCCCTAATAAGGACAAGTGTGTTGCAGTGCGTCTTTGGTGCATTTAGGTGCGTTCCAGTGTGTTTTTGGTACGTTCCGGTGCATTTTTGATGTGTTTTACTGCGGTCCAGTAGAGTTCTGTACATAAAAAATTACCAATTTCTTTTTTTCCTTTCTGAAACACACTGGAACGGACTGCAGTGGTGTGAACTGTGCAATTGGCATTAATGTGATCAACTTTCTTTGCGTTTTTCATGCATCAAAAAAACGCACTGCACTGCATCCGGTGTGAACTGGCCCTAAATATCATACCTGGGGGGTGTCTATAGTATGCCTGTAAAGTAGCGCATGTTTTCCATGTTTATAACAGTTCGAGAGCAAAATTACATTTCTAAAGTAAAATAATAGTCATTTAAAAGTACTCGCGGCTGTAATGAATTGCTGGTTCCCGTCAATACAGATAAAAGTCATTGAAAGTATTTGAAAAAAAAATGCGTGGGGGTTCCCCCAAATTCCCTTACCAGGCCCTTCAGGTCTGGTATGGATATTAAGGGGAACTCTGCGCCAAATAAAAAAAATGGCGTGGGGGTTCCCCACAAAATGCGTACCAGGCCCTTCAGGTCTGGTATGGATTTTAAGGGGACCCCCGCGCCAAAGTTAAAAAAAAAATAGCGTGGGGGTCCCTGTAAAAATCCACACCAGACCCTTATCCGAGCACGCAACCTGGCAGGCTGCAGGAAAAGAGGGGGGACGAGAGAGCGCCCCCCCTCCCTCCTGAACCATACCAGGCCACATGCCCTCAACATGGGGAGGATGTCCCCATGTTGATGGGGACAAGGGCCTCATCCCCACAACCCTTGCCGTTGGTTGTGGGGGTCTGCGGGCGGGGGGCTTATCGGAATCTGAAAGACCCCTTTAACAAAGGGGACCCCCAGATCCCGCCCCCCCTGTGTGAAATGGTAATGGGGTACAAATGTACCCCTACCATTTCACAAAAAAAGTGTCAAAAATGTTAAAATTGACAATAGCCGGTTTTTGACATTTCCTTTATTAATGTGTTCTCCTTTCTTCCATCTTCTTCTTCCATCTTCTTCTTCCAGCTTCTTCTTTTATCCATTCGGGTTTCTTCCTCCATCTTGTTCATCTTCCTCTTCATCTTCCTTCTTCCTTCGGTGTTCTCGTCCCCATCTTGCTCCGGCTTCTTGTCCCCTTCTTCTTTCTCCGGCCGCTCCGTTTAAATTCGAGGTTCCCGCTGTGTGACGCTTCAGTTCTTCAGTTCTCCTCTGGGTCCGCTGCCACCCGGTGACCCCGCCCCCCTTTGACGCACATGGATTTCACTGGGACTTTCCCCGTGGTGTCAGAGGGGGGCGGAGCCACCGGTGGCAGCGGACCCAGAGGAGAACTGAAGCGCCACACAGCGGGAACCTCAAATTCAAACGGAGCGGCCGGAGAAAGAAGAAGGGGACAAGAAGCCGGAGCAAGATGCGGACGAGAACACAGAAGGAAGAAGGAAGATGAAGAGGAAGATGAAGAACAAGATGGAGGAAGAAACCCGAATGGAGAAAAGAAGAAGCTGGAAGAAGAAGATGGAAGAAGAAGATGGAAGAAGAAGATGGAAGAAGAAGATGGAAGAGGATGGAAGAAAGGAGAAGACATTAATAAAGGAATTGTCAAAAACCGGCTATTGTCAGTTTTGACATTTTTCTTTGTGAAATGGTAGGGGTACATTTGTACCCCATTACCATTTCACACAGGGGGGGCGGGATCTGGGGGTCCCCTTTGTTAAAGGGGTCTTCCAGATTCCGATAAGCCCCCCGCCCGCAGACCCCCACAATCACCGGCAAGGGTTGTGGGGATGAGGCCCTTGTCCCCATCAACATGGGGACATCCTCCCCATGTTGAGGGCATGTGGCCTGGTACGGTTCAGGAGGGAGGGGGGGCGCTCTCTCGTCCCCCCTCTTTTCCTGCGGCCTGCCAGGTTGCGTGCTCGGATAAGTGTCTGGTGTGGATTTTTAGGGGGACCCACACGCTATTTTTTTTAAAGTTTGGCGCGGGGCTCCCCTTAAAATCCATACCAGACCTGAAGGGCCTGGTAATGGAATTTGGGGGGACCCCACGCATTTTTTTTTTTTATCAGTGACTTTTCTCTATATTGACGGGAGCCGACAATTCATTATAGCCGTGGGTGCTTTTAAATGCCTTTTTTTCCCCTTTAGAAATGTCATTTTGCTGGCGCACTGTTATATAACGGCAAGTTCAGAGCTGCGCATGTTCAACTTATGCAAATTGATTTACGTGACTTGACATTTACGAAGATTTTGCCGGCGCAGTGTCCCTACGCGTTTGAATGAGTGAAATTCCCGCACTGAGCTAAAAAAAAAAACTTGCAGTTCTAAACGTACTTGCCGGCGCAGCGGGCTGGTTCAGAAAAAGTTACTTTCTCACTCTATTTTGGGCATATTTGTTACTTGGGCAGGTGTCACTACACTTCCTCACATCACCCCACATCACCCCCATTATATTGGCACTTCCAGCTTCTTTATATTTAGATTTTAAGATGCCGTGCGCCAGGTCCATAGTGGCGCACTGAGCGCCTCCTCCCGTGCGCCGAGAACACTATAGTAAATGGGGAATAGCGCTGCGCTACCGGCGCAAATGTTTTGTAAATACCAAAACAGCCATTGCGCATGCAGATGCGCCGATACTCATGGTGCAAACGTTTCATAAATCAGCCCCTCTGTCTCCAGGTTGTAGATCTTGAATACGGACTCTAAGGTCAAAGTTCCGTTTGTTCCGGGCTCCTCTCTGCTCAGAAATTGATTGGGCATTCTCACAGGCCAGTTTCAAGCTCTTCCGCAATCTGTCCACGTATCCTTTGTGAGGTGACAGATGTATGGTCCATGGAGGTACCAAAGGCCAAGTCCACTGGTAGTCTGGCCTCTCTTCCAAACATAAGTCTGTAAGGGGAATATCCTGTGACATTGCTGGCTGTACTGTTATAGGCATGTACTATGGCAGCTATGTGCTTGCCCCAATGTTGCTTCTCCTCAATGTTCAGAGTCCCCAACATATTTTACAGAGTCCTGTTGAATCTTTCAGGTTGGGCATCACCTTGAGGGTGATAAGGGGTAGTACGGGTTTTTTTTATGCCTAAAGAGTCCAGCAACTTCCGGATCAGTCGGCTCTCAAAGTCCCTCCCTTGATCTGAGTGAAGGCGTTGAGGTAACCCGTAGTGTATAAAGTATTTCTCCACCAAGATTTTGGCTACAGTGGAGGCCTTCTGGTCTTTAGTTGGAAAGGCCTGGGCATAACGGGTGAAATGGTCGGTTATCACCAGAACATTTCCATGTCCACTCAAGTCAGGTTCCAGACAGAGAAAGTCGATGCATATCAAGTCCAAGGGACCTTGACTCTGCAGATAGCCCATTGGGGTAGCTTGACGTGGCAATGTCTTCCTCTGTATGCAGCGAGCACATGAGTGACAGAACTCCTCCACTTCAGCTCGCATACAAGGCCAAGAGAATCTACTCCTTACAAGCTGGAAAGTTTGTTCGGCCCCTAAATGGCCATGGTTATCATGTAGGGCAGCCAGGACAGTTCTGTGTTTTTCCAGCAGAAACAGCTGCCACTTCTCTTCCAGGTCATCAGAGGGGCCCCTTCAGTAGACCACCCCTTGATGTACCTGTAACTTATCCCATTCTTTGTGGATTAATCGAGCCTCCTTTGAGGGAGGAGCCTGTCTGGATCCTGGTCTTCTAGAGCTTCCAAAGCCAATCTTCCCCAGGGGTCTTCCAACTGATCCCTTCTTATGCCCTTCTTGGATAATTTTGGCAAATCATCTTCGCCAATCTGGGTAACATCACAATAGCATTAGGGCACCCCCACTGCCGAAACTCCATTCTCTTCTGCCCTGGATCCCCCACTAGCTTGAAGTTGGGCTCCTTGACATAAAGCCCGCACCCCATCTGGGGTTACCTGGGTTCAGTCTTCTGTATGGTAAGTGGGAGCAATGAGACCTTCTGGACAATGCATCTGCATCCCTGTTTCCAGTTCCCGGCCTATACTTGAGGCTAAAGTTGAATCCAGAAAGGGCTGCCAACCAACGGTGGCCAGTGGCATCCAGCTTGGCTGTGGTAAAAAGTTAGGTGAGTGGGTTATTATCTGTCTTTACTGTAAAGTCAGCTCCATACAGGTAGTCTCTGAGTTTATCCACAACTGCCCACTTCAGGGCCAGGAACTCCAATTTGTGGGTGGGATAGTTCTTCTCCGCTGGTGTTAGACTCCTACTTACATAGGCGACCGGCCTGAGTTGTCCTTCTTACTCGTGGTACAGTACACCTCCCAGCCCATCAAGGCTAGCGTCCTCATGCAGTTCATATGGTCTTTTAGTATCAGCATAGGCCAAGACCGGGGCAATGGTCAGGCTTTTCTTCAGCATTTCGAAGGCCTCTTCACACTTCTCCGTCCACTGGTCTTCCACGGACTCTCCAGGTTTCCTGGGGCCAGTATCATCCTCCTCTCCTTCTGTCTTCAGTAAATCATTTAGAGGTTTGGCAATTTTTGCAAACCCTTCCACAAACCTGCGGTAGTAGGAGCAAAACCCCAGGAAGGATCTGAGCTCAGTCACTGTAGTTGGTCGGGGCCAGGAGGTAACTGCTTCCAGTTTGTCAGGGTCTGTAGACACTCCTTCTTCAGACACTATGGGGCTGATTTACCAAACATTTGCGCCATGAGTATCGGCTCATCTGCTTGCGCAACTGCTGTTTTGGTATTTACAAAACATTTGCGCCAGTAGCGCAGCGCTATTCCCCATTTACTATAGTGTTCTCGGTGCACAGGAGGAGGCGCTTAGTGCGCCACTATGGAACTGGCGCACGGCATCTTCAAATTAAAATATAAAGAAGCTAGAAGTGCCAATATAATGGGGTGACATGGGGTGATGTGAGGAAGTGTAGTGACACCTGCCCAAGTAACAAATATGCCCAAAATAGAGTGAGAAAGTAACTTTTTCTGAACCAGCCCGCTGCGCCGGCAAGTACGTTTAGAACTGCGAGAGGTTTTTTTGTGCTCAGTGCGGGAATTTCACTTGTTCAAACGCGCCGGGACACTGCGCCGGCAAAATCTTCGTAAATGTCAAGTCATGTAAATCAATTTGCATAAGTTGAACAGGCGCAGCTCTGAACTTCCCATTATATAACAGTACGCCAGCAAAATGACATTTCTAAAGGGACAAAAAAGGCATTTAAAAGCACCCCCGGCTATAATGAATTGTCGGCTCCCGTCAATATAGAAAAAAGTCATTGATAAAAATAAAAAAAAATGCGTGGGGTCCCCATTCAGGTCTGGTATGGATATTAAGGGGAACTTTGCGCCAATTTTTTTTTTTAAAATGACGTTCGGGTCCCCCACAAAATCCGTACCAGGCCCTTCAGGTCTGGAATGGATTTTAAGGGGAACCCCTGCGCCAAACTTAAAAAAAAATGACGTGGGGGTCCCCCTAAAAATCCACACCAGACCCTTTATCCGAGCACGCAACCTGGCAAAAAGGAAAAGAGGGGGGGACGAGAGAGCGCCCCCCCTCCCTCCTGAACCGTACCAGACCACATGCCCTCAACATTGGGAGGATGTCCCAATGTTGATGGGGACAAGGGCCTCATCCCCACAACCCTTGCCGGTGGTTGTGGGGGTCTGCAGGCGGGGGGCTTATTGGAATCTGGAAGACCCCTTTAACAAAGGGGACCCCCAGATCCCACCCCCCCCCTGTGTGAAATGGTAATGGGGTACAAATGTACCCCTACCATTTCACAAAGAAAGTGTCAAAAATGTTAAAAATTACAATAGCCGGTTTTTGACAATTCCTTTATTAATGTTTTCTCCTTTCTTCCATCTTCTTCTTCCACCTTCTTCTTCCAGCTTCTTCTTTTCTCCATTCGGGTTTCTTCCGCCATCTTGTTCTTCATCTTCCTCTTCATCTTCATCTTCATCTTCCTTCTTCCTTCGGTGTTCTCGTCCGCATCTTGCTCCGGCTTCTTGTTCCCCTCTCCTTTCTCCGGCCGCTCCGCTTGAATTCGAGGTTCCCGCTGTGTGACGCTTCAGTTCTTCAGTTCTCCTCTGGGTCTGCTGCCACCCGGTGGCCCCGCCCCCCTCTGACACCACGGGGAAAGTCCCCGTGAAATCTATGTGCGTCAGAGTGGGGCGGGGTCACCGGGTGGCAGCGGACCCAGAGGGGAACTGAAGAACTGAAGCGTCACACAGCGGGAATAGTGATGAGCCGAACACCCCCGGGTTCGGTTCGCACCAGAACCCGCGAACGGACCGAAAGTTCGCACGAACTTTAGAACCCTATTAAATACAATGGATGCGAACATTCGAAATCTAAAGTGCTAATTATAACGACTATTATGCATGTTATTGTCCTAAAAAGGGTTTGGGAACCCGGGTTCTGCACTAGGGGACATGTATCAATGCAAAAAGAAGTTTTAAAAACGGCCGTTTTTCTGGAGCAGTCATTTTAATGATACATAAAGTGAAAAAAAATAAGTCAAATATTCCTTTAAATATCGTACCTGGGGGGTGTCTAAAGTATGCCTGTGAAGTGCCACGTGTTTCCCGTGTTTAGAACTGTCCCTGCACAAAATTACATTTCTAAAGGAAAAAAAGCCATTTAAAACTGCTTGCGGCTTTAATGTAATGTCTGGTCCCGGTAATATGGATGAAAATCTTTAAGAAAAATGGCATAGCTACCCCATCACACACCCCCCCCCCCCCTACCCCAGCCCATTACCAGCCCCTTTGGGTCTTGTATGGATATTAAGGGGAACCCCGCACACAAAATAAAAAAGGCCCTATATACTCTGAACAGCCGTATACAGGCGGTGCATACAAGACTGTAGGTTTGTTCTTATGTAGAATCTGTTTGTAATTTTGAACAGGTACATTGTTTAAGTGTAGCTCCAGGCAAAAAACAAGAATTGGTGATAAAGCATCAGTGGAGAGGAGACACTTTTTTTCCCATATTAACTCTTACAGGAGAGAATTTGCCTTCCTAGGGGTAGATTTCCTCTCACTTCCTGTTGTATCCTTCCGTTTGCAAGGAGGAGTCGTTTGTAAGTTGGATGTTTGAAAGTAGGGGCCTGCCGTATATACTCAGCTGAAATTTGCCCCTTACATGTTGGTGTTGCCACAAAACTGTGAGCCCTCACAGTTACTCTTGGTGGGCGCATGAATGGGCCCTGCTGTGAATTATTAGATCAAGAATTGTAATTGCATGCCCCTGTTGAACAGGGGCTGAAAAATTGGGCCTTTGGTGGTGGTGGTGGTGGTGTTGACACAACACTGTAAGGCCTCACAGTTAGTCTTGGTGGGCGCAGGAATGGGCCCTGCTGTGAATTATTAGATCAAGAATTGTAATTACATGCCCCTGTTAAACAGAAAAATTGGGCCTTAGGCACTGGTGCCACAACACTGCAACCCCTCACAGATACTGTACTTGGAGCACAGCAATGAGCCCTGTTGCAAAGTATTGCATCAAAAATTGTAATTACACGCACCTGTTAAACAGGGGCTGAAAAATTGGGCCTTAGCCACTGGTGCTGGTGCCACAACACTGCAACCACTCTCAGATACTCTAGTTGGAGTGCAGGAATGAGCCCTGCTGCAAAGCATTGCATAAAAAATTGTAATAACACGCCCCTGTTAAACAGGGGCTGAAAAATTGGGCCTTAGCCACTGGTGGCGGCACCCAGAAACAAAAATGTTCTTCCAAGCTATCTTCATCAATCGGATCATTGTGGAGGAGGAGGATAGTCAGTCAACATAACAGGACAATCTCTCAGCATCAGCATCAGTCTTGAAGGGATGTGACATTTGAAAATAAATTAGTCTGTTATATCAGCTTCAGGTGTTTGGTAGCTGGTGGTGATCCAAGACTGGTTCATCTTTATGAAGGTCAGTCGATCAACAGAGTCAGTGGACAGGCGCACCCTGTGATCCGTGACAAATCCTCCAGCAGCACTGAATGTGTGTTCTGAAAGAACACTGGATGCAGGACAGGCCAGTAGCTTAATTGCATACTGTGCAAGCTCTGGCCAGTGATCCATCCTCAAGACCCAGTAAGCCAGAGGATTTTCGGTGGGGAAGGTGTCCAAGTCTGACCTTGCCCCTAGGTATTCCTGCACCATGTATATCAGACGCTGGCGATGGTTGCTGGAACCGATCATACCTTGGGGCTGAGGACTAAAGAATTGTCTGAACGCATCGGTCAGACGGCCACCTTCCCCACCGCTCCTTCTTTGACTGACCGAAGCCTCAGCAACTCGTTGTCCAGGACCAGGAGTTTGTAACCTCCCAGTCTCTGGGAATGCGTTGCACAGACCTTTCTGCAAGGCCTCCCGGAGTTGTCTCATCCTCTGCTCCCTCTGCGACGGTAAGATAAGGTCCACAACCTTACCCTTGTACCGTGGATCAAGGAGAGTGGCCAGCCAGTAATGGTCCCTCTCCTTGATCCGAAGAATACGAGGATCCTTCCGCAGACTTTGCAGGATCAGGGAGGCCATGCAGCGTAGGTTAGCTGAGGCATTCGGTCCGGAGTCCTCTGGGTCACTAAGGACGACATGATCCGCAGCCACCTCCTCCCAGCCACGTACAAGTCCACTGGTTTCTTGGGACTGTAAATCATCCCTAAAAGACTGCTGCTGATGATGCTGAGTGCCAGGCTCCACCTCCATGCTGACACAATCCTCCTCCTCCTCCTCCTCCTCTTCTTCCTGTGCGATGGGTGAGACAGAAGGAACACTGTCTGGGTAAAGGGGGCCTTGAGAGGCAAGGAAGTCCTCCTCTTCCTGCCTCTGTTCTGCCTCAAGTGCCCTGTCCATTATTCCACGCAGCGTATGTTCCAACAGGTGGACAAGAGGTACAGTGTCACTGATGCATGCACTGTCACTGCTCACCATCCTCGTGGCCTCCTCAAATGGTGCCAGGACAGTGCATGCATCCCTGATCATGCCCCACTGGCGTGGTGAAAAAAAAACGAGCTCCACTGACCCTGTCCTGGTGCCGTAGTCGCACAGGTACTCATTGATGTCCCTCTGCTGCGTGTGCAGCCGCTGCAGCATGGCCAACGTTGAGTTCCACCTGGTGGGCATGTCACATATAAGGCGGTTCTTGGGCAGGTTCAACTCCTTTTGCAGCTCAGCCAGGCGAGCACTGGCATTATAAGATCTGCGGAAATGCACACAGACTTTCCTGGCCTGCCTCAGGACATCCTGTAAGCCCGGGTACCTGCCCAAGAACCGCTGCACCACCAGGTTAAGGACGTGAGCCACACAGGGCACATGGGTCAGTTGTCCCTGTCGGAGAGCGGAGAGGAGGTTGGTGCCATTGTCGCAAACTACCATTCCTGGCTTAAGCTGGCGTGGCGTCAACCACCTCTCGGCCTGCCCCTGCAGAGCAGACAGAACCTCTGCCCCAGTGTGGCTCCTGTCCCCCAAACACACCAGCGCAAGCACGGCATGGCATCTTTTTGCCTGCGTACTTGCGTAGCCCCTTGAACGCCTACGGAGCACCGCTGGTTCCGAGGACAAAGCACAGGAAGAGGCCACGGAGGAAGAAGAAGAGGAGGGGGTGGAGGACAGAGGTGTGTCACAACCAGTAGTAGCATTTTGGAGGCATGGCGGTGGAACAACCTCCAACACTACTGCACCTTGTCCTGCATCCTTCCCAGCTGCCAAAAGAGTGACCCAATGGGCCGTGAAAGAAAGGTAACGTCCCTGTCCATGCCTGCTGGACCATGAGTCAGCGGTAATATGCACCTTACCGCTGACCGCCCTGTCCAGCGAGGCCAAGACATTGCCTTCCACATGCCGGTAGAGAGCCGGAATCGCCTTCCGTGAGAAAAAGTGGCGTTTGGGAACCTGCCACTGAGGAACCGCACATTGCACAAACTCACGGAAGGGGGCCGAGTCTACCAACTGAAAAGGCAGCAGTTGAAGCGCTAGCAATTTAGCCAAGCTAGCATTCAACCGCTGGGCATGTGGATGGCTGGGAGTGAACTTCTTTCGACGGTCCAGCAGCTGGGGCAGGGAAATTTGCCTGCTAGAATCGGACGTCGGTGTACTGCTAGCAGAGTGCCCGCAAGTACTTGGCTGTGACACACCTAATTCTACACCTTCATTCCTCTCAGAGCAGGTTTCAGAGAGGACTGAAGGTATAGTGGGGTTGGAGATCCCAGCTGATGCGGTGCAAGAAGAGGTCAGCTTTGTTCTTTGGTGTGGGTCTTTAAGGTAGGCTTGCCAACGAGCTGCATGGCAGGTCAACATATGTCTGATCAAGCATGTGGTGCCCAAGCGGGTGATGTTTTGGCCACGCGATATACGCTTGAGACATATGTTGCAAACAGCAGCTGTGCAATCTGATGCACTAGCCTCAAAAAAGGCCCACACCAAAGAACTTTTTGAATAACGGGCAAAGGCAGCGCCCTGCACAGGCGGAGCTCTGCGGTGCGATTCCGTCGGTGTGCTGCCCTTACGCTGGCCCCCCGAGGGCATCCTGCCTCATTGGAGATGTGCCTCCTCCTCATCCTCCTCCTCCTCTCTCCTATTAGGCACCCACGTGGAGTCAGTGACCTCATCATCCCCTCCCTCCTCATCACTGGAGCCAATCTGGCAGTATGCTGCAGCTGCTGGAACATGACTGCCAGATTGGTGTCCTTCTTGAGCATCCCCTCTCTCTGCTCTCACGCTACTGCCTTCCTCTAGCTGGGTATCATCATCAGACCCTTCGAAACGCTGGGCATCCACCTGGAGCATGTACCCAACACTGTGCTCAAACAGTTCAGGGGACTCCTCAGGAGGACATGGTTGGTCTAGGGAAGGAGTGACTGATGATGACATTGATACCAGGGAAGAGGACGCTTTGGCAGCTGCTTTGCCAGTACCCTGAGCCTGGGTGAGAGAGGATGAGGAGGATGAGGAGGGCTTGGTCATCCACTCTACCAAGTCTTCGGCATGATGCGGCTCAACACGTCCAGCTGCCGAAAAGAAGGACAAGCGTGTCCCATGGCCACGTGCTGATGGTGATGCACCGCGTCCACGACCAGCACTGTTGTCTCTAGACACAGAGCCTGCTTGCCCTCTTTTATTGGCTCCTGACTGTCTGCCTCTCCTTGTTTGCCTTCCAGACATTCTAATGGCCTGCAGGGAAATGGGAAAAGCAGCAATACAGGCTAAGTTCAGGTGTAATATGGTCAGGAGGCACACTCCGCCCGCTGTAAGTGCCGCAAAATCCTGTTGGTGTAACACACCAGGAAAAAGCAGCAATACAGGCTAAGTTCAGGTGTAATATGGTCAGGAGGCACACTCCGCCTGCTGTAAGTGCCGCAAAATCCTGTTGGTGTAACACACCAGAAAAAATCAGCAATACAGGCTAAGTTAAGGTGTAATATGGTCAGGAGGCACACTCCGCCCGCTGTAAGTGCCGCAAAATCCTGTTGGTGTAACACACCAGGAAAAAGCAGCAATACAGGCTAAGTTAAGGTGTAATATGGTCAGGAGGCACACTCCGCCCGCTGTAAGTGCCGCAAAATCCTGTTGGTGTAACACACCAGGAAAAATCAGCAATACAGGCTAAGTTAAGGTGTAATATGGTCAGGAGGCACACTCCGCCCGCTGTAAGTGCCGCAAAATCCTGTTGGTGTAACACACCAGGAAAAAGCAGCAATACAGGCTAAGTTCAGGTGTAATATGGTCAGGAGGCACACTCCGCCCGCTGTAAGTGCCGCAAAATCCTGTTGGTGTAACACACCAGGAAAAAGCAGCAATACAGGCTAAGTTAAGGTGTAATATGGTCAGGAGGCACACTCCGCCCGCTGTAAGTGCCGCAAAATCCTGTTGGTGTAACACACCAGGAAAAAGCAGCAATACAGGCTAAGTTAAGGTGTAATATGGTCAGGAGGCACACTCCGCCCGCTGTAAGTGCCGCAAAATCCTGTTGGTGTAACACAGCACACCAGGAAAAAGCAGCAATACAGGCTAAGTTAAGGTGTAATATGGTCAGGAGGCACACTCCGCCCGCTGTAAGTGCCGCAAAATCCTGTTGGTGTAACACACCAGGAAAAAGCAGCAATACAGGCTAAGTTCAGGTGTAATATGGTCAGGAGGCACACTCCGCCCGCTGTAAGTGCCGCAAAATCCTGTTGGTGTAACACACCAGGAAAAAGCAGCAATACAGGCTAAGTTAAGGTGTAATATGGTCAGGAGGCACACTCCGCCCGCTGTAAGTGCCGCAAAATCCTGTTGGTGTAACACACCAGGAAAAAGCAGCAATACAGGCTAAGTTCAGGTGTAATATGGTCAGGAGGCACACTCCGCCTGCTGTAAGTGCCGCAAAATCCTGTTGGTGTTAAACACCAGGAAAAAGCAGCAATACAGGCTAAGTTAAGGTGTAATATGGTCAGGAGGCACACTCCGCCCGCTGTAAGTGCCGCAAAATCCTGTTGGTGTAACACACCAGGAAAAAGCAGCAATACGGGCTAACTTCAGGTGTATAATGTGCAGGAGGCTTAGCAACAATGACACTGACACTGTCCCCTGCCTATCCTTCTCTCTCCCTGCACACAAGGTTTATCAAAGTATATGACACTGACACTCTCCCTGCCTATCCTTCTCTCTCCCTGCACACAAGGTTTAGCAAAGAATATGACACTGACACTGTCCCCTGCCTATCCTTCTCTCTCCCTGCACACAAGGTTTATCAAAGTATATGACACTGACACTCTCCCTGCCTATCCTTCTCTCTCCCTACACACAAGGTTTAGCAAAGAATATGACACTGACACTCTCCCTGCCTATCCTTCTCTGTCCCTACACACAAGGTTTAGCAAAGAATAGATTTGACAAGATTTGACACTGTCCCTGCCTATCCTTCACTTTCCCTGCTCCGGAACACACTACACGAGGTCGCCGCGCTGGCGGCCTTTTATAGTGTGGGGCGTGTACTAAACCCCCTCAGCTATAATTGGCCACAGGCATCCTGCCTGTGGCCAATCATTGCTCTCCTCGCTGCCGGCGCTGTGATTGGCCAAGCATGCAGGGTCACAGTGCATGCTTGGCCAATCACAGCGCCGGGATTACACTGCGATGGTGCAGTGTATTGTGGGCCGTTCGCGTCACTCGAATTTGGCGTGAACGGCCCAAATCGTTCGTTGTTCGCCGAACGCGCGAACAGCCGAACACCGAGCTCATCCCTAAGCGGGAACCTCAAATTCAAACAGAGCGGCCGGAGAAAGAAGAAGGGAACAAGAAGCCGGAGCAAGATGCGGACGAGAACACCGAAGGAAGATGAAGATGAAGATGAAGAGGAAGATGAAGAACAAGATGGAGGAAGAAACCCGAATGGAGAAAAGAAGAAGCTGGAAGAAGAAGGTGGAAGAAGAAGATGGAAGAAGAAGATGGAAGAAGATGGAAGAAAGGAGAAGACATTAATAAAGGAATTGTCAAAAAACCGTCTATTGTAATTTTTAAAATTTTTGACACTTTTTTGTGTGAAATGGTAGGGGTACATTTGTACCCTATTACCATTTCACACGGGGGGGCTGGGATCTGGGGGTCCCCTTTGTTAAAGGGGTCTTCCAGATTCTGATAAGCCCCCTGCCCGCAGACCCCCACAACCACCGGCAAGGGTTGTGGGGATGAGGCCCTTGTTCCCATCAACATGGGGACATGGTGCTTTGGGGTCACAGACCCCCAAAGCATCCTCCCCATGTTGAGGGCATGTGGCCTGGTACGGTTCAGGAGGGAGGGGGCCGCTCTCTCGTCCCCCCCTCTTTTCCTGCGGCCTGCCAGGTTGCATGCTCGGATAAGGGTCTGGTGTGGATTTTTAGGGGGACCCCCACGCTATTTTTTTTTTAAGTTTGGCGCGGGGGTCCTCTTAAAATCCATACCAGACCTGAGGGGCCTGGTACGGATTTTGTGGGGAACCCCCACGCCATATTTTTTTTTTACATTTGGCGCGGAGTACCCCTTAATATCCATACCAGACCTGAAGGGCCTGGTAATGGAATTTGGGGGAACCCCTACGCATTTTTTTTTTTCAAAGACTTTCATTGACTTTTATCTGTATTGACGGGAACCAGCAATTCATTACAGCCGCGAGTACTTTTAAATGACTATTATTTTACTTTAGAAACGTAATTTTGCTCTCGAACTGTTATAAACATGGAAAACATGCGCTACTTTACAGGCATACTATAGACACCCCCCAGGCATGATATTTAGGGCCAGTTCACACCGGATGCAGTGCAGTGTGTTTTTTTGATGCATGAAAAACGCAAAGAAAGTTGATCACATTAATGCCAATGGCATAGTTCACACCACTGCAGTCCGTTCCAGTGCGTTTCAGAAAGGAAAAAAAAAATTGGTCATGCTGCATTTTTTATGTACAGAACTGTACTGGACCACAGTAAAACACATCAAAAACGCTACGGAATGTACCAAAAACACACTGGAATGCACCAGAACGCACCTAAATGCACCAAAGACGCACTGCAACACACTTGTCCTAAGTGAAAAGAGGGGGAAAAAAACACTGGACTGCATCAAAAACGCATCAAAAATGCACAGGAACGTGTCAAAAACGTGCATGCAGAAAAGCACCTGGAACGCATCCAGACTTCGTGTCTATGGTGTGAACTAGGGCCAGTTCACACCATAGAAACGCAATCCGGATGCATTCCAGGTGCTTTTTTGCACGCACGTTTTTGATGCGTTCCAGTGCATTTTTGGTACGTTTTTGATGCAGTCCAGTGCTTTTTTTTACCCCTCTTTTTTATTAACCATAGATAAGGACAAGTGTGTTCCAGTGCGTTTTTGGTGCATTTAGGTGTGTTCCTGTGCGTTTATGATGCGTTTTGCTGCGTTCCAGTACAGTCCAGTGCAGGTAAAATGCAGCATGTTCTACTTTTTTTGTGGAACTGGAACGTACTGGAACAAACACTGCCATTTAGAACCATATAAAAAACTTTCCATGTTTTTTTGATGCATAAAAAACACAATGGACTGCATGTGGTTTGAAATGGCCCTTAAGCAATTTGGCATATTTAAAGGCACTTCTCCTTGTTTTGTTTTTGGTGTTGTCCAAATTAGTGACATTGATATATGTCCCTTAGGGTGGGACCTGGGCCCCCATTTTAAGGCCAATAACTAGAAGATAAGCCAGCCAAG
The DNA here is from genome assembly GCA_029206835.1 of Rana muscosa. Taxonomy (NCBI): domain Eukaryota; kingdom Metazoa; phylum Chordata; class Amphibia; order Anura; family Ranidae; genus Rana; species Rana muscosa. The sequence goes on along the minus strand of CM055128.1, from coordinate 172,566,019 downwards.
TGGGGACTAGCAAAATTAACAAGTCAGTTCCCATAGACTGCAATGGTATTTGTTGGTGGGGGGGGGGGGTGTTTGTCCCATCTCTAATTTTGCATCATGCTGGATGATGTGCTTAATTTTGAATGGGGGGGGGGGGGTTATTTTCTGCTAGCTGCATTTGTGTTGTTCTGAACATGCCCAGGAACTTAGTTTTTTTTTGTGGTGCTTTTTGTGTGTGAACAGCACCTGGATATTTCTCGGCATGCTCAGAGAGTGTTTTTATGGGTTAGTAATTGAAGGACATCCTTAACAGGTGTACCCACTTTGAAGTTCAGTCTCTACATTGGGTGAACTTGCATTTTCGGTGTTTCATGGACTGTGCATGTGTTTTCAATTGCCTCATTAGCACACAAACCTATGTTATATAAAGCTTGCAGATAGCATCCTCTCCCTTGCCCTGAAAAGAGGCAAGTGTGTGCGTGCGTGCCCGGCAAAAAGTAAATTTTGGTGTCCTTATCGAGTTTGTAACACATGTATTTTATTTGTTATGTCTTTGCAAAACAGATGTTTGTTTTACTTTTTTTGATTGTATTTTTTTGTGTGGGAGATATGTTCCCCTGAAATAATTTTGATGTTGTTAATGTGTGTTGTTTGTTCACTTCTTTTTTTTCAAAATTCTCTTTATTGAAGCTTTTTTGGTGTTTTTGAGATACAAAACAGGGCCATTGGGGCATACCCCGGCCAAGCCTTACACATAACCATGTGCACACCATAAGACTAACATCGTATCCTAACACTAAGCATACCTAACTAAACACACTATAAACACCTCTCAGGTTACACATGATAGGATTACAACAGGAGTCATTATTTCTTGTAAGACCTCGTCTCATTCCTAGATGTCTGGGTTGAATTTTACAGGAGCATGTAGGAGTAGGTACTATTATCTATTGAATGTTGCGTACACCTCCGTTTTGCCTATACAGAGTACGGAACTCAACTCTTAGCAGGACAGATGGGTACAGAGGAGATCCGTCTAAGTCACTCCTCTGAGGGTTGTCATCAGTTGTGGACTCTGAATCTGTCCACAAATGCCAGACTTTTTCATATTTTTTGGGGCATCCACGAGACTGATACGTCGCTTTATAGAGGGGTACCATTGTATTAACTAGATGCTTCCATGAGGTCAGGGTAGGGGGGGTGGTTGACCTCCATTTTAAAACAATGGCTTTTCTTGTACAAAAGAGAAGGATACCTATTAGGGTACGTATTGCTTTGGCAAGTGCCAGTTGCTCCACCAGGCCAAGGAGGCAGACACTAATTGTCAGGGGAATAGAAATGGTAGTTAGTCTGTGGATAAATTGAGTTACCTCCCGCCAATAATCCCGGATCCGTGGGCAATCCCAGAACATATGCGCGAAGTCCGCAGGAGTATCAGAGCATCTCCAGCAGCTAGCCGGCAGGGCCGGGTATATGCAATGGAGGCGTTGGGCCGTGTAATAGATCCTGTGGAGGATTTTGAATTGGATCAGTTTATCCCTAGTAGCTACCAGCAGTTGGAATGGATAGTCCCACATATCCTCCCAGTCCTCGTTGTCCAGCTCCTGCAACTCCGCCCGCCACAGACCGCGCAGACCATCCAGTCCAACCTGGATGGACGGTAGGAGTGCCCTATAGATTTGGGATAATGGTTTTAAAAGCTCAGCATCGTCTAGGAGAGTCTCCAAGACGTCAAGTTCCAGCCGAAGCTGAACTGACCTGAATTGCGAATTAAAGGCGTGGCAGAGCTGCAGGAACCTGAAAAATAAAGAGTTCGGAAGCTGGAATTTGTTTTTAAGCCTATCGAATGTGAATAGCCCCAGCTCGTTGCAGATATCCCTCAAATACTTGATGCCCTTACTGGCCCACAGACCCGGATCCTGTAAAGAGTGGAACTCCCGCAGCCTCGGATTACACCAGAGTGGTGTATTAGGGGACCATCTGGCCTTTGCCAGATTAGGTTTAATCACTATCGTGTACCATGCCGTAATAATCGCTTTCATAGCTAGAGTTAAGGGTATCGCATGACCCCCTATAGAGTGCATTGCGAAGGGCCTCGAAGGATCCTAAGTGTGCTGCCTCTAGGACGACTGACGCATTGGTGTTTTCCGAGACCAGCCAGTTGTGGGCGTGGGTGAGCATTGCTGCCAAATAGTAGGTGTGAAAGTCTGGGCAGGCAAGCCCCCCTGCGTCCATGGTCTACGCAAGATCTTTTTACTGAATCTAGCCGGGTGTGATTGCCACAAGAAGGAAGCCACTGAGGAGTCTAGCTGCCGGAAAAGATACCTTGGGATCCAGACCGGAGAGTGCCGCAAGATGTACAGTAGGACCGGGAGTAGTTTCATTTTTATTAAGTTAATTCTCCCTATTAGAGACAATGGGAGGTTTGACCAAGCCTTCAGTTTTAATTTACACCACTGCAGCACCGGGGACAGGTTAAGTTTGAAAAAATCCTTGGTAGTGGACGAGATATTTATTCCTAGGTATCTAATGGTATCTGCCCATTGTAGAGGCGAATTAGGATCTCTCAGTCTCTCTGCCCCGGGATCTATGGGTAAAATTTGTGATTTGCTCCAGTTGGTTCGGAGGCCAGAGAGAGTCGCAAAACGATCCAGAAGCCGAAGCGCCCCGGTGAGCGAGGGACCGGGGTCCCTGAGGAAGAGGATCAAATCATCAGCATATAATGGCAGTTTCTCGGTCACCGAGCCGACTCGTACTCCAGATACCTCACTCGACCTCCGCAGGGCCTCAGCCAGAAGCTCCATTACCAGGGCGAACAGTGCAGGTGATGAAGGACACCCCTGTCTTGTCCCCCTCTTAATCAGAAAGGAGGGTGAAAGCCTACCATTTAATTTGATACGAGCGGTGGGGGCCCTATACAGTAAGCCGATACATTTCCGGAAAGTTGGGCCAAAGCCAAAGCCAAAACCTTCCAGAACCTGCATCATATAGGACCATCTGACTGTATCGAAAGCCTTTTCGATGTCGAGGGATACCAATACCCTGGAGGCAGACTCCTTGGGCGGAAGCTGGAGATGGGTAAAGACTCGTCTAAGGTTAATGTCCGAGGACTTGCCAGGCATAAAGCCTGTCTGATCTATATTGACAAGGGATGGTAAAACCTGCATGAGTCTATTGGCTAGTACTTTCGTGAGTATCTTGAGATCGTAGTTCAGCAACGAGATGGGTCTATAGGATGAGCAGCAAGTGGGGTCCTTCCCTGGTTTGGGCAGCAGCACTATATGTGCCTGATACATGCTATCTGGTAGCCTATCGGATTCCAGGCAGTTTGTGAATAACTGAGTCAGTTTGGGGACCAGTAAAGTAGCGTTTGTTTTGTACCAGTCCCCAGGTAGACCATCAGGGCCCGGGGACTTATTGTTGGGCAAGGAATAGATTGCAGCTTCTATTTCTAGACGTGTGAATGGCTTATCTAGCGCTACCCTGTCCTCCTCAGAGAGGAGAGGCAAAGTAATTCCCCCCAGTTCCTCCAGCCCAGCAGCAGTCTGAGCCAGAGAATGGGTCATCATACAGAGTACTATAAAAGAGATGAAATTCCTGCAGAATACCTTCGGGGTCTGTGACCTGGCAACCAGTGAGAGTCTGAGTTCTAGGGACTACTGTTTGGAGCGTAGGTTCTGCCACAAGATTGGCCAACAGTTTGCCATTCTTGTCCCCTGACTCGAAAAGCTTGGCTACAAGCTTCCGTGCATCAGAGTGCACCAGCGAGGTGTAATGGAGCTTCAGATCCCTTCTCACCTGGGCTAGGGCAGAATAATTTTCAGGCGTGGGATGCCCCGCAAAAAGTTCCAGTGCCGCCCTTCACTTTGTTCCAGTTGAGCGGTCTGTGACGCAAAGCCGGTTCTCACTGCCTTGATAGAGGAGACATATTCACCTCGGGCATGAGCCTTGCCTGCCTCCCATACCACGTCAAGGGAAGCCGACCCCTCATTTGTCAGCCAGTACTCCGCGAGTCTGGGCTCTACCAACTCCTGGATTTGAGGATTGGCTATCCAATGGGACGCTAGCCTCCAGCAGCCCGGCTCGCGGGGGGTACCCAGAGTCAAGCCAAGCTCCAGCGGTGAGTGGTCTGAAAGACCTGCCGGGAGATAGGAGACTGCTCCGACTCGAGACAGTACAGAAATATTAAATCTATGCGAGACCCAGACCTATGTGGTGCTGAGATATGTGAATACGTCCTATCCTCCGGATGCTTCCACCGCCAGATCTCTTGGAGACCAAAAGTGTCCGCCCAAAGGTCCAAATCAGGGGGGGTAGGTCTAAGGGGGTTAGTGGTGTCTTTGTTATGATCTAGGATGGCGTTAAAGTCCCCTCCAATGAGAATATTGTGGACCTGGAGGGGGGCTATTTTCGTAAGGACGGTGTACAGGATGGAGGAGTCAAACGGAGGAGGGATATATACATTAATTATGGCCCAACGTTGGGCATACATTTCAAGAATCAAGATGAGGTATCTTCCCCCAGGATCCATGAAGTCCTGTTCCACCGACTAAGGAAGCGACTTGTTCAGCAGAATAGTCACGCCCCTTGCGTAGGAGGAGTAGGTGGCATGAAACCCTTGTTTAACCCATGCCCGCCTGAGTGCTAGGATTTTGCTGCCTGTCAGATGAGTTTCCTGGAGAAACAAAATGTGAGGTTTGTGGGACTGCACAAGGTGAAAACAACATAGTCCAGCAAGAAAAATGGTGTGGAATCTGAGCAGGTGTGGTAACTAACATAAAGTGCATGTAACACCCTACCGCCTGGCATAACCCCAACTGTCGCCAAGACGGTTTCTGACCCTAAACTTGATTGTAGACTTCGCCTTCTGAAGGCTCAAAGTTCCTGAGATGACCTCAGCGTGAGTTCAACCTAACACAGTAGGCGAGGGTGAGGGAGCTTGCATCCCATCACAGTGAGGGGGACCGGGCACTCCGGGGCAGTGGTATGGTCCTTCCAAGTCGCGGGACTGCCCCAGGTAGAGATAGGTCACCAGGTCCTCTACTCAGAAAGAACAAACAAAACAGAACAAAGCAAGGGGGGGTCGACTGTGGATCACTTGTAGGGGTACGTTTGGGGTAACTCCGGTGCTTGCAGGATTAAAGTAGGAGAAAGCAGACCAGGATTCGGAAGAATCGTGCATCAGGTGGATTGGTGGGAAGGATCTTTTATCGCAGGGTAGTCAGCCAGCTATCAGCATCCGCAGGGTTGTCGAAGAAGCGGACCGCTCCGTCATGTTGGACTCGCAAGCGACTGGGGTAAAGCATGCTATACTTAATGCTCTTGTCTCTGAGACATCTGCGGACATCATTGAAGGTCTTCCTCTTCCTTTGCAATTCCGCGGAGAAGTGGGGGAAAAGAAGAACTGATGTGTTGCAATATTTGAGTGTGGCGTGTTTGCGGGCCTCAGAGAGAATCCTGTCCCTGTCCCGGTAATTGAGGAAGCGGACCAGGAAAGGCCTGGGGAGATTCCCTGGGATGGCTTTGCCCGTAGGCACTCGGTGGGCCCTTTCAACAACGTAGGTGGGGGAACATCCGTAAAGCCCAGGAGATTTTTGAAGAACTCCTCCGCAAACACAGCAGGGTGATCCCCCTCTTCTCCCTCAGGCAGACCAAGGACTCTGACATTGTTGCGCCGCAGCCTGTTTTCTACGTCATCTGACTTCGCGACAAGGGACTGTACAGTGCGCTGCAGCTCGGCAATGGAGGTGGAGTGAGTGGCCATCAGATCCTCCGTGGCCGACACTCTGGATTCTGTTTCGGACATCCTCCCCCTGATCTTGTCCAAGTCGTTCCGTATAAAATTGCACTCCTCAGCGAGGTGGTCAATGCGTACCAGCAGAGAAGTCCTGCTCTGCTCGATCGCAGCGAGGATTGTGGCCGTGCTGTCATAAGATGGTGGGGCTGACCCCTCTGCCGCCGGGGCCTCACAGGGATCCATGTCCAAATCGGCCAGCAAGGCCCGGATTCACCCGACTAGGATGGGATCTGTATGCGGGGAAGAGGGCGGTGGCACCTGGAGCAGTGTATTGGCCTTGGTGGCTTTGGAGTTCCCCTTCCCTTTCTTGGAGGAGGAGGACATCTGGCAGGTCGCCTAGAGGTAGGATGTGCAACCGTGCCCAGAGGGGAGGCAGCAAGGGACCACCCAAGCTGGCCGCAGCAGACTAATCACAGGGGGTCACCAGGCGCCCGTCGCTCAGCAGCAGGCACCCGACCGGCAGGACAGAGCGGATGTAAGGCTGTAGGTTCAGGGGTGGGGTGGCCCAGAGCTGGGGAGCAGGTTGTTTGTTCACTTTGATTTAATTGTCTGTGCTGCATTATTTTGCTAAATTTTTCTCAAGATGTGACTAATGTTTCAAATTGACCCTGTTTTTTATTTTGGCTTCCCTTTTGTTTTGTTGACCAATAAAATTTGATGCAAAGTTTTGATGTTTCTTTTTTGTTTTCTATGCAACAAATGTGACAGCTGATTGGCATGTCAAAACAAAACAGGTGTGATTTGTCTACCCTGGTGCCTTCATGCTAGCATATGCATGTATTGTGTGCTGCCATAGATAGTCGCCAGGAAATGAAAAATACAGAGCTGTAAGTATTAAATTTTCCTTTTTACTGCAGTGGTTCTCAGCCTCAGTCCTCAAGTACCCCCAACAGGACATGTTTTTTGAATTTATCTTATCGAGAATTGCTGTCCAAAATAAAAAAACATTGACTGTGATTTAAAGCACATGTGCAAGATGAAGGAAAACCTGCAAACATGGCCTGTTGGGGGTACTTGAGAAGCACTGATTTAGAGCACTGCACTTAAAAATAGCTCAAGGCAATACAATTCTAATTGTGGGCATTTTGAGGGAAACCAAGTAAGTGTTAGAACCCCTGCTTGTTTTTTTTATATTTTTTAGGTTGGGCTTTGTGTCCCTTTTAGTAAAATTGGCTTCACTTCCTGTCACACAGCTAAACAGGAAGTGAAGATAAAACCCTACCAATGTCTTTTCTTGGGGACACACAGATCAATCTAACTAGTGTCCCCATTAACCACTTAAGCCCCGGACCATTTTGTAGCTAAAGGACCAGAGCTGTTTTCAGAATTTTGCACTGCGCTGCTTTAACTGTAAATTGTGCAGACATGCAATGTTGTACCAAAACGAAATTTGCGTCCTTTTCTTCCCACAAATAGAGCTTTCTTTTAATGGTATTTGATTGCCTCTGCAATTTTTATTTTTTGCGATATAAACGGAAAAAGACCGAAAATTTGGAAAAAAAATGATATTTTCTACTTTTTGTTATAAGAAAAATCGAATAAACTCAATTTTAGTCATACATTTAGGCCAAAATGTATTCAGCCACATGTCTTTAGTAAAAAAAATGTCAATAAGCGTATATTTATTGGTTTGCGCAAAAGTTATAGCGTCTACGAACTAGGGTACATTTTCTGGAATTTACACAGCTTTTAATTTATGACTGCCTATCTCATTTCTTGAGGTGCTAAAATGGCAGGGCAGTACAAAACCCCCCAAATTACCCAATTTTGGAAAGTAGACACCCCAAGGAAATTGCTGAGAGGCATGTTGAGCCCATTGAATATTTTTTTTTTTTTCGTCTCAAGTGATTGAATAATGACAAAAAAAATAAAAAAATTACAAAAAGTTGTCACTAAATGATATATTGCTCACACATGCCATAGTTATATATGGAATTACACCCCAAAATACATTTTGCTGCTTCTCCTGAGTACGGGGATACCACATGTGTGGAACTTTTTGGGAGCCTAGCCGCGTACGGGACCCCGAAAACCAAGCACCGCCTTCAGGATTTCTAGGCACAAATTTTTGATTTCACTCCTCACTACCTATCACAGTTTCGAAGGCCATAAAATGCCAAAATAGCACAAAACCCCCCCAAATGACCCCATTTTGGAAAGTAGACACCCCAAGCTATTTGCTGAGAGGCATGGTGAGTATTTTACAGTTCTCATTTGTTTTTGAAAATGAAGAAAGAATTTTTTTTTTAATTTTTTTCAATTTTCAAAACTTTGTGACAAAAAGCGAGATCTGCAAAATACTCACCATACCTCTCAGCAAATAGCTTGGGGTGTCTACTTTCCAAAATGGGGTCATTTGGGGGGGTTTTGTGCCATCTGGGCATTCCATGGCCTCCGAAACTGTGATAGGCAGTGAGAAGTGAAATCAAAAATTTACACCCTTAGAAAGCCTGAAGGCGGTGCTTGGTTTTGGGGTCCCGTACGTGGCTAGGCTCCCAAAAAGTCTCACACATGTGGTATCCCCGTACTCAGGAGAAGCAACAGAATGTATTTTGGGGTGTAATTCCACATATGCCCATGGCATGTTTGAGCAATATATCATTTAGTGACAACTTTGTGCAAAAAATAAAAAATAAAAAATAAAATTGTATTTTTTCCGCAACTTGTGTCAACATATAAAATATTCCATGGACTCGACATGCCTCTCAGTATATAGCTTGGGGTGTCTACTTTCCAAAATGGGGTCATTTAGGGGGGTTTTGAACTGTTCTGGCATTTTATACACAACATTAGGAAGCTTACATCCACTCTTCTAACCACTTGAAGGCAAAGCCCTTTTTGACACTTTTTGTTTACATGAAAACATATATTTTTTTTGCAAGAAAATTATGTTGAACCCCCAAACATTATATATATTTTTAAAGCAAAGGCCCTACAGATTAAAATGGTGGGTGTTGCATTTTTTTTTCTACACAGTATTTGCGTAGCGATTTTTCAAACGCATTGTTAGGGGAAAAAATACACTTTTTTAAATTTTAATGCACTAAAACACACTATATTGCCCAAATGTTTGATGAAATAAAAAAGATGATCTTAGGCCGAGTACATAGATACCAAACACGACAAGCTTTAAAATTTCGCACAAACGCGCATTGGCGACAAACTACATACATTTTTAAAAGCCTTTAAAAGCCTTTACAGGTTACGCCGTTAGATTTACAGAGGAGGTCTACTGCTAAAATTACTGCCCTTGATCTGACCTTCGCGGTGATACCTCACATGCATGGTGCAATTGCTGTTTACATATGACGCCAGACCGACGCTTGCGTTCGCCATTGGGCAAGAGCAGGGCAGGACAGGGGTGCTTTTTTTTTTTTATTATTAATTTTGCTTTTTTATTTTATTTTTAAACTGTTGCTTCCATATTTTTTTTTTATAATTTTTATTGTTATCTCAGGGAATGTAAATATCCCCTATGATAGCAATAGGTAGTGACAGGTACTCTTTTTTGAAAAAACTGGGGTCTATTGGACCCTAGATCTTTCCTCTGCCCTCAAAGCATCTGACCACACCAAGATCAGTGTGATAAAATGCTTTCCCAATTTCCCAATGGCGCTTTTTATATCCGGGGGGGGGGGACATTCCCTCCCACTGCTTGTAAAAGCAGTCCAGAGGCTAATTAGCCACTAGGATTGCTTTTACATGAAAGCCAGCCGCTGGCTGAAAAGAATGATACTAAGATGATACCTAAACCCACAGGCATCATTCTGGTATAAACATTCAAAGTCCAGCAACATACCAGTACGTTGCTGGTCCTTGTTGGACATGTATTGTAATCTTTTTTTTCATGCAGCCTGTTGGCTGAACAAAAAAAAGAGATTGATCGGTGGGTATGCCCACCATTAGAATACCGCCCTTCATCCACCCACTTCTAATGATGGGCATACATGCACCATTTATATATGCCGAAGCATGGGGGCATCTTCCCGCAAAAGTTATGCCGCTTACACATGGTCAGACTTTTCCACGGGCAAGCCTCCGTCGGAATTTCGACCGTATGTATGCGGCATTAGGAGCAAAATTGCTCCTCCGCTCCTCCGCCCCTGCTGCCCCAATGCTTCGGCATATATGCTTTTTTTTTTTAACTGTGGTGGTGAAATCACCTCCTACAGCACTGGAGTCACAGGGATCAGGCCTGTCTCTGCGAACACTGCAGTTATGTGTGTTGTGTTTTGTAAGTGACAGTGATCGATCGATACTGCACTTGGGTGGCCTGGGCTGGACGGAGGGGCAAAACGCAGGTGCTAGCAGGTATCTGGGCTGATCCCGCTAACACTGCGTTTTTGGGAACCCTAAACTGCTGGGGACGCTAGTATAGATCTGATCAGATCAGATATTGATCTGTTCAGATACTATACCACTAAGGGGGGTTTATGCGAAACGCGTGGGTGTTAGCGCTACTGGCAATAACCTGACGCTGCCTGGGGTGTGACGCAGACCCTCTCTGACGCTAAAACCTAATTGATATCACCCGCCGGGCGATCAGGGGGTTAAACCTTTATTGGGTTATATACGGCGGGTGCCCTGACACTATAAAAAGCAAACTAACTAACCAGCGTCACCCGTAACACTTATATGGTGATTACTGGTGAAAGGGTTAACTAGGGGCAATTAGGGGGTTAAAACCTTTATTAGGTAATATATGGGGGTACCTGACGCTATATAAAAACCTGACGGCGAACCTAACAAAAATTTACTGGCTACCTATCGGCATCACTGACACTAAGACAACGATCATAAAAACGATTGCTTATCAACACAGTGGGCGGAGCTCTGAAGATGGCTGCTTGAGCCAGTAGCTCCTCACCACCCCAGCACAGCGGCGCCCATAACTCCGGTTCTACTGAACGAAATTTGGAACCACTGGTATCCACAGAACCCCCAGACTCCCGGGCACCCCCCCATCTATAAATAATAATTTTTACGGCTCAATGGAAGCCACAACGGCCGATCGAAATTCCGCCCGAAAATCCAAGATGGCCGCCGAGTCACAGATTGTTTGTGTCAGTGCTGAGGTAAATTGAAAGGGAATTAATATGGCAGATCTGATAGCCCAACAATGTTCCTCACATGCATCTGGCTTTATTATACAGACTATCTCTCCATCTCATCCCCCTCATGAACCCCTGAGGGAACATTTTCAGGAGAACTCAACATTAACCCCTTTGGCTAATCCTATTATGGATCAGGACAGCTCTTGTCCTGTCAGCTCTCTGACCAATACATCTACATTTTCTATGGCCAACTTGTACCAGACCCTGGCTGAATTACTTGATAGGGGCCTCTCTCAAACTGCGGCTAAAATCACGGGAGAATTAAAGGCTGATTTTCAGAATTTAGGAGCCAGAATTGAGAACATAGAGTGTAAGTTGGATCAAACAGTGTCCGCCACAAATCAAAATGCAGAACAAGTCCATTTTATTCAAGAACAATTAGATACAGCTTTGTCTAGGATTGACGATTTGGAAAATAGGTCCAGGAGATATAATATCCGTATTAGAGGACTTCCAGAAACCATAACTGACATCCCGGCAGCGATTCAAAATATGATTCAATCCCTAATCCCAGAAATTCCACAAGACCGCCTGGAGCTAGATAGAGCACATAGGGCCTTAGGTCCTCTAAGGAAAGATGGTCTACCGAGAGACATAATAATTAAACCCCATTTCTATGCGATAAAGGAGGAAATTATGAGCAAGGCGCGAAATATGTCTACTATTCTATGCATGGGTCATAAAATCCAATTATATGCAGACCTCTCTCCCTCTACAATGCAACGCAGACGTGCAATGAAGCCTCTACTTCTAGCCCTCATACAAAAAGACATTAAATACAAGTGGGCATTTCCATTTGCAGTAAAATTCTCTTACAAAGGGAAGAATCATTCCTTTTCTACTTTTCCTGACGGCGAAAAACTGTTATTGAATCTCAAGATCATCACTCAAGAAAATGACATGGACACTTCTCGAAGTGGCCCACAATCTTCAAAGAGACCGAACCCTACCAGCCCTCAATCTCCCTTGTGGACCAGGGCAAGAACCAAGAAAGCCAAAGACAATGGTCCCGCTTGAAGAGACCCAAGCTCACAATTTATACTTTGTACTCCTCGATTCCCATGAGTTCCAGGAAAGATTTATTCTAAGAGCCTGGAACGAATGTTTTTTTTTTTGTTCTGATTGTTTAAATTTTTCCAAAATGTTTTGCAAGGGGTTTTTATCCACGTCTCAATTTTTCTGAGTTCGATCTACTACTTGTAGAGTTCTTTGTCCAATTTGGGGGGGTGAGACTCTCGCTCCTCTATCCACTTCAGGGGGGAGAGGTGGGGGTCCCTCCGGACAGACCTGAATATGGTGGATCTAGTAAGTCTTTAATTTTTTTTTAAGGGGCGCCCTGGCTGGGGTGGGTCCCATGTGCTTCCACCTTTCCCCTGAGTCTCCTAGAGACTTTGTGGAAGGAATAGCCTTTTCCTTAGGGAATGGGCTTTTCATTTTCTACCTTGGTAGAAGTTTTGGGGAGGACTTTATCCTCCTCGAGATCGTTTTCATCCTTTTTTCGGTTTTTAAAAATTTTAATTAAATTTTTTTATTACTGTTTTTCTATGACAATTTTTTACTCTTCTTATTTTTTCCACTTTTTCATTCCTTTTTTCTCCTTTCCTATCTCTAATCCTATTATCACATGCCTGGCAGTTCTGGTTTTTGCAGATTCAATTGAAGGTACCCGCAACATGATCCTTTGGCTTTTGATTACCCGTCTAGAACACTTACAGATCCTGAGGATGGTGTATTGCGGTAAAGTAGATATAGTGGATGACGATGGCAGCTCCCTCCCTGAGTCCCATGGCTGATTCCGTACTAGGTTCACTCAAAATAGCTACACATAATGTTCAAGGCATGAATTCCCCTGTTAAGAGACGCAAACTCTTTGACTCTTATAAATCCCTGGGTATTGACATACTCATGATTCAGGAAACCCATTTCCCTAGGCAATTCAATCCCAGCTTTATACACTCCCGATTCCCACAATTTTTTTTAGCTAATGCCGAAAAGAAAACCAAGGGTGTGGCTATTTGTATTTCAAAATCATGCCAGTTTAGTTTCATATCTGATTTCAAAGATCCTGAGGGCAGGTTTATACTGGTTAAGGGCACAATAGAGGGACGAATATATTCTCTGATTTCATATTATTCCCCCAATTCAGGGCAAGATACATTTTTTCGATTCATCCTGGACACCCTATCTCCTCAATTAGAGGGCACAATCATTTGGGGGGGAGATTCCAATGCAGCATTTGATCAGGGGTTGGACAAATCCAAACCCCCCTCGACCCAATTAACCAGACCCACTAAGATAAGCCTGAAAATAGCTAGACTTTTGCATGATAAAGGCCTAGCTGATGTATGGCGAGAATCTAATCCTTCTATAAGAGATTATACTCATTACTCTCACCCACACAACACCTACTCTAGGATTGACCATATCCTGGTTCCTTCCTATATTCTCCCGGATGTTATTAAGTCAATTATCAAAGACACGGTCCTTTCTGATCACTCCATGGTTGTCATGTTCCTACGCATAAAAACTGGTAGATCAAAGGGGGGTAATTGGAGACTAAATGAGTCTTTACTTTCCGATCCAGCCATACAAATGGAAATAGATAAAGCTCTTCAAGAATACTTCAGCTTTAATGATATAGAAAATGTTTCCGCTGAAGTCCTTTGGGCTGCTCATAAGGCCTTTATTAGGGGCAAGCTTATCCAAATTTCGACAAGAATCAAAAAGGAAAGGGAAGCGGGCATTGATAGATTGGAGAGATCATACAGGACCCTGAGAACACAGCATAAAAGGAAACCTTCTCCATCCTTATTGTCTAAGATTGAAAGGAGTAGACTAGAACTCAATTTAGCACTCACTACAAAAGCGGAGAAATCTCTCCGTTGGACAAGTAATACATTTTATACTCAAACAGGTAAAATAGGTAGAATGTTGGCATCCAAATTGTCTCCTAAAACGAGAGTTTATTCCATACCTAAGATCCGCATTGCTGGACAGGACCCCACGGCTAACCCTGAAAAGATACTAAAGGCTTTTCAGACATTTTATTCCGAACTCTATAGCGACCCTTCAAATATACCCATGAACTCGGTATCCTCATACCTAGATGGCCTCCCTATTCCATCCTTGAATATGGAACATAGAGATATCCTAGAAGCTCCCTTCTCTGTTGAAGAGGTTACAGCAGTAATTCAAGATCTCAGGGCGGGATCAGCCCCGGGACCTGATGGATTATCAGCTCCCTACTACAAAGCCTTCAAGGACACCCTTACCCCATATTTAACAAAATTTTTTAATTTTACTACAAGGGGTTCCCAATTAGGTACACAACTTAATACAGCCTACATTACTGTTATACCCAAACCGGATAAAAACCCAGAAGAAGTTTCCAATTATCGCCCTATTTCTTTGATAAATAATGATTTGAAAATTCTCACTAAAATTTTAGCGAATCGCCTCTCCTCTTTTATTACTAAATATATTCACAAGGATCAGGTAGGATTTATGCCAGGAAGACAAGGCCCAGATCAAGTGAGAAGAGCGATTGATATTATCTCCCTTTTGCAGTCCAACTGGGACGGAGGTCAAAAACAACAGGGTTTCCTGTTAGCACTTGATCTGGAGAAGGCCTTCGACTCTGTATCCTGGCAATACTTTTTTCCCCTATTAGAACGATGGGGTTTTGGCCCACGTTTTATGGGAGTTATTAGAGCTCTGTATTCTCAACCTAAAGCTCAAATTCGTATACAGGGATATTATTCCTCTCCGATAAATATAGCCAGGGGTACAAGACAAGGTTGTCCACTATCCCCTATTGTCTTTGCTATGGCCATTGAAAGCTTGGCCATAGCCATTAGACAAAATTCTGACATTAAAGGCGTAACCTGTGGGAATCAGATGCATAAATGCGGACTTTTCGCAGATGATTTGCTTCTCTTTCTTACCTCTCCCATTACCTCCCTCCCGAATCTTTATAAAGTAATTTCTGATTTTTCTAATATTTCAGGACTCAGGGTCAATTTTGCCAAGTCACAGGCACTAAATATTTCCCTCCCGTTACCCATAGTTTCCCTCATCAAACAGTCTTTCAAATTTGAATGGAATTCTTCTCATATTAAATATCTGGGAATCTTTCTGACTGCTCGAACAGAATCTCTTTACACAAGTAACTATCCTCCCCTATTCCATAAAATTATTACAGATCTTAAAAATTGGGACAAATTCGAACTATCTTGGTTGGGCAGGATTAATTCAGTGAAAATGACATTACTTCCTAGAATTTTATATCTATTTCGTTCCCTCCCCATTCCCATCAGGAAAGATCAGATAAATTCCTTACAAAGTAAAATTCTCACATTCGTATGGGGCAAATCTAGTTACAGAGTTCCCCAAAACACCCTATATTTAAATAGGAAGAAGGGAGGGGTGGGTTTGCCTAACTTATATAATTATTTTTTAGCTGCCAGACTAGCACAATTATCTATATTTTATTCCAAGAATGAAAAACCGGACTGGGTGCTGATAGAAGAACAAGCGGTACCACAATTATCCTTAGAGTACCTGCTTTGGTGCCCACAAAGACAGAGACCACCTATTTTATCCCCTTCCTTATCTCAATCATTTTCCCTTTGGGACAGACTCCGTCCTCTTCCCACTCTAGTGTCTGTAACACAACCACTAGCACACATTTTTAATAATCCAAAATTCTTTCCTGGTATGGATACAGAGGCCTTCAGTTGGTGGACAAACAAAGGTCTATATAGGATAGGACAATACTTTACAAATCGGGGTCCTATTACCATGCCCCATTGTCTAAATAAATTTGACCTCCCTGACTCTGAAAAATTTAGATTTGAACAGATTTCACAATTCTTGAATGATATTTGGACGGAGAAACCTCTTCCTCCCAAATTTACGGACTATGAGATCTGGTGCGGATCGGCCGTGGGACAAAGGGGGGGCATTTCTGTCATCTACTCTTCACTTACTTGTACAGCTACTAAAGCCTCATACATGAAAGCATGGGAAGATGACCTCCAGCTAAATTGGGATCTAGGATCCTGGCAAAAGGCCAACTTTCGCTCATTCCAAAGTATTTTGAACACCTCCCTCATGGAAGCTAACTTAAAAGTTGTCATGAGATGGTATATGACTCCATCAGGCTTGCATCCATCTACCCAGAATCGGATCCCAACTGCTTTAGAGGCTGCCATTTATTGGGCTCGATGGTGCATATCTGGTGGGAATGTCCTAGGATCAGGCCGATCTGGAAGAAAATTTTTAATCTCATATTTAAGGTCACTTCGTGTTCAATACCTAGGTCAGCTTCTGTTGCTCTTCTCAATGACAATATTCCCAACGTTTCTAAACCAACTAGAAAACTGATTCACTTTATACTTCTGGGGACTAAAATTATTATTGCTAGATCTTGGAGGAAGCCCAGGGTATCCATTAAGGCTATACACAATAAGATCTCTTGGATTATGGCTCAAGAGAAGATGGTTAGCATATCAACTAATTTAATCCCTAAATTTGAGGCAATATGGGAACCTTGGGCAGTTTTCTGTGGCGTTTCTTTGAAGGTCAGGCATGACCCTGACCGCTCTAATTCCTAAAGGGCCTCATGTTCGGCATGTGATTTCTTCTTATTTCTTTCTTCTTCTATTCTATCTTTTCTTGGTTCTTTTATCTTTTGTTTTATTTATTTTTATTTTATTTTTGTTTCGATGCTTAAACATGATTCAAAGATTTGATATCATTATTTACTGTGTTCTTATTGCGGTATTTCCAAGTCTTAAATTTGATGGGCGTTATTGTATATGAGTGTAGTACTGTTCTTCATTAAGATTCCGAGTTCCTTTTTATTGGTTTCATATGAGGATGGCGGGCTGGGGGGGGGCCTGACCTGGGCGCAGGATGATCCCGTTAGGGGCGTCCAGGTGGGGTGTGACTTCCCTGAATGCCTATTTTTCTTTTTTTTTTCTTTTTTTTTAATCTCTTGATGAGAACATTGTGACATAAACAATTGGAAATAACCCTTTGTCATGTTTAAACAACAATTTTTTAAGATTTTCTGTACATGTCTTGAATTGAAAAATAAAAATTTATTGAAATTAAAATCAAAAAAAAAAAAAAAACGATTGCTTAGCGACAGTGGTGATAGGGGGTGAAAGGGTTACTTGGGGGGTGATCAAGGGGGTTAAACCTTTATTAGATAATATATGGGGGTACCTGACGCTATAAAAACCTGCGGCGAACCTAAAAAAAATTACTGGCTACCGATCTGCATCACCAACACTAAGACAGCGATCAGAAAAACGATCGCTTAGCGACAGTGGTGATAGGGGGTGAAAGGGTTACCTGGGGGGCGATCAAGGGGGTTAAACCTTTATTAGATAATATATGGGGGTACCTGACGCTATAAAAACCTGCGGCGAACCTAAAAAAAAATACTGGCTACCGATCTGCATCACCGACGCTAAGACAGCAATCAGAAAAATGATTGCTTAGCGACGGCGGTGCTAGGGGTGAAAGGGTTATCTGGGGGGCGATCAGGGGGTTAAACCTTTATTAGGGGGGGTTAGGGGGCTACACTGGACCTAAAACTAAATGTAGTGACACTTTTACAGTCACAAATGTCACTGATTGCAGTGATCAGTAAATAAATGGTCACTGCAACTGCAGTGACACTGTGACTGGGGGCTGGGGGGTGATCTGGGGGGTGATCTGGGGGTGTCTGGGGGGGCCTGGGGGGGCGATTTATGTGCCTATGTGTCCTGGTGTCAGTGTAGTGTTTTGTGAACTAACCTGCATCTTCTCCTGTGCGGCGCTCGATATATGTGAGCGCCGCAGGAGAGATGACATCACTTCCTCCTGCCTGTGTAAACATTACACAGGCAGGGGAAGGATTCGATTCGCTGGGAGCGATCGAGAGGGGGTGGCCAGAATCGAACGGCTGTCCCCTCATCCCTGATCGCTCCCAAACGAATAACGGCCGCTCACTGTAAAGAAGGGGGGTCCGATCGGACCCCCCAACTATACAAAGGCAGTCACGTAGATATACGTGATTCTGCCTGTCGGTGTCATTCTGCCGACGTATATTTACAGTGGGCGGTCGTTAAGTGGTTAAGCAAATTGCGCTCTAGCACTTTGTTGTGTACACCCCAAATCATTGGGTAGTTTGGGGTTTAGTAAAGACAAATCCACTCTGCAGTAAAAGTGTAGCTGCTGAAAATCTGAGGGGAAGCACTGGTGATTGTAACATCCAATCATGTAAAAGCAAAGATGGTGTTTTTTTTGTTTGCTTGCATGTCCCCCTCGGATATCCAGCAAGTGCACTTGTAGTGCAAAGTAGATTTGCCTTTAGTAAATAAACCCCAATATCCCTAAATAATTTGGAGTGTACCCCGCAATGTACATAATGGGGAAAGTATTTAAATTGACCTGTGTGTCCCCAAGGAAAGACATTGGTAGGGATTTACCCTCACTTCCTGTGTGGCTATGTGACAGGAAGTGAATTATTTGGAAGGATAAAGTGGCCAAATTTGGGAGTTGTCTTAACCCTATCAGGGGTGCAGACATCCCCAAAAACTGTCTAGACTTGTAATCCCTCTGCACTCTATCCCCAAGCAAAAATAAGAAAGGATTTCATTTAGTTTAACCTTACAAAGACACATTCCTAAGTTGAATTGTGATGCATGTCAATGGCCTCTTTAATCACTTGATTAGCGCTATAACTGATCGACGGCCACAGCATGGTCCTCAATTGCTGGGAATCCGTCAACAGACGTCCTCCCCTTCGCGCGAGCGCTGTGGTCACCGAGTCACTGAGATTCGGGTGATGACAGATCCGAGTAAGGGGCCAATCCCTGCCCCTTACCATGTGATCAGCTGTCAGCCAATGACAGCTGATCACGTGATATAAACAAAAGCTGGGTAATGGTTTTTGTTTTCTCCTTGTGCTGACAGATGGTCACCAGTCATCTCTATGACTGTCGGAGGCCCGGGCGCGACGTTATGACATCAAGCCGGGTTCCCGTATGTAAACAAAGCCGTGATCTCGGCTGTCAGCGTGAGATCAGTGAATTTTTTTGACCGATCTCATGCTTTCCAGCCTGGAGGAGAGATGTGGGGTCTTATTGACACACCTCTCTCCTCCACCCCCTCCTCTTCTTCCTTCATGGCCTCTTCGAGTGCTCTGTCCTCGGAACCAGCGGTGCTCCGTAGGCGTACAAGGGGCTACGCGAGTACGCAGGCAAAAAAATGCCATGCCGTGCTTGCGCTGGTGTGTTTGGGGGACAGGAGCCACACTGGGGCAGAGGTTCTGGCAGCTCTGCAGGGGCAGGCCGAGAGGTGGTTGACGCCACGCCAGCTTAAGCCAGGAATGGTAGTTTCTGACAATGGCACCAACCTCCTCTCCGCCCTGCGACAGGGGCAGCTGACCCATGTGCCCTGTATGGCTCACGTCCTCAACCTGGTGGTGCAGCGGTTCTTGGGCAAGTACCCAGGCTTACAGGATGTCCTGAAGCAGGCCAGGAAAGTCTGTGCATTTCCGCCAATCGTATAATGCCAGTGCTCGGCTGGCTGAGCTGCAAAAGGAGTTGAACCTGCCCAAGAACCGCCTTATATGTGACATGCCCACCAGGTGGAACTCAACGTTGGCCATGCTGCAGCGACTGCACGCGCAGCAGAGGGCCATCAATGAGTACCTGTGCGACTACGGCACCAGGACAGGGTCAGGGGAGCTTGGATTTTTTTCCCCACGCCAGTGGAGCATGATCAGGGATGCATGCACTGTCCTGTCACCATTTGAGGAGGCCACGAGGATGGTGAGCAGTGTGTCACGTACCAAGTGTGACCAGAACTGTGCAGCTAGCAACAGAGGAACACCAAACACGTATAAGTGAAATATAAAGATTTATTAAAGATAAGTGAAATAATATATATATAACCACCTCCAATACCACACAGTGCACAACAACCAATAACAAACAGAACCCACAATTAATAACAGTAACAGACAAATATGTACAAGTAATGGGGAAACCAGAATCATAAACAGGGCCAGGCCGAGGTCATACACAGGGGGATCAGCAGATGGGGTAAGGATGGATCAGGACAGGGAGACAGGATCAAGCAGGGGGCAACCAGGCTGCAGAGCAGGGATCAGGGATTAGGACGGACACAACAGGTTCAGGATCAGGTTACAGGTTCAGGTTACAGGGATCAGGATACATGGATCAAGGTTGAAGCAGACAGGCTACAGGTCAGGGCACGAGGACGATACCAGGGCAGTGTGTGTATACACCTGCCGGGTATTTATAGGAATGCCTGATTAGCTGCAGGTCACACCTGATCGGAGGGAGGGCAGTCTGCTCCACACTGCCAGGATCCATCCGCTGGTGGAAACCAGTACTGCGTCCAAAAGATAATACAACACCAGCAGGGAAAGATTCTCCTGACAGTTACAAACTGCCAGGAGACACCTGCTGGTGGACCACAGTACTGCAAGATAAATAATAAATGCCACCAGCGGATGGAACCTTTCCTGACAGTACCCCCCCTCAAAGGAGCGGCCTCCGGACGCTCCAACTAGCTGTTGCCGGAGAAAGTTCATGGCAATCAGCTGGGTAGTAGGCAAAGTCACATCCGGGCAGACAATCACATCAAGCTGGGCAGCAGGCAGGAACACCTCGGGCTGGGCAGCAGGCTCCGGGTCATCGAGCTGGGCAGCAGACAGGAACACTTCGGGCTGGGCAGCAGGCTCCGGATCATCAAGCTGGGCAGCAGGCTCTGGGTCATCGAGCTGGGCAGCAGGCTCCGGGTCATCGCGCTGGGCAGCAGACAGGAACACTTCGGGCTGGGCAGCAGGCAGGGACACTTCGGGCTGGGCAGCAGGCAGGGACACTTCGGGCTGGGCAGCAGGCAGGGACACTTCGGGCTGGGCAGCAGGCAGGGACACTTCGGGCTGGGCAGCAGGCAGGGACACTTCGGGCTGGGCAGCAGGCAGGGACACTTCGGGCTGGGCAGCAGGCAGGGACACTTCGGGCTGGGCAGCGGACGGGATCATCTCAGGCTGGGCAGCGGACGGGATCATCTCAGGCTGGGCAGCGGACGGGATCATCTCAGGCTGGGCAGCGGACGGGATCATCTCAGGCTGGGCAGCGGACGGGATCATCTCAGGCTGGGCAGCGGACGGGATCATCTCAGGCTGGGCAGCAGACGGGATCATCTCAGGCTGGGCAGCAGACGGGATCATCTCAGGCTGGGCAGCAGACGGGATCATCTCAGGCTGGGCAGCAGACGGGATCATCTCAGGCTGGGCAGCAGACGGGATCATCTCAGGCTGGGCAGCAGACGGGATCATCTCAGGCTGGGCAGCAGACGGGATCATCTCAGGCTGGGCAGCAGACGGGATCATCTCAGGCTGGGCAGCAGACGACATACCCTCGAGCCGGGAAAAGGGCTCCACAACCTCGGGCCGGGAAACGGGCACCACAACCTCAAGCCGGGAAACGGGCACCACAACCTTAAGCTGGGAAACGGGCACCACAACCTTAAGCTGGGAAACGGGCACCGCAGCA
The DNA here is from genome assembly GCA_029206835.1 of Rana muscosa. Lineage (NCBI taxonomy): Eukaryota > Metazoa > Chordata > Amphibia > Anura > Ranidae > Rana > Rana muscosa. Next base: position 172,544,546 of record CM055128.1, on the reverse strand, counting down.
GGCACCACAACCTCAGGCCGGGAAACGGGCACCACAACCACAGGCCGGGAAATGGGCACCACAACCACAGGCCAGGAAACGGGCACCACAACCACAGGCCAGGAAACGGGCACCACAACCACAGGCCAGGAAACGGGCACCACAACCACAGGCCAGGAAACGGGCACCACAACCACAGGCCAGGAAACGGGCACCACAACCACAGGCCGGGAAACGGGCACCACAACCACAGGCCGGGAAACGGGCACCGGATCTTCCGACTGGGACACTGTCATCAGGGCTTCAGTTTGGAAGGCTGGCACGGGAACTCCATGTTGGCAGGCTGGCACAGGGTCTTCAGGCTGGCAGGCTGGTACAGGGTCTTCAGGCTGGCAGGCTGGTACAGGGTCTTCAGGCTGGCAGGCTGGTACAGGGTCTTCAGGCTGGCACAGGGTCTTCAGGCTGGCAGGCTGGCACAGGGTCTTCAGGCTGGCACAGGGTCTTCAGGCTGGCACAGGGTCTTCAGGCTGGCAGGCTGGCACAGGGTCTTCAGGCTGGCAGGCTGGCACAGGGTCTTCAGGCTGGCAGGCTAGCTCGAGAACCGCAGACTGGAAGGCTGGCTCGAAAACCGCAGGCTGGAAGGCTGGCTCGAAAACCGCAGGCTGGAAGGCTGGCTCGAAAACCGCAGGCTGGAAGGCTGGCTCAAGGACCGCAGGCTGGAAGGCTGGCTCAAGGACCGCAGGCTGGAAGGCTGGCTCAAGGACCGCAGGCTGGAAGGCTGGCTCAAGGACCGCAGGCTGGAAGGCTGGCTCAAGGACCGCAGGCTGGAAGGCTGGCTCAAGGACTGGCTCTGGGACTGTAGGCTGGCTCGAGAACTGCAGACTGGAAGGCTGGCTCGAGAACTGCAAGCTGGAAGGCTGGCTCGGGAACTGCAAGCTGGAAGGCTGGCTCGGGAACTGCAAGCTGGAAGGCTGGTTCTGGAACTGCAAGCAGGAAGGCTGGTTCTGGAACTGCAAGCTGGAAGGCTGGCTCGAAGGCTGGTTCTGGAACTGCAAGCTGGAAGGCTGGTTCTGGAACTGCAAGCTGGAAGGCTGGCTCTGGAACTGCAAGCTGGGAAGCTGGCTCGAAGGCTGGTTCTGGAACTACAGGCTGGAGCAGGTTGGTGGGTGTGGAGGAAGGTGGGATTACTGGTTGGATTGTGTGGGTAGGGAAATACTTTTGCTTCTTTTTAGATTTGGTTACTGCAGGTTTGCACATAACGGGGGGAGTATATGGAAAAGATGGAATCGAGCAAATGGAAGAATATGGCAGGGATACAGGAACAGTGGCTGGAGGAGGTTCTTGTGGGCTTGCAGGCAGCTGAGAAGAGGCAGGTGGGTTGAATGCAGGATAGGTGCAGGGAGCAGAGACTGGATATTGATACCTGGTGGGAAGTGGTGTGTACTGAACTGCGACTGGGGTTGCCATGGGTGATGGAGAAATAGACTCTTGGGCAGGCAGGTGTCTGGCAGCAGAGATGTTTTTTTGTGGGCTGGCTGGGGCCGATTGCAAAATATCAGACCATGCTGAGAGTAGTGGCTGCACAAACTGCAGTTTACATTCTGCCTGTCTGACAAGGGATTGTACACAATCAACACACTCTATTATTTTCTGTTGGGAACAAGCTGTGTAATGTTCAAAAAAGTATGGGGAGTCATCCTCCAGAAGCCAAACCAAAGATACGACCTGATTAACATTAAAGGGGGGAGAAAAATCATCATGGCCCTCTGGGATACAAGGCAAAGCCAGCTCTGTGCAGATTTTAATTAAAGGTTGAACATCCCCAAACATCATACAGCCCTGATCAACCCAGGAGTGAGCTAAACGAATAATCTCTAGCAGCTGATCACTGGTCCACTCTTTCAGTGTCTGACGGAGATATTCACCACTCTCTGACGCCAGCAGAGTATAATAAGGAATCATATCAGAGTTCATTTTAGCAGAGTAACAGAACCAAAATGGGTCCTCTGTGCAGCTACTTCTGATCATTAATGGCCCTGGTATACTGTCACGTACCAAGTGTGACCAGAACTGTGCAGCTAGCAACAGAGGAACACCAAACACGTATAAGTGAAATATAAAGATTTATTAAAGATAAGTGAAATAATATATATATAACCACCTCCAATACCACACAGTGCACAACAACCAATAACAAACAGAACCCACAATTAATAACAGTAACAGACAAATATGTACAAGTAATGGGGAAACCAGAATCATAAACAGGGCCAGGCCGAGGTCATACACAGGGGGATCAGCAGATGGGGTAAGGATGGATCAGGACAGGGAGACAGGATCAAGCAGGGGGCAACCAGGCTGCAGAGCAGGGATCAGGGATTAGGACGGACACAACAGGTTCAGGATCAGGTTACAGGTTCAGGTTACAGGGATCAGGATACAGGGATCAGGATACAGGGATCAGGATACAGGGATCAGGATACAGGGATCAGGATACAGGGATCAAGGTTCAAGCAGACAGGCTACAGGTCAGGGCACGAGGACGATACCAGGGCAGTGTGTGTATACACCTGCCGGGTATTTATAGGAATGCCTGATTAGCTGCAGGTCACACCTGATCGGAGGGAGGGCAGTCTGCTCCACACTGCCAGGATCCATCCGCTGGTGGAAACCAGTACTGCGTCCAAAAGATAATACAACACCAGCAGGGAAAGATTCTCCTGACAGATACAAACTGCCAGGAGACACCTGCTGGTGGACCACAGTACTGCAAGATAAATAATAAATGCCACCAGCGGATGGAACCTTTCCTGACACAGTGACAGAGCATGCATCAGTGACACTGTACCTCTTGTCCACCTGTTGGAGCATACGCTGCGTGGGATAATGGACAGGGCACTTGAGGCAGAACAGAGGCAGGAAGAGGAGGACTTCCTTGCCTCTCAAGGCCCCCTTTATCCAAACAGTGTTCCTTCTCTCCAACCCATCACACAGGAAGAGGAGGAGGAGGAGGAGGATTGTGTGAGCATGGAGGTGGAGCCTGGCACTCAGCATCAGCAGCAGCAGTCTTTTAGGGATGATGTACAGTCCCAACAAACCAGTGGACTTGTACGTGGCTGGGAGGAGGTGGCTGGCGATCATGTCGTCCTCAGTGACCCAGAAGACTCCGGACCGAATGCCTCAGCTAACCTACGTTGCATGGCCTCCCTGATCCTGCAAAGCCTGCGGAAGGATCTTCGTATTCTTCGGATCAAGGAGAGGGACCATTACTGGCTGGCCACTCTCCTTGATCCACGGTACAAGGGTAAGGTTGCGGATCTTATCTTGCCGTCGCAGAGGGAGCAGAGGATGAGACATCTCAGGGAGGCCTTGCAGAAAGGTCTGTGCAACGCGTTCCCAGAGACTGGGAGGTTACAAACTCCTGGTCCTGAACGACGAGTTGCTGAGGCTTTGGTCAGTAGCAGAAGGATCGGTAGGGAAGGTGGACGTCTGACCGATGCGTTCAGACAATTTTTTAGTCCGCAGCCCCAAGGTATGATCGGTTCCAGCAACCATCGCCAGCGTCTGATATACATGGTGCAGGAATACCTAGGGGCAAGGTCAGACTTGGACACCTTTCCCACCGAAAATCCTCTGGCTTACTGGGTCTTGAGGATGGATCACTGGCCAGAGCTTGCACAGTATGCAATTGAGCTACTGGCCTGTCCTGCATCCAGCGTTCTTTTCTAACGCACTTTCAGTGCTGCTGGAGGCTTTGTCACTGATCACAGGGTGCGCCTGTCCACCGACTTGGTTGATCCGGTTCCTCCTCCTCAATGATCCATTCCTTGATAGCTTGGAAGAACATTTTTGTTTCTGGGTGCCACCACACCAGTGGCTAAGGCCCAATTTTTCAGCCCCTATTTAACAGGGGCGTGTAATTACAATTTTTTATGCAATGCTTTGCAACAGGTCTCATTGCTGTGCTCAGAGTACAGTATCTGTGAGGGGTTGCAGTGTTGTGGCACCAGCACCAGTGCCTAAGGCACAATTTTACAGCCCCTGTTCAACAGGTGCATGCAATTACAAATCTTGATCTAATAATTCACAGCAGGGCCCATTCCTGCGCCCACCAAGAGTAACTGTGAGGGCTTACAGTCTTGTGGCAACACCGTCCACCACCACCACCAAAGGCCCAATTTTTCTGCCCTGTTCAACAGGTACATGCAATTACAAATCTTGATCTAATAATTCACAGCAGGGCCAATTCCTGTGCCCACCAAGAGTAACTGTGAGGGCTTACAGTGTTGTGGCTACACCAACATCTAATGGGGCAAATTTCTGCAGAGTATATACGGCAGGCCCCTACTTTCAAACATCCAACTTACAAACGACTCCTACTTGCAAACGGAAGGAGAAAAAAGGAAGTGAGAGGAAATCTACCCCTAGGAAGGGTAATTCTATCCTGTTAGATTTAATTTGGGAAAAAGGTATCTCCTCTCTACTGATGCTTTATCACCAATCCTTGTTTCAATAAAAACCCCACTTTTCCAAAAACATTTGTCATTGGGACGGAAAGTGAGGTGAAATGTTCTGAACAGGTGCACAGACAGCAAAACAAATGTTACAGGGGTGATAACCCTTCCCTATGTTCTCCAAAAAGCTTAAAAATAGATTTTTTTGGGATGGAGCTACACTTAAAAATGTACCTGTTCAGATTCTACTTAAGAACAAACCTACAGTCCCTGTCTTGTTTGCACCACCTGTATACTGCTGTTCAGAGTATATAGGGTTGTAGGTATAGGGTTTTATTTTGGGTGCGGGGTTCCCCTTAATATCCATACAAGACCCAAAGGGGCTGGGGTGGGGGGTGGGGGGGTGATGGGGTAGCCATCCCATTTTTCTCAAGGATTTTCAGCCATATTGCCAGGACAAGACATGACATTAAAGCCGCAAGCGGTTTTAAATGGCTTCTTTTTTTCCTTTACAAATGTCATTTTGTGCAGGGACAGTTCTAAACACGGGAAACACATGCCACTTCACAGGCATACTTTAGACACCCCCCAGGTACCATATTTAAAGGAATATTTCACTTTTTTTTTTTCACTTTATGCATCATTAAAATGACTGCTCCCGAAAAAACGTTAGTTTTTAAAACTTCTTTTTGCAATGATATATGTCCCCTCGGGCAGGACCCGGGTCCCCAAACCTGTTTTATGACATTAACATGCATATTGGCCGTTATAATTAGCACTTTTGATTTCGAATGTTCGCGTCCATTGTAACGAATAGGGTTCGAAAATTCGCACAAACTTTCGGTCCGTTCGAAGGTTCTGGTGCGAACCGAACCCGGGGGTGTTCGGCCCATCCCTAGATTCCAGAGAGAGAGATATAATTTTGCCCCTGTACAAATCATTAGTAAGACCTCATCTGGAATATGCAGTTCAGTTTTGGGCACCAGTTCTCAAAAAGGATATCGGGGAACTGGAGAAAGTGCAGAGAAGGGCAACCAAACTGATAAGAGGCATGGAGGAGCTCAGCTATGAAGAAAGATTAGAGGAACTGAATTTATTATTTATTGAGAAGATGAGAATAAGGGGGGATATGATTAACATGTACAAATATATAAGGGGTCCATATAGTGAACTTGGTGTTGAGTTATTCACTTTACGGTCAACACAGAGGACAAGGGGGCACTCTTTACGTCTAGAGGAAAAAAGATTTCATCTCCAAATACGGAAAGGTTTCTTCACAGTAAGAGCTGTGAAAATGTGGAACAGACTCCCTGCAGAGGTGGTTCTGGCCAGCTCAGTAGATTGCTTTAAGAAAGGCCTGGATACATTCCTAAAAGTACATAATATAAGTACTAACATTTATAGGTAAAGTTGATCCAGGGTAAATCCGATTGCCTCTCGGGGGATCAGGAAGGAATTTTTTCCCCTGTTGTAGCAAATTGGATCATGCTCTGCTGTTTTTTTTTTTGCCTTCCTCTGGATCAATTGTGGGTATAGAATTGGGGATATGGGATTGTACGATATCTTTTTTTTTTTTTTATGGTTGAACTGGATGGACTTTGTCTTTTTTCAACCTGACTAACTATGTAACTATGTAAATTAAAACGCCCCTGTCCCCGGTAGCTCGCGTTCAGAAGCGAACACACACGTAAGTCCCGCCCACATGTGTAAACGCTGTTCAAACCACACATGTGAGGTATTGCTGCGTGCGTTAGAACGAGTGCAACAATTCTAGCACTAGACCTCCTCTTTAAAGCGAAAATGGTAATGTGTAAAAAATGTTAAAGCATCGCCTATGGAGATTTTTAAGTACTGAAGTTTGGTGTCATTCCATGAGTGTGCGCAATTTCAAAGCATGACATGTTAGGTATCTATTTACTCAGCATAACAACATCTTTCACATTATACAAAAAAATTGGACTAACTTTACTGTTTTGTTATTTTTTAATTCATGAAACCATTTTTTTTCCCAAAAAAAGCGTTTGAAAATTTATTGTGCAAATACCGTGCGAGACAAAAATTTGCAATGACCGCCATTTTATTCCTTAGGGTGTATGCTAAAAAAACATATATAATGTTTGGGGGTTCTAAGTAATTTTACAGCAAAAAAATTATGATTTTTACATGAAGGAGAGAAGTGCCAGAATAGGCCTGGTGATGAAGTGGTTAAAATATCCCAATTTTTGTTTTTTAGTCGGTCTTTTTTATTTATAGAAGAAAAACAAAAACAAACGCAGAGGTGATCAAATAGCACCAAAAGAAATCTCTATTTGTGTGCAAACAATGATTACATTTTAATTGGGTTACAGTGTTCTATGACCGCGCAATTGTCATACAAACTGCATCAGCGCTGAAAGTTGAAAATTGGTCTGGGCAGGAAAGGGGTTTAAGTGCCCAGTAAGCAAGTGGTTAATAAAAGGCTACATGCACATGAACTTTTTTCAAGCCGCTTGTTTGAGCGTTTTTTGCAGCTTTAAAACGCCTCTCCATGTTAGCCTTTGGCCTCATGCCCACCATGGCGTTTTTGAGCTGTAAATGGCATAGCCGTTTTTAGGCCCCATGTGGTGGCCACGCCCCCTTGTGAATTCACGGCCCGAGGCATGATGGGGCCGTGACATCACAAGGGGGTGTGGGCTCCGGATGACCTAATCTGGTTGCCACGCCTCCCCGCCATTATTTAACCACTTAAGCCCCAGACCATTACGCAGCTTAAAGACCAGAGGTGTTTTTACAATTTGGCACTGCGCTGCTTTAACTGGAAATTGCGCGGACATGCAATGTTGTACCCAAACAAAATTTGCGTCCTTTTCTTCCCACAAATAGAGCTTTCTTTTAATGGTATTTGATTGCCTCTGTGATTTTTATTTTTTGCTATATAAATGGAAAAACACCGAAAATTTTGAAAAAAAAAAAGATATTTTCTACTTTTTGTTATAAGAAAAATCTAATAAACTCAATTTTAGTCATACATTTAGGCCAAAATTTATTCAGCCACTTGTCTTTAGTAAAAAAAATGTCAATAAGCGTATATTTATTGGTTTGTGCAAAAGTTATAGCGTTTACAAACTAGGGTACATTTTCTGGAATTTACATAGCTTTTAATTTATGACTGCCTATCTAATTTCTTGAGGTGCTAAAATGGCAGGGCAGTACAAAACCCCCCTAAATGACCCCATATTGGAAAGTAGACACCCCAAGAAAATTGCTGAGAGGCATGTTGAGCCCATTGAATATATATATTTTTTTTAATGTCCCAAGTGATTGAATAATGACAAAAAAAATAAAAAAATTCAAAAAGTTGTCACTAAATGATATATTGCTCACACATGCAATGGTTATATGTGGAATTGCACCCCAAAATAAATTTTGCTGCTTCTCCCAAGCATGGGGATGCCACATGAGTGGGACTTTTTGGGAGCCTAGTCACGTACAGTCCCCAAAAACCAATCACCGCCTTCAGGATTTCTAAGGGTGCAAATTTTTGATTTCACTCCTCACTACCTATCACAGTTTCGAAGGCCATAAAATGCCAAGATAGCACCAAACCCCCCCCCCCCCCAAATGAACCCATTTTGGAAAGTAGACACCCCAAGTTATTTGCTGAGAGGCATATTGAGTCCATGGAATATTTTATATTTTGCCACAAGTTGCGGGAATATGACAAACTTTTTTTTTTTGCACAAAGTTGTCACTAAATGATATATTGCTCACACATGTCATGTACGGGGATACCACATGTGTGGGACTTTTGGAGAGCCTAGCCGCGTACGGGGCCCCAAAAACCAAGCACCGCCTTCAGGATTTCTAAGGGCGTAAATTTTTGATTTCACTCCCCACTACCCATCACAGTTTTGAAGGCCATAAAATGCCAAGATAGCACAAAATCCCCTCAAATGACCCCATTTTGGAAAGTAGACACCCCAAGCTATTTGCTGAGAGGCATGTTGAGCCCATTGAATATTTATTTTTTTGTCCCAAGTGATTGAATAATGACAAAAATAAAAAAAATAAAATGTACAAAAAGTTGTCACTAAATTATATATTGCTCAAACATGCCATGGTTATATGTGGAATTGCACCCCAAAATACATTTTGCTGCTTCTCCTGAGTACGGGGATACCACATGTGTTTAAAAGTACTCGCGGCTGTAATGAATTGCTGGTTCCCGTCAATACAGATAAAAGTAATTGAAAGTCTTTGAAAAAAAAAATGCGTGGGGGTTCCCCCAAATTCCATTACCAGGCCCATCAGGTCTGCTATGGATATTAAGGGGAACTCCGCACCAAATTTTGAAAAAAATGGCGTGGGGGCTCCCCTCAAAATCCGTACCAGGCCCTTATCTGAGCACGCAACCTGGCAGGCCGCAGGAAAAGAGGGGGGGACGAGAGAGCGTCCCCTTCCTCCTGAACCGTACCAGGCCACATGCCCTCAACATGGGGAGGATGCTTTTTGGGGTCTGTCACAATGGCATCATCCCCACAACCCTTGCCCGGTGGTTGTGGGAGTCTGCGGGCGGGGGGCTTATCGAAATCTGGAAGCCCCCTTTAACAAAGGGGACCCCCAGATCCCGCCCCCCCCTGTGTGAAATGGTAATGGGGTACAAATGTACCCCTACCATTTCACAAAAAAAGTGTCAAAAATGTTAAAAATGACAATAGCCAGTTTTTGACAATTCCTTTATTAATGTCTTCTCCTTTCTTCCATCTTCTTCCATCTTCTTCTTCCATCTTATTCTTTTCTCCAATCGGGGTTCTTCCTCCATCGTGTTCTTCATCTTCATCTTCATCTTCCTTCTTCCTTCGGTGTTCTCGTCCGCATCTTGCTCCGGCTTCTTGTTCCCCTCTTCTTTCTCCGGACGATCCGCTTGCATTCGAAGTTCCCGCTGTGTGACGCTTCAGTTCTGACAGTTTTCCTCTGGGTCCGCTGCCACCCGGTGGCCCCGCCTCCCTCTGACACCACAGGGAAAGTCCCCGTGAAGTCCATGTGCATCAGAGGGGGACGGGGTCACCGGGTGACAGCGGACCCAGTGGAGAACTGTCAGAACTGAAGCGCCACACAGCGGGAACCTCGAATGCAGGCGGATCGTCCGGAGAAAGAAGAGGGGAACAAGAAGCCGGAGCAAGATGCGGACGAGAACACCGAAGGAAGAAGGAAGATGAAGATGAAGAACAAGATGGAGGAAGAAACCCGAATGGAGGAAAGAAGAAGATGGAAGAAGAAGATGGAAGAAGAAGATGGAAGAAGAAGATGGAAGAAGAAGATGGAAGAAGAAGATGGAAGAAAGGAGAAGACATTAATAAAAGGAATTGTCAAAAAAACGTCTATTGTCATTTTTTCTTTTTTTTACAATTTCTTTGTGAAATGGTAGGGGTACATTTGTACCCCATTACCATTTCACACAGGGGAGGGGGCGGGATCTGGGGGTCCCCTTTGTTAAAGGAGGCTTCCAGATTCCGATAAGTCCCACCGCCCGCAGACCCCCACAACCACCGGCAAGGGTTGTTGGGATGAGGACCTTGTCCCCATCAACATGGGGACATGGTGCTTTGGGGTCCAGACCCCAAAGTATCCTCCCCATGTTGAGGGCATGTGGCCTGGTATGGTTCAGGAGGGTGGCGCTCTCTCGTCCCCCCCTCTTTTCCTGCGGCCTGCCAGGTTGCGTGCTCGGATAAAGGGTCTGGTGTGGATTTTTAGGGGGACTCCACGCAATTTTTTTTAAGTTTGGCACGGGGGTCCCCTTAAAATCCATACCAGACCTGAAGGGTACGGATTTTGAGGGGAACCCCCACGCTTTTTTTATTTTATGTGGCGTGGAGTTACCCTTAATATCCATACCAGACCTGAAGGGCCTGGTAATGGAATTTGGGGGAACCCAAAAACTTTAAATTATTTTTCTCTGTATTGACGGGAACCGACAATTCAATTATAGCCGCGAGTGCTTTTGAATGCCTTTTTTTTTCCTTTAGAGATGTCATTTTGTGCAGGGACTGTTATATAATGGCAAGTTTAGGAGGTGCGCCTGTTCAACTTATGCAAATGCATTTACGTGACATGACATTTACTAAGATTTTGCCGGCGCAGTGAACCGGCGCATTTGAACGAGTGAAATTGCCTAGCAGTGCACAAATACACCTCTCGCAGTTATAAACGTACTTGCAGGCGCAGCCGGCTGGTTCAGAAAAAGTTACTTTCTTATTCTATTTTGGGCATATTTGTTACTTGGGCAGTTGTCACTATACTTCCTCACATCACCGCACATCACCCCATTATATTAGCACTTCTAGCTTCTTTATATTTTGATTTGAAGATGCCGTGCGCCAGGTCCATAGTGGCGCACTGAGCGCCTCCTCCCGTGCGCCGAGAACACTATAGTAAATGGGGAATAGCGCTGCGTTACTGGCGCAAATGTTTTGTAAATACCAAAACTGCCGTTGCGCGCGCAGATGCGCCGATACTCATGGCGCAAACGTTTCGTAAATCAGCCCCATGGTTACAGAGCCATAGCGAGTATGAACTCCATCTGCTGGATCTCACACAAAAACGCATGTTACATGATAATCATTTGAACATGGTAACAAAGCCGGACGTCTCTTGGCATATCTGACTAGACCTGAACATTCTCTCATTTCCATCCCACGTATCTTTACTGCACAAGGCCCCATCAGTGACAACCCTGGGGATATCTTAGACTCCTTTTTATGCTTCTACAAAGACCTGTAAACTTCCAGGGCGGACTATACTGAATCCCAACTGAATGACTACTTAGCTGACATATCTCTCCCCTCCCTATCGACTGAGGGGCGAGATATGTTGGAGGCGCCTATCTCGGTTGAGGAGATTGCGGCAGCCATTTCAAAAATGCCTGCCCATAAAACTCCTGGTCTAGACGGCTTCCCGACCGAATGGTATACACAATTTAAAGACCTTCTGTGCCCCTTTCTTTTGAGGACCTATAAGCCTGGGCCCTTGAATAAAATCAGACGGGGGTCACACCATTCCCCCATACCGCACTCAGGGAGGAGGTAGAGGTGGGCCCTGATCCAACTACTCTCAACCGTTACCACAGCGCCTCCAGAGGTCTAATCAGGCTGCCGGGGGGGTCGTGTTTGTGGTGTTCCCTTTTCTAACTTTTGTAACCGGCCCTATATGGCCCAGAGATTTCTCTCAGGGTAACCACAATTCCTATAATTATGGACCATCTGATTTAACAGGGCCGAACCAATCTGAGCCATTTGGTGCTCATGATAATAGGAATGACTATGAATATTCTGTCAGTACACAGAATATTTTTTTCCCATTACGGGATAAAGAATACCCAAGGATGGAATCTGATCGTAGAATTGATACTCCACTATCAACCAGAAATGACGACCCCCTTTCAGTGTCTTTTAATATAGACTTTAGAAATGGGTCCGCTTATCCAGGCTCTGGGCCTTCTGATCGTGATTCTCAGCAGTGGGGTTTTAACAGGACAGATCAGGGTACCAAAAGGTTGGGAGACCCAAAAGAGGATCCAGAGGGGGGAGGAGGGTATTACTCAAAAAGAAAAAAACTGTAGTCGGGGCTGGGATCTTTAATCTCAGCTCAGTGACCCTTAATGAGTCTGAGAAACTTGTATTAGACAAGGGTCTAAAGTATGCACCTCCACGACGGCTTAATAAATTTGAAACATATATGGACGTGCATAAGTTTATTCGTAAACTGAACATCAAAAGGCACATGCTTTCCAATCCCATTGATCCAACTAGATCGTTTCCTTCAGATAATCAACATTCGGGGCTCTTAAATGACTCTCTGTTCAATCCGCCTGAGTCTTTGGCCCCATCCCTTAAGGTTTTTAGAGATTTAGAGTTTTGTTGAGAGATCTAGATGAGATGCCCATTTGTCACGTTAGGTACTTACCGAGGCCGAGATGCCGAGAGCGGTTCACCCTTGCAACTTGACGCACTCCACCCCCTGGAAGTGGGACAGGGAGAGAATGGCGGTGACCAGCAGGTGGAGTAGACTTGAAAAAGCAGGCTGAGATAGCTTGAGAAGTCCGTGAAGGTGCTGGAGGTTAGACACCAGGCGGGGGCAGGGGTAAACCGGAACTTAGTGGTAATAGTCCAGATAATCAGGTCCAGCAGGGATTGTTGGAAACCCGTCGCGGCTGGAGATGCAGATCCAGGGTTTTAAAGCTGCTGATGTAAAAGTCCAGATAGGTACAGGGATCAGATCAGAGTTGAGGATTTACAAGGAGGATCCAAGTGCAAGCAGAGGGGGGTCAAGGGCTGGAGAAAACAGCAGATCCGGGTCACAAGCCAAGGGTCAAGCACAGGTAGAAGGCAGAAGTCCGTAAAACAAGCAGAAGGTCGGGTCCAGGAGAGATGAGAGAGGTAGTCAGGCCGATCCGGGTCACAACAGGGCTTTCAAACAGGTTTTCAGGAAACAGGATTCACAGGAAAGCTGACAACAAACCAGCAACCTGTCAGTGGATTTATGCCTCTTTAAATATACCCGCCTGCAATCTGATTGGCGCCGCAGCGCGCACGTGCACGCGGCGTTGCGTCGGCGCGCGCACCCGTGAATGCCGGAGTACTGACCCGTGCGCGCGCATGCGCCGAAGCGTCGTTACACCGCATGTGCGCACTGGGCGCTGGCTGGTACGGCTGGGTTGAATGTTTCCCTGACAGTGCCCCCCCCCGAGGGGCGGGCTCCGGACGCCAAAACTAGACATCAATTTGGGATGCTCTAAGTGAAAAGTTCGGATTAAACGGGGAGCATGGAGATTTACAGATGGTTCCCAAGAATTGTCTTCAGGAGGATACCCCTTCCACTTGACCAAATACTGCAGTTGCCTACCTCTTTTTCTACACCCCAGAATGGATTCCACTTCATACTCACATTCACCATCTACCTCTACTGGTAGAGGAGGTGGAGCCTCTCTTCCTGGAAAAGAGTTGGGGACAACAGGCTTCAACAAGGATGTGTGGAAGACCGGGTGTATCCTGTAAGATTCGGGTAGTGCCAATTCGAAGGCCACAGGGTTGATTGCCCGCTTGATCTTGAAAGGGCCAATGAATTTTGGTCCCAACTTCCGTGAGGGGATTGGTAGTTTGAGGTTGGTAGCGGAAAGCCACACTTCTTCCCCAGTTTTGAAAACAGGATTTTCTTTCCTTCCTTTATCATAGTATTTTTTATAGGCATTCTGAGCGTTCTGCATCATTTCTTGCAACTTTAGGAAGTTAGATTGGACAGAGGCTATCCGGTCCTGAACGGCAGGGACGGGACTTTCAGGAATGTCATCAGGGAGGAAAGGAGGGTGGAAACCGAAGTTGGCCCAAAAAGGAGTCTGGCTGGTGGTCGAATGGATGGAGTTATTGTACGCAAATTCAGCGTATGGAAGCAAAGAAGACCAGTCGTCCTGGGAAGCAGAGCAGAAGCAACGGAGATATTGCTCCAGGGTCTGGTTGGTTCTCTCTGTCTGGTCGTTGCTCTGAGGATGGTACGCGGAGGAAAAACAGATCTTAACTTCCAGGGATTTGCAAAGTTCTCTCCAGAATTTGGATGTAAACTGGGTGCCTCTATCAGAGGTGATGCTCTTGGATACCCCATGGAGCCTGATTACTTCTTTAAAAAAAATCTTAGCAGTGTCAGCAGCCGAGGGAGTACCGATCATTGGCAGGAAGTGGGCCATCTTGGAGAGTCGGTCAATAACGACCAGGATTGTAGTAAAACCCCCAGAGGCAGGTAGATCAACAATGAAGTCCATTGAAACGTCTGCCCATGGACGTTCAGGGATGGGTAAGGGTTTGAGCAAACCCCAGCTTTTGGTGTTCGGGCCCTTATTGCGTTGGCAATGGGTACAAGAGGTAACATAGGTTTTGCAATCCTGTCTCCAACCGGGCCACCAAAAGGAACGAGAAACTAACTCTGTGGTTTTCCGAGTTCCGAAGTGGCCTGCTAATTTGTGATCGTGAAAAGTCTTTAGAACCAGTTGTCTGGTTTCTTGAGGAACGAAGATTTTACCTCGAGACCAAAACAAATCATTACGTTTTTCTAAAGAGGAGGTTTCTTGGTCAGAGCAGCGTCTGGAGGTGATCTTAATGGAGGTTAATAGATCGGTCTGAGAAACGAATAGAAAGTTTTGTGCTGATAGAATGGAACTGGGTTCCCCTGTTTGAGACTCTTCAGAAAACATCCTGGAGAGTGCATCCGCTTTTCCTTTCTTGGAGCCGGGCCTATAAGTGATGTGGAAATTAAACCTGGTAAAGAAGAGCGCCCAGCGGGCCTGTCGGGGTCTTAGACGTTTCGCCGTCCTCAAATATTCCAGGTTTTTATGATCAGTGAAGATCATGACCGGATGCGATGCGCCCTCCAGAAGGTACCGCCATTCTTCCAGAGCAAATTTGATGGCCAGTAGTTCTCTGTCTCCCACGTCGTAATTTCGTTCCGGAGGGGTTAATTTCCGGGAGGCAAAGGCTACTGGATGTAGAAGGGATTTGGGACCCAGCCTTTGAGAGAGAATGGCCCCGGTGGCTGTTTCGGAAGCGTCTACTTCCAATGTGAAAGGTAGTGAAGGATCTGGATGCCGAACACAGGTGCTGAGGTGAAAATGTCTTTCAATTTGGTGAAGGCTTCCTGAGCCTCTTGTGTCCAATGGAACCGTTTACCCTGACGTGTCAATTGAGTGATAGGAGCCACCACAGAAGAGAAACCAACAATGAATCTTCTATAAAAATTGGCGAAGCCAATGAATCGTTGTACCCCCTTCTTGTCAGTTGGAGCCGGCCATTCTTGGATGGCTTTGACCTTCTGCGGATCCATTGCAACCCCATCGGTAGAGATGATAAACCCCAGGAATTGTACCGTGGTCTTCTCAAAGTCACATTTCTCAGCCTTGAGATAGAGCCTATGTTTCCTGAGGATGGTAAGGACCTTTGTGACGTGAACCCGGTGTTTTTCAACAGAGGCAGAAAAAATGAGGATGTCATCCAGGTATACCACCATAAAGTCATCCAGATGTTCGCGAAAGATATCGTTGACCAGGTGTTGGAAGGTGGCTGGAGCATTGCAAAGCCCGAATGGCATGACCAAATACTCATAGTGCCCGAATCTGGATCTGAAAGCAGTCTTCCACTCGTCTCCAGCCCTGATCCGGACAAGATTATAGGCACCCCGAAGATCCAGTTTGGAGAAGATCCGGGCAGTTCGGAACCTCTGGAACAACTCCGGGATAAGGGGCAACGGGTATCTGTTTTTGATCGTAATTTTGTTTAACTCCCTATAGTCGATGCAGGGTCTCAGGGATCCGTCTTTTTTTTCAACAAAAAATATCCCTGCACCGGCTGGAGAAGAAGAGGGACGAATAAATTTATTTTTTAGGTTCTCATCAATGTAGGCTTTGAGAGCCTTTAACTCAGTCTCGGACAAGGGAAAAATCCGGCCAAAAGGAACTTCAGACCCGGGTAGAAGATCGATGGGGCAATCATATGGCCGATGAGGTGGCAGTTGTTCGGCCTGTTGCTTGTCAAAAACGTCCCGGAATTCCAAGTATGCAGGGGGAACATTTCGTAGGTGGTCCGAGAGGGTTGCTACGGTGGCACAAGTGGTAGGAGCTGTGGGAAGACAGTACTGGGTACAATATGATGAGGTGAAGTCGACTTCCTTCCTGGCCCAATTTATAAGGGGCTCATGCGCCTGTAGCCAGGGGAGGCCCAAGATGATGGGGAACATAGGAGAGGGAATGAGATCCAGGCGCAGAAACTCTTTGTGGCCCGAGTCCGTAACAGCAAGGAGGGGCTTGGTTTCTTGTGTGATTAGTCCTGAACGGGGCAGTGAGCCATCTGCCAGGTGCACTTGAAGGGAGTGGTCCTTAGGTTGCAGGGGGAAGTGAAGCTTGGAAGCTAGTGCAGAGTCCGGGAAGCAACTGCAGGCTCCGGAGTCAATAATCGCCGGTAGGCGGGTTGTTCCTTCCGGTAGCTGTAAGGAGAGAAAAAGGACAACATAAGTTTGTGGAAAGCCAGAAACCTGGTAATTCAGAATGTCTTTAGGAGGAGGCTTACTAGGTCTCACTGGACAGTTCCGAAGGAAGTGACCGGCGCTCCCACAGTAAAGGCATAGGTTGGCTTGACGCCTGCGCTGCTTTTCTTCAGGAGAGAGAGGAGGGCGGACTAATCCGAGTTGCATAGGCTCTGTTTCAGGAAGGGATGAAGCTGCAGGAGTCTGAACGGGTGGATGAGCAGGGCCTGATCTGGGAAGGGTCCAGTTGGGACGGGTGGTCTGAAAACGCTCAGAGCGTCGCTCACGCAAGCGCCTGTCAAGTTGTGTGACAGATTGGATCAATTCTTCCAGGGAAGTGGGAGTGGCAATCCTAGCCAACTCATCCTTGAGAGCTTCGGATAGTCCTTGGCGGTACTGGTATTTGAGGGCTGCTTCATTCCAGCCGGTATCAGCTGACCACTTCCGGAATTCCGCCGTGTAGTCTTCCACTGGTCTTTTTCCCTGGAGTAGGTTGTGAAGAACAGACTCAGCTGTGGCTGTGCGTTGGGGGTCGTCATATAACTGCGCCATATTCTCAAAGAAAATGTCCACAGAGTTCAATACAGGGCTACTTTGCTCCATCAAACCGTGGGCCCAGGCTTGTGGTTCATCGGTCAGGAGAGAAATGACGAACCCTACCTTTACCACCTCAGAAGAAAAAGTCCTGGGCTGAAGAGCGAGGTAAAAGGGAGCAAGCGTTTTTAGAATGCCCGGTATTTCTTGCGGATGCCCGAGAACCGTTCCGGCATGGGGACCCTGGGTTCAGGGGTGGTCATCAGTACAGTGGGGCTCACTGTGGCTTGTGAGGTGGCGGCAGCATTGGTGACGGTGGCGACTGGGGATGCTAGACCTAAAGGCCCGGGGAGTTGCTGCAGGCGGCCATCCATCTGGGTATATCCCTCTTGTAATTTTTGAACTGCGTCGGTCAGTGCGGACACCTGCTGGCAGAGGTTCTCGAACGGGGAACGCGCTCTGTCGGCCTCAGACATCTGGCTGGTTTGTACTGTCACGTTAGGTACTTACCGAGGCCGAGATGCCGAGAGCGGTTCACCTTTGCAACTTGACGCACTCCGCCCCCTGGAAGTGAGACAGGGAGAGAATGGCGAGAAGAGGCACTGGTGACCAGCAGGTGGAGTAGACTTGAAAAAGCAGGCTGAGATAGCTTGAGAAGTCCGTGAAGGTGCTGGAGGTTAGACACCAGGCGGGGGCAGGGGTAAACCGGAACTTAGTGGTAATAGTCCAGATAATCAGGTCCAGCAGGGATTGTTGGAAACCCGTCACGGCTGGAGATGCAGATCCAGGGTTTTAAAGCTGCTGATGGAAAAGTCCAGATAGGTACAGGGATCAGATCAGAGTTGAGGATTTACAAGGAGGATCCAAGTGCAAGCAGAGGGGGGTCAAGGGCTGGAGAAAACAGCAGATCCGGGTCACAAGCCAAGGGTCAAGCACAGGTAGAAGGCAGAAGTCCGTAAAAAAAGCAGAAGGTCGGGTCCAGGAGAGATGAGAGAGGTAGTCAGGCCGATCCGGGTCACAACAGGGCTTTCAAACAGGTTTTCAGGAAACAGGATTCACAGGAAAGCTGACAACAAACCAGTCAGTGGATTTATGCCTCTTTAAATATACCCGCCTGCAATCTGATTGGCGCCGCAGCGCGCACGTGCACGCGGCGTTGCGTCGGCGCGCGCACCCGTGAATGCCGGAGTACTGACCCGTGCGCGCGCATGCGCCGAAGTGTCGTTACACCGCAAGTGCGCACTGGGCGCTGGCTGGTACGGCTGGGTTGAATGTTTCCCTGACACCATTAAACAAGTTCGACCCGAAAAGGAAGTTATTGATGGTCTGGACTCTTTATGTCAAAATAAAGAGCTGGTCATTAGACCCACAGACAAGGGGGGGTGGGATTGTCATACTTGATAGGTGTGACTATATGACAGAAATTAATAGGATCCTTGCAGATTGTGATACCTACAGCCCAATATCTTCTGACTCTTTATGTCAAAATAAAGAGCTGGTCATTAGACCCGCAGACAAGGGGGGGTGGGATTGTCATACTTGATAGGTGTGACTATATGACAGAAATTAATTGGATCCTTGCAGATCGTGATACCTACAGCCCAATATGTTCTGACCGCCAAAACCCCATGTAACGGCACCCCAAATACGAAGGGGTTAACGCCGTATAAGATGTTCCCCTCTCCTGGACACACATCCACTCGCTACCAATCTTCCACAGCCAGGCGATCACTTCCCATAAGATTAATCCTTCTGGAAGAACGAGACGCACTCTGTATCTTCCTAAGATCGAATGACTTTTATTGAGAAACATTGTAACTTTTATATACATCTAATACACAGTAGTTTAACATGAACAATGGCCCAGCTCCACCCACACATTACAAGACTCAACACATTACTTTGACGTCTGTTAGGAGACAACAGACTTTATGCAATAGACGTAACGATCTTCAATACACATCTCCTCATGAAAGGGTTGGCAGACGCGCCGTCTGCAGAGTATAATACACACAGGCATAGTGTTAACTATCTCTATTCACACCAGTCCTTTATGTTTAACCACTTGGCAACCACCTGCCGACAAATAACGTCGACAAGGTGGTTGCTTAACTCTGGGAGTACGTTATATAACGTCCTCCCAGAATCGCGCTCCCTGGGGCGCGCACACGGGAATCTCCGTGCCTGCCGGGTACAGAGGACCCGGCGCATCACGAATCGCGGTAAATCGCCGCTGATAGCGGCCGTTTACCACGTGATCGCTCCGTCAAATGACGGTGCAATCACTTGTAAACAGACCGGCGTCATGTGATGACGCCGGTTCCTCTCTCCCCTCTCTGTACCGATCGGTACAGTGTGAGAGGAGAGGGGGAGAGAGCGGATCATGGCAGCAGCGCTGTGGGCTGGATCTGTGACAATTGCAGTCACAGATCCAGCCATCCATCCATCCCTGCTCAGCCATTCCTGTGCAATACCCTGCGCAATACTCTGCAAAATACCCTGCGCAATACTCTGCAAAATACTCTGCAATACTCTGCAAAATACCCTGCGCAATACTCTGCAATACCCTGCGCAATACTCTGCAAAATACTCTGCAATACCTTGCGCAATACTCTGCATTACCTTGCGTAATACTCTGCAATACCCTGCGCAATACTCTGCAATACCCTGCACAATACACCCTGCGCAATACTCTGCAATACCCTGCGCAATACTCTGCAATACCCTGCGCAATACACCCTGTGCAATACCCCGTGCAATACCCTGCCATACTCCGCAATGCCCTGCCATACTCCGCAATGCCCTGCAATACTCCGCAATGCCTGGCAATACTCCGCAATGCCCTGCAATACTCCGCAATGCCCGGCAATACTCCGCAATAACCACTTCCCGCCCCCGCCGGCCGTCATATGACGTCCTGGGCTTTGTGGGGGGATATCTAAATGATGGGAGCAGCTACAGGCATCATTCAGATATTTGCTTTTTCAGCCGGCGATTCCCTACACCATAACAACAATCATAGCGGCTGTTCCATCGCTTGATCATTCTTACGGGAGGCGAGAGGGGATGTCCCCCCCCGCCGCCCCCCGGTGCTTCTACCAACTCACCGCTATGATCAAAGTCAGGATTGTTTTGTTTTTTTCAGGCTTCCCAGCCTAGAGGTGAGATGTGGGGTCTTATTGACCCCATATCTCACTGTAAAGAGGACCTGTCATGCCATATTCCTATTACAAGGGATGTTTACATTCCTTGTAATAGGTATAAAAGTGCTGAAAAAAAATTTTGGGGCGGAAAAACATGTCAAACTAAAATAAAGTAAAATGAACAATAAAAAAATATTTTTTTTTTTAAAGCGCCCCTGTCCCCGTGAGCTCGCATACAGAAGCGAACGCATACGTAAGTCCCGCCCACATATGAAAACGGTTTTCAAACCACACATGTGAGGTATCTCTGCGAATGTTAGAGCGAGAGCAATAATTTTGGCCCTAGACCTCCTCTGTAACTCAAAACATGTAACCAGTAAAAAAAATTAAAAGCGTCGCCTATGGGGATTTTTAAGTAGCGAAGTTTGGCGCCATTCCACGAGCGTGTGCAATTTTTAAGGGTGACATGTTAGGTATCTATTTACTCGGCGTAACTTCATCTTTCACATTATGCAAAAACATTGGGCTAACTTTACTTTTTTTTTTTTTTAACCACAAAACATTTTTTTCCCGTAAAAAACGCGTTAAAAAATTGCTGCGCAAATATCGTGCGAGATAAAAAGTTGCAACGACCACCATTATATTCTCTAAGGTCTTTGCTAAAAAAACATATATAATGTTTTGGGGTTCTATGTAATTTTCTAGCAAACAAATGATGATTTTTACATGTAGGAGAGAGATGTCAGAATTGGCCTGGGTGCTCCAGGACACCTGAAGGTGCTCCCTGCATGTTGGGCCTCTGTATGTGGCCACGCTGTGTAAAAGTCTCACACATGTGGTATCGCCATACTCGGGAGTAATAGCAGAATGTGTTTTGGGGTGTAATTTGTGGTATGCATATGCTGTGTGCGAGAAATAACCTGCTAATATGACAATTTTGTGAAAAAAAAAAGAGAAAAAAAAAATCTTGATTTTGCAAAGAATTGTGGGAAAAAAATGACAACTTCAAAAAACTCACAATGCCTCTTTCTAAATACCTTAGAATGTCTTCTTTCCAAAAAGGGGTCATTTGGGGGGTATTTGTACTTTTCTGGCATGTTAGGGTCTCAAGAAATGAGATAGGCCGTCAGTACTTCAGGTGTGATCAATTTTCAGATATTGGCACCATAGCTTGTGGACTCTATAACTTTCACAAAGACCAAATAATATACACCAGTTTGTACTTATTTTTACCAAAGATATGTAGCAGTATAAATTTTGGCCAAAATTTATGAAGAAAAAAATAGTAATTTGCTAAATTTTATAACAGAAACGAAAAAAAAACAATTTTTTTACAGAATTTTCAGTCTTTTTTCTCTTATAGCGCAAAAAATAAAAAACCCAACGGTGATTAAATACCACCAAAAGAAAGCTCTATTTGTGTGAAAAAAAGGACAAAAAATTCATATGGGTACAGTGTTGTATGACTGAGTAATTGTCATTCAAAATGTGAGAGCACCGAAAGCTGAAAATTGGTCTGGTTATTAAGGGGGTTTAAGTGCCCAGTGGTCAAGTGGTTAAATAACTATGCATGACCTTTATTCACCAGACTGTCTGGCACTTTACAATACACACAAGGACAGACTCAATTTCCCCAATCCACATCACCACAAACAATGAACAGGTCCCTTAGAAGCTGGGATTTATATCACACTGGCAGGTAACATATCTCTCAATTAACCTGGTAAGTTTCAGAATAAAACAATATTGTGGACTAATATTCCTATTTAAATTTCCAGCCAGCCAGGCCATATTCTTAATATCCATGGTTTCTTGGCTAACCCTGTGTCCAACGTGACCCTCCTGTCACACATCTCCCCTTTCGGCAGGAGACTAACAGAAGAGGCGACCCCAGACGGGTTGACTCCGAAGTTAGTCCATAGGTCCATTCCTCTAATGCCGGTATCCACACAGTACCCCAAATAAATTGCTCCAAACAGAGCATTACTTACCCAGCCAACCTCTGCCTCTCTCAGAGAATATACCCGCCGCTGGGGAGAGGCCTGGACTGGCCCTTCTCCCTGGAGTCCTTTCAGCCGCTGGAGAGAAGACAGGGTGACTGGGCTCAGTCCGTCATGCTGTTGGGGATCTGGGTTGACTGCCCGGCTTCCCTGGGGTATACAAGTGGAGACTGAAGTCCCATCCACTTGTGGTAGGTGAAAATCCCCCAGTGCTTGCAAAGCAAGGCTGACATCCTCCTGTCTCAGTGTCACACCATTTTCTGGGGTTGTGTCAGTAAGGACTGAAGTCCCATCAAATACCACAGGAACTCCCTCTTCTGTTAGTTGAGAGCAGAGGCCCGTGGCATTCTGCTCTGTTGCCAGCTCTTGTGCTGGGTTGCTGTGAGTGGAGACCGCAGTCCCATCCACCGATATCCGCTCAAGTTGCAGTTGTGTGCAGAGGCCAGTAGCATTCTGCCCTGCTGCCAGTGATTCAGCTGGGGGTAAAAGCTTTACCACCTCAGCTTGTTGCTGGAGAGAGGGGCCAACTGCCCCGGCTCCCTGAAACTCCACAGTTGTTTCCGGTGCTGGGCAGAGGTTGCTATCACTCTGCCCTGTTGCCAGCACTTCTGCTGGGGACTTCACACCATCTGCTCTGGCTAACTGTTGGGGAGGGAAAAGGGCTGCTTCTCCTCCCTGCATCTCTGAAATCCCCTGGGAAAGAGGAACCATCACCTTCTCACCTCGGGCCTCCAAAACTGCCACGGGTGTAGAGCAGGGGTCTGCAGTACTCTGTCCTGCTGTCAGTACTTGAGGGGGTTATGCATAATCCATAACATCCTCTGAACAGCCCATTAAATCCATACCTTCTGTAATCTGTGGCTGGGGGGATGAGCCAACTGCCCTAGGTCCCTGGAACTCCACCTCATCCACTTCGGCTTTAGGGATGGCAATCTCCAGATTTTCCACTGCCGATTCTTCAGCCAGGCTAGCTCCCTGGAACTCCATATCATCCACTTCGGCTTTAAGGGTGGCAATCTTCAGATTTTCCACTGCCGATTCTTCAGCCAGGCTTGCTCCCTGGAACTCCGTATCATTCACTTCGGCTTTAGGGATGGCAATCTTCAGATTTTCCACTGCTGATTCTTCAGCCAGGATTTCATAGTTGTCAACTGGTATTTCCTGATAGTCCCAGGCAAAGGTAGCACCACCCTGCTGCTGAGCAGATTCTAGCAGCTGTCTGTAGGCGATCTCCAGCTCCCATTCCTGAACGGCCAGAAATTCCAAATCTTCCTCTGCCCAGTGACCTTCCGAGACATTCTGTTTTCGCTCTCTGTGCTCCATTATTTCCTCCAAACGCCACTCCCGATCACTCCCAAAGTCAGGGTCACTGGACAGCCCCCAATACAACAATCCCAGGCCATCATAGTCAAAGCCTTCTGTGGGGCTGTCATCCGCTGACCATGGGCACTCTTGGGCTACATACCACCGGAGGGCTCTGTAGCTCTCATCCAACCGCATCTCTGCCCGGATCAGCCTGCTTAACTCAGCTGTCCACTCCTGCTTTGGTTGTTTCCCCAATAACGGCATTCGTACTTCATACTGCGACCAGTACCTTACATAGATGGAGGGGAGAATCTTTCCCTGGTGTTGCTGTTCGAGAGCTAGCACTTTCTTCCAGAGTTCGCAGCGGATCGAATCCGACCCTCTCAGCAGGACCTCCTCTGATACTGGTCCTCTATGCTGTATCTGCATCTCTCGCAACCTCCTTCCGAATTCCTCTTCCATGGCGGCTGGTTCTTTAGGCGTTGTCTCCGATTGCCGTATTTCCGCCATTCTCCGCTCATGTTGCCGCTCTAGTTCTCTCTTTTGTCGCTCTCGTTCTCTCTCTTGTCGCTCTAGTTCTCTCTTTTGTCGCGCATCCTGCAGCTTGGATGCCTCTAATGGCTTCCTGTATGGCGGTCTCTGATGGGTTAGCACCATATAATGCCAAGCGCTGTTGAACTCCTTGCTGAAACAAATCTTCAACTGACCGGGGTCCTGCATCACCCTTCTTCTGGTCCATCTCGGCTCTCAAGTAGGTCTTTCAGCGTGACTTTCCTGCAGGCTGCATAGCTGGTCATTCACTGTGGTGGTTTGGTGTGTCCCAGGAACTGGAGGGAAAATCCCACTGCTGCCAACCAATGTAACGGCACCCCAAATACGAAGGGGTGCACCCCAAATAAGATGTTCCCCTCTCCTGGACACACATCCACTCGCTACCAATCTTCCACAGCCAGGCGATCACTTCCCATAAGATTAATCCTTCTGGAAGAACGAGACGCACTCTGTATCTTCCTAAGATCGAATGACTTTTATTGAGAAACATTGTAACTTTTATATACATCTAATACACAGTAGTTTAACATGAACAATGGCCCAGCTCCACCCACACATTACAAGACTCAACACATTACTTTGACGTCTGTTAGGAGACAACAGACTTTACACAATAGACGTAACGATCTTCAATACACATCTCCTCATGAAAGGGTTGGCAGACGCTCCGTCTGCAGAGTACAATACACACAGGCATAGTGTTAACTATCTCTATTCACACCAGCCCTTTATGTTTAAATAACTATGCATGACCTTTATTCACCAGACTGTCTGGCACTTTACAATACACACACGGACAGACTCAATTTCCCCAATCCACATCACCACAAACAATGAACAGGTCCCTTAGAAGCTGGGATTTATATCACACTGGCAGGTAACACATCTCTCAATTAACCTGGTAAGTTTCAGAATAAAACAATATTGTGGACTAATATTCCTATTTCAATTTCCAGCCAGCCAAGCCATATTCTTAATATCCATGGTTTCTTGGCTCACCCTGTGTCCAACGTGACCCTCCTGTCACACCCCATATCTCAATAAACTGATTGTTATCATTCAGAGAGGTTTACTCAAGGGATAATTAATAAAAAAGAAAGATCCTATCTTATTCCAAAAGCACCACGCACACCAGTTATTTATTTTTGCCCAAGATCCACAAACACCTTACTTGCCCCCGTCCGATAGTGAGTGGTATCGATTCCATCTCGTCCCGGGTGAGCAGGTATATAGATTTTTATTTACAGCCTCTTGTATCAAAAATGCCATCTCTTATTAGAGATTCTCGACATGTGATCAACATCTTGTCGGGTCATAGACCCACTGTTAATATGTGGCTTGTAACGGCCGACGTTACCTCTTTATATACTATTATTACCCACAGTTTGGGTCTTTTCACTGTAGAATATTATCTTATGCGCGACTCTGATCTTTTTGAGCAAATTATGTTTATTTTGGAATTGTTACAGTTTGCGACTTCGCACAATTATTTTTGGTTCGAGGGTCAATTTTTTCAACAAGACAGAGGGGTGGCGATGGGAGCTGAATACGGTCCTAGCTTAGCCAATTTGTTCATGGCTCTTTGGGAGGAGGACGTCGTCCATGTTTGCCAGAGACCCCAACTTGTGTTGTGGGCGAGGTACATTGACGACGTCCTCCTCCTGTGGGATGGGGGTCGTGATGACCTTGAGCTCTTCATGAGTCATCTTAATGCTTACACCAGAGGCATCCATTTGAATTTTGAGGCGAGTCAATCATCTATTAATTTTCTCGACCTCAATATTTCAATTAAGGACAACCAGTTTCAAACTTCCACATATTTTAAAAATACGGATAGGAATTCGTACATCCCTACGGACAGTTGCCACCATTTACCATGGCTGAAGTCCATTCCAAAGAGCCAATATTTGCGCCTAAAACGCAATTGTACGAACAATGAAGAATTTTTGGCGCAAGCGTCTGTTCTAAGAGATAGGTTTGTGGAAAAGGGATATGCCTTGAAACCTCTAATGAGAAATTTGGGTGAAATTAATAATATCAACAGAGAGGACCTCTTGAGAGATAAACCATCACGTGAGAACCTGTCACGTACCTGGTGGAAGAGTCTGATTATGCAGAGGGAGGCCTCCCTTACACCTCTCACTCGAGGCCCCTGGTAGTGAAGACAGGAGGCGCAGGAGTGCAGAGTCACACGAGAGCCTGGTAGAGTTGCTGGTGGCGTGCTGGACCGGAGCTGGGACGGAGACTGGAATGGATCCAGAAACAGCTGACAGACTGACAACTGGAGCTCAGGCAGGTGCGGTCAGATGGGCTGGAAGCGTGGGTACACCAGTCCCAAGCAGGTAAGTACTGGAGCAGGATCAGGTATGAGCAGGTTTAGGCAGCTGGCAGGTCTCAGGTACAGGTAAGTACTGGAGCAGGATCAGGTATGAGCAGGTTTAGGCAGCTGGCAGGTCTCAGGTACAGGCAGGTTTGGCAACAGGCTGGCAACAAGGTAGCAGGAGGAGCAGGCAGGAACGTAGTCAACACAGGCCGAGGGTCAGGTGCAGGTAGATCAGCAGGAATGGTCAAACAAGCCAGGAAGGGTCAGCTGGAGCAGGATACAGGTAAGCAGGGGTCAGAGGTCTCAGGTAACACTGTAGACCGAACAGCACAGAGCCCAGCCATCAGCCCCTTTAAATAGCCCCATCTGGCGCCAAGAGCCGCCGTCGCGCGCTCCTGCGCGTGCCCGCGCGCGCACCGCTATCGCGCATGTGCGCATCAGCGTGCGCTGATGCGCCACTACCGCGCATGCGCGAAGATGCGCCGATATCGCCATTGACATTTCTGGTGTGCCCTTCCTGACATTGCCCCCTCCCAATGGGCAGCCTCCGGATGCCCAATCGGGCGAGCTTCAAAGGATGGGATCTCTTGAATGCCTGAATAAGTCTTTCAGCATGGACATCATCCTCGGGTTCCCATGAATTCTCCTCTGGGCCATAACCTTTCCATTTGACGAGATACTGGATCTGATTTCTCCTTTTCCTACAGTCCAGGATTGCTTCGACTTCGAATTCCTCTGTCCCGTCAACTAATATTGGTTCGGGTGGGCCTGTATCCCGGTCAGGGAATGGATCTGGGGTTACAGGTTTTAGTAAAGCCACGTGAAAGACAGGATGTATTTTGAAGGAATCTGGCAGTTCTAGCTCGTAAGCCACGTCGTTGATCCTTCTTCTTATCGGGAAGGGTCCCATAAATTTAGGGCCCAACTTCTTAGAGGGGCACGTTAGTTTTAGGTTTGTAGTGGATAGCCAAACCCGATCACCAGGTTCCAGTATTAACTCTCTCCGCCTCTTCTTATCAAAGACCTGTTTGTTATATTCTTGAGCTTTAGTCATAATTGTCTGTAGTAGTTTGTTGTTGGTATCAAAGAAATTTATGGTTTCAAGAACGGCAGGTACAGTACTTTCCGGAAAGGTACTGGTCAGAAATGATGGGTTGAATCCGTAATTGGCAAAGAATGGAGACTGTTTTGTGGCAGAGTGGATGGAGTTGTTATAAGCGAATTCCGCTAACGGAAGTAGTGCGGCCCAGTCATCTTGTGAGTATGAGGAGAAGCACCGTAAATATTGTTCCAGAGTTTGATTGGTTCTTTCTGTTTGCCCATTCGTTTGGGGGTGGTATGCGGAAGAAAATGATAACTCGATTCCCAAGGTTTCACATAAAGACCTCCAAAACCTTGAGGTGAATTGTACCCCCCGGTCTGACACGATGTTTGCTGGAACTCCGTGAAGTCTAACAACTTCTTTCACAAAAATTTGGGCTGTTTCCGGGGCTGATGGTGTGCCTTTCATGGGTAGGAAGTGGGCCATTTTGGATAATCGGTCTACCACCACAAAGATGGTGGAGAAACCGCCAGATGGAGGAAGTTCCACGATAAAATCTATCAAAATATTCTTCCAGGGTCTCTTCGGGACTGATAGCGGCTTCAACAAGCCCCATGCTTTGGTTTTGCTGTTCTTATTTCGTGTGCAAGTGGTACAGGACTCTACATAGCCCTTGCAGTCTTTTTCCACTTGAGGCCACCAGAATGTGCGTTGCACAAGTTCAGCAGTTTTACGAATCCCGAAGTGTCCGGCTAATTTGTGGTCATGACATAATCCCAAAACAGAGACACGTAGATTTTCTGGTATGAATATTTTGTCCTTGTGCCAAAACAGATCATCTCTGGCCTGCAACGTTATTCCCAGAGATGAAGGGGCATTTACAGAAGCCTGTTTAATTTGAGAGAGCAGGTCTCCCTGAAGTAGCAGGAAGTTCTCAGAGGACAGGATAGTGTCGGGCGGTGCGGATTCCCTGGTAACACAGAACATCCGAGAGAGTGCATCAGGTTTGGTGTTTTTAGATCCTGGCCTGTACGTGAGATGAAAAGAGAACCTGGAAAAGAAGAGTGCCCATCTAGCCTGGCGTGGTTTGAGTCTCTTGGCAGTCCTCAGATATTCCAGGTTCTTATGATACGTATAGATTAGGATCGGGTGCGCTGCTCCTTCTAAAAGGTACCTCCACTCTTCCAATGCATTTTTAATGGCCAGAAGTTCTCTGTCTCCGACATCATAATTCCTTTCAGAGTTAGACAGTTTGCGGGAGAAAAAGGCGACTGGGTGTAACAAAGCCTTGGGTCCCCGCCTTTGGGATAGTACTGCTCCGACTGCCGTTTCTGACGCGTCTACTTCCAATACATAGGGTAATGCTGGGTCAGGGTGCTTCAGGACCGGTGCGGAAGTGAATAGTTTCTTAAGAGACTCAAAAGCATTTTGAGCTTCAGGAGACCACTGGAAACGGATGCCTTGTTTGGTCAGTTGTGTGATCGGTGATATGATGGCTGAAAATCCCCTGATGAATTTTCGGTAGAAGTTCGAGAACCCGACAAAGCGTTGGATGCCCTTTTTGTCCACTGGGGCTGGCCAGTCTAAGATGGCAGTGACCTTTTGTGGGTCCATCTTGACACCTTCGGTGGAGAGGATTAGTCCCAAAAAAGTAATGCTTTGTCGCTCGAACTCGCACTTCTCTGGCTTGGCGTATAGCCCGTGCTGTCGTAGTCTGCTCAATACATTTTTAACATGTCTGCGGTGGTCATCAAGGGAAGCAGAGAAAATTAAGATGTCGTCCAGATACACTACAACAAACAGGTCTAGGTAATCGCGGAAGATGTCGTTGATAAAGTGCTGGAATGTTGCTGGGGCATTGCATAGGCCGAACGGCATCACCAGATATTCAAAATGTCCGAATCGGGAGCGAAAAGCGGTCTTCCACTTGTCTCCCTCCCGGATCCGTACCAGATTATACGCCCCTCGGAGATCCAGTTTTGTAAATATGGTTGCTGCTCCCAACCTCTGGAACAATTCGGGTACCAAGGGCAGGGGATAACGGTTCTTGACCGTAACTTTGTTGAGTTCACGATAATCTATACATGGGCGAAGGGAATGATCCTTCTTCTCCACAAAGAAGATACCCGCTCCTGCTGGAGAAGTGGAGGGGCGGATGAAGCCCTTCTTTAGATTATCGTCTATATAATCTTTTAGGGCGACAAGCTCCAATTCTGACAGAGGAAAAATCCTTCCAAAAGGGACCTCAACACCCGGGATGAGATCAATCGGGCAGTCATATGGCCGATGTGGAGGGAGAGTTTCAGCTCCTTTCTTGCTAAAGACATCTAAAAAGTCATGGTATGCAACTGGTACAGATAAGCGGGTTTCAACATCAGAGTCCAAGCATAACAAGGATGGCAGATCAGGAGAGAATTTCGGCAAGCAGTGTTGGAGGCAGTAGGAAGAGTGAAACTTAACCTCCCCTTCGACCCAGTTGATAAGAGGGTTATGTGCTTGGAGCCATGGCATGCCAAGGATTACGGGGAACAGCGGGGATGCAATGGCATCCAGGCGTAACAATTTCTTGTGACTATCGGCAATAATGACAGGCAAGGGTATAGTCTGCTGAGTCACTAGTCCGGATTTGATAGCAGACCCGTCGGCCAGATGTACTGAAAGTCCCTGGGCCCTAGTTTGCAAAGGGATTTGATGTTTTGTGATGAAAGACAAGTCCATAAAGCAGCTACAGGCACCAGAGTCTATTATAGCGGAGACAGGAATACTTTTTCCCGGAAGCTGTAATACAATGGGGAGAGCCAGGTGGGTTGGCAGGATGGGCGTGCTGGCAGAGAAGATAATTCGACCCTTGCGGATCTTGGCTGGACATGACCTCACGTAATGCCTTGGTTTCCCACAATACAGGCAGAGGTTTTCGTGTTGTCGGCGTTGACGTTCCTCAGGGGAAAATGAGGGACGGGGCACTCCGAGTTGCCTGGGTTCAGGGACATCAGATGTGGGTGCAGCAGTGGGAGAAGATGTCAGGCTGCTGATGTTAGAGGCTCCGGCTAATTTCCAGGCTGGACAGGATGACCTCATAGGTCTCTCTGACTTATGCCCTCGTAGTCGGTGATCACCGGTGAATCTTTCAGGCGCAGGAACCCCGGTTTCTGGAGGTAACGTTGCTATTGCTGAAGTAGCTCTTTGCGGGGCCGTGATAGGTGAGGAAAGAGCCTGGATGCTTTCTTCCAGTCGGGTATATGCATTTTGTGCGATTTCAACAGTCTGGGTGAGGTCT
The DNA here is from genome assembly GCA_029206835.1 of Rana muscosa. Taxonomy (NCBI): domain Eukaryota; kingdom Metazoa; phylum Chordata; class Amphibia; order Anura; family Ranidae; genus Rana; species Rana muscosa. The sequence goes on along the minus strand of CM055128.1, from coordinate 172,513,898 downwards.
TCGAGGTGTAAGCGGAAACCCTCCATGGAAGAGGCTCCCTGCACAGACTCTGACGTGGCTGTTCGGTACTGTCACGTACCTGGTGGAAGAGTCTGATTATGCAGAGGGAGGCCTACCTTACACCTCTCACTCGAGGCCCCTGGTAGTGAAGACAGGAGGCGCAGGAGTGCAGAGTCGCACGAGAGCCTGGTAGAGTTGCTGGTGGCGTGCTGGACCGGAGCTGGGACGGAGACTGGAATGGATCCGGAAACAGCTGACAGACTGACAACTGGAGCTCAGGCAGGTGCGGTCAGATGGGCTGGAAGCGTGGGTACACCAGTCCCAAGCAGGTATGTACTGGAGCAGGATCAGGTATGAGCAGGTTTAGGCAGCTGGCAGGTCTCAGGTACAGGTAAGTACTGGAGCAGGATCAGGTATGAGCAGGTTTAGGCAGCTGGCAGGTCTCAGGTACAGGTAAGTACTGGAGCAGGATCAGGTATGAGCAGGTTTAGGCAGCTGGCAGGTCTCAGGTACAGGCAGGTTCGGCAACGGGCTGGCAACAAGGTAGCAGGAGGAGCAGGCAGGAACGTAGTCAACACAGGCCGAGGGTCAGGTGCAGGTAGATCAGCAGGAATGGTCAAACAAGCCAGGAAGGGTCATCTGGAGCAGGAGACAGGTAAGCAGGGGTCAGAGGTCTCAGGTAACGCTGTAGACCGAACAGCACAGAGCCCAGCCATCAGCCCCTTTAAATAGCCCCATCTGGCGCTGATGCGCCACTACCGCGCATGCGCGAAGATGTGCCGATATCGCCATTGACATTTCTGGTGTGCCCTTCCTGACAGAACCAAATGTCCCAAGTCCTGTTTGTTACCACGTATTCTGTTCAACACAAAAACATCAGGAACTTGATTGGAAAGCATTGGCACATTATCAATAATGATTCAATATTACGTACAGTTCTCCCTGATAGACCTAAAATCATCTATAAGGGAGCTTCCTCGCTCCGAAATAGGTTGGCACCTAACGTCATAAATCCCCCTGCAAAAAAACTCAGTTTTTTCAGAATCTCTGTCATGGTTATACAGTAATGTTTGTCTCTCAGCGTACCTGTCCTCCATGTGTCCTGCTTTAGAGGCCAGCCACTCTCACCTGGCTGCTTAAGTAATCTCTCCTCTAAGCATGGCTCAACCCCAGGCCCTATCAGGGAACTCTATATTAACCTGTGTACTGCAAGCCAGCCGTGCTGATAAACTTTGTTTGTTAAGCTATTGTGTGTTTGGGTTCCTGCTTGCCATGTGCTACGTCTGTCTCTGTTTTATCGATCTTGGCTTGTTCTCGACAATCCTGTCTGCTTGTGACCTTGACCTTTGGCGTGTCCTTGTTTATCCTTGTCTGCTAGTCACCCTTGACCTTTGGGTTATCCCCTTTCTATCTCTTGTTATCCTGAGCTGCTGCTTCCCCTCTATCCTCTATTACCTACTGTGAGCATGAGCTGGGTTACTCTGGGGGTAGCGACCTGGATCCAGTTGCAGCCCTGTCCATCCTCACCACTAGAGGCTCTGGTGAACACCTGCTGGATCTTAGACTCCGCGCCCTGGGAATCTTAGGCTCTAGCTCCCTGTGGGATCCCTGTTAGTGCTCCAGTGGACCTGCCTTCCTTAACTACCCAGAGTTCCATCCGCAGCAGTCAGCCATAGGGTCCACTACCTTAGCGGTGCACTCCTGACCCCAACAGTGTGCATCTGTCACCTGGCGTCTGGTGACCTGACAATCTCACTGGATTTTACAAATGTGGGAGGTGTGGTGCGTGCTCCTTTAATGTGTGCACACAGAGACGCACTCACAGGTTTTGTTCTACCAGTACTTCTAAAGAGTACAAGATAGAGCCCTTGATTACATGTGCCACAGAGGGAGTAGTATATCTGCTCCAGTGCCCCTGCGGGCTGCAATATGTCGGCCGGACAAAGTGCCCTCTTTCGGTGAGACTTGGTGAACACATCACAAATATCAAGAGTGGCTTTCCCAAACACTCGGTATCTAAACATTACCTATTGGTCCACAACAAGGACCCCTCCAATACCATTTTTTTTGGTATCGATAAATACCGCCCACAGTGGAGTGGCAGCTCCTAAGTCAGGAGTATATCCAGGCTTGAAATATCATGGATACACAGACTGAGGTGCTATGCCCCATTTGGTTTAAACATTGACGTAGATGTTAATGCGTTTATAGACAATTCATGAGCATTTACACCCTCTTATTTTCTTCTAGATATGAATTATTGTTTGTATCCATAATTTTCTTTGTCATTTTTTATTTCTTATGTGTACTGGCTTGCACTCGGTTGAGTTAGTGGTGGGATCTCTTAAGGTGTGAGGAGCTATTCAGCACCCCACGCTAAGGTCGGAGGGTTCTCTCCTTGTTTTTATTAACTTAATGGAGCCGAAAAGCCTTTAACCACTTAACGACCGCCCCATGTACATATACGTCGGCAAAATGGGACAGACAGGCACAATCACGTACCTGTACGTGACTGCCTTCGTATGGGTGGGGGGTCCAATCGGACCCCCCTCCGGTACATGGAGCGGTGGTTTTCTGTGCAGGAGCGATCTGGGATGAGGGGGCGGCCATTGGTTTCTGGCCACCCCCTTGCGATCGCTCCCGGCGAATGACATTCTTCCTCTGCCTGTGTAATGTAAACACAGGCAGAGGAAGTGATGTCATCTTTCCATGCGGCGGTCTTTTCGGTCCAGAGCGAGGAGAGAAGACATCTCACAGTAAGTGCACCAACACTACACTGACACCAGTACACGTAGGCACACTTACACCCCCCAGTCACCCCCAGATCACCCCCAGTCACAGTGTCACCGTTTGCAGTGGTAATTTTTTTACTGATCACTGCAATCAGTGTCATTTGTGACAGTAAACAGTTGCAGGGCAGTTAGGTTTAGGCCCCTTTAGGTCCAGGGTAGCCCCCTAACACCCCCCTAATAAAGGTTTAACCCCTTGATCACCCCCCAGGTAACCCTTTCACCCCATATCGCCAGCGTCACTAAGCGATCGTTTTTCCGATCGCTGTATTAGTGTCGGTGGTGCCCCTAGGTAGCCAGTTTTTTTTTTCCAGGTTCGCCGCAGGTTTTTATAGCGTCAGGTACCCACATATATTATTTTAACCCCCTGATTGCCCCTAGAGTTAACCCTTTCACCAGTGATCACCGTATAAGTGTCACTGGTGACACTGGTTAGCCAGTTAGTTATTTAGTTATTTAGGTTACGCGTCAGGTTTTTATATATCGTCAGGTACCCCCATATATTACCTAATAAAGGTTTTAACCCCCTGATTGCCCCAGTTAACCCTTTCACCAGTGATCACCGTATAAGTGTTACGGGTGACGCTGGTTGGTTAGTTTGCTTTTTATAGCATCAGGGCACCCGCCGTATATAACCCAAAAAAGGTTTAACCCCCTGATCGCCCGGCGGGTGATATCAATTAGGTTTTAGACTCAGAGAGGGTCTGCGTTTCCCCAGGCAGCGTCAGGTTAGTGCCAGTAACGCTAACACCCACGTGCAAAGCATACACCTCCCTTAGTGGTATAGTATCTGATCAGATCTATACTAGCATCCCCAGCGGTTTAGGGTTCCCAAAAACGCAGAGATAGCGGGATCAGCCCAGATACCTGCTAGCACCTGCGTTTAGCCCCTCCGCCCAGCCCAGCCCAGCCCACCCAAGTACAGTATCGATCGATCACTGTTACTTACCAAACACAACACACATAACTGCAGCGTTCGCAGAGACAGGCCTGATCCCTGCGATCGCTAACAGTTTTTTTTGTAGCGTTTGATACATTTGCTGACAGTCAGGTGCTTTTTGACCTGTGAATCTTACTAGTGTACCCCTAAATTTAGAGCCCAAAATGGCAAATCGAAGGTACACTGGTAAAGAGGCCTACAAGATTCTGAGCATGACAGATAGTGAAGAGGAGGACACGTAACTGTCAGATTCAGGCTCCGAATACATTCCCGTAGAAGACAGCGGCTCCATGTCAGATAGCACTGACGACGAAGATGATGAGGTCCCTGCTAAGGTCAGGCGTACCCGATCCCGATCTTCTGATGTTGTTGAGGAGCAAGAACCACAGGGCTCTCGTATTATGGAGCAGAGTAGTACTAGCGCCGCTATTCCTTCTGGTGAACTGGCAAGCACCAGTGGCCTAGTACAGCCTGGGCGTACATCCAGCACTGCAGTATCACTTGGTGACGTGGCGAGTCCCATAAGTGCAGTTCAAGCTGGTGAGGTGGCAAGCACAAATAGTGTCCCGCTGCCACCAAGAAGAAGACAAAGGCAGGCCCGTCGTGCCCATAGTGCCCTTCTGTAATGGATTATTTCTGGTCCAATCCCAGAAACTATTCTCTTGTTCTGCCACTGTTCCAAATGTATGCTTGAAGTGAATAGGCCTACATGCTAGCTTGGAAGAAATCACGCTGGAACACTCTGATCACCGTGACCCCTTCATCACAACAGGACATTTATTTTGGGTCTCAGCCCTTTAAAGACAAATTTTACACAGGCAACGTCATCACAAGCATATACACATGATTGGCTGAGTCCAAATATAGTGCCTCTTCCTCTGTGACGTCCTCTCCCTCATGGCAAGTCATTAGGCTACATTCCATTCTCTCTTCGCCATATTGCTTCGTTCGGTGGGAGGGGAGGGACTTAGGGGATGAGTCCAGCAGTGAGGGGGATGGGAAAAGACATCTGTCCCTTTCCTTCACTCTGAGCTCAATATCTCTGTCATATGGTTACTCAAGGAAAATAATACTGTCAGCAGCAGAAAATCAAAGAAAGGAAACATTTAACCCCTGCTAAGCTTCTCAAACTATATTTAAATGGATAATAGAGATAAAACGTATTATAAATAAAATATTCATTTTATATACTCCATCACACTTCCTTCAGAATTCGCCTATCCTGATTGGGTGCCCAACACTAATGCAGAACCCGTACTTCCCCCATTCACTGGCCAACCCGGTATTCAGGTGGAAACAGCAGATTTTTCGCCACTTGATTTTTATGCGCTGTTTTTCATGGTAGATCTCTATAGATCTATTGGGGACCAGAGTATTTTATATGCTGGTCAATTCATCGCCTTAATCCCCAGTTGCCTTCCATTGCCAAAGATTGGAAACCAATTACGGTTCTGAATTTAAAACCTTTCTGGGCCTTTCCCTCAACATGGGCACACATAAATTCTCGTCAATGCGCGCCTATTGGTCCACATGCCCAATTGACCATATGCCGTGTTCTCTGCCTCCATGCCCAGGAAACGATACAAGCAGATCTTGCGGTTCATGCATTTCAATGACAATGAACTTTGTCATCCACGTGGAGACCCTGAATACGATCGGCTCTACAAAATTCGGCCCCTCATAAACCACTTCAACGAACGTTTTGCAGCCTTGTTTATTCCCGATCAAGTTGTCTGCGTTGATGAGTCCCTGATTAAATTTTCAGTCCGCTTGTCTTTCAAGCAGTACCTTCCCAGCAAGCGTGCCAGATACGGGGTCAAGCTCTATAAGTTCTGTGACAGGGCAACAGGCTATGTATGGAGCTTTACGGTTTATGAGGGAAAAGATAGTCAGGTAGAGCCGGAGAACTGCCCAGATTACATAGGGAGCGCTGGCAAGATAGTGTGGAACTTGGTGTCACCCTTATTTGGAAAGGGGTACCACTTGTATGTGGACAATTATTACACCAGCGTGCCACTGTTTAGTCACTTGTTTGATCATCAGATTGGAGCATGTGGCACTGTGTGACCTAATCGCCGGGGCTTTCCCCAGGGGCTTGTAGATTCCCGTCTTAGGCTGGGGGAGAGAGCCTGCTTAAGGTGTAATAATTTGCTCGCTGGGAAGTGGAGGGATAATAAGAATGTTTTCCTTCTTACCTCCCTTCACGCAGACACGACAGTCCAAATTCGTACAGCGACTGGTGTTGTGGAGAAACCCCTCTGTGTCCACGAATATAACCAAAATATGGGAGGGGTGGACCTCAACGACCAGTTGTTGGCACCGTATCACATTGCCCGTAAGGCGAGACGCTGGTACAAAAAAGTGTCTCTATCCTTATTTCAATTGGCTTTGCTGAACGCTCATGTGCTATACAGAGCTTCAGGCGGGTCTTTATCCTTCCTAAAATTCCAGGATGAGATAGTCACAGACCTCCTGTATCCAGGCGGTTCTGCACCTCACCATCCCCTACCAAATGCAGTAAGCCGGCTGCATGAGAGGCATTTTCCGTATGTCCTCGAGAGTACCCCTTCCCAACGAGCCCCCCAAAAAAGATGTTGTGTCTGTAGCAAGTGCGGATTTAGGCGTGACACCCATTATTTTTGTCCACTCTGTCCTGACAATCCTGGTCTTTGCATTGGTAAATGTTTTGAACGCTACCACACAAAAGTGAAGTTTTAGCGTAGGGTACAGCATTTCACAGACTAGGACACACTTACACAGGGTCTCCCAAGATGCCATCGCATTTTGAGAGACCCGAACCGTTATAGTTTTTAAAGTTACAAAAAAAAGTGTCAAAAAGAAAAAAAAAACACAAAAAAAAAAATAGTTGTCGTTTTATTGTTCTCTCTCTTTTCTCTCTATTGTTCTGCTCTTTTTTACTGTATTCTATTCTGCAATGTTTTATCATGCTTGTTTTTCAGGTATGTAATTTTTTGTTTTCAGGTGCGCCATTCAGCTGCAGCGCGGAATTATTTATCTTGACAGCAACAGCGTTTGCTCCCACGATACATAAAGCCGTGACTCCAGTGCTGTAGGAGGTGATTTCACCACCACAGTTAAAAAAAAGAGCATATATGCCGAAGCATGGGGGCAGCAGGGGCGGAGGAGCGATTTTGCTCCTAATGCCGTGTACATAAGGTCGAAATTCTGACGGAAGTTTGCCCGTGGAAGAGTCTGACCGTGTGTACGTGGCATAACTTTTTTGCGGGTGGATGCCCCCATGCTTCGGCATATATATATTTTAGGCACAGGTTGCGTTAAAAAAAATGTTTTATTTTTTAATAGTTTTTTTTTTTTGGTATTTGCTTTGCAGGTAAGGTATGGTGAGGTCTGATGCCGTGTACACACGATTGAGTTTCACGGCGGTGAAAACACCGCCCTGAAACCCGACGGGAAAAACGAGGACCGGCTTGGTCCCCTACACACGGCCGGTTTTCATGACAGGTTTTCTCTTGGTCGAGAAAACCGGCCGTGTGTAGGCTCCCTAGCAGTGTTTCCCTATGGGAAAACTGCAGCGGAAAAAAATGCAGCGATTCGCGACGAGAAAAATTAGAGCATGTTCTAATTTTTCTCGTCGTGATTCTTGTAATTTTTCTCATCGGGAAAAATGCTGGAAAGCCTACTGTGAGGGGGTTAGCTCGGCAGCGGGTGTGTGTGACCCCCGGGATGGGCTCCCCACACAAAAACAGGCCCAGCAGACGGAGGTTGTGGTTTTCAAAATCAAAAAGGTGCGGTTTATTTTCTATTTACAGTGACAAAAACACAGCAAAGCAAAAGAAACATAAACAAAATAAATCCTGGTCAATTTGACCTCTGACTAAACATACAGGTTTCCTAACTAACAACTGGGATCAGCCTAGTGCTGTCCTAGTCCCTAAGTCCCTGGTTTTAAATGTCCAAGCAAATAGCCACACAGGCTTTGTCTCACCGCACAAGGGTTCACTCTCTCCAGGAAGTCCACACAGGTCTGCTTCCAGGCATGAGCTAACCCCTAATGAAGCTGGGAGTTCTTATAGAGGCCTAAATGAGCTGACAAGCTTCAGCTGGTCTCATCAACTCCCTGTCTGCACGACGCCCCACACTCTCCCTAGAGGTATGAGTCATCCATGAGCCCACTATCCTCAGCTGGGCTTATACAACTCTCCACCTAGTTGTATAAGTCGGCGTAAAGCCTGAATCTGGGCGAAATATATCTACCCCCCTGGATGCAACCAGGTGACTTTACCTTCCTGCTGTCACATACCCCCCCTCTTGTTTTAACCTCGGGGTTGGAACACCAGCAATCAGGCATTCATGTACTCGAGACAAAGCATCCACATTCCCCATTTGAACGCCAGGGCGATGCTTTACTGTGAAGTTGAATTCCTGGAGGGCCAGGAACCACCTATTCACTCTTCTATTTGTTTCCTTGTTTTGAGCCATCCACTTTAACGGAGCGTGATCCGTAACCATGTCAAAGTGCCTACCTAGCAGGTAGTACCGAAGGGAATCTAGAGCCCACTTCACCGCTAAACACTCCTTTTCAACGGTGGCGTAATTTACCTCATGGGACTTCAACTTCCTGCTGAGGTAAATGACTGGGTGCTCTTCCCCGTTCCAGACCTGGGACAATACTGCTCCTAACCCCACATCTGACGCATCACTTTGTACGACAAAGTCTTTAGAGAAGTCGGGTGAGTACAACACTGGCTGGCTACATAAGGCTTGTTTCAAGAATTGGAATGCTGCCTCAGCCTCGGGGGTCCATTTAATCATGACCGACCCTTTCCCCTTTGTCAGGTTGGTTAGGGGCACAGCCTTAGAAGCAAAGTGGGGAATGAATCGCCGATAATACCCAGCGATTCCCAGAAAGGCTCGTACCTGCTTCTTGCTGTTGGGACGTGGCCAACTCTGGATGACCTCGACTTTGTTGAGTTGGGGTTTTATTACTCCCCTCCCAATGGTGTACCCAAGATATTTGGCCTCCTCCTGCCCAATGGTACACTTCTTGGGGTTAGCCGTAAACCCCGCTTCCCGAACAGAGTCCAGGACTGCTTGCACTTTTGGCAGATGTGAGGCCCAATCTGTGCTATGGACAATTACGTCATCCAGGTAAGCCGCAGCATACTTCCGATGGGGCCTCAGCATCTGGTCCATTTTCCGCTGGAATGTGGCCGGCGCATTCTGTAACCCGAACGGCATTCTTTTATATTGGAACGCCCCATCTGGGGTTACAAATGCGGTTTTCTCTTTGGCCGACTTGGCCAGGGGGATTTGCCAATACCCTTTTGTGAGGTCAAGAGTCGTCATGTATCGGGCTGTTCCCAGCCGGTCGATCAACTCATCTATACGTGGCATGGGGTAGGTGTCAAATTTTGTAACTTTGTTCAACTGACGAAAATCGTTACAAAATCGCCAGCTCCCATCCGGTTTAGGCACCAACACAATGGGACTAGACCAATCACTTTGGGACTCCTCTATCACCCCTAAGTTCAGCATTTTCTGTACTTCCTCCCGTATTGCCTCCCGTCGGGCCTCTGGGATCCGATAGGGTTTTAACTTCACCCTTTCACCGGGCGGGGTAATAATGTCATGCTCTACCCCAGATGTTTGTCCCGGCAGCTCAGAGAATACCTCCTTGTTGCGAAGCACAAACTCCTTAACCTCCTGTTGTTGGGGTTGTGACAAGGTGGCTGCGATTCCAACCTCAGGAATCACGCAACCAGTTTGAGCTGGTGACCAAGTGTCTGCGACTAGGGACTCTCTATCCCTCCAGGCTTTCAACAGATTAACGTGATAGATCTGTTCGGGCTTTCGCCTTCCTGGTTGTCTGACCTTGTAATTCACTTCGCTCACTTTTTCCATTATCTCGTAGGGGCCTTGCCATTTGGCAAGGAATTTACTTTCAACCGTAGGGACCAGTACCAGTATCCTATCCCCCGGGGAAAAGGTACGGGTCTTGGCTCCACGGTTGTACACTCTCTGCTGTGCTAACTGCGCTTGGGCCAAATGTTCCTTCACGATGGGCATTACCTGTGCAATTCGGTCTTGCATCAGGGCGACATGCTCAATCACACTCCTGTGGGGAGAACTCTCACTTTCCCAAGTTTCCTTGGCAATATCCAACAGCCCTCTTGGGTGTCTCCCATACAGTAACTCAAAGGGGGAGAATCCCGTAGAGGATTGGGGCACCTCCCTAATAGCAAACATCAGATAAGGAAGTAGACAGTCCCAATCCTTTCCATCTCTATCCACCACTTTCTTCAACATTTGTTTTAGGGTTTTGTTGAATCTTTCAACCAGCCCATCGGTTTGGGGGTGATACACAGATGTACGTAATTGCGTCACTTTGAACAATTTACATAGCTCCTTCATAACCCGGGACATAAAGGGTGTACCTTGGTCCGTAAGCAGTTCTTTACAAATACCCACCCGGCTAAACACAAGAGATAGCTCTTTGGCTATGGTTTTGGCCGAGGTATTTCGGAGAGGGATCGCTTCTGGATAACGGGTGGCATAGTCCATTATAACTAATATGTACTGGTGCCCCCTAGCGGACTTGATTATAGGACCTACCAAATCCATGGCGATCCTCTCAAACGGGACCTCAATGATGGGTAGAGGGACCAGCGGGCTACGGAAATGTGGCATCGGGGCCGACCTCTGACACACAGGGCAGGAGGAACAATAATTTTCTATGTCCTTCATCACCCCCGGCCAATAGAATCTCTGTAATACCCTCTCTCGGGTTTTCTCTGTCCCCAGATGACCTCCAAGAATGTGCCCATGGGCCAACTCCAACACCAACTTCCTGTACGGTTTGGGCACCACAAGCTGCTCAACGGTTTCTTCTGCCCTTTTTGCCACCCGATACAGTAGGTCCTTCTCTACGCTGAAGTATGGGTAAGTGCAGGTATTATCTGGGTTCACTAACTCGCCATCTATTTTCACTACGTTTTCCCGTGCCTTTATTAGGGCGGGGTCTTTCAACTGTTCTGTGGCAAAGTTTTCCCTGTGAACCTCAAGATCAGAAAACTCCACAGACGGTAGGTTTTCGTCTGAGGAGGTGGGCTCCTCTCCAGTTTCTTGAGTCTCCCCTGCCAATACTGAGAAGGGAAATTCCGGAGAGTCCTCACCACTCTCAGGGGAGTTCTGGCTATCACATTCCTGGTACATAGGGGCACCAGTGGGGGGCTCAGGATCATCCCACAGTTCCCAGAACTTCGGAAAATCCCTTCCCACAATGGCGTCACGCGGTAACTGAGATACTAAGCCCACTGGATGAGAGAGGGTACCTTTGGGGGTCTCGAAACACACTGTAGTCACTGGATACTCTCGGGTGTCCCCATGCACACAAATAACAGCTACCTTGCTATTCCCAGAGACCTCTGTTTTAACTAACTCAGCCTTTATCAGGGTCACAAGGCTACCTGAATCCAGCAATACCACAACATTTCTACCATTAACACACATTTTGCATAAATGTTTCTCAGTTCCTCGAATGGCAGTGCATGCGACTGTCGCACACAGCGACTGACGTCTGCCCGTCAGAAAGTCACACTGCATGGGTTCCTCCACAACCGGGCAATTTGCTGCAATATGTCCCGCTTGCCGGCAGCGGTAGCAAACGATCCTTCTTGCCGCCTCTTGAGCCGCTGATTTCCCAGGCTGTTCTCGCCAAACTTGGGGTAGAGCTCCCACCCTCTCACTCTCTCCACCCTTACCCCTTGGAATCATCTTATCCGCCCCTGGGGATGGTCTGGTCTTAGGGTGGAAAGTCCGAGTGTCTCTGGAAGAGACCGTCAGGTTCTCTGTAGCCAAGTATTTCTCCACACGATCCACAAGACCATCGGCCGTCTCTGGGTCTCCATGGCTTACCCACTTTTGGATGGCAGTAGGAAGAGCTCTCAAAAACCGATCCATTACAACACGTTCCACAATCTTTGGTGCGGACAAAGTCTCTGGCTGTAGCCACTTTCTGCTCAGGTGAATGAGATCATACATTTGAGACCTGGGGGGTTTTCCAAGCTGGAAAGTCCAGTTATGCACACGCTGAGCCCGGACAGCCAGGGTGACACCCAGCCTTGCCAATATTTCAGCTTTTAGCATCACATAGTCTTTTGCTTGGTTAGGCTCTAGGTCATAGTAAGCTTTCTGCGATTCACCAGTTAACAGAGGAGCTACTAGTCCAGCCCACTGCTCCTCAGGCCACTTTTCTCTTTCAGCGGTCCTTTCAAATGTGGTCAAAAATACCTCTGGATCATCCTCTCCAGTCATTTTTGTCAATAAACGACTCACCCCAAAGGACGCGGTATTAGTGGGACGGCTTTCCTCACTGGTCTGCGGACGTTGCTGCATTACTGCTTCCATCTGTTGTTGTAGTCTCTGCTCTTGCTTCTGCAACAGGTCTATGAAGCGGGCCTCAGATTGCTGCTGGGCTTGTTGCTGAGCCTCCAGACTCTGTTGCAAAGTTGCGTTTGTCTGCTGCTGGGCTGCAAGGCTCTGTTGATGAGCTTGCTGCTGGGCTGCGAAGTTCTGTTGTTGAGCTGCAAGGCTCTGTTGATGAGCTGCAAGGCTCTTTTGCAAACCTGCATTTGTCTGCTGTTGATTGGCATTTGCTAGAGCCAGCTGTTTCAGTATCTCCTCCATGCTGGCTTAAAAAAAACTGCCACTGGTTCTCCACCAACTGTGAGGGGGTTAGCTCGGCAGCGGGTGTGTGTGACCCCCGGGATGGGCTCCCCACACAAAAACAGGCCCAGCAGACGGAGGTTGTGGTTTTCAAAATCAAAAAGGTGCGGTTTATTTTCTATTTACAGTGACAAAAACACAGCAAAGCAAAAGAAACATAAACAAAATAAATCCTGGTCAATTTGACCTCTGACTAAACATACAGGTTTCCTAACTAACAACTGGGATCAGCCTAGTGCTGTCCTAGTCCCTAAGTCCCTGGTTTTAAATGTCCAAGCAAATAGCCACACAGGCTTTGTCTCACCGCACAAGGGTTCACTCTCTCCAGGAAGTCCACACAGGTCTGCTTCCAGGCATGAGCTAACCCCTAATGAAGCTGGGAGTTCTTATAGAGGCCTAAATGAGCTGACAAGCTTCAGCTGGTCTCATCAACTCCCTGTCTGCACGACGCCCCACACTCTCCCTAGAGGTATGAGTCATCCATGAGCCCACTATCCTCAGCTGGGCTTATACAACTCTCCACCTAGTTGTATAAGTCGGCGTAAAGCCTGAATCTGGGCGAAATATATCTACCCCCCTGGATGCAACCAGGTGACTTTACCTTCCTGCTGTCACACTACACACGGCCGTTTTTCTTGTCCAAGAGAAAAAATTTAATTTTTCCCCACGAGAAAAGTGATCGTGTGCACGCGGCATTACTGTTATACTGTAATGTTACTTTGTTTTAATGTTAATTATCATTTGCTTAGCAGGTACGCCATTCAGTTGCAGCGTGGATTTATTTATCTTGACAGCAACAGCGTTTGCTCCCACGATAAATAAAGCTGTGACTCCAACGCTGTAGGAGGTGATTTACCCACCACAGTTAAAAAAAAAGAGAATATATGCCGAAGCATCGGGGCAGCAGGGGCGGAGGAGCGATTTTACTCCTAATGCTGCGTACATACGGTCGAAATTCCGATGGAGGCTTGCCCGTGGAAAAGTCTGACCGTGTGTACGCAGCATAACCTTTTATGCCGCGTACATACGGTCGAAATTCCGACGGAGGCTTGCCTGTGGAAAAGTCAGACCGTGTGTATGCGGCATAACTTCTTTGCGGGAGGATGCCCCCATGCTTCGGCATATATAAATGGTGCATGTATGCCCATCATTAGAAGTGGGTGGAAGAAGGGAGGTATTCTAATGGTGGGCATACCCACCGATCAATCTCTTTTTTTCGTTCAGCCAACAGGCTGCATGAAAAAAAAGATTACAATACATGTCCAACAAGGACCAGCAACGTACTGGTATGTTGCTGGACTTTGAATGGTTATACCAGAATGATGCCTGCGGGTTTAGGTATCATCTTGGTATCATTATTTTCAGCCAGCGGTCGGCTTTCATGTAAAAGCAATCCTAGCAGATAATTAGCCTCTAGACTTCTTTTACAAGCAGGGGTGTGGAATGTCCCCCCCCCCCGGATATAAACAGCGCCATTGGGAAATTGGGAAAGCATTTTATTACACCGATCTTGGTGTGGTCAGATGCTTTGAGGGCAGAGGAAAGATCTAGGGTCTAATCCCCCAATTTTTTTTTCAAAAAAAAAGAGTACCTGTCACTACCTATTGCTATCATAGGGGATATTTACATTCCCTGAGATAACAATAAAAATGGTAAAAAATAAATAAAATGGAAGAACAGTTTAAAAATAAAATAAAAAAGCAAAATAAATAATAAAAAAAAAGCACCCCTGTCCCCCCCCTGCTCTTGCGCAAAGGCGAACGCAAGCGTCGGTCTAGCGTCATATGTAAACAGCAATTTCACCATGCATGTGAGGTATCACCGTGAAGGTCAGATCGAGGGCAGTCATTTTAGTAGTAGACCTCCTCTGTAAATCTAATGTGGTAACCTGTAAAGGCTTTTAAAGGCTTTTAAAAATGTATGTAGTTTGTCGCCGCTGCACGTTTGTGCGCAATTTTAAAGCATGTCGTGTTTGGTATCCATGTACTCGGCCTAAGATCATCTTTTTTATTTCATCAAACATTTGGGCAATATAGTGTGTTTTAATGCATTAAAAATAAAAAAAGTTTGTTTTTTCCCGAAAAAATGCGTTTGAAAAATCGTTGCGCAAATACTGTGGGGAAAAAAAAAATGCAACACCCACTATTTTAATCTGTAGGGTCTTTGCTTTAAAAAAATATATAATGTTTGGGGGTTCAATGTAATTTTCTTGCAAAAAGAAGAGTGGATGATGTGTGACATAAGCTTCCTAATGTTGTGCATAAAATGCCAGGACAGTTCAAACCCCCCCCCCCCCAATTACACCATTTTGGAAAGTAGACACCCCAAGCTATTTGCTGAGAGGCATGTTGAGCCCATTGAATTTTTTTTTTTTTTTTTGTCCCAAGTGATTGAATGACAAAAAGAAAAAAAAAATGTACAAAAAGTTGTCACTAAATGATATATTGCTCAAACATGCCATGGCTATATGTGGAATTGCACCCCAAAATACATTCTGTTGCTTCTTATGCCAAGGCCTCTTTTCCCCCGTGCTCCTCCTAGGCAATTGACAGTCTTTCATTACATGGCCTGTATTCCCACATCTGTAACACCTGCCTGCAAATCTCACTCTCCCTTCGCTTTTAACTATCTCCGCCATTCTTTTGTGGGGCCTATTGTCTTGATCTGTCTCCCGAACCCAGTCCCTTAATATGTTTATAAAGGTCTGGTATGAGGTGGCATTCCTCAGTGCAATTCTGGTATGGTAATCAATACATGTGCACTTATTAGCCATAGAGCATAGAAAACTACTGTCATCAGAAGATATATCAGGACAATTGTATGTGGCTTTATAAATGGTGAAGTATTCACTGCAAAAGAGTATTGGATCAATTCCTCTCCTAAATTTTGTATTCTCTAGGGCGTCTGAACCCCTAGTATCTCTTCCTCCCATTATGCGCTGCATTTCCCTCATTCTATCTGCCGAGTTCCCCCAATTTGAGTTTAACTCGGGAGTTAGACCTCTATGATTCCCGACTGGTGGTTGCAGTTTTTCACACAGTTGCAATGTGAGCCATGCGAGGAGGAGTGCGCATGCATCCCTATTGTTTAAAATGTACTGTGTCACTACAGCTTTCAGCCTGTTCGAGAGACTAATGGGTTAAGCACTCGTGTCAAATTTTCCCAAAATCTGGCACAGATTTGTGCGATCTTGTATGGAAAGTGTCGTGGATTGGGTGCTACCCTCCCTTTTTATAATTGCAGATCCTGGCCAAGTCCTTTCTGACGCAGGAGTAAAGAGAGAAGAACTCTGACCTGGGGGCTCTTCAGGACTGTCAGCTGACCATACTGGTTGCTGTTCGATAAGCATCCTTTCTCCCTGCTCCTGTGTCACACCGGAATGTGTATCCTTGTTAGCACAACAATGGCTGTGCACTTTCTCCATTGCCTGTGCTTTCAAAGATAGAATGGCATGATCTTTTTGGGCTAGCTGAGCTTTACATTCTTGTAACTCTCTCTTAAGTATTTCTATCGCAGATTCATTGCCCGCCTCTTTCTTTTCTAAAGATGCGATACACTGTTCTCTCAACATACATGTTTCTTTCCATTCATCCACTCCTTGCTCCAACAAATCATTTTCCGTCACCAATTGTTCAATCTCATCCCTCAATTCATCACACTCACAAACATTTGTGTCAGCATTCGCAGCTATAGCTGAAATATCTTTACTCACATTTCCTATTTTCCCTAATAATTCTGTCCTATGTTTACACCACTCCAATTCTGTCTGTTCTGCGATTTCTTTCATTTTTAATAACATGCATACCACATTGGCCATTCTCTCCTTCTTGCCTCTTTTGGAAGACTTTTTAGACTTTATGGCCTCATTATGAGTATTGCATTGCTGTAATAGATCATTGAATTGGTGTACCAACGCATTCTTTTGTATATCATTAAATTGGATACACGCATTTCTTTCTCGTACATCACGGGACACAGAGCGACATAGTCATTACTAATGGGTTATATAGATACCGTCAGGTGCTGGCACTGGCAACTTCCAAAACCGGAAGTACCCTCCCCTATATAAGCCCCTCCCATCCGGGAGCACCTCAGTTTTTTGCCAGTGTCTAAGGTGTTGGCCAAGAAGAAACATGTGTTTTTCACTGAGCTTGCGTACAGGTTCTTTTGGGCCTCAGTAAGCTATTCCGGATCCGACCAAAAAAGCTTCATAGCTAAACGGTCGGTACCCGGGCCTTGCAGAGAAGAGCAAGGTTTTGCCTGTAATGCTTCTCTTAGGAGAGCTGGACCCTGGGATCCAGAGCTCTGGTCATACCCACGACCAAGATGTTTTCTGTGCAGGGTGCTATACAGGTCCAGGGGAGTGGAATCCTTGGGAACCCGGTCCCTGAAGGTTTGATTACAATGCCTGCCGTGATAGGTGAAGTTTGGGCTTTTGTGGACCAAACAAAGTCCTGCGGCGGGGAACAGGTAAGTGGGGGCCCCCAGGAACTTGGTTCTATTGGGGGACCCCCAAGCCTAATTTGTCTTTCTGTCTGTTACCTAATGGTATTCCCGCAAAATTCTGTGCATGCCTGTAACTACTAAAAAAATGTAATAATTTTTAATGGTGGTCAAGAAAAAAAAAAAAAAAATTTTTTTATATATATATTTAATATATTAGACTGCGGTACCTGTGTTTGTCCACTAGAGGCCGCTGTGGAATGTTTTCTTGTCATGTGGACTAGCTTCTTCTCAGCAGAGCAAAGTCCAGGCAGATGGTGAGTTCTCTTATAGGAAACTGCTTCCTCTGCCATGTTGCAGTGCTCGTCCATCCCCCGGCCTGCGGCAAAGAGGGGCCCTGGCTCCTGTCCCTTGTTACCATATTTTGAAATTAGCGCCGAAGGCGCATGTGGCCGCGCGCGTGCGCGTGCACGCGCCTCTATATATAGAGGTGAGCCGGGAAAGGGGGCGGAGCCTGGGGGATGACGCTCTGTGTGCGCCGCAGCGCTTCTGCGCATGTGCGGGCGTCCCAGCAGTTTAAAAAAAACACAATATTGTAGTGAGCTGGCTATGAAGTACAGAGACAGAGCTGGCAACATTTAAAGGCATACAGCAAGCGGTTGATACAGGCATCCCCTAGAAAGGCACATTAGTAGACACCAACTGTGATATAGCAGCAATTGTGCTAGACTATTCTCAGTAAAAGTGGTGTATTACGGCTGGAATACCTCAGCTTTAGGCTTAGGAATATGCCGTCCAGAAGCTCCGGAACTGAATCTTCCAGGAAGCGAAGGGGGTCTCATCGGGCTCGGAGGATCTTGGGCATACTTCTGCTGCACCAGTCTCCCCTGAAGTTCAGAGGTAAGTGACCGTAGAGACCCCGCAGGGGTACTTGGTACTGTGGCTGTCCTCAGTTCACCTGCTCCTGTGTATGTAACAGAGGAGGTTTTTTCCTCAGCTCTGGGAGGATTAGAGAGAGATTGTCAACATTTATCGCTGCCTCCCTGTCAGGGAAAGCACGCCCGATCTCCGTCTCCTCCTTCAGAGTGCCTGTTAGCAGAGCAACAGTCCCATACAGGGATCGACCTGCCTGAAGGGGATCAGGATGAGGTTGATTCTGTTATAGAGGAATCAACAGTGGGGGAACCTTTTCTCAGCATCTCAAGCTGAAAGATTATGGGTTTAGTCTCTGACTAACATGGTCCGATCAGCATTTAAAAATGCACCTTGCGGAACCATCAACCACTACTGTATCCTCATTGGGGTCGCTGGAAGCCCCCAGACTGTTTGTTCTTTTCCACTTCACCCTTTACTGAAAGGGCTCATTTACCAGGATTGGGAACGTCCTGAGAAAATATTTATTCCCCCAAGAGATTTCCGGTGGTCTATCCCATGGAGGATAAGTTCATCAAAAAAAAAAAAAATGGAAGGTCCCTACAGTGGACGCAGCCATCTCTTGTATGTATAAATCACTGACATGTCCAGTGGATAATGTCCAAATGTTCAAGAACCCAATAGATAAAAGATTGGAGTCCTTATGAAAATCTGAATGGCTGGTTAGCGTCCCATTTCATGGTGAACGCTTATTCTGGGAAAACCTGGACAAATATATCCAGAAAATTTCCAGCGGTAAAAATACGCTCTTGCCGGTTAAAAACAGAGTTAGAGGTCCCTCTTTAAGAGGCCTGCTTCTCCAGTCCCTGGGGCATCGGCTGTGTAACAGTTCCGACGGCCTCCTCGGTCAAATCCCGGGGGTAAAAAACAGGGACAGTAGCAGGGTAATGAGAAACCCTGGGTCAGGGGAGGTACAAAACCTCCCCCAAAGTTAAATTCATTGAAGCCCCCACTCAGTCGGGTGGGGGGAGGACTCCAGTTGTTCGCAAGAGACCTGGCGGGACACGATCAAGACAGATAGGTGCTCTCCGCAGTAGGTTTGGGATACAGTTTGGAGTTAAAAGACTCTCCTCCTTCCCATTTTTGAGGTCAAACGTGCCAAGGGATCCCCGGAAGAGAGAGTCCCTCCTGTTGGCACTAGAACAACTATTGCTCCAAGGAGTAATTATGGAGGTTCCCCTGGAAGAATGAGGGTTTGGGTTTTACTCAAACCTCTTTACAGTCCCGAAGCAAACGCGGACGGGAGGCCCATATTAATTCTAAAAGGGCTATACAAATTCCTGTATATCAGGACTTTCCGATGGAGTCGATCCGATCGGTGGCCACTGCCCTACAAGGGGAGGATTGGTTAGCCGCGATCGACATCAAAGATGCTTATTTGCACATTCCCATCTTTCCAGTCCACCAAAAATTTCTACGCTTTGCAGTAGAAGGGCGCCATTTTCAGTTCAGAGCCTTACCCTTCGGTTTGGCCACAGCACCACGAGTGTTTACAAAAATTCTGGCCCTTTATTGGCCAATCTAAGAACACAAGGTGTAATGATAATGGCATATCTGGATGACTTGTTGCTGATAGACCACTCAGTGAAAAAACTAGACGTGGTCGTTCACAAGACGATCAAGTATCTGGAATCTCACGGTTGGATTATCAACCGAGACAAGTCAGCCCTAAAAACCAGTCAAAAGTCTGGAATACTTGGGGCTAAGGTTGGATTCAGGCCAGAGAAAAATATTCTTGCCTCGAGGAAAGGTGTTGTCTTTGAAGGATTTGATCCACTTAGTGGGTACAAAAAAGACAGCCGTCCATACGCCTGTATATGAGGCTGCTGGGAAAAATGGTGGCATCATTCGAAGCAGTACCCTACGGTCAATTCCATTCAAGGAATTTGCAAGGGGCCATACTGTCAGCCTGGAACAAAAAAATTCAGGCCCTAGACTTACAATGTCCTTGTCCCCTTCCGTTCGCAAGAGCCTCCGTTGGTGGTTGGTTCCCCAGAATCTGGAAAAAAGGAAATCCTTCAGTCCGATTTCTTGGAAGGTGGTCACTACAGATGCCAGCCTTATAGGCTGGGGAGCAGTACTGGAGCAATAGTCTCTCCAGGGCAGATGGTCGGATGCAGAAAAGGCCCTGCCCATCAATCTCTTAGAGATACGAGCAGCCCGGTATGCCCTAGTAGCATGGACATCCAAACTCCAAGGGTCCCCTGTCAGAATTCAATCAGACAATGCCACAGCAGTGGCATATATCAATCATCAGGGGGGCACCAGGAGTCGTGCAGCCCAGAGGGAAGTAAATTACATCCTGAAATGGGCAGAAAAATATGTCCCAGCATATCTGCGGTATTCATTCCAGGAGTGGAGAATTGGAAGGCAGACTTTCTAAGTCGCCAGCAATTAGGCCCAGAGGAAGGGTCCCTTCACCCCGAGGTTTTCTGGACAATATGTCAGCGGTGGGGAACATCGGATGTAGATCTTCTAGCATCCAGATTCAACGCAAAGGGGGACAGGTTTGTCTCGGACAAGGGATCCCCTAGCTTACGGCTCGGATGCTCTAGTGTTCCCTTGGGATTAGTTCAAGCTGATATATGCATTCACACCGCCACAATGGTTACCTCGATTACTCTGCAGAATCAGGGTAGAAAAGAAACCAGTGATTCCGGTGGCTCCAGCGTGGCCCCGAAGAGCGTGGTACGCGGAGATTGTAAAATTTCAGTGGGGAGTCCTTGGACTCTCCCACGTCGTCCGGACCTGCTTTCGCAAGGACCGATATACCACCCTTCCTTACCAGCCCTAGGTTTGACGGCCTGGCTATTGAAGCCCACATTCTAAAAAAGAGAGGGCTCTCTAATGCTGTGGTATCTACCATGATCAATGCCAGGAAGCCGGTATCCAGGCAGATCTACTATAGAATCTGGAAGGCGTACATCGCGTGGTGTGAGGCCAAGAAATGGCATCCACATAAGTACGTAATAGGTAGGATTCTGGACTTCCTACAATGGGCTGTAGATAGGAAGCTTGCCTTGAGTACTATCAAGGGTCAGATTTCGGCCTTGTCAATATTTTTTCAAAGGCCCTTGGCTTCGCATTCACTAGTCAAAGCCTTTATACAAGGAGTGATGCGTATTAGTCCTCCGTTTAATATTCCCATATGTCCATGGGATCTAAACTTGGTTCTGTCGGTTCTACAGAAACAACCATTTGAACCATTACAGCATATTTCCTTGGTGCTTCTCACCAGGAAATTGATTTTTCTAGTAGCCATTTGTTCGGCTAAAAGAGTATCGGAATTAGCAGCTATGTCCTGTAAGGAGCCATATCTGGTTATCCATAAGGACAGAGTAGTGTTACGTCCTCATCCAGCCTTTCTTCCTAAGGTGGTATCGAGTTTTCATTTGAACCAAGATGTGGTTCTTCCTTCTTTTTTCCCCAAACCTACTTCGGTAGAGGAAAAGTTATTGCATTCTTTGGATGTAGTAAGAGCAGTTAAAGCTTATCTAAAAGCCACTGCTCAGATTCGCAGAACGGATACTTTGTTTATTCTGCCGGAAGGCCCCAGAAAGGGTCAGGCAGCGTCAAAATCTACTTTAGCCAAGTGGATTCGACAGGTCATTATACAAGCCTATGGCTTGAGAAGGAGACCGCCTCCGTTCAAAGTTAGAGCGCACTCCACGAGAGCAGTTGGAACTTCATGGGCAGTGCATCACCAGGCCTCCCTGGCTCAAATCTGTAAGGCCGCAACATGGTCTTCGGTACACACGTTTACTAGGTTCTACCAGGTGGACGTTAGAAGTCAGGAGGATGTCGCCTTTGGGCGCAGTGTGTTGCAGGCCGCAAAAGATCCTCATGTCTGATAGCGCTCAGCTTATATATGGTGTATCCCCCCCCTCATTTGGCATTGCTTTAGGGCATCCCATTAGTAATGACTATGTCGCTCTGTGTCCCGTGATGTACGAGAAAGAAAATAGGATTTTTATAACAGCTTACCTGTAAAATCCTTTTCTTGGAGTACATCACGGGACACAGAGCTCCCGCCCCTCTTTAGGGACACTTATTGCTTTGCTACAAAACTGAGGTGCTCCCGGATGGGAGGGGCTTATATAGGGGAGGGTACTTCCGGTTTTGGAAGTTGCCAGTGCCAGCACCTGACGGTATCTATATAACCCATTAGTAATGACTATGTCGCTCTGTGTCCCGTGATGTACTCCAAGAAAAGGATTTTACAGGTAAGCTGTTATAAAAATCCTATTTTTTCCCAATAAACTGTTCAAGAATATCCATTGTTATGCTAATCTGCAAGTAGTTACACTCAACAGTTGATTAGACAATACACAGCAACAAACAAACAGAGACACAGATCCACAGGAAACAACAAACAAAAAAAAAAAAAAAACTGGTACAAAGATATTTAAAACTTGCTACCACTTGCAGTTCTACAGAGCGCACTCTTAATCAACGCTCTCCTGTCAAATCGCAGGCCACATTGAACTTCCATTGGAACAGAGAGCTCTTTCACTCCCACATGGGTAAAAATAAAATAATAAAAAATTAATTAAAAATAAATAAATAAAAACAATCTATATCTTTCCCACTTTTTCCTCAAAGATGTGCGGTTTATCCTGTCAATCTGCAGGCTATATATCCCAGGGATGATCAATCCCTCACTCACCAGTACAATTAACTGGCTACAGGCCTAACATGCATTAACAATACAATAAACGTTGAACATACAAACATATATCAGCCAAAAATATTCTCACCAGGTTTGCGCGTCCGCTCGCCGACAAAATATTTCACAGGACCTTCCGGACCGTCAAAGTAGGCTTCAGAATTCGCGATCCAGCGCCAATCTTTGTCCACACTTGAGACGACTTCCAGTTCTGGGTTATTTTATTCCCTAGCTTACATGGACTCAGAAAAAAAATACATTAGGGTTTGTAAATCTTGTCAAATAAATCTGTCTTATCTGCGGTGCCAAATGTAAGAACCAACGCGATATATCAATATATATATCTACTATTGTGATCTATCATACATATATCTATCGCGACTATGTATTAATTGTATGTGTCCCTTGTTTTCTAGTCTTACCCTTAAGAGAACTCTAGGCCTGAAAGTACAATGTTATTATGAAAACAGACACAGTTGCTTAGTAAAAGAAATTACATTTATTTCCTCAAAGTAGGAATGTTACATACTAACAAGCAATATTCTATACAGCCTATATCAACAATACTAATGGAAAATGATACTTATTCTCTCCTCGAGGCAAAGGTCCTGCTGGCTGACCTCCTGGATGTAATAGAGGGCTCTCTCAAGCCCAAACGTCCTGTTTTAAAGGGCCTCATGCATACCTCATTCAAACCCTCCCCTCTGCCTCTCGACCAATCGTGGTCCTTTCATGATTCTCGTATTGTCGTGCCATATCTAGCCTCTGGGGGCGATGTTGTCCATATAATCTCCAATAGTTCGCTGATCCTTTCATAATTGCTGCTTGCTGCTCTTCCCTTTTGTCTTTGTCCATATAATCTCCACTAGTTCGCTGATCCTTTCATAATTGCTGCTTGCTGCTCTTCCCTTTTGTCTTCGGAAGGTGCTAATTAACAGGATCTTCAGACATTGCGGAGTCGGTTCTAACAGATTACATTCCTTAGGGGGGGCATCCTGTCCTCCGAGCCTCGACAAGCCTCAGCTTATCTGACCATTTGGAATGCAACAGAATATGTACAAAACCCAGAACTCATATTCCTTGCAACATATGCCGCTTTGCGCCTAAAGGGCGCACAAATCATTCTCCAGACACGGCTCCTATTGACCAATCCATAATGTCCTGTGTTTCCGGACCAGTACCTATAGAACAGTCTTTAACTGCATGTGCTTCAGAAACAGCTCCTATGGAATAGCCCACAATGGTTTTACCGTGTTGTGCCTCTTAACATAGGCCTCAGAACCAGCTCCTATAGAACAGTCCATAACAGTTTTAATGAGCTGCGCTTCCCAGCATGTGACGCTTTGCTACTGGGTGACACACCAACATCATTCTTTTGTGACAGCTTTCCTGTCACCGTTCTGTATCTTCTTCTTCTTGACATCTTCATGAAGGGGTAGAGCATCGGCAAGGGGTGTCCATTCGCTCACCATTCACCAATACACGCTCAGAGCAACAACTCAACCATCTTTCAGATGCAGAGCCTCGAGGAGGACCTTATTTGCCCATATTATTAGCCTAAAATACACTTTTGTCACACTACACCATAACATAAATCAACCCATTACCATAATATCTACATATATACATATGACCCATCAAATTACGTATCCCGCTCCCAACCTCCTATAACTCTTCACTGTAAATACGGGTCGGGATTATGCAGGTTCGTTCACAATGCCCTTCCCTACCGCAGTTCTGGCATGTCGGCGGTATTTCAGTGTTCTGAATTGGCAGCAAAGCCTCTAAGCTGTATGAAGAGACCTCACCACCAATTCGTCCCTCAACTTGCATAGACAAATGCGAGACTTTCCTATATAAACGTTGCGTCCAACAACACATACCAACTTGAACCAATGACGAAACTGCAGCAATAATGAGCAATACCACAACGGGATGTATCAAATAATTCAAAATACTGTTGGCCTTACTGGAATGTCCAAATACTACCTCCCACCAAGACCCTCCCGCATCATTCTCTAGTTGATGCACTACCTCCTTTATTTCATTCTGATCGTGGTGGATGACTATAGTAACATTAGCTCTCTCTTGCTGCAGCATCCTCATAAGGCTCTCATCTCTATCCCAATCTGTTAACCATTCCTGTATCTGCCTTCCCATACCAAGGTTCAGGGCTCTCAGATTAACAGGGCGGTTATGGTTGATATCCACAGACAGATTGGCAATATGCGGTACCACATAATTCCATTTCTGTGTCTGGATTTCAGAGACACCGCCAAGGGTACACCATGCTCCTCTAGCTAGTGTCAGGTTCATAGAACATCCTATTTCCATGACCAACATTACATTAGTATCCTTTAGGACAAAGAAACAAACTCTCCCATGTCCCAAATAATACACCGGTGTTTCCTTCCCGGCAATGTTTTCCCCATCCAGAACACAGAGCGAGGCATCTTCCAAACATTTCTCATTCACCACTGTGTATTGACCTGGCATACATAGGATGTCATGGTCATGCTTCCGACAGAGGGAAATATCAACCTGCCTCCAGCTCCCATCCTCTCTGATCATATGTGGGTAATTTAGCCTCAGATGTAACAAAGTAGAATCCGCAGTCAGCAAGCCCATTGATACCACCGAATACACAGACTGAGTCTGTACTTCTGTATATGGGATCAATGAGAAAGCATAGCATCTCTCATAATCCAAATAAGTACAGCCCATCCAGGCATTTGACCACCACTTTGGATTAGTGTAAGAGATGTGCTTTGGTAAAATCTTACTGAGCTGTGATGCTAACTCATAAGGCCACTGCCCCTCATACAGAGATTGTACAATCAGCTTGATGTTGGTTGATAGTTCCGCCTGCCCCTGCGTGTATGCCAGAGCCCATGACATATTTTTGCCCTGTATCACCACACTATCTACCAACCTCTTAAAATGGCGGATAAAATCTTGAGCCACTTTTACCTGTGTATTTAGGTGATGTTGTTGAATGTTATCGAGAATGTCATTGATCTCTCTCTGAGTAACAAAGCCCCGCTTGCTGTCTGAAGCTATGGCTGAGAGTTTGTTCCTCAGGAGATCGATGTCAACTCCATTAACAACTCCCATTCCGGTTCCTATTCCCCCCAATATAGTGCTGAGTACATCCCTCCTCTTCCGGGTACTCCTCAGAAATAAGCGTCCTGCATGAACCTTATTCTGTGTCCGCCCGTCCCTGGGAGTAAGCCACTGATCTACTGACCGCACTTGATTCAGAGTATACTCAGCACATATAGGGTAATAGGATTTTATCAACCACTGCGAGACGTTGAAGTGCCATGTGGTGAAGGCATACTGTTCCCTGGTAGCCAGCGTTTGGGACGAGCTTAGATCTATTTGTAGTGGTTCCCCTTTCTCTAACGGGGCATGCCCCTGTGTGTGGTCACTGGCATTACCTGTGCAGGGTTTCAACCTCTCAGGTGATACATCAACCAGGTGTATCTCCCCTATGTCCAATTCTGGTGTCCCACATGTCCAGTAACCGAGAGCTTTTCTGTAGGACTGATAAGACTGGGATACCGTGCCCACAAGGAAATTTTCACCCCGTTGATGTGTCATCTGGAGCTCCCTAGTTTGGCCAACCGACACCTTACTATGCCTAAGTGTCAGCCTCCTGGGCCTCTGCACCCTATTACTTTGGTCCTGCCAATATATGCCACACATAAAAACATACTTCCCTTCTTTCAATTCTTCACCAAAAACCCCATATCCTACGTCCCTTGTTTCCCAAGGTTTGGGTAGATTGGAATTTTTTCCTAACCAATAACCCGTTTCGGGTTGGAGGGATTCTGGTATGATATTTTGCAAGTCTTGTTTATACGCCAGTCCTTGAGGTGTTATGTTAGGATTGAATCGTCCAAAAGCAAAATAAACTTTGTATTGCAAAATGCCATGGCGACACCATTGATATGTCTCTGGTAACTTAGGACTCTCTGATATTATCCAGACCTTTCTCCTTCTCTCAACTCCCCCCTGCCCCGATTTCTGCCCCAACAAGTCCAACATTGATGACACAGCAGAAGTGGATGCATGATCTTCCTCAGGATTTTCACTTTCCGCATCATCCCCTGAGTGTTCGTCTGAATCAATTTGTGATGTTACATGGCTCAGATGGATCGCCAACGCGATAATTATGATCCTTCTATCCATTCTCCAGAGACTTTGCCAATCTTTGCTCCACCAGGACTCTGGAAAAACAAGAACAAGAGCGGAATCAATTCTTATCAGCAGTACCTTTTACATTGATCAGCATGAACCCATTTCTCTATCTCCCTCTTTTTCATGCCTTTTGCACCCTTATTGTCCATGAGCCGCTTTACCTTGACTACCTGATCACTAAGGGTCATAGTGACTGTGAACGGTCCGGTCCAGTTTGCGTCACATGAAGGTTTGGAAACAAAGTTCTTTACCATAACCATGTCTCCAATCTTCAAGCTAACAGGAGGCCTTTCAGGCTGCTCCTTCTCTTTAGGTGCCATGTTATTTGCAGCAAATTGCAAATACCCCTGTACCTGCTCTTGCAGCTGGACCAGAAATTTGTGAAAATTGGGTCTGCTGGATGGCTGAGGTTCATCATTCTTCCCGTCATTAACTGATAGGGGGTTAATGATGTACCTATCGCTGCAGACCCTCGTACAGCCATCAGGATTGAAGGCAGATGAATCAGCCAGTTCTTTCCTGATTGCAGTACCATCTTTTTAAGTCTCTCTTTCAGTGTTCGATTCATCCTCTCAACCATCCCCGCCGATTGTGGATGGTATGGTACATGGAATCTCTGCTCTACTCCCAACAGCTCACAAATATTTTTCATGACCCTGCCGGTAAAGTGAGTCCCCCTATCAGATTCCAGGACTTTGGGGAACCCCCATCTTGAAAAGACATCGGTCCACAAAGCTCTAGCTGTGGCAGTCCTTTCTCAGGGGTAGAGCCTCCACCCACTTTGAAAAAACATCCACAACTACCAGCAGATATCTGTATCCTCCAGTGGCACTTGGTAGTGGACCAACAAAGTCAATCTGCAGGTTTTCCCAGGGTCCATCAGCTACTGGTACCCTTGCTAAGACTGGTTTCTGTCCCTTTGGCCTAGGGTTCATTTGTGCACAGATCAAACATTCCTGCACTACCTGTGACACTGTGTTACCCATTGCCTCCCACCAGTATCTAGCTTGCACAAATTTCAAGGTACCCTGAACACCCATGTGGCCTATTAACCTGTGATTTTCCCAGACTAAATCCTTCTGATGCTGGGAGGGTACTACAAACCGCCTTCCTTCTGAAGTCTCTTAACAGTAGGTCGTCTTGCAATACATAATTTTGGGGAGAATCTTCCGCTTTTACTTTAAGCTGCTTTTTGATTGAGCTCAATGCTTCATCCTTATTTTGTTCAACTGCTAAACATGGGGTAGGCATCCTTAGCACCGGCAGGAGTTCATGTGAACCTGTTTTCACCTCCTGCTCCTCAAAATTATGTTCCTCCCAGGCCTGTCTCCCTTCAGCATCATAGGGTGTCCACTTGACTCCTATCAGGGCTGCCTCCTTTGCCAGCTCATCTGCCTTGTTGTTGCCCACAGTGACCTCCTTTCCACCCCTTTGGTGAGCTCTCACCTTAATGATAGCCACTCTCTGAGGTTCCACACTTGCTCTTTCCCATATATCTCTTAGCACCGCACTATGTACCAAGTCTTTTCCAGAGGCATCACTGAAGCCCCTTGACTGCCACAAAGGCATGTATTCGGTCAGAGACCTTGTTACATAGGCGCTCTCAGAGAATATGGTTATGGGACCTGAACTGAAATGCGTGATGGCCTCTCTCACTGCCTCCAGTTCAGCTCTTTGGGCAGAAAAGCTTCGAGGGCATTTGGTCATGATTTTTTCATTGGTCTGGGGGCACCACAGGGCATACCCTGTGTGAAAACTTCCTTCATCCCAGTACCTTGATCCATCAACCCAGATTTTAATGTCTCCATCACTTGTTGCTAACCTGAATACCTCCTGTGTTCTGGTCCGATGTACCTCCCCACAGTCGTGCTGCTCCCCCTCATATTGCATCAATTGTGGGAGAGTGTAGGTGGCATTGTGGGTCACAGACAGATTTCTGGGTGTCAAATCCACTAGCCATCTGGCTACCCTTTGGGAGGATACTCCACTGAGGGTACGTTCCAAAAGCATTTTAATTGGAGAATGGGGTGTCTGCAGAATGATTTTGCCAAACCCCACAACATGCTCTGTGGCGAGAACCGCCCAGTGCACTGCCAAAAGATTTCTGACACATTCATCGAATCCCCTCTCTACCGGGCTTAGTACCCTGGACCAGTATCCCACAGGTACCCATTTGCCCTGCCTCTCCTGCAGCAATACCGCTGTTATTGCTACTGCAGAGGCATACACTTGTAGTGCAAAGGGCAAATCGGCATTCGGATTGCTCAAGGCCGGGGCCTGCATCAGACTCACCTTTAGCTTGGTGAAAGCTTGCTCATGCTCTCCCAACCAGTCTAAAGGGTCTGTTTCCTTCTTGTCTCCTTTGATAAAATCATACAGGGGTCTTGCCTTTTCTGCAAAGCCTTCAATGAAGTCCCTGCAGAAACCGACCATCCCCAGGAATTGTCTCAACACAGTTTTAGTGATTGGTCTTGGTAATTTCCTGATAGTTTCACATTTGTTTGGGTCTGGAGTCCTTCCCCCCTGTGAAACTATCACACCCAAGAAACATACTGAATCCTTCATCAATTGTGCCTTTTTGGGGTTTAATTTCAGACCTGCATTCTCAATTAGTGTCAGGCGCTCCTCCAGCAGAGCATAATGCTGCTCTTTTGTCTCTGTTTGAAGCAAGATGTCGTCCACATACTGAATGATGCATTCTGGCTCAGAAAATGTCTTCAGAATGTCCACCATACAGATATGGAAGTACGTAGAGCTGGATTTGAACCCCTGAGCTAATCTACAGAATGCATACTGTTTCCCCTGAAACGTAAAGGCTAGCTTGTATTGGCTATCCTCATGTACGGGAATGGAAAAATAGCCATTTGATATGTCAATTGATGAGTACACCTTTGCTGAAGGTTTCAGTGCTGTCATCATGTCTGGCATCTTAGCAACTACGTTTGTAATAGATGGGGTGCATCTGTTTAGCGCACAGAAATCTACAGTGGGCCTCCACCCTCCCTCCTTCTTCACTGGCCAGAGGGCTGCATTTGTTTTAGATTGGCACTCTTTAATTACATTTTGTGCTAACAAATTCCTCACTGTGTTCTCTATGTATGGGATAGATTCGGGAGGAATTTTGTACTGACACTGAGGTGGCGGATCAGGGCCCTCAATTTTAACAATCATGTTTGAAATTCTACCACATTGTGCTTTAGACGTTGCCCACACTTTGTTATGTTGCCACAAGATTTTAGCCAATATTTGGTCCTCTGTCTTTAGCAGTGCCTGTGGGTCAAGGATTTCATTTGTTTTAACTGATGCAATCTCCCAGCTGTCCATGACCATGTGCACCTTGCCTTTGTATCTAGACCCTTTCCACAGTACCCAATTACATAAATCTAGAATCAGTCCATGTGCCCCCATGACATCAGAGCCCAATATAGTGCCCTCATGTGTTGGGGAAAGAAACAAACTGTGTTCCACACATAAACCTCTGTATTTCTATGGGTACAGGTATTGATTGCTCAGAAGGTATTAGTTGTCCTCCGAATCCTCTAAGGAAGATTTGTTTCCCATTAGGATCCTTTTGCAGTTTGATATTCGTTACATTTACAGCAGCTCCCGTATCTAATAGTACATTTGTGCGATGGCCCCCTATCGCCCCTTGGATACGTGGTCTGCCACTTTTGTCCCTCTCCAGATGACATACTAGGGACAATACCGGGGCCTGACATCCCTATGGTTTAAAATAAGGATTGGTTGGGGGTGGGGTTTTATACTCCTCCTGGTTTTCTTTAACCCCTTGCGTTATCCTCTCTAACTCCCTCAAAAGAGGACCATATACTGTAGCATCAGGTGCCTTGTTCGGCTCCGTTGCCACCTTATCTGATCCAGGTTTTTGCTGTTCCTTCTTATGCCAAGGCCTCTTCTCCCCCGTGCTCTTCCTAGGCAATTGACAGTCTTTCATTACATGGCCTGTATTCCCACATCTGTAACACCTGCCTGCAAATCTCACTCTCCCTTCGCTTTTAACTATCTCCGCCATTCTTTTGTGGGGCCTATTGTCTTGATCTGTCTCCCGAACCCAGTCCCTTAATATGTTTATAAAGGTCTGGTATGAGGTGGCATTCCTCAGTGCAATTCTGGTATGGTAATCAATACATGTGCACTTATTAGCCATAGAGCATAGAAAACGACTGTCATCAGAAGATATATCAGGACAATTGTATGTGGCTTTATAAATGGTGAAGTATTCACTGCAAAAGAGTATTGGATCAATTCCTCTCCTAAATTTTGTATTCTCTAGGGCGTCTGAACCCCTAGTATCTCTTCCTCCCATTATGCGCTGCATTTCCCTCATTCTATCTGCCGAGTTCCCCCAATTTGAGTTTAACTCGGGAGTTAGACCTCTATGATTCCCGACTGGTGGTTTCAGTTTTTCACACAGTTGCAATGGGAGCCATGCGTGGAGGAGTGCGCATGCATCCCTATTGTTTAAAATGTACTGTGTCACTACAGCTTCCAGCCTGTTCGAGAGACTAATGGGTTAAGCACTCGTGTAAAATTTTCCCAAAATCTGGCACAAGATTCAAACCCTCCCCTCTGCCTCTCGACCAATCGTGGTCCTTTCATGATTCTCGTATTGTCGTACCATATCTAGCCTCTGGGGACGATGTTGTCCATATAATCTCCACTAGTTCGCTGATCCTTTCATAATTGCGATTATGTTGACAGTTGCTCTTCCCTTTTGTCTTCGGAAGGTGCTAATTAACAGGATCTTCAGACATTGCGGAGTCGGTTCTAACAGATTACATTCCTTAGGGGGGGCATCCTGTCCTCCGAGCACAACAAGCCTCAGCTTATCTGACCATTTGAAATGCAACAGAATATGTACAAAACCCAGAACTTATATTCCTTACAACACTTCTCCTGAGTATGGGGATACCACATGTGTGAGACATTTTGGGAGCCTAGCCGCGTACAGGACCCCGAAAACCAAGCACCGCCTTCAGGCTTTCTAAGGGTGTAAATTTTTGATTTCACTCTTTACTGCCTATCACAGTTTCAGAGGCCATGGAATGCCCAGATGGCACAAAACCTCCCCCACAAATGACCCCATTTTGGAAAGTAGACACCCCAAGCTATTTTCTGAGAGGTATGGTGAGTATTTTGCAGATCTCGCTTTTTGTCACAAAGTTTTGAAATTTTAAAAAAAATAAAATAAAATTATTTTCTTTCTTCATTTTCAAAAACAAATGTGAGCTGTAAAATGCTCACCATGCCTCTCAGCAATTTGGGGGGTTTTGTGCTATCTTGGCATTTTATGGCCTTCAAAACTGTGATGGGTAGTGAGGAGTGAAATCAAAAATTTACGCCCTTAGAAATCCTGAAGGCGGTGCTTGGTTTTTGGGGCCCCGTACACGGCTAGGCTCTCAAAAAGTCCCACACATGTGGTATCCCCATACTCAGGAGAAGCAGAAAAATGTATTTTGGGGTGCAATTCCACATATAACCATGGCATGTGTGAGCAATATATCATTTAGTGACAACTTTTTGTACATTTATTTTTTCTTTTTGTCATTATTCAATCACTTGGGACAAAAAACAAATATTCAATGGGCTCAACATGCCTCTCAGCAAATAGCTTGGGGTGTCTACTTTCCAAAATGGGGTCATTTGGGGGGGGGTTTTGTGCCATCTTGGCCTTCAAAACTGTGATGGGTAGTGAGGAGTGAAATCAAAAATTTATGCCCTTAGAAATCTTGAAGGCGGTGCTTGGTTTTTGGGGTCCCGTATGCGGCTAGGCTCCCAAAAAGTCCCACACATGTGGTATCCCCATACTCAGGAGAAGCAGCAGAATGTATTTTGGGGTGTAATTTCACATATGCCCATGGCATGTGTGAGCAATATATCATTTAGTGACAACTTTGTGCAAAAAAAGAAAACATTTTCATATTCCCGCAACTTGTGGCAAAATATAAAATATTTCATGGACTCAACATGCCTCTCAGTAAATAGCTTGGGGTGTCTACTTTCCAAAATGGGGTCATTTGGGGGGGTTTTGTGCTATTTTGACATTTTATGGCCTTCAAAACTGTGATAGGTAGTGAGGAGTGAAATCAAAAATTTGCGCCCTTAGAAATCTTGAAGGCGGTGCTTGGATTTTGGGGCCCCGTACGCGGCTAGGCTCTCAAAAAGTCCCACACATGTGGTATCCCCATACTCAGGAGAAGCAGCAAAATGTATTTTGGGGTGCAATTCCACATATAACCATGGCATGTGTGAGCAATATATCATTTAGTGACAACTTTTTGTAAATTTTTTATTTTTTTTTGTCGTTATTCAATCACTTGGGACAAAAAATAAAATATTTAATGGGCTCAACATGCCTCTCAGCAATTTCCTTGGGGTGTCTACTTTCCAAAATGGGGTCATTTGGGGGGGGGGTTGTACTGCCCTGTTATTTTAGCACCTCAAGAAATTAGATAGGCAGTCATAAATTAAAAGCTGTGTAAATTCCAGAAAATGTACCCTAGTTTGTAAACGCTATAACTTTTGCGCAAACCAATAAATATACGCTTATTGACATTTTTTTTACTAAAGACATGTGGCTGAATACATTTTGGCCTAAAATGTATGACTAAAATTGAGTTTATTAGATTTTTCTTATAACAAAAAGTATTTGAGGTCTTTTCCATTTATATTGCAAAAAATAAAAATCGCAGAGGCAATTAAATACCATTAAAAGAAAGCTCTATTTGTGGGAAGAAAAGGACGCAAATTTAGTTTGGGTACAAGACTGCATGTCCGCGCAATTACCAGTTAAAGCAGCGCAGTGCCAAATTGTGAAAACACCTCTGGTCTTTAAGCTGCGTATTGGTCCGGGGCTTAAGTGGTTAAATATATAATTTCTCTTATATATTTTTAGATATGTACCCCCTTTCCTTCCCCTTTTTTCCTTCACCCGTATTCCCATTTTTCCCAGTTGGGAATACATCATTTTTTTGGACCATACAGGTTATTGTCTGGCCAATTCAATTTAATCCAATTAGTTTTGATATCGGCGGATGGTAAATTTGACCCGCTAGGTTCAATTACTTACAGTACACTAATTGGTTTACAGCCTTAATCTGAATTTGGCATATTCGATTGGGAGTCAGGTTGAGGTCTGGCTGGTATTCTTTGATTCATTGGCCATTTATTTATTCTATCTTATGAGTTATTACCTAATTAGGTATAATTTATGTGTTAATTTTCTCCTATTTTTAATATACCCTTTATTTTTCAAGACTCGTTATGGGTATCAATATTGAACTTCTAGCCCATCCTAGTGTAGCGGGGTGTTCCCCTTTAATGCAGAGAGACAAGAAGTTCCAGGTGAGAGGTGAGTCGGGAGGAAGTAAAGAGACATTATGGAAGTGAAAGCAGAGGAGAGAGAGACTACATCTCCCAGTACATCTTGCAGCACCCAGGGTGCATTGCTCCAGAACAGAGACTGCTGGGGCAGACTTTATAAAGGGGAGGCGGAGTTTTGGTCGGCCTCTTTGGACACCCCTCTCCTAGCAAGAGGATGTCTGTGCTGAACTGCTGTGTGCACAAGGCCTGAAGCCTGGGCCGTGTGCTCCTTTCCAAAGAGCCCTCTGCCAGCCTAGCAGAGCCTTAGAGACATCTAATCCTCCTTGCTGCAGTACACCAGAAGGATTGAAGACTTGGATGTCGGTGGATTCCTGTTCCTAGACGAATCGATGGAGGGAACGGACTTGGACTTGTCCAGGTGGTGAGAGCTGTTTAAAGACAGATCCTTTATCTTTACTATTCGTTGGGATTACAAAGTTGTTCTTCAAGTGCACCACCGAGAGATTGCTAGCGAATATTGTTTCACTGAACTTCCATTTAGATCAGTCAGGCCTGACTGCATAGGTAGACATTGCTGGGTGTTAGTCTACCCATAAAGGGGAAGTAGCTGTAAAAGGGCAGCGCTAGAGTTGCATAGCAATACTTTATTATTCTGATTACTCTGTTTATCTTTATTACTGTTTATTGCAGGGATCTGCAACTTGTTATACTGTTGTTTATTACTTGCCCATTAGCCTCAGTAAAATATCTGGGTAAAGTACATTTGGTGTCAGTTCCGCTTACTTTAATAGGAGTTTTAAAGTATATTCTGTGTATGTTTGTTATAGGACTGCGTCACCAACAGTTGCGATCACGCGGTCCTATCTCTCTATCACCAGCTGTGCCACGGGAGGTTAGAGCCGATTGCCGGGGGTTGACAGCGGTGCACTGCAGGGCCCAAATCAATATCAGCGGCTCTCTTAACTGGGGGTAGCGCTACACTAGTAACATCACGAGTATGGGGAATCCCGTAACCAGTGAATCTATTTTGACTATTCATGTCAGATAAATTATCTACTGGTTTCCTATGATCGGCTTCTTATATTAAAATTATGTCTGTTCTCTGTCCTTTATTATAACTTACAATTAAGTATTTTAAATTAAAATTTTAAATATGATTAATTCCGGGAGTTTTAACCCTCCTGCCCTCTTCTATCATGGTTGTTCTGGGTTTCCGGATCGCCATGCCAAGTGAGACATCCCGATCCCACGATTCAAACCAAGGCTTGGTTGTTTCTTCCTGGTATATAAACCTGGTGCGTCAGTGCATCACCTGTTCCCTAAGACGACATTAGGGGATGACAAAACGTGCGTCGGGAGGTTGGACGTACTGACGCCATCACGCTATCCTCGCTGTGGACGGGTGTATGCTTGTTTGCCAGGCCGGCTTTTCTAATGATCTTATAATGTTTTACTAAATGTAAGTGTAACCTTTATAATAAATTTTAAATGATTTTACGTTATGTGAGTTCCTTTCACTTCTGGGTAACATACCTGAGTCCTCAACAAATTCGGGAATATCCATCAAACGGCGTGCTGTTGCAGTGGATCCATCTGTGTAGCTGCTGTCTCCTGATACAGGACCTGGGCTGGGTTATAGCCGCAGGCTTTCATTTAGCTTGCTTCTGGTAAGCTTAATATCCTCACGGTGGTGGTGCACAAGTTTACTATTGGTGGATAATATGTCACTCTAAGTTTATTCATTGGTTTTGGGGATTGCCATTTCTCCATTCACGTTATCATTTACGGACTGTGTTATATTAACCTTAATTCCTATTCACCAAGAATTTAAGGACTATTTTTTATCATTTATATTTTTTATCAATATATTTTTCTATCAAAAAAAAAAAATTTTCACTATCATAATTTTGTTTTTTGCATTGCTATTTTTGGTATAATCATTAATTTATGTTTGCCATTCATGAATTATGTTAAATGTTTTTTCACTTCTAAATCATTATATCAACATATAAAGACACTGGTATTCATCACTAGTTTCATATCCTATCCCTTGCAGGGATTCTTGATAGCGCAACTTTAATTTTTTATACCTATAACAAAGCCCTGGATGTCGGGTCCTCCCCCTAACTATGCAGGAGGCTCTGATCATACTTTTATTGAAACCCCGTAAAGACCCACTTAAATGCAAATCTTACCGCCCAATTTCTCTTATTAATCACTTGCCGACCGCCGCACGACGATATACGTCGACAGAATGGCACGGCTGCGCATATGGTCGTAGAGGTACGTCCCCTTTACGATGCGAGCCGTGGGTCACGAGCGCGTTTGCGATCCTGTCGGGAGATCCGCGACCGCGCCCACGGGACCTGATCGCCGCCGGTGTCCCGCGATTGGGTCACAGAGCTGAAGAACGGGGAAAGGTAAGTGTAAACAAACCTCTCCCCATTCTTCCTAGTGACACTGTCAGTGATCGTCTGTTCCCTGTCATCGGGAACAGCGATCAGTAATGTGTCACGCCAAGCCACGCCCCCTAACAGTAAGAATCACTCCATAGGTCACACTTAACCCCTTCAGCGCCCCCTACAGGTTAACTCTTTCACTGCCAGTGTCATTTTTACAGTAATCAGTGCATTTTTATAGCACTGATTACTGTAAAAATTACAATGGTCCCAAAATGGTGTCAAAAGTGTCCGATGTGTCCGCCATAATGTCGCAGTCACAATAAAAAAATCGCTGATCGCCGCCATTACTAGTAAAAAAAAAAATATTAATAAAAATGCCTTAAAACTATCCCCTATTTTGTAGACGCTATAACTTTTGCGCAAACCAATCAATAAACGCTTATTGCGTTTTTTTTACCAAAAATATGTAGAAGAATACGTATCGGCCTAAAATGAGGAAAAAAAATAGTTTTTTTATATATTTTTTGGGGATATTTATTATAGCAAAAAGTAAAAAATATTGCATTTTTTTTCAAAATTGTCGCTCTATTTTTGTTTATAGCGTAAAAAATTAAAAAACGCAGAGGTGATCAAATACCACCAAAAGAAAGCTCTATTTGTGGGAAAAAAAGGACATCAATTTTGTTTGGGAGCCACGTCGCATGACCGCGCAATTGTCAGTTAAAGCAACGCAGTGCAGAATCGCGAAAAGTGGCCTGGTCCTTGACCAGCAAAATGGTCCGGGCTGAAGCGGTTAATGTGGACGTTAAGATTCTGGCCAAAGTACTAGCAAACCGTTTGAACAATGTAGTTGCGACCCTGATCAACAGTGACCAGGGAGGCTTTATACCTGCCACTAGGATGAATATCCGCAGACTGTTCTACAACATGCAGTACCCACATGACTGCCCCCCCCCACTCGTGCCATTGTGTCGTTGGACACCTGTAAGGTATTTGATAGTGTAGAATGGCCATATCTTTTTCAGGTGTTGCAACTGTATGGCTTCGGCCCTCATGTAGTAGCATGGATAAAACTCCTTTACACCTCCCCGGTGGCCCGTGTTCGGGTCAATTCCTCTATTACTGACCCCTTCCCGATTACTAGGGGTACAAGACAGGGGTGTCCGTTGTCACCCCTCTTGTTTGCCCTGGCCATGGAACCGCTTGCAGTTCGCATCCGTTCCTGCCCCTCAATTAAGGGACTCCCTATTGCCACTATAGAGGAACGCATTTCATTTTATGCAGAGGACACATTGGTGTATCTGGCTGATACCAATGAGTCACTTCAAGCACTATTGGCGGAGATTACTACCTTTGGAGACTATTCTGGCTTCCAGGTGAACTGAGACAAGTCTAGCCTTTTCCCCTTGGACGTGGCTGTGACTCCCCAGATTCACCCGGACTCCAAGATTCAGGTGGTGTCCTCTTTTAGGTACCTTGGGGTTTTGGTGCAGACTCCTTTATCTACGTATATAGCCAACAACTTAGACCTACTATTGGTCCGCCTTCTGGAGCAGACCAAACAGTGGATGGATTTGCCTATAGATCTCATGGGGAGGGCCAATGTCCTCAAAATGATTTACCGGCCAAGATTGCTCTATATCCTGGCTAACTCCCCTTGCAAAATCTCTAAATCTATTTTCAAACATATAGACACGATATGTACTACTTTCCTGTGGAAGGGTGGACCCCCCAGGGTGGCACTTGAAACGCTATGGCTGCCAACGCATTTGGCGGGCTTGACGTTCCCTAACTTCTTCCTATATTATTTAGCGTCCCAGCTGGTGCACATTCACGATTGGCTGTGTCCTGTTTCGGCTAATGCCTGTACCTCCATGGAGGGGGCCATTGCATCTTCCCTGGAAACCCTTCATAACATTATTTACATAGGCCGGGTCCCTGACCGGCCCGGAACCTCTCTGCCTGCCACTTCCCTTTCATCATTCCGCTATATTGTCATGATGATATCCAATCACACCTGGCGGACATCCCCCAATAATCCCCTGTGGTTTAACCCTATACTGCAGGAATTGTACTCCCTTCCTGACCCCAACTGCTGGTACTCCAAGGGGGTTAAATATTTATGTCACCTGTACAATGCTCAGGGCTTTAAAACCCTCTCTCAGCTATGCCTAGACTTTGACCTACCAAGATCATACCTATTCTATTACTACCAGCTTAGGCACACTATCCGCTCCCAGTTTGGCTCCCTAAATGACCCCACCGACCTGCCTCCACTGGAGAAACTGCTAAGACAGCCAGATCCCACTAAACTTGTCTCTACCTACTATGCAGCCCTAATGACTGACTTTAACCCCAGGTTTCACAAAGCTCAGGTAAAATGGACCTCTATGGACATCTCCCTTGTGGACGAGGACTGATCAGAATTGAGTGATACGTACAAAACTTCTGTTATTGCCTCCCGGGACTGCATCATACAGGTTAAAATTTTTCATCGGTCCCACCTCACCCTGGCTAGGTTGCACAAGATGGGTCTCTTGCCCTCGGCTGGCTGTTTTCGCGGCGGTGGCCAAGTGGCCGACTTCCTACACTGCTTCTGGTCATGCCCGATAGTTCAGGACTTCTGGGAGGAAGTGGGTGCTTTCCTCTCATCAGCTTTAGGCCTCCCAAACATTGTCCACCCCAAGAACTGCCTATTGGGCATTTTTGGTGACCTGCACATATCATCGCATGCCAAGAGACTGCTCCGCATACTTTATTTCTATGTCAAAAAGGCTATTTTACTGTCATGGAAGGGTCCACAGACCTCTATGAAATCCCTCTGTTTAAAACGTATAAATGATTCTATCCCATCATACAAACTTACCTTTGAACTCCGGAAACAGAATAAAACATTCCACAAAATCTGGGGTAGATGGTTTGCCAGTCCATTAACCCTCTCCCAGCACTGATTGTACTCCCCTTTGCTGACCACCGATGGGCCGTGCCCCAAAGATCTCTAATGCGTGGATCTCCATTATTGCTATGTCCCAGCAGTATACCTGCACCTTTCACCACCGTGCCTACTCTATGCCTGTTGCAATACTATCTGTTTTTTTTTACATGTCTGAGCATATTGCCTAATTGTCACTAGGGATGAGCTCGGTGTTCGAGTCGAACATACGTTCGACTCGAACATCGGCTGTTCGATCGTTCGATGAAGATCGAACGATTTGGGCCGTTCGCGCCTAATTCGAGTGACGCGAACGGCCCACAATGCACTACGCCATCGCAGTGTCATCCAGGCGCTGTGATTGGCCAAGCATGCACTGTGACCCCGCATGCTTGGCCAATCACAGCGCCGGCAGCGAGGAGAGCAATGATTGGCCACAGGCAGGATGCCTGTAGCCAATTATTGCTGAGGGTGTTTAGTACACGCCCCACACTATAAAAGGCCGCCAGCACGGCGGCCTAGTGTAGTGTGTTCCGGAGCAGGGAAAGAGAAGCATAGGCAGGGACAGTGACATTTTTTTTTCTTGCTTAACCTGGATTCCTTTAGTTTAGGGAAAGAGAAGGATAGGTAGGGAGAGTGTCAGTGTGTTTTACTGTGCTAATCCTTGTTTCTAGGGACAGGGAAGGACAGTGAGGGAAATTCTCCTTGTGCTATACTGTGCTAAAGCATTGATCATCAACCATCTTTAAAAAAACATTTTTTCTAGGGACAGAAAACTATAGGTGGGTAGAGTGTCAGTGTGTTTTACTGTGCTAATCCTTGTTTCTAGGGACAGGGAAGGACAGTGAGGGAAATTCTCCTTGTGCTATAGTGTGCTAAAGCATTGATCATCAACCATCTTTAAAAAAACATTTTTTCTAGGGACAGAAAACTATAGGTAGGGAGAGTGTCAGTGTGTTTTACTGTGCTAATCCTTGTTTCTAGGGACAGGGAAGGACAGTGAGGGAAATTATCCTTGTGCTATAGTGTGCTAAAGCATTGATCATCAACCATCTTTAAAAAAACATTTTTTCTAGGGACAGAAAACTATAGGTAGGGAGAGTGTCAGTTTCTTTCACTATGCTAATCCTTGTTTCTAGGGACAGGGAAGGACAGTGAGGGAAATTCTCCTTGTGCTATACTGTGCTAAAGCATTGATCATCAACCATCTTTAAAAAAACATTTTTTCTAGGGACAGAAAACTATAGGTAGGGAGAGTGTCAGTTTCTTTCACTGTGCTAATCCTTGTTTCTAGGGACAGGGAAGGACAGTGAGGGAAATTCTCCTTGTGCTATACTGTGCTAAAGCATTGATCATCAACCATCTTTAAAAAAACATTTTTTCTAGGGACAGAAAACTATAGGTAGGGAGAGTGTCAGTTTCTTTCACTGTGCTAATCCTTGTTTCTAGGGACAGGGAAGGACAGTGAGGGAAATTCTCCTTGTGCTATACTGTGCTAAAGCATTGATCATCAACCATCTTTAAAAAAACATTTTTTCTAGGGACAGAAAACTATAGGTAGTGTGACAGCAGGAAGGTAAAGTCACCTGGTTGCATCCAGGGGGGTAGATATATTTCGCCCAGATTCAGGCTTTACGCCGACTTATACAACTAGGTGGAGAGTTGTATAAGCCCAGCTGGGGCTAGTGGGCTCATGGATGACTCATACCTCTAGGGAGAGTGTGGGGCGTCGTGCAGACAGGGAGTTGATGAGACCAGCTGAAGCTTGTCAGCTCATTTAGGCCTCTATAAGAACTCCCAGCTTCATTAGATGTTAGCTCATGCCTGGACCCAGACCTGTGTGGACTGTCTAGGGAGAGTGAACCCCTGTGCGGTGAGACAAAGCCTGTGTGGCTATTTGCTTGGACATTTAAAACCAGGGACTTAGGGACTAGGACAGCACTAGGCTGATCCCAGTTGTTAGTTAGGAAACCTGTATGTTTAGTCAGAGGTCAAGTTGACCAGGATTTATTTTGTTTATGTTTCTTTTGCTTTGCTGTGTTTTGTCACTGTAAATAGAAAATAAACCGCACCTTTTTGATTTTGAAAACCACAACCTCCGTTTGCTGGGCCTGTTTTTGTGTGGGGAGCCCATCCCGGGGGTCACACACACCCGCTGCCGAGCTAACCCCCTCACAGTTGGTGGAGAACCAGTGGCAGTTTTTTTTTAAGCCAGCATGGAGGAGATACTGAAACAGCTGGCTCTAGCAAATGCCAATCAACAGCAGACAAATGCAGGTTTGCAAAAGAGCCTTGCAGCTCATCAACAGAGCCTTGCAGCTCAACAACAGAACTTCGCAGCCCAGCAGCAAGCTCATCAACAGAGCCTTGCAGCCCAGCAGCAAGCTCATCAACAGAGCCTTGCAGCCCAGCAGCAGACAAACACAACTTTGCAACAGAGTCTGGAGGCTCAGCAACAAGCCCAGCAGCAATCTGAGGCCCGCTTCATAGACCTGTTGCAGAAGCAAGAGCAGAGACTACAACAACAGATGGAAGCAGTAATGCAGCAACGTCCGCAGACCAGTGAGGAAAGCCGTCCCACTAATACCGCGTCCTTTGGGGTGAGTCGTTTATTGACAAAAATGACTGGAGAGGATGATCCAGAGGTATTTTTGACCACATTTGAAAGGACCGCTGAAAGAGAAAAGTGGCCTGAGGAGCAGTGGGCTGGACTGGTGGCTCCTCTGTTAACTGGTGAATCGCAGAAAGCTTACTATGACCTAGAGCCTAACCAAGCAAAAGACTATGTGATGCTAAAAGCTGAAATATTG
Source organism: Rana muscosa (assembly GCA_029206835.1). Lineage (NCBI taxonomy): Eukaryota > Metazoa > Chordata > Amphibia > Anura > Ranidae > Rana > Rana muscosa. The sequence continues at coordinate 172,471,733 of CM055128.1, read as the reverse complement.
GCAAGGCTGGGTGTCACCCTGGCTGTCCGGGCTCAGCGTGTGCATAACTGGACTTTCCAGCTTGGAAAACCCCCCAGGTCTCAAATGTATGATCTCATTCACCTGAGCAGAAAGTGGCTACAGCCAGAGACTTTGTCCGCACCAAAGATTGTGGAACGTGTTGTAATGGATCGGTTTTTGAGAGCTCTTCCTACTGCCATCCAAAAGTGGGTAAGCCATGGAGACCCAGAGACGGCCGATGGTCTTGTGGATCGTGTGGAGAAATACTTGGCTACAGAGAACCTGACGGCCTCTTCCAGAGACACTCGGACTTTCCACCCTAAGACCAGACCATCCCCAGGGGCGGATAAGAGGATTCCAAGGGGTGAGGGTGGAGAGAGTGAGAGGGTGGGAGCTCTACCCCAAGTTTGGCGAGAACAGCCTGGGAAATCAGCGGCTCAAGAGGCGGCAAGAAGGATCGTTTGCTACCGCTGCCGGCAAGCGGGACATATTGCAGCCAATTGCCCGGTTGTGGAGGAACCCATGCAGTGTGACTTTCTGACGGGCAGACGTCAGTCGCTGTGTGCGACAGTCGCATGCACTGCCATTCGAGGAACTGAGAAACATTTATGCAAAATGTGTGTTAATGGTAGAAATGTTGTGGTATTGCTGGATTCAGGTAGCCTTGTGACCCTGATAAAGGCTGAGTTAGTTAAAACAGAGGTCTCTGGGAATAGCAAGGTAGCTGTTATTTGTGTGCATGGGGACACCCGAGAGTATCCAGTGACTACAGTGTGTTTCGAGACCCCCAAAGGTACCCTCTTTCATCCAGTGGGCTTAGTATCTCAGTTACCGCATGACGCCATTGTGGGAAGGGATTTTCCGAAGTTCTGGGATCTGTGGGATGATCCTGAGCCCCCCACTGGTGCCCCTATGTACCAGGAATGTGATAGCCAGAACTCCCCTGAGAGTGGTGAGGACTCTCCGGAATTTCCCTTATCAGTATTGGCAGGGGAGACTCAAGAAACTGGAGAGGAGCCCACCTCCTCAGACGAAAACCTACCGTCTGTGGAGTTTTCTGATCTTGAGGTTCACAGGGAAAACTTTGCCACAGAACAGTTGAAAGACCCCGCCCTAATAAAGGCACGGGAAAACGTAGTGAAAATAGATGGTGAGTTAGTGAACCCAGATAATACCTGCACTTACCCATACTTCAGCGTAGAGAAGGACCTACTGTATCGGGTGGCAAAAAGGGCAGAAGAAACCGTTGAGCAGCTTGTGGTGCCCAAACCGTACAGGAAGTTGGTGTTGGAGTTGGCCCATGGGCACATTCTTGGAGGTCATCTGGGGACAGAGAAAACCCGAGAGAGGGTATTACAGAGATTCTATTGGCCGGGGGTGATGAAGGACATAGAAAATTATTGTTCCTCCTGCCCTGTGTGTCAGAGGTCGGCCCCGATGCCACATTTCCGTAGCCCGCTGGTCCCTCTACCCATCATTGAGGTCCCGTTTGAGAGGATCGCCATGGATTTGGTAGGTCCTATAATCAAGTCCGCTAGGGGGCACCAGTACATATTAGTTATAATGGACTATGCCACCCGTTATCCAGAAGCGATCCCTCTCCGAAATACCTCGGCCAAAACCATAGCCAAAGAGCTATCTCTTGTGTTTAGCCGGGTGGGTATTTGTAAAGAACTGCTTACGGACCAAGGTACACCCTTTATGTCCCGGGTTATGAAGGAGCTGTGTAAATTGTTCAAAGTGACGCAATTACGTACATCTGTGTATCACCCCCAAACCGATGGGCTGGTTGAAAGATTCAACAAAACCCTAAAACAAATGTTGAAGAAAGTGGTGGATAGAGATGGAAAGGATTGGGACTGTCTACTTCCTTATCTGATGTTTGCTATTAGGGAGGTGCCCCAATCCTCTACGGGATTCTCCCCCTTTGAGTTACTGTATGGGAGACACCCAAGAGGGCTGTTGGATATTGCCAAGGAAACTTGGGAAAGTGAGAGTTCTCCCCACAGCAGTGTGATTGAGCATGTCGCCCTGATGCAAGACCGAATTGCACAGGTAATGCCCATCGTGAAGGAACATTTGGCCCAAGCGCAGTTAGCACAGCAGAGAGTGTACAACCGTGGAGCCAAGACCCGTACCTTTTCCCCGGGGGATAGGATACTGGTACTTGTCCCTACGGTTGAAAGTAAATTCCTTGCCAAATGGCAAGGCCCCTACGAGATAATGGAAAAAGTGAGCGAAGTGAATTACAAGGTCAGACAACCAGGAAGGCGAAAGCCCGAACAGATCTATCACGTTAATCTGTTGAAAGCCTGGAGGGATAGAGAGTCCCTAGTCGCAGACACTTGGTCACCAGCTCAAACTGGTTGCGTGATTCCTGAGGTTGGAATAGCAGCCACCTTGTCACAACCCCAACAACAGGAGGTTAAGGAGTTTGTGCTTCGCAACAAGGAGGTATTCTCTGAGCTGCCGGGACAAACATCTGGGGTAGAGCATGACATCATTACCCCGCCCGGTGAAAGGGTGAAGTTAAAACCCTATCGGATCCCAGAGGCCCGACGGGAGGCAATACGGGAGGAAGTACAGAAAATGCTGAACTTAGGGGTGATAGAGGAGTCCCAAAGTGATTGGTCTAGTCCCATTGTGTTGGTGCCTAAACCGGATGGGAGCTGGCGATTTTGTAACGATTTTCGTCAGTTGAACAAAGTTACAAAATTTGACACCTACCCCATGCCACGTATAGATGAGTTGATCGACCGGCTGGGAACAGCCCGATACATGACGACTCTTGACCTCACAAAAGGGTATTGGCAAATCCCCCTGGCCAAGTCGGCCAAAGAGAAAACCGCATTTGTAACCCCAGACGGGGCGTTCCAATATAAAAGAATGCCGTTCGGGTTACAGAATGCGCCGGCCACATTCCAGCGGAAAATGGACCAGATGCTGAGGCCCCATCGGAAGTATGCTGCGGCTTACCTGGATGACGTAATTGTCCATAGCACAGATTGGGCCTCACATCTGCCAAAAGTGCAAGCAGTCCTGGACTCTGTTCGGGAAGCGGGGTTTACGGCTAACCCCAAGAAGTGTACCATTGGGCAGGAAGAGGCCAAATATCTTGGGTACACCATTGGGAGGGGAGTAATAAAACCCCAACTCAACAAAGTCGAGGCCATCCAGAGTTGGCCACGTCCCAACAGCAAGAAGCAGGTACGAGCCTTTCTGGGAATCGCTGGGTATTATCGGCGATTCATTCCCCACTTTGCTTCTAAGGCTGTGCCCCTAACCAACCTGACGAAGGGGAAAGGGTCGGTCATGATTAAATGGACCCCCGAGGCTGAGGCAGCATTCCAATTCTTGAAACAAGCCTTATGTAGCCAGCCAGTGTTGTACTCACCCGACTTCTCTAAAGACTTTGTCGTACAAAGTGATGCGTCAGATGTGGGGTTAGGAGCAGTATTGTCCCAGGTCTGGAACGGGGAAGAGCACCCAGTCATTTACCTCAGCAGGAAGTTGAAGTCCCATGAGGTAAATTACGCCACCGTTGAAAAGGAGTGTTTAGCGGTGAAGTGGGCTCTAGATTCCCTTCGGTACTACCTGCTAGGTAGGCACTTTGACTTGGTTACGGATCACGCTCCGTTAAAGTGGATGGCTCAAAACAAGGAAACAAATAGAAGAGTGAATAGGTGGTTCCTGGCCCTCCAGGAATTCAACTTCACAGTAAAGCATCGCCCTGGCGTTCAAATGGGGAATGTGGATGCTTTGTCTCGAGTACATGAATGCCTGATTTCTGGTGTTCCAACCCCGAGGTTAAAACAAGAGGGGGGGGTATGTGACAGCAGGAAGGTAAAGTCACCTGGTTGCATCCAGGGGGGTAGATATATTTCGCCCAGATTCAGGCTTTACGCCGACTTATACAACTAGGTGGAGAGTTGTATAAGCCCAGCTGGGGCTAGTGGGCTCATGGATGACTCATACCTCTAGGGAGAGTGTGGGGCGTCGTGCAGACAGGGAGTTGATGAGACCAGCTGAAGCTTGTCAGCTCATTTAGGCCTCTATAAGAACTCCCAGCTTCATTAGATGTTAGCTCATGCCTGGACCCAGACCTGTGTGGACTGTCTAGGGAGAGTGAACCCCTGTGCGGTGAGACAAAGCCTGTGTGGCTATTTGCTTGGACATTTAAAACCAGGGACTTAGGGACTAGGACAGCACTAGGCTGATCCCAGTTGTTAGTTAGGAAACCTGTATGTTTAGTCAGAGGTCAAGTTGACCAGGATTTATTTTGTTTATGTTTCTTTTGCTTTGCTGTGTTTTGTCACTGTAAATAGAAAATAAACCGCACCTTTTTGATTTTGAAAACCACAACCTCCGTTTGCTGGGCCTGTTTTTGTGTGGGGAGCCCATCCCGGGGGTCACACACACCCGCTGCCGAGCTAACCCCCTCACAGTAGGGAGAGTGTCAGTTTCTTTCACTGTGCTAATCCTTGTTTCTAGGGACAGGGAAGGACAGTGAGGGAAATTCTCCTTGTGCTATAGTGTGCTAAAGCATTGATCATCAACCATCTTTAAAAAAACATTTTTTCTAGGGACAGAAAACTATAGGTAGGGAGAGTGTCAGTTTCTTTCACTGTGCTAATCCTTGTTTCTAGGGACAGAGAAGGACAGTGAGGGAAATTCTCCTTGTGCTATACTGTGCTAAAGCATTGATCATCAACCATCTTTAAAAAAACATTTTTTCTAGGGACAGAAAACTATAGGTAGGGAGAGTGTCAGTTTCTTTCACTGTGCTAATCCTTGTTTCTAGGGACAGGGAAGGACAGTGAGGGAAATTCTCCTTGTGCTATACTGTGCTAAAGCATTGATCATCAACCATCTTTAAAAAAACATTTTTTCTAGGGACAGAAAACTATAGGTAGGGAGAGTGTCAGTGTGTTTCACTGTGCTAATCCTTGTTTCTAGGGACAGGGAAGGACAGTGAGGGAAATTCTCCTTGTGCTATACTGTGCTAAAGCATTGATCATCAACCATCTTTAAAAAAACATTTTTTCTAGGGACAGAAAACTATAGGTAGGGAGAGTGTCAGTTTCTTTCACTGTGCTAATCCTTGTTTCTAGGGACAGGGAAGGACAGTGAGGGAAATTCTCCTTGTGCTATACTGTGCTAAAGCATTGATCATCAACCATCTTTAAAAAAAAAAATTTTCTAGGGACAGAAAACTATAGGTAGGGAGAGTGTCAGTTTCTTTCACTGTGCTAATCCTTGTTTCTAGGGACAGGGAAGGACAGTGAGGGAAATTCTCCTTGTGCTATACTGTGCTAAAGCATTGATCATCAACCATCTTTAAAAAAACATTTTTTCTAGGGACAGAAAACTATAGGTAGGGAGAGTGTCAGTGTGTTTCACTGTGCTAATCCTTGTTTCTAGGGACAGGGAAGGACAGTGAGGGAAATTCTCCTTGTGCTATAGTGTGCTAAAGCATTGATCATCAACCATCTTTAAAAAAACATTTTTTCTAGGGACAGAAAACTATAGGTAGGGAGAGTGTCAGTTTCTTTCACTGTGCTAATCCTTGTTTCTAGGGACAGGGAAGGACAGTGAGGGAAATTCTCCTTGTGCTATAGTGTGCTAAAGCATTGATCATCAACCATCTTTAAAAAAACATTTTTTCTAGGGACAGAAAACTATAGGTAGGGAGAGTGTCAGTTTCTTTCACTGTGCTAATCCTTGTTTCTAGGGACAGGGAAGGACAGTGAGGGAAATTCTCCTTGTGCTATACTGTGCTAAAGCATTGATCATCAACCATCTTTAAAAAAACATTTTTTCTAGGGACAGAAAACTATAGGTAGGGAGAGTGTCAGTTTCTTTCACTGTGCTAATCCTTGTTTCTAGGGACAGGGAAGGACAGTGAGGGAAATTCTCCTTGTGCTATACTGTGCTAAAGCATTGATCATCAACCATCTTTAAAAAAAAAAATTTCTAGGGACAGAAAACTATAGGTAGGGAGAGTGTCAGTGTGTTTCACTGTGCTAATCCTTGTTTCTAGGGACAGGGAAGGACAGTGAGGGAAATTCTCCTTGTGCTATAGTGTGCTAAAGCATTGATCATCAACCATCTTTAAAAAAACATTTTTTCTAGGGACAGAAAACTATAGGTAGGGAGAGTGTCAGTTTCTTTCACTGTGCTAATCCTTGTTTCTAGGGACAGGGAAGGACAGTGAGGGAAATTCTCCTTGTGCTATACTGTGCTAAAGCATTGATCATCAACCATCTTTAAAAAAACATTTTTTCTAGGGACAGAAAACTATAGGTAGGGAGAGTGTCAGTTTCTTTCACTGTGCTAATCCTTGTTTCTAGGGACAGGGAAGGACAGTGAGGGAAATTCTCCTTGTGCTATACTGTGCTAAAGCATTGATCATCAACCATCTTTAAAAAAACATTTTTTCTAGGGACAGAAAACTATAGGTAGGGAGAGTGTCAGTGTGTTTCACTGTGCTAATCCTTGTTTCTAGGGACAGGGAAGGACAGTGAGGGAAATTCTCCTTGTGCTATAGTGTGCTAAAGCATTGATCATCAACCATCTTTAAAAAAACATTTTTTCTAGGGACAGAAAACTATAGGTAGGGAGAGTGTCAGTTTCTTTCACTGTGCTAATCCTTGTTTCTAGGGACAGGGAAGGACAGTGAGGGAAATTCTCCTTGTGCTATAGTGTGCTAAAGCATTGATCATCAACCATCTTTAAAAAAACATTTTTTCTAGGGACAGAAAACTATAGGTAGGGAGAGTGTCAGTTTCTTTCACTGTGCTAATCCTTGTTTCTAGGGACAGGGAAGGACAGTGAGGGAAATTCTCCTTGTGCTATACTGTGCTAAAGCATTGATCATCAACCATCTTTAAAAAAACATTTTTTCTAGGGACAGAAAACTATAGGTAGGGAGAGTGTCAGTTTCTTTCACTGTGCTAATCCTTGTTTCTAGGGACAGGGAAGGACAGTGAGGGAAATTCTCCTTGTGCTATACTGTGCTAAAGCATTTATCATCAACCATCTTTAAAAAAAAAAATTTCTAGGGACAGAAAACTATAGGTAGGGAGAGTGTCAGTGTGTTTCACTGTGCTAATCCTTGTTTCTAGGGACAGGGAAGGACAGTGAGGGAAATTCTCCTTGTGCTATAGTGTGCTAAAGCATTGATCATCAACCATCTTTAAAAAAACATTTTTTCTAGGGACAGAAAACTATAGGTAGGGAGAGTGTCAGTTTCTTTCACTGTGCTAATCCTTGTTTCTAGGGACAGGGAAGGACAGTGAGGGAAATTCTCCTTGTGCTATACTGTGCTAAAGCATTGATCATCAACCATCTTAAAAAAAACATTTTTTCTAGGGACAGAAAACTATAGGTAGGGAGAGTGTCAGTGTGTTTCACTGTGCTAATCCTTGTTTCTAGGGACAGGGAAGGACAGTGAGGGAAATTCTGCTTGTGCTATACTGTGCTAAAGCATTGATCATCAACCATCTTTAAAAAAACATTTTTTCTAGGGACAGAAAACTATAGGTAGGGAGAGTGTCAGTGTGTTTCACTGTGCTAATCCTTGTTTCTAGGGACAGGGAAGGACAGTGAGGGAAATTCTCCTTGTGCTATACTGTGCTAAAGCATTCCTCATCAACCATCTTTGAAATCCTTGTTTTTTGGACAGTCAGGGAAATTGTCGTTGTGCTATTCTGTGCGAAAGCAATCATCCTCAACCATATTTAGAAATCCTTAAGTAAAGGGACAGAGAAGGACACCTGAAGGTAGCCCTTATTGCTTTTTTCCCATCTCCCTGCAGGCCATCTATTAGAATGTCTGGAAGGCAAACAAGGAGAGGCAGACAGTCAGGAGGCAATAAAAGAGGGCAAGCAGGCTCTGTGTCTGGGGGCAACAGTGCTGGTCGTGGACGCGGTGCATTGTCATCAGCACATGGCCATGGGACACGCTTGTCCTTCTTTTCGGCAGCTGGACATGTTGAGCCACATCATGCCGAAGACTTGGTAGAGTGGATGACCAAGCCCTCCTCCTCCTCCTCATCCTCTCTCACCCAGGCTCAGGGTACTGGCAAAGCAGCTGCCAAAGCATCCTCTTCCCTGGTATCAATGTCAGACTCATCATCAGTCACTCCTTCCCTAGACCCACCATGTCCTCCTCCTGAGGAGTCCCCCGAACTGTTTGAGCACAGTGTTGGGTACATGCTCCAGGAGGATGCCCAGCGTTTCGAAGGGTCTGATGATGAAACCCAGCTACAGGAAGGCAGTAGCGTGAGAGCAGACAGAGGGGATGCTCAAGAAGGACACCAATCTGGCAGTCATGTTCCAGCAGCTGCAGCATACTGCCAGATTGGCTCCAGTGATGAGGAGGGAGGGGATGATGAGGTCACTGACTCCACGTGGGTGCCTAATAGGAGAGAGGAGGAGGAGGAGGAGGATGAGGAGGAGGCACATCTCCAACGAGGCAGGATGCCCTTTGGTGGCCAGCGTAAGGGCAGTACACTGACGGAATCACACCGCAGAGCTCCGCCTGTGCAGGGCGCTGCCTCTGCCCGTCATTCAAAAAGTTCTTTGGTGTGGGCCTTTTTTGAGGCTAGTGCATCAGATCGCACAGCTGCTGTTTGCAACATATGTCTCAAGCGTATATCGCGTGGCCAAAACATCAGCCGCTTGGGTACCACATGCCTGACCAGACATATGTTGACCTGCCATGCAGCTCGTTGGCAAGCCTACCTCAAAGACCCACACCAAAGAACAAAGCGGACCTCTCCTTGCACCGCATCAGCTGGGATCTCCAACCCCACTATAACTTCAGTCCTCTCTGAAACATGCACTGAGAGGAATGAAGGTGTAGAATTAGGTGTGTCACAGCCAAGTACTTGCGGCCACTCTGCTAGCAGTACACCGACGTCCGATTCTAGCAGGCAAATTTCCCTGCCCCAGCTGCTGGACCGTCGAAAGAAGTTCACTCCCAGCCATCCACATGCCCAGCGGTTGAATGCTAGCTTGGCTAAATTGCTAGCGCTTCAACTGCTGCCTTTTCAGTTGGTAGACTCGGCCCCCTTCCGTGAGTTTGTGCAATGTGCGGTTCCTCAGTGGCAGGTTCCCAAACGCCACTTTTTCTCACGGAAGGCTATTCCGGCTCTCTACCGGCATGTGGAAGGCAATGTCTTGGCCTCGCTGGACAGGGCGGTCAGCGGTAAGGTGCATATTACCGCTGACTCATGGTCCAGCAGGCATGGACAGGGACGTTACCTTTCTTTCACGGCCCATTGGGTCACTCTTTTGGCAGCTGGGAAGGATGCAGGACAAGGTGCAGTAGTGTTGGAGGTTGTTCCACCGCCACGCCTCCAAAATGCTACTAGTGGTTGTGACACACCTCTCTCCTCCACCCCCTCCTCTTCTTCTTCCTCCATGGCCTCTTCCTGTGCTTTGTCCTCTGAACCAGCGGTGCTCCGTAGCCGTTCAAGGGGCTACGCAAGTACGCAGGCAAAAAGATGCCATGCCGTGCTTGCGCTGGTGTGTTTGGGGGACAGAAGCCACACTGGGGCAGAGGTCCTGTCTGCTCTGCAGGGCCAGGCCGAGAGGTGGTTGACGCCACGCCAGCTTAAGCCAGGAATGGTGGTTTGCGACAATGGCACCAACCTCCTCTCCGCCCTCCGACAGGGACAACTGACCCATGTGCCCTGTGTGGCTCACGTCCTTAACCTGGTGGTGCAGCGGTTCTTGGGCAGGTACCCGGGCTTACAGGATGTCCTGAGGCAGGCCAGGAAAGTCTGTGTGCATTTCCGCAGATCTTATAATGCCAGTGCTCGCCTGGCTGAGCTGCAAAAGGAGTTGAACCTGCCCAAGAACCGCCTTATATGTGACATGCCCACCAGGTGGAACTCAACGTTGGCCATGCTGCAGCGGCTGCACACGCAGCAGAGGGCCATCAATGAGTACCTGTGCGACTACGGCACCAGGACAGGGTCAGGGGAGCTTGTTTTTTTTTCTCCACGCCAGTGGGGCATGATCAGGGATGCATGCACTGTCCTGGCACCATTTGAGGAGGCCACGAGGATGGTGAGCAGTGACAGTGCATGCATCAGTGACACTGTACCTCTTGTCCACCTGTTGGAGCACACGCTGCGTGGAATAATGGACAGGGCACTTGAGGCAGAACAGAGGCAGGAAGAGGAGGACTTCCTTGCCTCTCAAGGCCCCCTTTACCCAGACAGTGTTCCTTCTGTCCCACCCATCGCACAGGAAGAGGAGGAGGAGGAGGAGGAGGATTGTGTCAGCATGGAGGTGGAGGCTGGCACTCAGCATCATCAGCAGCAGTCTTTTAGGGATGATTTACAGTCCCAAGAAACCAGTGGACTTGTACGTGGCTGGGAGGAGGTGGCTGCGGATCATGTCGTCCTTAGTGACCCAGAGGACTCCGGACCGAATGCCTCAGCAAACCTACGCTGCATGGCCTCCCTGATCCTGCAAAGTCTGCGGAAGGATCCTTGTATTCTTCGGATCAAGGAGAGGGACCATTACTGGCTGGCCACTCTCCTTGATCCACGGTACAAGGGTAAGGTTTCGGACCTTATGTTACCGTCGCAGAGGGAGCAGAGGATGAGACAACTCCGGGAGGCCTTGCAGAAAGGTCTGTGCAACGCGTTCCCAGAGACTGGGAGGTTACAAACTCCTGGTCCTGGACAACGAGTTGCTGAGGCTTCGGCCAGTCAAAGAAGGAGCGGTGGGGAAGGTGGCCGTCTGACCGATGCGTTCAGACAATTCTTTAGTCCGCAGCCCCAAAGTATGATCGGTTCCAGCAACCATCGCCAGCGTCTGATAAACATGGTGCAGGAATATCTAGGGGCAAGGTCAGACTTGGACACCTTCCCCACCGAAAATCCTCTGGCTTACTGGGTCTTGAGGATGGATCACTGGCCAGAGCTTGCACAGTATGCAATTGAGCTACTGGCCTGTCCTGCATCCAGCGTTCTTTCGGAACGCACATTCAGTGCTGCTGGAGGATTTGTCACGGATCACAGGGTGCGCCTGTCCACCGACTCGGTTGATCGACTGACTTTCATCAAGATGAACCAGTCTTGGATCACCACCAGCTACCACACACCTGATGCTGATATAACAGACTAATTGATTTTAACATGTCACATCCCATCAAGACTGATGCTGATGCTGAGTGCCTGTGCTGTTATGTTGACTGGCTATCCTCCTCCTCCGAGTCCTCAATGATACGATTGATGATGATAGCTTGGAAGATCATTTTTGTTTATGGGTGCCGCCACCAGTGGCTAAGGCCCAATTTTTCAGCCCCTGTTTAACAGGGGCGTGTAATTACAATTTTTGAAGCAATACTTTGCAACAGGGCTCATTGCTGTGCTCCAAGTACAGTATCTGTGAGGGGTTGGAGTGTTGTGCCACCAGTGCCTAAGGCCCAATTTTTCAGCCCCTGTTTAACAGGGGCGTGTCATTACAATTTTTGAAGCAATACTTTGCAACAGGGCTCATTGCTGTGCTCCAAGTACAGTATCTGTGAGGGGTTGGAGTGTTGTGCCACCAGTGCCTAAGGCCCAATTTTTCAGCCCCTGTTTAACAGGGGCGTGTCATTACAATTTTTGAAGCAATACTTTGCAACAGGGCTCATTGCTGTGCTCCAAGTACAGTATCTGTGAGGGGTTGTAGTGTTGTGCCACCAGTGCCTAAGGCCCAATTTTTCAGCCCCTGTTCAACAGGGGCATGTAATTACAATTCTTGATCTAATAATTCACAGCAGGGCCCATTGCTGCACCCACCAAGAGTAACTCTGAGGGCTTACAGTGTTGTGGCAACGCCACCACCACCACCACCACGAAAGGCCCAATTTTTCAGCCCCTGTTCAAAAGGGGCATGTAATTACAATTCTTGATCTAATAATTCACAGCAGGGCCCATTCCTGCACCCACCAAGAGTAACTCTGAGGGCTTACAGTGTTGTGGCAACACCACCACCACCACCACCACCACGAAAGGCCCAATTTTTCAGCCCCTGTTCAACAGGGGCATGCAATTACAATTCTTGATCTAATAATTCACAGCAGGGCCCATTGCTGCACCCACCAAGAGTAACTGTCAGGGCTTACAGTGTTGTGGCACTAGCACCACCATCAAAGGCCCAATTTTTACTACCACTGTTCAACAATTATATGTAATTACAATTCCTGATATAATAGTTGACAGCAGGGCGTTCCAGCACCAACCAAGAGTAACTGTGAGTGCTTACAGTGTTGTGCCAACACCAACAACTAAGGGGCCTATTTCTGCAGAGTATATACGGCAGGTCCCTACTTTCAAACATCCAACTTACAAACGACTCCTACTTGCAAACGCAAGAAGACAACAGGAAGTGAGAGGAAATCTACCCCATGGAAGGAAAATTCTCTCCTGTAAGAATTAATATGGGAGAAAGGTGTCTCCTCTGTACTGATGCTTTATCACCAATCCTTGTTTCAAGAAAAACACCACATTTCAAAAACAGTTGTCATTGGGACGGAAAGTGAGGTGAAATGTTCTGAACAGGGGCACAGACAGCAAAACAAATGTTACAGGGGTGATAACCCTTACCTATGTTTTCCAAAAAGTTTAAAAATAGATTTTTGGGCTGGTGCTACACTTAAACAATGTACCTGTTCAAAATTACAAACAGATTCTACATAAGAACAAACCTACAGTCCCTGTCTTGTATGCACCGCCTGTATACGGCTGTTCAGAGTATATAGGGCCTTTTTTATTTTATGTGCGGGGTTCCCCTTAATATCCATACAAGACCCAAAGGGGCTGGTAATGGGCTGGGGTAGGGGGGGGGGGGGTCATGGGGTAGCTATGCCATTTTTCTTAAAGATTTTCATCCATATTACCGGGACCAGACATTACATTAAAGCCGCAAGCAGTTTTAAATGGCTTTTTTTTCCTTTAGAAGTGTCATTTTGTGCAGGGACAGTTCTAAACACGGGAAACACGTGGCACTTCACAGGCATACTTTAGACACCCCCCAGGTACGATATTTAAAGGAATATTTGACTTTTTTTTTTTCACTTTATGCATCATTAAAATGACTGCTCCCGAAAAACGACCGTTTTTAAAACTTCTTTTTGCATTGATACATGTCCCCTGGTGCAGAACCCGGGTTCCCAAACCCTTTTTAGGACAATAACATGCATAATAGTCGTTATAATTAGCACTTTAGAATTCGAACGTTCGCATCCATTGTATTTAATAGGGTTCTAATGTTCGTACAAACTTTCGGTCCGTTCGCGGGTTCTGGTGCGAACCGAACCCGGGGGTGTTCGGCTCATCACTAATTGTCACGTACCTGGCGGTGATGAGCCCGGACTTGCAGAGGAAGGCCTCCCTTACGGCTCCCACCAGCGGCCCCTGGTAAGGTAACAGCAGGCACGGAGTTAGGAGGGGTACGAGTGCCTGGCAGGATCAACCAAGGTGAAGGTAGTTCCGCAGACTTGGTAGGCACACTGGAGCACAGCAGGTAGAACTGGAATCAGGAACACTCAGCAAACTGGAATCGTTCAGCAGACTGGACCGGAACCAGGAACACAGGAACTCAGCAAACTGGATCAGCTTAGCAGACTGGACCGGAACCAGGAACACAGGAACTCAGCAAACTGGATCAGCTTAGCAGACTGGACCGGAACCAGGAACAGTGAGATTGGTCAGACAAGCCGGGTCGGTTAACTGGCTGGCAGCAAGGTACAGAGGGATCAGACAGAGGAGAGGTCACAACAAGCCAGGGGTCGGATGCAGGCAGAAAACTGGAGAAGTCACAGGCGGGCCGTGTCAAACACAGGTAAGTCTTTAGATCAGGTTTACAGGTACTCAACGCTGTAGAGCAGACAGCAGGGACTGTCTGCGATTGACAGGTTTAAATAGCCCCTCTGGTGCCACCTGCAATGCGGAGCGCGCGCAACCGAGAATCAGGAAGACCGGGATGCCTGCTTCTGGCAGGATCTCCATGACATTGCCCCCCCCAAGGGGCAGCCTCTGGATGCCCATCCGGGCAAACTTCTCAGGGTGAGATCTCTTGAAGGACTGCAACAGGCTTCTAGCATGGATGTTCTCCTCAGGCTCCCAAGAGTTTTATTCGGGTCCGTAGCCCTTCCACTTAATCAGGAATTGGTTCTGGTTATTCCTTCTTCTAAAATCCATAATGGCTTCCACTTCGAATTCCTCTTCCCCATCTACAATGACAGGATCAGGGAGCGCCGGACTTCGGCCTGGAAATGGGTTGGGAACCAAAGGCTTCAGCAGAGATACATGGAAGACCGGATGGATCTTGAGGGAGTCAGGGAGCTCCAGTTCATAAGCCACTTCATTGATTTTCCTTTTGACAGGAAACGGCCCTAAGAATTTGGGGCCCAGTTTCTTAGAGGGGGCATGCCATCCTCAAGTTTAAAGTGGATAACCATACTTGGTCGCCGGGTGCCAGCATTAATTCACCCCGTCTCTTCCTGTCAAAAATCGTCTTGTTGTGTTCCTGAGTCTTGGTCATGGTTTCCTGCAGAAGTTGGTTGTTGGATGAAAAGAAGTTCATTTTTTCCTGGACTGCGGGCACCGTACATTCAGGAAGGGAATTGGGCAGGAATGTAGGATGGAAACCGTAATTTGCGAAGAATGGGGACTGCTTGGTAGCGGAATGCGTAGAGTTGTTATAGGCAAACTCGGCCAATGGGAGCAGGGAAACCCAGTCATTCTGAGCGAATGAAGAGAAGCAGCGCAGGTACTGCTCAAGGGTCTGGTTAGTCCTCTCAGTCTGTCCGTTGGTCTGGGGATGGTAAGCAGAGGAAAGTGACAATTCTATCTCCAGAGCCTTGCAGAGGGATCTCCAAAACCAGGAGGTAAATTGTACCCCTCGGTCGGAGACAATATTGGCTGGTACCCCGTGGAGTCTGACGACCTCTCTGATGAACACCTGTGCGGTTTCGGGAGCTGAGGGAGTCCCCTTCATGGGAAGGAAATGTGCCATCTTGGATAGACGGTCTACTATCACGAAGATAGTGGTGTGACTCTCAGCCAGAGGCAACTCGACAATAAAGTCGATGGACAGCATTTTCCAGGGTCTGACTTGGACGGGTAGTGGTCTCAGTAGTCCCCAGGCCTTGGATTTGTAACATTTGTTTCGGGTACAAACTATACAAGACTCCACAAACTTCCTACAGTTCTCGCAGAGCCGAGGCCACCAGAAGGTACGCTGTACCAAGTCGGTGGTCTTGGCAACGCCAAAGTGCCCGGCAAGGGCATGGTCGTGGCAGAGTTCCAGTACGGTTATTCTCAGCTCTTCAGGTACGTAGATCCTGTTCTGGTACCAAAACAGGCCATCTTTGGCCTGCAATTCCGGTTCAGAGGGGGGTCTCTGCCCAGTGGAGGCTTGCTTGATCCGGGAGAGTAGGTCTTCCTGAAGCAGAAGGAAGTTTCCAGGGGCAAGAATGGTGTCTGGAGGAGAGGTTTCCTTAGACTTATGGAACATCCGAGAGAGGGCATCGGGCTTAATGTTCTTGGAACCGGGACGGTAAGTGACATGGAAGGAGAACCGGGAGAAGAAAAGCGCCCACCTGGCTTGTCGTGGTTTTAGTCTTTTCACGGCCTTCAGGTACTCCAGGTTCTTGTGGTCGGTGAATATCAGAATCGGGTGGGCAGCCCCCTCCAACAGATAACGCCACTCCTCTAATGCGGACTTGATCGCCAGCAATTCCCGATCCCCCACGTCGTAGTTCCTCTCTGCTGCAGATAACTTGCGAGAGAAAAAAGCTACTGGGTGGAGCAAGGCCCTGGTCCCCTGTCTTTGGGACAGTATTGCTCCTACCGCAATTTCCGAGGCGTCTACCTCCAGAACGAACGGTAATGAGGAATCTGGGTGCTTCAAGATAGAGGCAGAGGTAAAGAGACCCTTCAGGGCCTTAGGGGACCAGTGGAAACGGATCCCTTGTTTGGTCAGCTGGGTGATGGGTGCGATGATGGCTGAGAACCCTCTGATAAATTTGCGGTAGAAGTTGGCGAATCCAACAAAACTTTGGATCCCCTTCTTGTCCGCTGGGACTGGCCAGTCCAGGATTGCAGCAATCTTTTGAGGGTCCATTTTGATGCCCTCGCTGGAGATAATTAGTCCCAAGAACGATATACTTTCCAGCTCAAATTCACACTTCTCGGCCTTCGCATACAGGCCGTGCTGGCGAAGCCGAGCCAACACACTTCTGACGTGCCTGCGGTGGGAATCAAGGGAGGAAGAAAAAATTTGTATATCATCCAGGTAGACAATGACAAAGAGATCTAGGAAGTCCCGGAGTACATCGTTAATGAAATACTCGAAAGTGGCAGGGACGTTGCATTACCCGGTACTCGAAATGTCCGAATCGGGTGCGGAAAGCGGTCTTCCACTCATCCCCCTCCTTGATGCGGACCAAATTGTAGGCTCCGCGGAGATCAAGTTTGGTAAAAATTATGGCTGTTCCCAGTCTCTGAAATAGTTCCGGTACCAAGGGGAGAGGGTAGCGTTTTTTTTACTGTGATTTTATTTAATTCACGATAGTCCACACAGGGTCGAAGGGTATGATCCTTCTTCTCTACGAAAAAGATGCCTGCACCAGCTGGAGATGTAGACGGACAAATGAACCCTTTCTGTAGGTTTTCATCGATATAGTCTTTTAGTGCCCCCTGTTCTACCTCTGTTAACGGAAAGATCCTGCCAAACGGAATTGCCGCTCCGGGAAGTAGGTCAATGGGGCAATCATAGGCCCGATGAGGTGGTAGAGTCTCTGCCCCTTGTTTGCTAAACACATCAAGAAAGTCATGGTAGACCTCAGGGATGGATTGCCGTATTCCAGCCTCCGTATTGATACATAAGAGGGTGGTCGGCCCAGGGGTTTTGAGTGACCCGCAGGATTGCTGGCAGTAAGGAGAAGAAAAGGTCATCAACCCCGTGGCCCAGTTGATGGTAGGGTTGTGGACCTGTAGCCAAGGTATACAGAGGATCACAGGGAACAATGGGGAAGAGATAATGTCCAGGCGTAAGTATTCTTGGTGGGTTCCAGAGATGGTGGAGATGGTAGCGGGTAAAGGGGCGGTCTCTTGGACCACTGGTCCAGACTTAATGATGGACCCATCAGCCAAATGCACACATAGTCCATGGGTCTTGGTGACAAGAGGGATCTGGTGCTTGATGGCAAAGGCTGAGTCCATAAAGCAGCTGCAAGCCCCGGAATCAATAATGGCGGGCACTTGCAGAGTCCTTCCTGGGAGCTGTAACCAGACAGAGAGAGCAAGGTGAGATGTGGACTTGGCCTGTGGGTTGGTAGTGTCAGAAGATACTGAAAGACACTTACGAAGTTTCAGGGGACAATTTCTAACGAAGTGGCCGGGTTCCCCGCAGTACAGGCACAAATTTTTCACTCAGCGACGTTGGCGTTCCTCTTGGGTGAGGGAAGGACGAAGCACTCCGAGCTGCATGGGCTCGGGTATGTCAGATGTAGCGGCTGGAGGTGCAACAGGTGCTGGGTGCAGATGGCTGGGAAGCATCCAGGGAAGCATCCAGGTCGGGCGGGAGAAGCCCGTGGACCTCTCAGCCCTTCGTTCCCTGAGACGTCGGTCGATCTGGATTGTTAAGTCAATTAGTGAATTCAGGGTTGGTGGTATGCCAACCCTATCGAGCTCGTCTGTCAGGAATGGTGTCATTACTGGTCTCACCTGCTGGTGGCACTGTTGCATTCGGCAGCAGTGGGTGTAGTTCTGGTGACCACCAGCGGGTGTCTCCTCACCAAGACTTTCCACCAGCCATCAAGCACACCTGATCTGGGTCTGCTGGACTATTTAAACCCGCCCTTAACAAAGCTCAGTGCTCCAGAATTCCTTCTGTAAGCCTGGTCCCTGCCTGAACCTGATCCGTTACCTGGTCCTGAACCTGATCCTGATCTGTTCCCTGCCTTGTCCTGGACTCTGATCCTTGTACCCTGTCCCCTGAGACCTGTCCCCTGATACCTGTCCCCTGATACCAGCTTCCCCTTGCTGTCTGCTCCCAGTACCTGGCCTTCTGCTCCCCTTGTCTCTCATCCCCTGCCTTGTTCATGTATGTGTGTTCTCTTTTGTACATATTAGTTAGCTAGTTAGATTAAGTTGTTTTTGGGGTTTGTTGTGTTCCTTTGTATTCGTTTCTTGCTTATGGTTTGCTGTGGTTTTGTTTACACGTGTGTCTTTATCTTTAATAAATATATATATTTTTCACTTACTCTGTTCCCGATTCCTTAATGTGCAGCCCAATGATCTGACCATCTGTATTGGATGTCTGTGTATAGCATCCTCGTGACAGAATTCTGGAGCCATACAATCAGATCGGCTGCACCTTGGAATTGGGTCTGAGCACTTGTTAAAATTACTGAGATGGAGGTGGACGATATTTTTTATCTTTCGCTCCTGGCAACAGATGACAGAGATTTCTGTTATCAGACACTAAGAGAATATACCAGAGAGCAGTTATTAGAATGCATCCGCATAGCTCACGTTTTTGTGGATCAGGGCAATTTTGTGTTTGAGGATGTACAAGCTTTGATTTGTATCTGTACAGAGTTGGCCCTGTCTGATGCCTCTAGTGGAAGAGATGATTATACACCTCCTTTTAATGCAGCTCAAGTAGAATCTTTGGTGTGGCTGTTGGAGGATGACTCAGCCTTTTTCCATGAGCAGTACTCAGCTTGTCCTGAACAGGTGCTTGCAGCATGTATTGATTCAGTGCAGTCTCTGGTCAGACAAGCAGTGTGCAAACCTGATTTTGTGAAACCCTTATTACAGGCCTGGTCAAGTTTGTTGTACTCAGCCCCTCTGAGCTCCCAACCATCCATTTGTATGTCTAGATACCAACCTGCTGGGATGTCTTCCTCTCCTTTTCCCACAATTCCCACTTTTTCTGAACAATGCACCCAGCTAACAATGAAGTATCAGTACCCTGTCTCCTCCTGCTGCACTTACCCTGCCTTCAATCCACCTGCTTCTTCCCTCCTATCCGTAGCCAATCCACAAGAACCTCCTCCAGCCACTGTCCCTGCACCTCTGCCATTTTCTTCCATTTGCCCAATCCCAACCTTTCATATATTCCCCCCGGTACTTGCAAACCTGCAGTGACTAAGCCCAAAAAGAAGCGGAAGTACTTTCCAACCCACACAATCTTACCGGTATCCCAACCTGCCTCCACACCCACCAACCTGTTCCAGCCTGAGGTTCCCGTGCCAGCCTTCCAGCCTGAGGTTCCCGTGCCAGCCTTCCAGCCTGAGGACCCTGTACCAGCCTGTCAGCCTGAGGACCCTGTACCAGCCTGTCAGCCTGAAGACCCTGTACCAGCCTGTCAGCCTGAAGACCCTGTACCAGCCTTTCAGCCTGAAGACCCTGTACCAGCCTGCCAGCCTGAAGACCCTGTACCAGCCTGCCAGCCTGAAGACCCTGTACCAGCCTGCCAGCCTGAAGACCCTGTACCAGCCTGAAGACCCCGTGCCGCCAGCCTTCCAGCCTGAGGTTCCCGTGCCAGTTTGCCAGCCTGAGGTTCCCGTGCCAGTTTGCCAGCCTGAGGTTCCCGTGCCAGTTTGCCAGCCTGAGGTTCCCGTGCCAGTTTGCCAGCCCGAGGTTCTTGTGCCAGTTTGCCAGCCCGAGGTTCCTGTGCCAGCCTTTCAGCCTGCAGTGCCAGAGCCAGCCTTTCAGCCTGCAGTGCCAGGGCCAGCCTTTCAGCCTGCAGTTCCAGGGCCAGCCTCTCAGCCTGCAGTTCCAGGGCCAGCCTCTCAGCCTGCAGTTCCAGGGCCAGCCTCTCAGCCTGCAGTTCCAGGGCCAGCCTCTCAGCCTGCAGTTCCAGGGCCAGCCTCTCAGCCTGCAGTTCCAGGGCCAGCCTTTCAGCCTGCAGTTCCAGGGCCAGCCTTTCAGCCTGCAGTTCCAGGGCCAGCCTTTCAGCCTGCAGTTCCAGGGCCAGCCTGCCAGCCTGAGGTTCCTGTGCCAGCCAGCCAACTTGAAGTTCCTGTGCCAGCCTGCCAACTTGAAGTTCCTGTCTTCCGAACAGAAGTCCTGATGACGGTGTCCCAGTCGGAAGATCCGGTGTCCCAGTCAGAAGATTCGGTGCATGAGACCCCGCCTGAAGATCCGGTGCCCGTTTCCTGGCCTGAGGTTATGATGCCCGTTTCTCAGTCTGTGGAGCCTACTGCCCAGCCTGACGTGTTCCTGTCTGCTGCCCAGCCTGAGATGACCCCGTCTACTGCCCAGCCTTAGATGACCCCGTCTGCTGCCCAGCCTTAGATGACCCCGTCTGCTGCCCAGCCTGAGATGACCCCGTCTGCTGCCCAGCCTGAGATGACCCCGTCTGCTGCCCAGCCTGAGATGATCCCGTCTGCTGCCCAGCCTGAGATGATCCCGCCTGCTGCCCAGCCTGAGATGATCCCGCCTGCTGCCCAGCCTGAGATGATCCCGCCTGCTGCCCAGCCTGAGATGATCCCGCCTGCTGCCCAGCCTGAGATGATCCCGCCTGCTGCCCAGCCTGAGATGATCCCGCCTGCTGCCCAGCCTGAGATGATCCCGTCTGCTGCCCAGCCGGAGATGATCCCGTCTGCTGCTCCGTTGCCCGCTGCCCAGTCTGATGTTCCAGAGCCTACTGTCTTGCTTGGTGACCCTGTACCTGGTATCCAGCCTCACGATCCAGTTCCTGATGGTTCCATTCCTGATACTCTTCCTGGTGGTTCCTTTACCGCTGCCTAGCCTGATGACTCGGAGCCCGCTGTCCAGCCTGAGGATATGGTCCCTGCTAAGACCTGTTCCTGATGCCCAGCTGGCCGCTGACGTCTTCCTGATGGATGCCCTTTTTTCCACTATTTTAATCCTGATGGTCACCCAGCCTGAATGTAATGCCCCTGCGTGGTCTGCCTCCGATGGGTTGTTGCCCTGCTAATTTTTACTTCTAAATCTAAACTTCCTGACCCTGGTGGTGGGATGCGCGCCCTATTTTCAGACTCTAGTGGCACGTCCCCCAGTGAACTAAAGGACTCTGGCCTAGGAAGTGCGAAGAAGTCCGCAGACATAGTATGGAGACTTTTTTGGGTGTTTCCGCATCCACTCGGACTGTCCAACCAAGGGCTGAATGGAGTGTCCGGAGGCCACTCCTTAAGGGGGGGAACTGTCAGGAATGGTGTCATTACTGGGCTCACCTGCTGGTGGCACTGTTGCATTCGGCAGCAGTGGGTGTAGTTCTGGTGACCACCAGCGGGTGTCTCCTCACCAAGACTTTCCACCAGCCATCAAGCACACCTGATCTGGGTCTGCTGGACTATTTAAACCCGCCCTTAACAAAGCTCAGTGCTCCAGAATTCCTTCTGTAAGCCTGGTCCCTGCCTGAACCTGATCCGTTACCTGGTCCTGAACCTGATCCTGATCTGTTCCCTGCCTTGTCCTGGACTCTGATCCTTGTACCCTGTCCCCTGAGACCTGTCCCCTGATACCTGTCCCCTGATACCAGCTTCCCCTTGCTGTCTGCTCCCAGTACCTGGCCTTCTGCTCCCCTTGTCTCTCATCCCCTGCCTTGTTCATGTATGTGTGTTCTCTTTTGTACATATTAGTTAGCTAGTTAGATTAGGTTGTTTTTGGGGTTTGTTGTGTTCCTTTGTATTCGTTTCTTGCTTATGGTTTGCTGTGGTTTTGTTTACACGTGTGTCTTTATCTTTAATAAATATATATATTTTTCACTTACTCTGTTCCCGATTCCTTAATGTGCAGCCCAATGATCTGACCACCTGTATTGGATGTCTGTGTATAGCATCCTCGTGACATCGTCCTTCAGAGGGTCGGAAAGACCTATGCGGAACTGATGACGGAGGGCGGCGTCGTTCCAACTGGTATCTGCGCTCCACCGTCTAAATTCCGCTACGTAGTCCTCTGCTGCTCTACGCCCCTGCTGAAGGGTGCGCAAGGCGGTCTCTGCGGTTACTGAGAGCTGGGAGTCTTCATATAGCTGAGCCATGGCGTCGAAGAAGGCAGTAAGGTTGTTTAACGCCATATCTTTCTGTTCCAAGAGACGGTGGGCCCAGCTCTGAGGGTCTCCGGAAAGCAGGGACATCACAAAGCCCACCTTGGTGGCTTCCAAGGAGAAGGTGCGAGGCTGCAGGGCGAAGTAGAGTTTGCAGGAATTACGAAAAGCCCTAAACTTGCTTTGATCCCCGGATAATTTTTTGGGTGTAGGGACCTTGGGTTCCGGAGGAAGCATGACAACTGTGGGTGAGGATCCTTCCCCAGCAGTGGAGGTAGAGGTATAGGACCCCCCTTGGGCTCCAGAGGGGTTGGAGAGGACCCGCACTTGTTCTTCCAGATGGGTGTAGCCTTGCTGGAGGTTCTTGACCGCTTCAGCCAATCCTGCCAGGTGCCGACATAGTTCCTCCATAGGTGAGGCTCCCGGCTCGGGCTCAGACATGGCTGTCTGTTACTGTCACGTACCTGGCGGTGATGAGCCCGGACTTGCAGAGGAAGGCCTCCCTTACGGCTCCCACCAGCGGCCCCTGGTAAGGTAACAGCAGGCACGGAGGTAGGAGGGGTACGAGTGCCTGGCAGGATCCACCAAGGTGAAGGTAGTTCCGCAGACTTGGTAGGCACACTGGAGCACAGCAGGTAGAACTGGAATCAGGAACACTCAGCAAACTGAAATCGTTCAGCAGACTGGACCGGAACCAGGAACACAGGAACTCAGCAAACTGGATCAGCTTAGCAGACTGGACCGGAACCAGGAACACAGGAACTCAGCAAACTGGATCAGCTTAGCAGACTGGACCGGAACCAGGAACAGTGAGATTGGTCAGAAAAGCCGGGTCGGTTAACTGGCTGGCAGCAAGGTACAGAGGGATCAGACAGAGGAGAGGTCACAACAAGCCAGGGGTCGGATGCAGACAGAAAACTGGAGAAGTCACAGGCAGGCCGGGTCAAACACAGGTAAGTCTTTAGATCAGGTTTACAGGTACTCAACGCTGTAGAGCAGACAGCAGGGACTGTCTGCGATTGACAGGTTTAAATAGCCCCTCTGGCGCCACCTGCAGGGCAGAGCGCGCGCAACCGAGAATCAGGAAGACCGGGACGCCTGCTTCTGGCAGGATCGCCATGACACTAATGCTGTATACTACTGTATGACCAGGTTGGTCTGATGTTGTTGTATGTTTTTTTTTTTGTTTTCTTTCTCTGTATGTTAGTTTGTCTTAAACCCAATAAAAATATCTTAAAAAAAAAAAAAAAATGTTACAGTGGATTACCTCCATTTACTCCCATCCAACGGCCCGGGTACGGGCCAATGGAGTATTGTCAGACACTTTTCAAATTACAAATGGGACACGACAGGGGTGTCCCATCTCGCCTCTCCTTTTCGCCCTGTCATTGGAACCGCTTCTCCAGCCCTCAAATTTTCCACTCGCCTACTCGCATGCCTGGGAGCAGGGGGGGGAGAGGGCGGCTATGCCTGGCATGCTGGGTTGAGCCGTTCTCCCATTGATCGGCCCAGGGGAATAGGGAATAGAGCATGGAGGAAGAGAAAAGCTGTGGGATTACAGAGCGGATAGTCGACTGTTACAGCAGAGTTTACATTATAAATGGCTCCTATCTGCTCGTGGTTACACACAGCCCCGCCTATCGAGCCCGCACCTGTAAGATAGACAGAACACGTCCCAGCATTGGACTGGCATTCTGTCTACAGGTGCGGGGTCAGGAGTGTAACCACAAGCAGAGCGGAGGCATTTATAATGTAAACTCTGCTGTAACAGCCGACTATCCGCTCTGTAATCCCACAGCTTTTCTCTTCCTCGTGATGATTCTCTGCACAGGTGAGCAGCGGCTGAAATGGGGGCACAGGTGAGCAGAGGCTGAAATGGGGGCACAGGTGAGCAGAGGCTGAAATGGTGGCACAGGTGAGAAGAGGCTGCAATGGTGGAACAGGTGAGCAGAGGCTGCAATGGTGGCACAGGTGAGAAGAGGCTGCAATGATGGCACAGATGAGCAGAGACTACAATGGTGGACACAGTGAGCCGGGGCTGCAATGGTGGCACAGGTGAGCAGAGGCTGCAATGGTGGCACAGGTGAACAGAGGCTGCAATGGTGTCACAGGTGAGCTGAGGTTCCACGGGTGGGCACAGGTGAGGTGAGGCTGCAATGGTGGACACAGGTGAGGCTGCAATGGTGGGCACTGGTAAGGCTGCATTGATGGGCACTGGTGAGGCTGCATTGATAAAGTTGTTGTTAATATTTATTTTTGTAACTTAATTCTACATAAAATATTTAAGTGTCATTTCATGAGATAATTTATGAGGGCATGTTTAGGGGAGGTGCAGGGTAGGGATCGGTTGGGTCAACTGGTGGCGAGTAACCCTTAAGGCCTGGCTAGTAGCTCAGGACTTGAAATTTTGAGCCCTGTGCTTCTCTGCACTGTCCGCTCAAATCTGGATATTATAGGAGTACAGATAGGAGATACCCAACATAAAATTTCAGCCTATGCCGATGATATGTTATTCTCTCTCACGAACCCTCTGATTACGCTTCCAAATCTGATGAGGGAATTTTTAGAAATATGGCTCGCTTTCTAATCTTCATATCTACTTTACTAAGTCAGAAGCAATGGGGGTTAACTTTCTTCAAAAATCAATCACGTAACTCAAGCAAAATTTTAAGTTTAAATGGACTGACAAAGCGTTAACGTACCAAAAAGTTAAGATACTATTGGATAGATGGAATATAGGTTTCCATTCTTGGCTGGGGCGGTGCAACATCATAAAAATGAACATCCTTCCTAAATTTCTCTACCTATTACAGGCACTACCGAATCGTATTCCGTTTATTTATTTTAAATAGGGATGAGCCGAACACCCCCCGGTTCGGTTCGTACCAGAACCTACGAACGGACCGAAAGTTCGCGCAAACTATCGAACCCCGTTAAAGTCTATGGGACTCGAACGTTCAGAATCAAAAGTGCTAATTTTAAAGGCTAATATGCAAGTTATTGTCCTAAAAAGGGTTTGGGGACCCGGGTCCTGCCCCAGGGGACATGTATCAATGCAAAAAAAAGTTTTAAAAACTGACGTTTTTTCGGGAGCAGTGATTTTAATAATGCTTAACCACTTAAGGACCGCCTCACGCCGATATATGTCGGCAGAATGGCACGGCTGGGCACAAGCACGTACAGGTACGTCCTCTTTAAGAAGCCCAGCTGTGGGTCACGCGCGTGATGCTCGTGGCGCGCTCGTGACCCGGTCCTGAGCTGTGGTATTAATAGTAAGAGAACACCAGCAATTGTCTTCAGTTAGCTTTAGGTGCACACTGTGCAGAGGACACAGTACACTGACTGAAAATACTGCAGTTGCCTGCCTGTGGTATTAATAGTAATAGAACACCAGCAATTGTCTTCAGTTAGCTTTAGGTGCACACTGTGCAGAGGACACAGTACACTGACTGAAAATACTGCAGTTGCCTGCCTGTGGTATTAATAGTAAGAGAACACCAGCAATTGTCTTCAGTTAGCTTTAGGTGCACACTGTGCAGAGGACACAGTACACTGACTGAAAATACTGCAGTTGCCTGCCTGTGGTATTAATAGTAAGAGAACACCAGCAATTGTCTTCAGTTAGCTTTAGGTGCACACTGTGCAGAGGACACAGTACACTGACTGAAAATACTGCAGTTGCCTGCCTGTGGTATTAATAGTAAGAGAACACCAGCAATTGTCTTCAGTTAGCGTTAGGTGCACACTGTGCAGAGGACACAGTACACTGACTGAAAATACTGCAGTTGCCTGCCTGTGGTATTAGTAGTAAGAGAACACCAGCAATTGTCTTCAGTTAGCTTTAGGTGCACACTGTGCAGAGGACACAGCACACTGACTGAAAATACTGCAGCTTCCACAATCACCTGCCTGCCTGTCAGTATATTAGGAAGAAAATAACAGGAACGGATCTAGCTAAACTGAGCCCCCCCTACTACAAGCCCTCACTACCAGGCTGAACAAGCCTACCGCTTGCCAGCTTCCACATCAATTGATTAACAGTTTTCACCAACCTTCTTGCTCTCACAGACCAGCGTTGTCTGTGTTTCCTAGGCAGAGCAAAGGCTGTCTGCTCAGGTGAGCTTTTAATTGACCTGGGAGAGAGGACCAACACCTGAACTGGATAATGGATCAGTGATCCCTAAACGTATAAGAGAGGAGCCTGGGAGATGTATAAACCCCGAACAGGACTTTTCCTGTCTCTCTCAGGGATGCTCTGCTACACATCCTCCCCCCTTGTTTCA